>OY756983.1:2427500-3627500 GCA_963580505.1 Ennomos erosarius | reverse complement strand
GAATATCTAGATATCTGCCTAGACATAGCTTCTGCCAACTTCCGAGTTCAGTGCCCCAATAATTTCGCTAAATACGAACGCCTCTGGCATTTCCGCCGAAGTGTGTAGAATTTGATATTTCACTTACTGTTATAGAGGTATTATTTGCTATGCCAGCATCTACTTATACACATAAAACACGTATTGTTGTACAATATTATACCAAACCCGTGTACATAACTTGTTTTTGTTCTCTTAAATGTGGTAATAACTTACTATGGTCAAAAAAACAACAATATATCATTTGTCATAGCTTACAAAAACTCCCAACTCGGCATGATTGAGTGAAATTTATTCTCGGAAAAACGAACTCTGGGAGGACAAAATAAACAAGCCCTGAAAGCCCATTTTTGTCCTTAATTTATTTAACATCTCTGTCGGTCACGGAACAGCGGTTCCTGTCAATGCTTCTAATAGCTGTTTGTTGAAGTAGCTGATTGTCACGCTATAATAAAGAATAAATAATGACGGCTTTTTGTTTTACAACTCCACATGCTAGCCAAGTTTTTTTTGGCTATTGTCAGAGAAAGCACCGAAATCTTAACACGCAAGAACTACTGACTCGAATAAATTTATGGAAATGCATTCCTGTGGCATCGTGTGGCTGACACTGCATCGGTATGCTTGTATTACAAAATGGATTTGACTAAAAAGACAGATTCTCATTGATTTGTACTGGCAACACTATTTAAAACGAGCGCACTACGTACTTAGCTAATAGAAAAAAAATGTCTTTGCGGTTACTGAAATTTAACCACTGAAATGGTTATGTTTGGTTCTTCGTTTGAGTTGCTCCCAATGGATCCCTGCCCCAAAACAGACCCCATTGTTCAAAAATATTCCGATTCCATAGATCGATTTATGAGTCCCATCGGATCCTATATCTTTTTGTCTGTGATCAAATTCATCCATTGTATCATCGTCGACGTAAGTGCTGACTGAACATGAAAATCTAATAGTAATATAGGCATAAATAGGCAAATAAAGCAATATTTTTTTAGTGTGTTCGTTGTTTGTTATCGCTATGAGACTAGAAGATATTCCTTTTCGGCTCTAAACTATAAAAGTGACTATGGAAATTCGAAATTATACCCGATTTAATGTGTTCCAAAATAATCCTAATGTGATCCCTATTATCTGCTCCAGTAAAATAAATGTTAAGAAATCTGTCCATTCAACAGACCTTGAATTTTCGTTAGTCGCAACCTAGCTCTATGGTCGACTCTCTCGGCTCATTTCCTTTCTTCCGGGTAACCGTGCCGCATACAAGGATGGCAATCCAATCATGATTGTCTATTGACATGTATCCCATTGCCCATAAAAGGGATGGGAAGATCTTGCTTGCCTGATGGACCCGAAGCTGAATGCTAATTCTGTTATCAATTTTTTCTCGACAGGTTCCCAATTTTTCTTTAAGCTGATTTATGAATAAATTAACCTTAAATTTGTCAAAGTTTTGCCGAAGTTTAATGAAGAAAGTTGAGTACAGTTGCTACACTTGAATTTAAACGTATACTTAGCAAAATTACATTTCTTTGTTTAGTTTAATACAATGGATATAATCAAACATATAATCAACACAACAAAAGAGTTTACATGATTTGATGAAATGAACAATCAACAAACCGCTCAATTTGACGGTCGCAAACTAACGGATTTTATGACGGCCGCCTTATCATGAATTTAAAGGAAAATACAATTCTGTGATTCTCATTTTGTTACATAACAAACAGTGTTTGGCAAAGAAGCTGAATGAAAGGAAATAAACAATTTATAAGGAAATACTATTATTAATTCATTGCTTATCCTTTCAAATATTTTCTTCATGTAAAACTTTGTTGCTTTTCAAATTTTAATAAATTTTGTTCATAGAAGCTCTAAATTTTGATCCTTCGGTAAATTTTGTTTCTACGTGTTTTAACAAAACACAAAAAAACTCCTAACTGTTAAGACAAAAATTATAACTCGATTGTGGTGAAAATCCTGAAACAGGCATATAAACGATAGTGTCAGAAGTAGCTTTTCGTTTCACACAATGGAAAGGCATTGTTTAATGTTGACACAGCAAAAGTACGCAGTGCTTTTAAAATAACGAATTCATCGAAAATGAAATAATGGAAAATCGAAATTGGTCGAAAACTTCGGAAACAAATAAACGATTGTGCCGCTGTTCAATTGTTTTGGTTAATAAAATAATGACTATAATAACGAGATGCGATAATGACAGCGATTTATTTGAGTGTTGTTATTATATGGTTTTTGTTAAAAATAATTATTAATAATTACTCATTTAGTGCGTATACGGAGTGTGTTTCATGTATAAACTACAGGAAATTTTGTAGAAATAATAACAAAAAATGTTTACATAGATTGTTGTATGGCCGCTATTCATTTGACGAAGAACAATAATTAAACAATATTTCAAAATGATTTATGTAGGTAAGTATAGGAGGTTCGAGCGAAAATAAGTTTTCATGTGTGCAAATTAATTGTCTCAATATCATACCAAAACAGTTAATTTTAGTCTTGGCAGACGTCTTGAGGGAATTTTAACCCTTATTCCACTTGCAGAACCGAGTTTTAATCTACTTTTTCATTTTTATTATTCTAATTAACATTATGCCAATGTTCCAACCAATGTCGAATTTATCTTGACTCTAAACTCGCCCAAACAATTTTGCTCCTGAAACCCACTCCATTTTATGACGTACGGGATCACGTGAAAAGTAGGCAAACGAGGATCCTTGTTAACAATCCGTAACTTGACAAGAAAAGTTTCCGTTGTCTCTAAAATCTCAGAAACGATAGCTATTTGCTTCGAATCATGTTTTCCATATTTTCCACGTGAAAGGCAGAATATGTTTATTTGTCAACTTTGCCGTGTTACACAAAAGAGTTTATTAGCGTTGGTTGCGAAAAAGAAAAAACAGATTCATTTATTGTGCTTAGTCAATCAGTCGATTAACGGGTTTGTGATCCGTAATTATAGTAACCAACTAATGGTTAAAAACTCTTCATTGCTTACCTTAACTATTGATGAAAAAACCTACGCCTTGGTCCATGTCATAGCAGTAGAGACTTAGGGTGTTTTTTTTTTCACCATTAGTTAAGGTAACCAATGGTTAAAAACTCTAACAAATGACCATTGGTTAGAATTTGTTAGTTTTTAACATTGGTTACCTTAACTATTGGTGAAAAAACCCACTCTAAGTCTCAACTGCTATCACAAGGGCCTTCTATCGCAGGGAGAGAATAATTATAGTGGGTTCACATCGCTGGACAAGTGAGTGTCTGCCAAACCCCTAGGTTTTAATCATTTTTTTTATACTCATCCAAAACTATTTTTCAAAACTCCACTTTCAATATGCGACCTACATCAGCATGTAAATGGGTCCTGTCGACACGTTTGCTACGTCTGGAAGATAAATGTGAGCTAGACCGGACAAGCTCTTTAGATCTGTCGCCGGTGCCACAGAATATATAGGAGTAACCGAGTGCTTTCACAAATGCACAGACATTCACCCTCACTCTATTGGCAAAGTTCAGTACATATTCGTCTTTTAAAAAATTCAGTAATGTTGGTTGACGTTTTTATATATGGTAGGTAAAAGAAAAGAAAATCCACAGTTGAATTTTTAAAATGTATTTATATTTGAGAAACGAGATAGAGGTTGCTTTACGAGGGCAAATAAGGGCTCCAGTATAAATAAAACCAAAAGTTCTACAAGGGCTCTACGAAAGCTCGAGCGTAGTTCTTGCTACACCGTAGTCTTCTACGTCGTAGTTACTGCTACGAATTCTTAAGCTTTTCGTAGTATCGTAAAAATGTCGTAAATCATTCGTAGCGCAATTTGTTATTGGACTCTTAGTAACACACTAACCTTTTTTGATATTTTGTCATAAACTGTCGATTACTCGTATTATAGTTTGATCACTTTGTTCTGAGGAATAGATGAAATCTATAGGCCACTAAATGATAAAGCGATGTTTGTTTATTGTTGTAAAGAAAATATTTGTTGCCAAAAAAGCAGGACTGATTACATTAAGAAATCATAAAAATATTACCATTGTTTGTAAATACAATATATTTGTTTGTTTGGCTTTCATTTTCGGCTGAATCGTGTTTCGAAACAGAATGGAAAAATGTTAAAAGTTCCCACAGGGTGACTTATTATTGTGGGTGTATCGCGAAGCATCTCTAGTAATTAACAAAAACCTTAACCCATAAATATTCAAAACATATATTTAATTAGTCAAATTATTACTAACGTTGCGAAACATAAATATTAAATACCACAAGGGTCTCAACTCGGATTTCTAATTAATTCCGTATCAAGGGCTAGTCCAAGCCCGTACAGTCATAGTTGAACATATCTGTAACAAAACCGCGACGCTATTTGAATTCTAGATGGAGACCGCGGCTACGCGATGTAACCTAGGGGTGGATTTTCAGCAAAATTTGGATGTAATCGGCAGAGTGGATAAAGAACCTTGCGAACTTTTATGCGATGGAAAAAATCATAACCATCATTATCAACAACCCAAAGACGTTGACAGCTGAACATAGGCCTCCCCTCGGGAGCGCCACTTTGAGCGGCAGCTCGCTTCCTGCACCATCGGCTCCACGCGGCAGAAGTAAATTGTTCTATTTTCGGGCTACAATCAAGATGGGCATTAGTTTTTTCCCTTTTAAAGGGGATTTTAAGAAGAGGTATGAGTATTATATCTGCAAAACTGTCATCATCATCATCATCATTAACAGCCTGAAGACGTCCACTGCTGAACATAGACCTCCCCCAGGGAGCGCCACTTAGAGCGGCTGCTCGCCTCCTGCATCCATCGGCTCCCCGCGGCTTTCACCAGGTCGTCGGTCTACCTAGTGGGGGGCCGGCCTACGCTGCGTCTTCCAGTTCGTGGTCGCCACTCGAGAACCTTTCTTCCCCATCGGTTGTCAGTTCTACGAGCGATGTGGCCTGCCCATTGCCATTTCAACTTGCCAATCCTAAGAGCTACATCGGTCACACAAAACTGCAAAACTGTACGTAAGTGTAAACTTTACTTTAGTATATTACCGCCGACAACCGAATGACAATAAAAAGAAAACTGTTTTCACCACAATACGCTAAAAGCTCCAAAGCGACTGGAGACTATTGAAAAGAAAGTGATTCAGCAATAAAAGCTACATTGTAAGTTTACTGCAATTTGTGAAGTAACAGCTGCGGTAAAAGCTCGGTAATAAAATGCTAGTTAAGTGTCCCACTAACTGTGAGGTTATATTTCAATGTCAATATTTCTAAAAAATCATCGGACTTTTTGTTACTTAGTTTGGAGCCGATACTATTTGAAACTAAAGGCGTTGCTTATTTTGGAGCAAACTACAGGCGCCCGTGGTTTTACCCGCAACTTATCTCTTTTCCCGCAAGAACTCTGGAATTTTCGGGATAAAATGTATCGTATGTTTACCCGGTTATATAAACAATTCGTGTGTAAATTTTCATCTAAATCAGTTAGCAATCTTAATGTGAAAGCTACACAAAACTGAGTGTCTTTTATGTATAAATAGGGTTCTTCTTACCAGATAAGTGACTGGTTTCAACCACAGATTTTAAAATAGTCTGGTTTTAGCCAAGTGAAGTAGTCATCTAGATTCTAGACCTACTCATTCGGTAGGCTAGGTACGTAGCTATTAGTCGCTGAATGGAGCTGAGTACCTACGCCCTTTTCTTTATGAGGAAACTGTCACTCTCTGTGGCACTACGTCGCCGGCTTCTCCATTCAGGAGCTTTCAATGTACCCATTAATATTTCATTCTCATTGGAAACCACAGGTCTAAGGCTTCTTTCGCAAGCTAGACTGGCATGTCGTGCTATTGCGAAATCTCTGGTTCAGATGTTACCTCTAAAAGTATTCATTGATGAGTTGCATGTTCAAGAATCACAATATTCGAGAACATGTCATGCACTAACTGGCACTTGGCTGTTATTAAATAACGCCTAACGATCACATACATGATGTCTGTGATCGTTGATGTATGATACATACATAGATCTTGGATCCTTACTAGGGTTCCCCGTATCTAGGGACCCAGGAGCTACGAGGTCGAGAACCATACTTCCACAACACCCAGACACAGAACAAGTACTTGTACTTGCGCTTTTGCTGTACACAAATATTTATCCTGACGCGCAAATCGAACCCGCTGTCTCCGGGTCATGCGCTGACGTGATCAACCACCACACCGCAGAGGCTGGCTATTTTGGTGGATTGTAGCCTACGCTCTCTCCAAGTGAAAGAAGGCATGTGACCCATCAGTGGAAACGGGCTGATGACGAACGTCATTTCTCTAATTAGTAGCTTCATTCATACCAAATTCCGCATAAGTCCAAAATACAGTCCAACGCATTAAAATTTCAAACAAACTTGATACGAAATCGGTAAAGTTTCATCCCGGGTAAATAAGGCCAGCCGGGAAGCCATGCCAACTAAAATATCTCGGTCACGATGGCCAAGACTGTGAACTCACTTGACTGGTAATACAGATACTGTTCGCTCGAAATAACACGATATTTTTAGTGTATGAATGTTCCCGCCCAAATCATCGACCCGATCGACATTTGTAGCTCTATCTAGTGTCTATTCCACAGCACAGCATTTGATGTATATTTGAGCCGTTTGGTGTTCAAGACTTTCATGGTATTTCTGTTTTCCAAGTATATTGGAGCTCTTGGTAATAATAAATAAATAAATATGTGTGGACATTTCACACAGTGCCATCTAGCCCCAAACTAAGCATACCTTGTACTATGGGAACCAGATAACTGATACAATACTAATATACTTTTTTGTTTGTAAATACATACTTAGAATACAATATAACACCCAGACGCAGAACAAACATCTATGTTCATCACTCAAATGTTTGTCCTGGGTAGGAATCGAACCCATAGCCCTCAGTTCAGAAGGCAGGGGTACTACCAACAGTACCAACTGAGCTATCGGGCCCGTCGAATAATCTCGATAGGTACCTATTTGGCTTAATATGTATTTGATAGTTCAACAAAAAAATGATGCTCGTTAACTGAACTGCGGCTGCAGCATGCTGGGCTGCAAACTACTAGTGGGCTGGTGCAATTAGACTGGTTTATAGCCTAAATCCTAAGAGGTAGATTATAACTTCTTCACGAGTTGCGCTAACTTCTTATGTCAACGTATACAACAATTATTTAGTGTAACAGTAGTACCAAAAAGTTCTTATGTTATCTGGAGCAGGTAGTAGATTTCCATCTACATCGTTTCGACCAATCATAGCAACGCATATAACTCGTGTTTTACTGGAATTAATTGCACCAAATAGATTTATTTATCTGGACGTTTATAGGTACCAAGTTGTATAGACTGTAGTCATTTACAGACTGGAAAAGGCAACGTTGGAAACAACGCGTAGTAATGTAAAATGCAAAGTTTAGGAAATTCTAGTATCTGCCTACTCTACTGGTTACCTACTTCATTCAGATAAGTTACGCATTGCAGTCGCCCCGGCGCGGCGGCCCCGGCATGCGTCTGAAGTAGACGCATGCCTGTTTTCGAGGTCGTATCTCATCTTTGCTAGATATCAGGGGGGTCACCACAGGGTCTTACAGCATTATTACTTCAATATTAATTCAATCAGACATTGACAAATGACAAAAGTAAGAATACTTTATGTTGCAGAACCAGAGCAGTTTTGATGACGTCACGTTTAATCGTTCACTCAAATACAACTGTCATGTCATACTCTTACATCATGTTGACACTGACGTGCAACAGTGATAACGCCATATAAAAATGTAGACGTCTCGTTTACACGCAGGAATACTTTATAAGTTCATGGTACGAATTCGAACAATATTCCTGTAACCATGAAATAATAATGCCATGAAACATGATGGTTTTGTATTAGCTTGTGGTAGCCCAGCAGATCTATTGATATATGCTTAAAGGTGTGCACTATAGTATATGTAGGTATTGTACCCATATGAGTATATTAAAAACGCTTTCGAGTATCGTAAAATACTTATAATATGAATACCTTTTCGCATAAAAACTAGTCGCTAGTGGCGCATTCCAGGTAGTAAAGTAATGAATATATTATGACAACAAAAATATTCTTATAAAAATATACTTAGATTCTTACATTATGTATAGTAAGCAGGGATGAATATAGCTCCATATAAATTACACGCAGGTCCGCAGCTATAAAGGCTTTTTTACGTAAATCTGATTTTAGTGCTCAAACAAAAGTTAGTATGTACTAATATTCAACGCAAGTGGAGACATATGCAAAAGTTAATAACAGAAATAAAACTTTCATCCGTATGATATACGCATGCAGCAGTATACCAATCGACGCCAAACACTGCTGAATAAAATATGTGACGTTTTTGGCGTTTACGATGTACATGTTTACATACAGGTTCAACGAAAATATTGTAAGTCTGTGGGTTTCATACAGTCAACATGCGCATGTTTTTACATATTAATACGTTAAATGGTTTATGATAAGCTGTTTTAAGTTAGGACTTGAAAAATCATCATCATAATCATCATCATCATCATCATCATCAGCCTGAAGACGTCCTCTGATGAACATAGAGCTCCCTACGTAGCATATCCCCTGATTTGCATATAGGCATAGGCATTAGATTTGAAACTATTTAGCAAAAATTATCGTTTTATTAATTAAAAATGTTGACTTGATCACTGTTTATTTCCACCCAAACACTAAGGTACTATCCGTTCACACTACTACACTAAATAGCTCTATTAATATGTAGGTCAGAGCGACGAAAACAAAATAATAAGGGCTGGCAGGTAGACATTTCTCTACGAGGCCAGAGGGTCAACGAATAAAACGCACGTTAGTGGCTCACTTTAGTAAACACCTTGTGGACAATGAAGTGGGACGTAGAATGGGAAGGCAGGATAGAAACCCTGCGCATTGTGGGGCTGATAGAGCCTGTTTAACAGATTACCTGGGACACTATATTCTGGAAATAAAAGAAAATAAATTAATTCAGAGGAGAGAGTATTTAATATTTGAAATTCAATTGCGAGATTCAAGATTGCTTTAAAATGTAATAAATCCTGCGAAAAAAAAGAAAATCAGTATAAGTTGGTACACGGCGGCGCAGTAGCATTAATAAATAATTTAAAAAAAACACTGTCTGCGTGATCAAGCCGGGCACCATAGCGTCAAGTTTCATTATAGTGACGATGTCATCAATCTTTCATCATCATTCCAGCGTTCCAGTTACTTTCGTATCAAAAGTACAATGATCGCGTTTTTTTCCAAACGTTTTGCCTATCCACTTGCGATCTTGGAATCGTTTGGCATCCGCAACCTTGACTGCTGCTTCAGCAAAATATTGACGTACTTATTGAAAATTTCTAATAACACCGTACTAATTAGCGTTATTTTAATACCGCTGTTAAATAAATACTCCAGTTTACAGTCTTACGACCAAATAAACTACACAAGCACAGAATACGTGTCCCGAATTGTGAATAATAAATACACTGACTTCCGAAACGTCTACCTATTGTTCCTGAATTTTCTGAATTTTCCGTCGTCACATATTCGTGTTTCCGTGAGTGTCCTTCCTTATGGAGGTAGCGAGAATTGGGAGACTTGCGGGACATTATATAAGAAGGGCTAGAGGTGTATCTATAGAATAACCCCTCAGAAATGCGGCATGCACCGAAGTGATAGACTCTGGAGTTCTTGTTGTACTATCATCTTCTGTTTGTTCTTCCACTGCGGTCTCGCTTCCGGATACGAAATTATTAGAACAGCTTCCGCTACGCTTCGCATCTTGACACAAATAAACAAAAGAACGCTGTTGCTTTTCGCTTTATGGGTATTTTATTGCCCATTCTAAAATCTTCGTGGCTGTTTCTTGCAAACGATGCTTTTATTTCCGCATTATCTTATTCATTATTCACACTACGTTACTGTTGTTTTTGTGTCATTTTGTCAGTATCGTTAGTAAGTAGAATTGTTTAATGGATCTAATTTGTGTATTCATTTCAGCAATCTTACTTATTATTAGTATTGTTTATTTGGGCTCTTCAAATGTACTGAGAATGCTGCTTCTCGTTCTCTGTTCTCTCGATCCATCTAGTAATCTGAGCTACAGAATAAAATAATAGATAATAAAAATACTTTTCAACTCATCGTAAATAGAGCTTCCATTAAAGAGTTATAACCACTCTTTCTGGAAATAATTAGACTGTGATCGATCTGTCTGATTATACGACTACTCCCAGTGCCACCAACTTATCTTTGCAGGTCAGTCCTCGATCGTCTCTTTCCAGTGACGCCATTCCCTGTGTTATTAGAAAGAGATAGCCAAAATCTGGTGGCTGAATTGATAACTTCGGCAGTATATCATGTATACGGACTAATACGGAGGGTAATCAGTAGCTTGACTTGTTTGTATGTTAAAGAAAGAACGAAAATGGACATTTAGCTATAAATTGCGAGTGAAATGCGTCTCCACTTTCATATTAATTTCTTGTATTAACTAAAACCATTTCATTCTCAATCTCTTTCTATTCTTCATTAGGTTTTCTAGTCCATTTCTGGATTTCGGTCTCCGACATTTCCTGCCATTCTTTCCGATCTCTTCGATATTTATGTAAGTAGGTATACGACCCAATATTGCGAAAGCCTAAATCCAAATAAAATAACGCTTCCTTTTCTCTTATCAAGTGATCAGTTACTTTTGTTGACGTTGATAGACGACTGATGTAACGGCTGCGGATGTAAAGGTGACTTCAGATTACGTGAGTGCTTTGTTCATTCGATTCTCGTATACATTACAAATCGGAATCGCCTATTATTCTAGGTTATTTCAAGGCATATAGTAAACTTTGATGGCTGGTCATGGAGTTAGCGATCCAAAATTTAGAGGCCTTTTGTCTATCTATGCCGAGATTGCCTATTCGTATTGATATCATTATCATCATGATTAACAGCCCGAAAACGTCCAGTCCTGAACATAGGCCTCCCCCATTTTGAGCGGCCACTCGCTTCCTGCATCCATCGACCTCCCGCGGTCTCACCAGATTATCTGCGCCCCCGTATTGATGTAATAATAGGATATGAAGGCTAATGTGTAAAGGTTAGATCAAACTGTCCCCGTCAGCCGTCGGTGTTGCCGTCGCCGCTGAAGACACGTCTTGGGAGACCCAGGATCCGTTCACGACTTTTTATAAGGTTTACACTTCCTTGGTATAGTCTTCTCGATTTTCGTGTCCCGGCAGCGTCTCAAGACGAGGTTCCATTCAAACTAAGCAGATGGCTGACCGTATTAATTACTTTCATTATTAAATTTATAAATGAAGTCTATTCGTAACTCTATTCCATTTGCTTCTACACAAGGCGCAAATCAAACAAAGACGTACCATTTATTCTGGTCCTTGTATCAGTCGAGATTTCTGAAAGTAATTACTCTTTTGTGTTACGCTTCCTCCAAGTTTGCTTCTGTTGTGTTGAATGCGGGTTGTAAATGGCTTTTAGGTGTCGCAAAATAATAAAAAACTGGCAAAAACGAACTGGAAAACTGTTACGTTGTTGTTTAAGCCCGAACAGTGGAAAAGCAAATCTTACTTATTCTTTCACATCATTTTTGACGAAACTTTCGACACGGATTACTTACACTACCCAACAAAACATTTTCCGGAAATGGAAAGTTCACACGGGGAAAAGGGTAAATTGCAAGTTAAGCCGCAGGTAAACTACCACAAGTTAATCACCCCACTAGTTGCTTTCTTTCTAAACTCCCAAAATCGGTAACTATTGTTACGAAAACCTGAAACTCAAATCTTTTTATTACGAAGTTAGGGTTACCAGTACCACATACAGGTACAGCGCGCTGTGTTAATTGACAACTAAGCTGGCTTCACAGATCACTTACCCCCAATCTGGGGTAAACCGTAGCACCGGGTAAAGTGTTATTCGACGACAAATCTGCTGGTACGTACGTGTACTCATTTGTCACCTGAACTGTTGGGTTCGGTTGGTTTGCCATGTTTGTTGAGGAGTTGAATTGTTATTCCGTCGCGTTATATAGCGAACTTGGTTTTTAGGATTCTTATGGTGCTGTTTACTTTGTTTTAATTAGACATTTAAGGAAGATAGTAATGGGCAAACAATTTGAACGATTATTATCTCGTCACGTCGTTTGTTAAAAAATAAATAAAATAAATATAAATATGTATGTGTGGACATTTCACACAGCGCCATCTAGCCCCAAACTAAGCATAGCTTGTACTATGGGTACCAGATAACTGATACAATACTTATATACTTTTTTGTTTGTAAATACATACATAGAAAAAGAAAAAAAAAATAGTAATAAATAATATAATTTTATAGTTATTTTTCACAGCTGTAACCTAGGATGAGCCAGTCTAAGTGCATTTTCCTAGTAAAGTAGATTGTCCTTACCATTTGGCACTGCTGAAGCAGTCCACTGGTGCAAGCACAGTATCTCAGTTAGCGATATTTGGCAGGCGCCCAGGTTGCCGCTAAGATTAATCTTTTGGTTCGTTGGATACTCTTTGATGTTAAAAGCCGCTTGGTTTTGTGACAGGATTAGGCACGTGAATGGAATGTGTACCCAAGAATCTAAAAATAATACTGACCTCTATTATGCAAGAAGTTAAACAGAATTTATAAAGTACCTATAGAACTATTTAATCCGTGCTTTTTACGTGTTGCTAAAACTGAAAGCAACCTTTTAAGCCTAGGTTTTGATGAATAATCAATTTGTTGATTTTTTAATCTCCTGTATATTACGTGTTGAAACTAATTGTGTACAAGAGTGCTATGTGTGAGTGTGCATGCCATGTGCATGCTATGCGCAAGTAACTACGCTCGTATAGTTACGGTAGATACCACGCGATCACGCGAATTTTTACTTACCTACTTCGTTATTCTTAAAGGTATTTTCCGATCATTGTAAACTTAATAAATTGTGAGATTAAATAAAATATCTACACAAAATTGAATTGAAAATACTACAATGGAAAAAGTATGTATAAATATTTTAATTTCTAATAACTTTCCTTTAGCCTTGTACCCCTCGGCCAATCTCTGTAACGGAGGTTTATTCAGTAATTACATACAGTTACGAGCCGTGTGAACTTGGCACCCGACTTTGGAAAAACCATTTTTTTTTGTGTTTTATTACAGATTTCGGTAGGTAGTGGATAGTAGTAAAACTATTTTCGTTTGTAGTAATTCCAAAAAAAAAAATAAAAAATAAATAAAAAATAGTGTCCCCCGACTTTGGAAAAACTATTTCATTTTCTGGTTAACGACAGATTTCGGTAGGTAGTGGATAGTAGTAAAACTATTTTCGTTTGTAGTAATTCCAAAAAAAAAATAATAAAAAAAATAAAAAAGTGACCCCCGACTTTGGAAAAACTATTCAATTTTCTGTTTAACGACAGATTTCGGTAGGTAGTGGATAGTAGTAAAACTATTTTCGTTTGTAGTAATTCCAAAAAATAAATAAAAAATAATATAAAAAATATGTCCCCGACTTTGAAAAAACTATTTAATTTTCTGTTTTCCGACAGATTTCGGTAGGTAAACGATTTACGATTACTACAAACGCTGAAATTGGCTGAGATATGTTAGTAGAGGTTTGTAGTGGAAGAACTATTGATTGTAGTTAACAAATTATTATCAAAATAAGAAAACTTTGTTCAGTCGTCATGTTTAGTAAATATCTCTCGTTTAAGAAGATCTATGATTACTACAAACGCTGAAATTGACGGGGAAATGTTCGGAGAGGTTTGTAGTGGACAAATTATTGATTGTAGTAAAAAAAAATTAGATTAAAATCTATTAAGTTAAAAAATAAACATGTTCAAAACGTTTTACGATTACTACAAACGCTGAAATTAACGGGGAAATGTTAGTAGAGGTTTGTAGTGGACGAATTATTGATTGTAGTTAACAAATTATTATCAAAACCTATCAAAATAAGAAAACTTTCTTCAGTCGTCATTTTTACTGAATATCTCTCGTTTAAGAAGATCTATGATTACTACAAACGCTGAAATTGACGAAGAAATGTTAGTAGAGGTTTGTAGTGGACGAAGTTTTGATTGTAGTTAACAAATTATTATCAAAACCTATCAAAATAAGAAAACTTTCTTCAGTCGTCATTTTTACTGAATATCTCTCGTTTAAGAAGATCTATGATTACTACAAACGCTGAAATTAACGGAGAAATGTTCGTAGAGGTTTGTAGTGGACGAATTATTGATTGTAGTAAACAAATTATTATCAAAACCTATCAAAATAAGAAAACTTTCTTCAGTCGTAATTTTTACTGAATATCTCTCGTTTAAGAAGATCTATGATTACTACAAACGCTGAAATTGACGAAGAAATGTTCGTAGAGGTTTGTAGTGGACGAATTTATGATTGTAGTTAACAAATTATTATCAAAACCTATCAAAATAAGAAAACTTTGTTCAGTCGTCATTTTTAGTGAATATCTCTCGTTTAAGAAGATCGATGATTACGACAAACGCTGAAATTGACGAAGAAATGTTAGTAGAGGTTTGTAGTGGACGAATTATTGATTGTAGTTAACAAATTATTATCAAAACCTATCAAAATAAGAAAACTTTCTTCAGTCGTCATTTTTACTGAATATCTCTCGTTTAAGAAGATCTATGATTACTACAAACGCTGAAATTGACGAAGAAATGTTAGTAGAGGTTTGTAGTGGACGAAGTTTTGATTGTTGTTAACAAATTATTATCAAAACCTATCAAAATAAGAAAACTTTCTTCAGTCGTCATTTTTACTGAATATCTCTCGTTTAAGAAGATCTATGATTACTACAAACGCTGAAATTAACGGGGAAATGTTAGTAAAGGTTTGTAGTGGATGAATTATTGATTGTAGTAAACAAATTATTATCAAAACCTATCAAAATAAGAAAACTTTCTTCAGTCGTCATTTTTACTGAATATCTCTCGTTTAAGAAGATCTATGATTACTACAAACGCTGAAATTGACGAAGAAATGTTCGTAGAGGTTTGTAGTGGACGAATTTATGATTGTAGTTAACAAATTATTATCAAAACCTATCAAAATAAGAAAACTTTGTTCAGTCGTCATTTTTAGTGAATATCTCTCGTTTAAGAAGATCGATGATTACTACAAACGCTGAAATTGACGAAGAAATGTTAGTAGAGGTTTGTAGTGGACGAAGTTTTGATTGTAGTAAAAAAAATTAGATTAAAATCTATTAAGTTAAAAAATAAACATGTTCAAAACGATTTACTATTACTACAAACGCTGAAATTAACGGGGAAATGTTAGTAGAGGTTTGTAGTGGACGAATTATTGATTGTAGTTAACAAATTATTATCAAAACCTATCAAAATAAGAAAACTTTCTTCAGTCGTCATTTTTACTGAATATCTCTCGTTTAAGAAGATCTATGATTACTACAAACGCTGAAATTGACGAAGAAATGTTAGTAGAGGTTTGTAGTGGACGAAGTTTTGATTGTTGTTAACAAATTATTATCAAAACCTATCAAAATAAGAAAACTTTCTTCAGTCGTCATTTTTACTGAATATCTCTCGTTTAAGAAGATCTATGATTACTACAAACGCTGAAATTAACGGGGAAATGTTAGTAGAGGTTTGTAGTGGACGAATTATTGATTGTAGTTAACAAATTATTATCAAAATAAGAAAACTTTCTTCAGTCGTCATTTTTACTGAATATCTCTCGTTTAAGAAGATCTATGATTACTACAAACGCTGAAATTGACGGGGAAATCTTAGTAGAGGTTTGTAGTGGACGAATTATTGATTGTAGTTAACAAATTATTATCAAAACCTATCAAAATAAGAAAACTTTCTTCAGTCGTCATTTTTACTGAATATCTCTCGTTTAAGAAGATCTATGATTACTACAAACGCTGAAATTGACGAAGAAATGTTAGTAGAGGTTTGTAGTGGACGAATTATTGATTGTAGTAAAAAAAATTAGATTAAAATCTATTAAGTTAAAAAATAAACATGTTCAAAACGATTTACGATTACTACAAACGTTGATATTAACGGGGAAATGTTAGTAGAGGTTTGTAGTGGAAGAATTATTGATTGTAGTTATCAAATTATTATCAAAACCTATCAAAATAAGAAAACTTTGTTCAGTCGTCATTTTTAGTAAATATCTCTCGTTTAAGAAGATCTATGATTACTACAAACGCTGAAATTGAAGGGGAAATGTTCGTAGAGGTTTGTAGTGGACGAATTTATGATTGTAGTTAACAAATTATTATCAAAACCTATCAAAATAAGAAAACTTTCTTCAGTTGTCATTTTTACTGAATATCTCTCGTTTAAGTAGATCTATGATTACTACAAACGCTGAAATTGAAGGGGAAATGTTCGTAGAGGTTTGTAGTGGACGAATTTATGATTGTAGTTAACAAATTATTATCAAAACCTATCAAAATAAGAAAACTTTCTTCAGTCGTCATTTTTACTGAATATCTCTCGTTTAAGAAGATCTATGATTACTACAAACGCTGAAATTGACGAAGAAATGTTAGTAGAGGTTTGTAGTGGACGAATTATTAATTGTAGTTAACAAATTATTATCAAAACCTATCAAAATAAGAAAACATTCTTCAGTCGTTATTTTTACTGAATATCTCTCGTTTAAGAAGATCGATGATTACTACAAACGCTGAAATTGACGGGGAAATGTTCGGAGAGGTTTGTAGTGGACGAATTATTGATTGTAGTAAAAAAAAATTTGATTAAAATCTATTAAGTTAAAAAATAAACATGTTCAAAACGTTTTACGATTACTACAAACGCTGAAATTAACGGGGAAATGTTAGTAGAGGTTTGTAGTGGACGAATTATTGATTGTAGTTAACAAATTATTATCAAAACCTATCAAAATAAGAAAACTTTCTTCAGTCGTCATTTTTACTGAATATCTCTCGTTTAAGAAGATCTATGATTACTACAAACGCTAAACTTGACGAAGAAATGTAAGTAGAGGTTTGTAGTGGAAGAAGTTTTGATTGTAGTAAAAAAAATTA
Source organism: Ennomos erosarius (assembly GCA_963580505.1). Classification (NCBI taxonomy): domain Eukaryota; kingdom Metazoa; phylum Arthropoda; class Insecta; order Lepidoptera; family Geometridae; genus Ennomos; species Ennomos erosarius. The sequence continues at coordinate 3,610,320 of OY756983.1, read as the reverse complement.
TATTAAAATCTATTAAGTTAAAAAATAAATGTTCAAAACGATTTACGATTATTTTAAACGCTGAAATTAACTGGGAAATGTTAGTAAAGGTTTGTAGTGGAAGAATTATTGATTGTAGTTAACAAATTATTATTAAAACCTATCAAAATAAGAAAACTTTGTTCAGTCGTCATTTTTTAGTGAATATCTCTCGTTTAAGAAGATCTATGATTACTACAAACGCTGAAATTAACGGGGAAATGTTAGTAGAGGTTTGTAGTGGACGAATTATTGATTGTAGTAAACAAAATATTATTAAAACCTATCAAAATAAGAAAACTTTCTTCAGTCGTCATTTTTACTGAATATCTCTCGTTTAAGAAGATCTATGATTACTACAAACGCTGAAATTGACGAAGAAATGTTAGTAGAGGTTTGTAGTGGACGAAGTTTTGATTGTAGTAAAAAAAATTAGATTAAAATCTATTAAGTTAAAAAATAAAAATGTTCAAAACTATTTACGATTACTACAAACGCTGAAATTAACGGGGAAATGTTAGTAGAGGTTTGTAGTGGAAGAATTATTGATTGTAGTTAACAAATTATTATCAAATTCTATCAAAATAAGAAAACTTTGTTCTGTCGTCATTTTTAGTGAATATCTCTCGTTTGAGAAGATCTATGATTACTACAAACGCTGAAATTGTAGGGGAAATGTTCGTAGAGGTTTGTAGTGGACGATTTATTGATTGTAGTAAAAAAAAATTAGTTAAAAATATATTAATTTGAAAAATAAACATGTTCAAAACGATTTACGATTACTACAAATGCTGAAATTAACGGGGAAATGTTAGTAGAGGTTTGTAGTGGACGAATTATTGATTGTAGTTAACAAATTATTATCAAAACCTATCAAAATAAGAAAACTTTCTTCAGTCGTCATTTTTACTGAATATCTCTCGTTTAAGAAGATCTATGATTACTACAAACGCTGAAATTGACGAAGAAATGTTAGTAGAGGTTTGTAGTGGAAGAATTCTTGATTGTAGTTAACAAATTATTATCAAATCTATCAAAATAAGAAAACTTTGTTCAGTCGTCATTTTTAGTGAATATCTCTCGTTTAAGAAGATCTATGATTACTACAAACGCTGAAATTGACGGGGAAATGTTCGTAGAGGTTTGTAGTGGACGAAATAAACGAGAGATATTCACTACAAATGACGACTGAACAAAGTTTTCTTATTTTGATAGGTTTTGATAATAATTTGTTAACTACAATCAATAATTCGTCCACTACAAACCTCTACGAACATTTTCCCGCCAATTTCAGCGTTTGTAGTAATCATAGATCTTCTTAAACGAGAGATATTCACTAAAAATGACGACTGAACAAAGTTTTCTTATTTTGATAGGTTTCGATAATAATTTGTTAACTACAATCAATAATTCTTCCACTACAAACCTTTACTAACATTTCCCAGTTAATTTCAGCGTTTGTAGTAATCGTAAATCGTTTTGAACATTTTTATTTTTTAACTTAATAGATTTTAATATATTTTTTTTTACTACAATCAATAATTCGTCCACTACAAACCTCTACGAACATTTTCCCGTCAATTTCAGCGTTGGTAGTAATCATAGCTCTTCTTAAACGAGAGATATTCACTTAAAGTGACGACTGAACAAAGTTTTCTTATTTTGATAGGTTTTGATAATAAATTGTTAACTACAATCAATAATTCGTCCACTACAAACCTCTACGAACATTTCCCCGTCAATTTCAGCGTTTGTAGTAATCATAGATCTTCTTAAACGAGAGATATTCACTAAAAATGACGACTGAACAATGTTTTCTTATTTTGATAGGTTTTGATAATAATTTTTTAACTACAATCAATAATTCTTCCACTACAAACCTCTACTAACATTTCCCCGTTAATATCAGCGTTTGTAGTAATCGTAAATCGTTTTGAACATGTTTATTTTTTTACTTAATAGATTTTAATCTAATTTTTTTTTTACTACAATCAATAATTCGTCTACTACAAACCTCTACGAACATTTCCCCGTCAATTTCAGCGTTTGTAGTAATCATAGATCTTCTTAAACGAGAGATATTCACTAAAAATGACGACTGAACAAAGTTTTCTTATTTTGATAGGTTTTGATAATAATTTGTTAACTACAATCATAAATTCGTCCACTACAAACCTCTACGAACATTTCCCCGTCAATTTCAGCGTTTGTAGTAATCATAGATCTTCTTAAACGAGAGATATTCACTAAAAATGACGACTGAACAAAGTTTTCTTATTTTGATAGGTTTTGATAATAAATTGTTAACTACAATCAATAATTCTTCCACTACAAACCTCTACTAACATTTCTCCGTTAATATCAGCGTTTGTAGTAATCGTAAATCGTTTTGAACTTGTTTATTTTTTAACTTAATAGATTTTAATCTAATTTTTTTTACTACAATCAATAATTCGTCCACTACAAACCTCTACGAACATTTCCCCGTCAATTTCAGCGTTGGTAGTAATCATAGATCTTCTTAAACGAGAGATATTCACTAAAAATGACGACTGAACAAAGTTTTCTTATTTTGATAGGTTTTGATAATAAATTGTTAACTACAATCAATAATTCGTCCACTACAAACCTCTACGAACATTTCCCCGTCAATTTCAGCGTTTGTAGTAATCATAGATCTTCTTAAACGAGAGATATTCACTAAAAATGACGACTGAACAAAGTTTTCTTATTTTGATAGGTTTTGATAATAATTTGTTAACTACAATCAATAATTCTTCCACTACAAACCTCTACTAACATTTCCCCGTTAATTTCAGCGTTTGTAGTAATCGTAAATCGTTTTGAACATGTTTATTTTTTAACTTAATAGATTTTAATCTAATTTTTTTTACTACAATCAATAATTCGTCCACTACAAACCTCTACTAACATTTCCCCGTTAATTTCAGCGTTTGTAGTAATCGTAAATCGTTTTGAACATGTTTATTTTTTAACTTAATAGATTTTAATCTAATTTTTTTTACTACAATCAATAATTCGTCCACTACAAACCTCTACTAACATTTCCCCGTTAATTTCAGCGTTTGTAGTAATCGTAAATCGTTTTGAACATGTTTATTTTTTAACTTAATAGATTTTAATCTAATTTTTTTTACTACAATCAATAATTCGTCCACTACAAACCTCTACTAACATTTCCCCGTTAATTTCAGCGTTTGTAGTAATCGTAAATCGTTTTGAACATGTTTATTTTTTAAATTAATATATTTTAATCTAATTTTTTTTTACTACAATCAATAATTCGTCTACTACAAACCTCTTCGAACATTTCCCCGTCAATTTCAGCGTTTGTAGTAATCATAGATCTTCTTAAACGAGAGATATTCACTAAAAATGACGACTGAACAAAGTTTTCTTATTTTGATAGGTTTTGATAATAATTTGTTAACTACAATCAATAATTCTTCCACTACAAACCTCTACTAACATTTCCCCGTTAATATCAGCGTTTGTAGTAATCGTAAATCGTTTTGAACATGTTTATTTTTTAACTTAATAGTTTTTAATCTAATTTTTTTTACTACAATCAATAATTCGCCCACTACAAACCTCTACTAACATTTCCCCGTTAATTTCAGCGTTTTTAGTAATCGTAAATCGTTTTGAACATGTTTATTTTTTAAATTAATATATTTTAATCTAATTTTTTTTTACTACAATCAAAACTTCGTCCACTACAAACCTCTACTAACATTTCTTCGTCAATTTCAGCGTTTGTTGTAATCATCGATCTTCTTAAACGAGAGATATTCAGTAAAAATGACGACTGAAGAAAGTTTTCTTATTTTGATAGGTTTTGATAATAATTTGTTAACTACAATCAATAATTCGTCCACTACAAACCTCTACTAACATTTCCCCGTTAATTTCAGCGTTTGTAGTAATCGTAAAACGTTTTGAACATGTTTATTTTTTAACTTTATAGATTTTAATCTAATTTTTTTTTACTACAATCAATAATTCGTCCACTACAAACCTCTCCGAACATTTCCCCGTCAATTTCAGCGTTTGTAGTAATCATAGATCTTCTTAAACGAGAGATATTCACTAAAAATGACGACTGAACAAAGTTTTCTTATTTTGATAATAATTTGTTAACTACAATCAATAATTCTTCCACTACAAACCTCTACTAACATATCTCAGCCAATTTCAGCGTTTGTAGTAATCGTAAATCGTTTACCTACCGAAATCTGTCGGAAAACAGAAAATTAAATAGTTTTTTCAAAGTCGGGGACATATTTTTTATATTATTTTTTATTTATTTTTTGGAATTACTACAAACGAAAATAGTTTTACTACTATCCACTACCTACCGAAATCTGTCGTTAAACAGAAAATGAAATAGTTTTTCCAAAGTCGGGGGACACTATTTTTTATTTTTTTTTTATTTATTTTTTTTAATTACTACAAACGAAAATAGTTTTACTACTATCCACTACCTACCGAAATCTGTAATAAAACACAAAAAAAAAATGGTTTTTCCAAAGTCGGGTGCCAAGTTCACACAGCCACAGTTACGTATTTGTTATTTTGGCTTTAAGGTTAACTCTAGGTAAACGGCAACTTTACGAATAGAATAGCCAACAAGCTTCTAACTTTTCTGGTTTCCGCCCTTAATTCTACAAAGGGTAAACTTAGGATTTGTTTGCGAACAATGTTAACTTTGGACATGATACTTTAGTGTGGTCGTGGACCGGTCAATAAGTTAAAAGTTTTAGTTTGAAATGTAGAGTTCTCATTCACCCGTAAAATCACTTTGCTATGTTTTAACTTGATCATTTTTGTAGTTTGTTTGTCTCTTTCACGACTAAACGCCTGAACGGATTTAGATGAAATTTTACACACATATTGTTGACACTATCGAGATTAAAATAAAAAACTTTTTGTCCTGCAAAACTGTGGATTTTGGCGGGAAAACAGATAAATTGCTGACGAAACCACGGGTGCCTAATATGCATAAAAGGGACCAATTCAATTGGTATATTTGACGATAGATTTGTTGTATTTTACATGCCCAACCTCTATATTCCATTGAAACTATAAATCACGAAAGAAGTTTGGAATCGTTTAATATTGGCGTAAAAAGAAGAAGCCAATGTTTATCAGTACATAGATAAGGAGGAATGATCACGGTAATTAATCCAAATCAACTAAATACGCAAACAACTAACGCCCACCCATAAAAGAGATTTATAACCATTCTAATCCCAAATAGGTCACTTTTGTTACCAATTACTTCGATCCGATAGACGTATATTTTCTTCCCCATCAGTTAAAGTGGCGTGCGAATGAATCCCGGAGACTATGTGGAAACTGGAAAGGCAAGTCGGTCTAATGATATCCACTGGAGCATATAACAGCTAATTGATTGAGGTCACATGAGACGTCTCGGAAGGCCCGGCGACTACTGATGGCACCGGCATGGCATAGGATGTTTGGATTAATAAAAGATACCGTAATACAATGGTCATAGGTTGAAATTTCAATAGCAAGGTTTGTATCCAGAAATTGATGCTCAGAATAAAGACTATTGGGTCTTTGCTCCCCACCCAAGAAGGTTAAATCCTCAATTCTTGGTTCCACCGGCTATTTTTGGCCAAATAACAGATTGCTTATGTCATGGTCAATACGGGACATGTGACGTACTTGACCTTGACTTGGAATTTTCGCGGAATGCTCGGAACATAAATTATGGAGTTTTGGCGGTAACGCGGAAAAGTTCACGTCGTTGCATTGTATTATTTTTCAAAACTTTTGCTTTTTCCAGTGTTAATGTTTAAAATTGGTGGCGTTTTACGCATTAAGTGCTGAATTACGAGCATGAGTGAGGGCAAGTGATATAATGTGGTGAAACGTGATTTTTCGTGTTGCTTCCAAAACTCCATAGAAGCTTCTAGTAAAGTTGCCACCACTTTGCTGGAGCATGACTTAGAGTGGACTATGACTACCTGACTTAGACTGGACTTTGACTAGGACATGACTTTGCGTGAAATATTTTATAACACGATGAAAATATGATACTTGACACTGGCTAAATACACTATGTGTGGAGCCAAAATATAAGAAGAAAAAAAAAAAACATAAATTATATACTTTTTGGCTCGGAATGCTATGAGTTATAGGGCAGCTTCGAAATCTAGACGAATAGGTCGAATTCTGTGATGTAGATCTTAAGAAAGATGGTTATTAATTTTATACTATAACAAAAACCAGTATGGTGCTCTTTAGCTATTTTTACCTAAACTCTAAGTAATGTTTTTCTGTGTTCTATTTAAACCACCATTTACCTCGCTTCATATGTCTTTCCGATAATTTCTTCCGAAATGAAACCATGGGAAACTCAGCGTCAAAGCGCTTTTATGCCATTGAACGCCATTCACCGATGATCGTCACTGGATGGGTGCACACCACAAGTGATTGAGTACGTCGACCGCATCAATGAATTTCGCTCAAGTCAAGAGATATCTCTGGGCTTGCTTTGAATGAATCGGATTGGCATTTTAAGACAATATCTAGGCATTTAGAATGTCTAGTATGCTAGTGTTTCTAGTGTCCTACACAATGTATAGTGCCTCCCTTAATATTACGCATCAAAAGGTTCACTTACCTACTGTAAATGTCTAGTGAGTCCAAAGTCCCCAATAAGCTAGCGAGTTATAGTCTAACAATACCATATCCTGGAGAACAATCAATTCAATTTTTGACCGTTCTTTCTTTTAGCCAATTCAATGTCAATAAAGCTTATTTTTGAATGTGCTAACTTATGTTTCTACATACTCAGGGTCACACCACGGGATTAGGCTTGGACATTGAGTTTGGATAAGACATTGAGAAATGGGAGTCCTAAGTTGCCACAGATTTACCCAAAACTGTCCTATAAAAAAGAGCAACAATTAAAAAAAAATACATAGATCCGGTGAAATTGATGATTCCCAAAAGATAACCGAAACAAGAATTGCCAATTATATTAGAACTGCGCATATTGAAAAGCAAATTGAATGGCGCCCGTTAAAGCATTAGATATTTCATTGATCTTGATATGAAGCTACGCAAGCAAATTGCGTTCTGAGCCAGTAATTAAGGTTCGTGAAAGTGAAAACCTTTGTAGCCGCTATGCTGTATGGAAATCTTTACATAATATGGGTCGTATAATTATTGGACTACTTGGGTGAAGACGGTATAAATTTCCTCCTGCTGGAGCCTTTAATAAATTATTTCCAAAAGTTTATTGTTATGCAGGAAGTGTTCGAGTTGGAATTGTATTTCGATAAGTTTCGAAAGTTTTAAAAGAACTGAAAAATACGAGAAAAGTTCAAATGAACTTTAGGGTAGGTACCAAATTATAGCGGGTTAAAAATATTTGAATTTGATAGTATTTGTATAGTATTAACACTTGTTATTTTTTTGTAGCTAGAGCTAGAATTTATTGGTAGGTAGTTTTGGCGTAGTTACAGTATATATAATATTCTTTAAAATCATCAGTGTTAACCTGATTACTAAACTAAACTAAAAAGTATGATAATTAATAAATTCTATCCTAATTAAATTATGCGTAACTAATAAAGATGGTGGATGATTGACAGCCCATCTTATAAAATGTATAAAAACAAGTGAAAACTTTAATGAAACACTACGCAGCGATTAAAATCTCGTAGAGGCGGTAGAGTCCGTCTATTTACCGTGAAGGAGTGATACAATACATGTGTGTCATCTACAAATATGCGGTGTGGAGAAACGCGAGAGCACTGCATGCTCTGCTGCACGCGTTTTTACAAGTGGGGTGGGGCGCGACTGCGGGCGGGTCGCGGTAATGTGTAGTCAGCTGATTTTATCGGTGCCGAGGTATTTAATCAAAACAGTAGATGTTGCCAAATTGAATGTTTGTTTTGGTGTGGGGAAGAATGATTGGTTCATTTAACGTGCGATGTCCGGCAAGTAGGATTTTACGTGAGAGCTGCTTTTTATGTCAAAAAAAATAGTTTAAAATTAAATAAGCGAATCTTAATGCGATTGATTTATGAAGAATATTACGCTGTGATATGTACATGCAAATCTTAGCGTGTGAGTGAGACGTGTTAATGGTCTTCAATCGATTTTATATCATTGGGTATTTGTTTTGTGATGCAATGTAATGAGCTGGCCATTCGTGCGATACTTAGTATTTTTTGAAATGAATATTCAGAGTTATATACAAAAAAACATCACATGTCATGTCACTCGTGCCACCTGGGCCATTATTCCGTATCGATTCCTTACTTCGAAACCACGCGAATTCCTTGTCTTACATAAGAAATCTGCGAAACTCTATTCTCTATGAAACGAAAACAAAACCGCGCGAAATGATTTTGGAATTGGCGCGATTTGAACTGTCAAAAATCGTATGTTTTGCCGAGACGCGTTCCGAAACATCAACATATCAATATGACCACTTATGTCAATATATTTTATTCAAAATAAAGATGACTTTAATGTAAAGTGAAGGTATATCTGACGCTGTGGCACGATTTGAACAAGACACGATAACGACGTGGTTTCGTATCGTGTGGAATCTGTGTTTCCATAGAGAATAACCACCCTGATTATGCATATAGAAATCTTATTTAGAGGTTGATACTTAGTCACTTTGACGATGACATATATTTTTATTGCACTCTACCTACTATTTAAATCGGAAATATTTAAAAATTACAAAAATCAAGTATCTTGCTCACACTGTGACCGCACATAATCTGGTATCGCACGCTGAGTAGCGGTGTTCGCAAAATTACTCTGCTAATTATTTAAGTATGCAGATGGCCGTTCAAATTGTTATTTTCTTTGTTGATCGTTCAGTTTCTGTCAACAGTTAATTAATGAAAGCTGGCGGAATATTGGTTGTGTGAAGTTCGTTTCAAGGTGTAGATTACTGATAGCTATGTGTAAGGAATCGGGGAGGTTCAATCAAAGCACAAATAAAATTACTGTATTATTTCTCCAGACTCTTTCGACCATTTTTGCCGCCGTCAATAAATCTCCAATACAGCACATAAACATAATATCTCCATAACTTCATACTTACAAAGCAAAAACCTCGATAACGGAGCGTGGCCGGCTGAACGAGTGTCCAGTTAGGATGCGCTCTAATTGACGAGATACCGCTGGTCTTACTCAGAAGATCATGTGAGATTTATCACTGTTCCAGCCTTTAGATTTTGTATTTACAATGCCATTGCTAGAAAACTGCCGTAACGTCTTTTCAAGGCGTGCGACTTACCGGTGGTCAAGCGATCTTATGAAGGTCATGTCGTGACGTTTCAGTAAAAGCAGAGCACACTTTGAAGTCGTAATATAGTCATAAAGTTAGACGCAGCAATAATAGCGAAGCAGCTTACACAAGAGTCGTAATATGTATTAAAAGTTAGACGTATGACAAGTTCATTATACTTAGCAGAGATTTCCTCTCGTGTGTTTTGGCGCTGCTTTCAATCTCAAATAAAAACAAGCCGCGACGCTGCAGTGCGGTTTTTAGTAGCGTGGATAAGCGTTTATGTTAGGTTTAGATATACGAGACTAAGGTAATATATTGCCATTTATACCCATGAATGCAGTTGTCGACGCTGCCAGTGTCTAATATTAGCTCTGTGTCGTTATCATAGCAAAATAATACAGTAGATTTGTCGAATGAATGTCAATTAATACCGAAGTGTTTTTACTTAGTTGCCCTTCTATATTCTGTATTCTAAATTCACTTTAGCTCACGTATATATAAGGTCCTCTGCGAAGAGTCCGAAAGATTACTGAGTGGTACTCAACACATTTACCCCAAGACAAGAGAAGGTTCGTTATAAGATGTGAACTACTTCGAAAGCCGCTGCTCGGCGAAGCGCGACCCTCTAACTTTCCATGTCCAGTTCGATGTGAAACTTCAGAATTTACATACGGTTCAGAGTAACTACGGTCGAACTTGAAATAATCTTGATGTGTCGACAGTCAGTGTTTCATTTGGAAGAAGCCTTTTTTGTGTCGAGCTTACTTACTTATTCGTATGTTACCCTAACCTCATCAGTCTATGACCGCCTAGTACTTCTGGCAGGTAAAACGTGTTTCAAAGTCATAAAAGAGGCGGTTTCTGATTTATATTAATCTGTAAGTAAGGCATAAAGGATTTTCTTTTCTCAGTGACCAGTAAGCCTGTGATTTAGCAGTTCTTGCTATAGATAACTAACTGTTAGTGAACTGACTTGATTACAAACTATCGGCTTGATAATTTGAGACTTCAGTTGCCCACTTAACTTAAACTTAACTAAGAAACGCCGTAATTGCAGTACGCAGGCTCTGCGGCAGCTTGCGACCTCTTGCCGCAATTTTAAAGTTGTTAAGCTTCCTGAGTTTCCGCATAGCGCTTAGAACTAAACGCACACTTTGGATCCGGTCGTGTAGCCAAGCGCTAATATTATAAAACCACCAAAACTTTAAAATCGCAACGACTCATTTAAAACACTTGGGCTAATAAAGTATTTACTTATGTACCAATTATCTACTTTATTTTTAATATTGTTTTTAAATCCCCACGTTAATAATTTTACACTTTTTGACTACGAAATAGCGAAATTTAGTAAATCCTATTTAAGCTACTTTTTTTTCTCATTAATTAAAGTGCTTGAGGGGATTCTGAGTCGGACCACAGCTATTTTGGGAGGCCGCCTGGGGCTTTTAAATTATTTTTTTAACGTTCCTGTTTTCTCTTTTGCAGGTATGAGATTTTCATTGCTGTTCTTAGCTGTATGTTGGTATGTACTCTATAGACGGTAATCTATATAATAATATAATGCGTTTGTACGGTCATAAATATAATAAATTGGTGGATGGCTCGGGCAGTTGCAGATTTAGCTAAATACAGTTAGTTTCTGTAAGCACTGCACACAATTCTTACTTATGTATCATCATCATCATCATCATCGGCCTGATGAAGACGTGAGCTTTGTGCGGCTGCTTGCCTTTATGCGTCCAATCGCTCTCTGCGACCAGGTTATTGGTCCACCTAGGTCTTCCGGTTCGTGGTCGCTACTCAAGAACCTTCCTTCCCCATTTGTCGGTTCTGCGAGTGGTATAGCCACACATAGTTTGGTTAATTCTAAGAGCTACATCGGTAACTTTTTAGTTCGGCTGCAGATCTCATTGCGGATCTTATCTCGCAAGCAAACCCCGATCATAGCGCTCCCCATTCGTTTCGCGACTTTGAGTTATGTGTAACGTAAACTGTTGTGTGGGAGAATCTTTACAAATAGCTACACAACATTAATCTTTCTTTCCACACCTCCAACAATTCGCACGTCTTCGTGAACTTAATCTAGAACTTTCTGTTCCTTAGTAATAGTACGGGTTACGTCACTGAAATATGTTTTCACTTAGGAAAAATTAATGGTGCTGCAGCGCGCTGAAAACCTGCTAACATTTTAATCTGCAGTGCTCTACTCGTGCTATATAAAATTAGTTTCGAAATTTTCAGTTTTGTTTGGTCGTAACTCATATAGTATATTGGTGTAAAATTTTCACTTGTATGTAAGAATGAGTTGTTTCATTTTTGGTTCTATAAAACCCACATAACATAACGGCGCAATGGAATAAATAAAAATAAAATAATTAGGTAAATTTTTAAATATAAAACGTAGGTAAAAATTATGAAAGAGCGCACGCAAGGTCGCACGCAAACACCGAAACTTGTGACAGTTGTAAAACACATTAAAGTTTTTTTTCATTAGCAAAACAGTTATTTCATTTTCCACATTATTCGAGTAAATTTTACCCTCAGAAGGTCCCGTCACATTATAATATCGGTTATTACTATCGCACCCGCGAAGAGGTTGGAAATGTACTCATATTTTACAGGGAAATGTAATAACAAGCCTATTGTAGAAGACCCTGAATTCACATACAGTCGTGGAGAGATAATAACATTACTGTGGCTATAATATTACCACACTCGTTTCTCATACGTTCGTTAAACTCAAATTGACTCTCATTGGTTGTCTATTGAGCATCGTCTATCTTCAACCAATAAGCGTCATTTGGTGTTTTAAGTTGACTTGAGTTTGACGAATGTACTTACGAGAGACCGGGGTTTAAATGCAGCTTTCTGATTGCATTGCTTGGCGGCAGAATACCTGACAAAGTGATGGTACACACCTACGTCAACGAACTGTTGCATAAAAGTCCTACCACTTAGTGTTTATAATAATCATAGGTTAACTAAAGGCGTTTCACTTACGACTTACAAAATACCTGTACTCTCGCTAGAGCTCTTACATTTTAGTGACCCGTACCCGTTTTTAACAACCCCACTCTGCTTTTTACACGCCTATTTTGGCCGTGCACTTATTGTCGTTTTCTCATATTCCGAAATAGGTCTACCTCCGTTGTCTCGTTAGATGGCTGAGTTATACTTTGTTATCTCTGTATACCTATATATACCTTATCTAATGAACGACTTAAAGCGAAGTGTCAGATAAACAGGTCAAAAATCGATCAAAGAAACATCGACCTTAACGTCTGTCTAACGTCTGTCTATAAAACGTTAATCTGTACGCCTAGTACGAGTTTCGATAGTTTACTCAAACTTGATTCGTTAACGTTTCCTCCCTTTTCTCCCATACATTTCTGTGCAGCGCCCCTAGCGGACACGATGATGAACTAAAAATGGCAGTACAAATAAATGGATTCGTGCGTATTCTCGTATTGGAAAACTTGTACTAGGGGACTGTATAGGATGAAACCTCATAATATACCTCCAGTGTCACAAATTAATTAAGTATTTATACTAAAGAAATTAGCCGTCGCGGTGTTGGTTTTACTCTGGTTTTACTTGAATTGTGCTCTGACACGCAAATGCTGAGTTAGGTATACAGTGGTACACAGTTAGTGCTCATTTCAACTACGTCTTACCAGAATACAAATGGACTTGTCTAATAAAAAAATTCTCGAGTTCGGGTTCTCGAGTGGCGACCACGAACTGGAAGACGCAGCGTGGGCCGGCCCCCCACTAGGTGGACCGACGACCTGGTGAAGGCCGCGGGGAGCCGATGGATGCAGGAGGCGAGCAGCCGCTCTAAGTGGCGCTCCCTGGGGGAGGCCTATGTTCAGCAGTGGACGTCTTCAGGCTGTTAATGATGATGATGATGATGAATAAAAAAATCACTATCGTTGTTTCGGTAAACAACATGTAAGTAGAGCATGCAGCAGGGTGAAATTTCTCCAATTTTTAAGATCGGTTGAATACGCTACCAATATACAAAATATTGTTGAATTCCTAAGGCTGAGCACCATAATCACAGTTAAAGTTACTGTCAGATTTTGACATTATCCCCGCCCGGTGAAGCGTGGAGGACGGTGACAGTTAGCAGTTAAAGTTAGCGTTAAAGTAAGCTGGTGCAACTCAGCCTTAATGGTATTGTCACTCAGAGCGAAATTATCCAAGTGACCCAAAAAAGAGGTTGGTATAATATAATTGTATTCCTAATACTAATTATTAAATATCATTCTTCGTCGCCTAAATGTAAATTGATTTTAAAATACTGAGGTCGTACTTGTAACTTTTAACGTATGCTACGGAGTTTTGGCGGGAACGCGGAAAAGTTCACGTCGATGCATTGTATTGTTTTTCAAAACTTGTGCTTTGTCCAGTATTAATGTTTAAAATTGGTAGTGATATAATGTGGTGAAACGTAATTTTTCGTGTTGCTTCCAAAACTCCATAGAAGCTTCTATTAAAGTTGCCACCACTTTGCTGGAGCATGACTTAGACTGGACTATGACTTCCTGACTTAGACTGGACTATGACTAGGACGTGATTTTAATAAAATAATTAAATAATTTATAATACGATGAAATTATAATACTTGACACTGGCTAAATACACTATGTGTAGAGCCAAAACATAACAAAAACAAATATAATTGTATTCCTAATACTAAGTAATTATTAAATATCATTCTTCGTCGCCTAGATGTAAATTGATTTTAAGAAACTGAGGTCGGTAACTTGTAACTTTTGACGTATGTTACAGTTTTCTTTCCGCTTTCAACTGTCATTAGGAAATGAAGAAGGCGCTGTGTTTTTTGTAAACTAATAAGTTTCCTTAACAAAAAATAAGGTAAAACTTATGCATTTTATGTCATAAAATACACGGTTTCACTCAAATGTTTCTATTTAGGAGAAGGCACCGTAAATTAATTGTTAAAGGACTTTTTTGTATAGAACTTGGGTGTTTATTCTAATCAGCGTACTATTAATGTCAAATGAAAGATAAATTATGGAGGATTAATAATATTCTTAAAATAAATTTATTCTAACCTCCGATTTTTTTATATTTAGCTTTAAATAAAAATATTGCTCGCAACACTGGAGCTAACAAATAGAACGTTTAATAATATCAGTAGCAACAGTTTTCTTGTGGTTTATCACAAAGTAACAATTGTTTTTCTTGTAAACTATGGGGTTTTCCACAGATTAGACAAAAACAATCGAGTTTTATCACTGTACTACTACTGTGTATTTGTAAATGTAAAACCCTGTACCATATTATTATAAATCAAATTGGAGGTTTTAAAAAATCCAAAACTATTTTGGATTAACTTTATGTGTACCCCACATTTACCATTTTGAATATATTTAACACCCACTTATAACCCTCTCCTTTGTCTTTAACAAACGTAAACATTATAGTTTTAGTTAAAACAAAAGACGTAAAGTGCCTTAAACTTTGATTACCAGTGCTTTTGGCGAAGTAGCCTTGGTTAAGCAACTATGTACGTATTCTATGGTTTCGAACCAAGAAGGTTGAAAATGCTTATCCTACTTAGTTCAGAAAAGTATGTTTCGTATCGAATATCAAATACACTTGAAGTAATGATAATGTGTTAGAAAGTTTGAGTTAAAGAATGGGCTGAAAATAATGGCAGAGTTTTTAATATAACTCACCTCCTCCTCTTATTGTGGCTCTTCTTGCGACCACGGGCGGGCGGGTCGCTCGCATACGCGCCGCCCTCGCCTTCCGCACTGTGTCCTGCGCCCATCCTCAACCCATGCCACCACACACACCGTCACTGACCGACGCACGCCACACACGACACCCAAGCATAAGCTGAAACGGCACTACAGACTTAACGTGCTAAGCCACAAAAAAGTAAGCTGTCAAATTCCGTAACACAAGCTGTCAAAATCGAACGGTTGCTTGAGGTTATAACCTTCTTGGTTGCTTCCCGCGTTTTGTTTTCTTCTTGTTTTATTGTTTGCACTAAAGAGTTCGCATTGGAAAGTTGGAGAAGGCTGGATAGGGTGTCGTGGTGTTTGCCTAGAGGCAGCGTTGTGCCCGAGCGGCTTGCGGCGCGAATGTGAAACGTAGCGTCGCATGCGCAGACGCGCACGCGCTTGTCTTGAGTTATTGTTAATGGTTTTAAGTTATAGAGAGATAGCGGGTGGAAATCACTGAGAGAAGTAAACAATTTAGATTTTTTTATTGTTTGTAATCTCTCTGTGTAAATTATGCTCCTATCAGTAAGGTGGCTCGGGGCCGAATGCAACCAACACTCAAATTTCTGGAAATGACAGAAACATAATAGCTACCAGAACAGCCGCTAAATTATCAACACTTACCCGTTTTAGAAGATAATATTGAAATACAGTACCAAGAAGAGTGGCTACATAAGCTTTATTTTCATTAATGCCTAAAAATGATCCAGTGATACCTGGTATGTATTCACAAAGAAGCGTTTAACGTGTCGACTGCTACAAATATAAAAGTGTTAATCTCCCTCTAAATCCCTTTCCCTTGCAATAATTATGTAGGGCTTATCCACCCTCCAATAATATTAGAAGTACTTACTTACTGCCTATCGTAATCATTAATATCATCGGTAAATTATTTATCGGTTGGTATTAATGATATAATAATTACAACTTAGGGCTCTGTATCAGTTATGATGTGATCATCAATTCATCATTAAATACCTACATACTAAGGGTATATACGAGGAATAAGTGGTACTTCTCCGATTAACCTCTACATGTCTTATTCTATGTTTGTGAGGATGGTGGAAACGGCTCAGTCGATATGGATGAAATTTTGCACACAGATTGTTTACAATACCTAAACTAACATCGCAAAATGTTGGAGAAAAAAAGTGCCTAGTGCTTACTTATTTATCACCCGGAGCAAAATATTAAGACACCGCTGGGCAGAGGACACCTCTGAAAGTAAATAAAGAAACTGATTTACTAACTCGCACGATCCTCACTCAGCATAAAAATAAAGACGGACAGTTATTGCAGCCTATTTAAAATTCCTACTAGCCACAGCTTACACCTCGGGCCATCGCACACGGGCCACTAATTGTTGCGCGATGCGCCTCGGAAATCGCTTCGCTCTCGTTTCTACTAATTACACGTGCTGCTGCTTTCCCAATGAAAACCTCGCGGAAGGAACTACGGCACTGTTGACGGATCCACTTGTTGCTTGCCCTACCTTTGCGACTGAATCGATTCACTACACTGACTATTATGATTAATTTTATTATTGTGAAGTTAGTCAGCAATGTGTACTGTGTAGTATTCAAATATACCATTAAAAGTATTCCTACCTCGTCTTCGTCGTCAGCTGCGGCTTTGTGGATGATACATGAATGTTCTCGATTTTCGAATCATAATTCAACATGCTGGTTTCTTTCACCGTAGAGCAAGTTCAAATACTGGACATAACTCGAAAAGTCATTGGTGCAAGGCCGAGTAGAATTTGAACCTGGATGCGTGAGTTCCAAAGTCGCACACCCGTGCCGAGGAGCTACACTCGCTCTCCTACAATAGCAGCATAATATACGTGATATTTGGAAACGAAAATAGAAAATTCAAGATGTTACCACCACAGAATTTCTTTAGCACCACCATAGTTTAACCAAAGTTTAAACAGCTTTCCAATTAAACCCCATAAAAACCACATTGAAATCGACCCATCCGTTTTCGAGTCTATACTTACGAAGTAAACTATATACTCCTTGTCTATACTAGTCAGTATTTGCTCTAAGTTTTCGACTTTTTTCCGAGCTACAGTGGTAGAAAAAACAGACAGATATGCAGACGATCTTTGGCGTCGAAAAATAAAAACGGGGTTTAAAACCGGTAAAATATAGAGTTGCCGCGAATAGTGTTTATAGCGAATAGTCGAATACCGATTAATCGCCATTCACTTTGGCGAATAGTCGAATAACTCGACATTACTATTCAACATAAAAAAAACATTAAACGCTTTAAAAATATTTCTAATTTCTTCTAAGGCTGTGAGAAAAGAAAACAAGAAAGTTTAAGAAATCTGTTTCATGTTATACATACCTACATATAAGACTATTTTCCGAGGCAGGTTTAATTTACGAGGAAAAACGAAACCGACTTGCTCCAGAACGTGCAGAAGAAATTGTTTTTTTGCACCACAATCTGCCTCTGTTGGATTTTAAATATTAATTAAAAAGCCTTACTAATTTAATTTCGTGAATATGATAGGCACAGGCTACAACTAATGAATCAAAAATATTATTTTTGACTCATTAGTTCTTTTGTTCGTTAAAAGTTTATTTTCGACGACTATTCGCCGAATGCCGAATAATACTAGCTATTATTCGGTATTCGACGAATATAAAAAAAAATGACGAGTAATGCCGAATACCGAATAATAGCGAGTATTCGCGGCAACTCTAGTAAAATATAATTGGTTTAAAACCTATATTTAAATACTACATCACTAGCTAGCGAAATTGGACGCTGACCTTTGAACTAAGATTAATTGTGCCGTAGTTGGAGGTTAAATGGCTCCCAAGGTAATATAATTAGTATGAGTATACCTGCTTATATCGCTCGTGTGCAATGACTGGGATTGTAAGGAGAAGATAAACCCGGTATTCTCTGGGCAAACATGGACTATCGTCGACCGCGTCGTCACTTACCATCAAATAAGACCATGATCAAATGTTAGCCTAATCATCTATATATCATAATGTATAATTTTTCAGTGATGCATCTTCGGATGCTCCGTATTAGCTGGTCACCAGTAAAGTTACCAATGAGATTTGAATTTACGTTAACTAGAAAAAGTTGAGAAAGAGAGGGAAAATAATCGGTCCTTGAAATTCAAGGCAAGAAAAAAATTCAGGAACATAATGAACAAACAAAATCTTCCAAAAAGTGAGTAAAGTGTATTCATGCGCGAAAATGGTAGTCACCCCTGTCACAAACATTTTTATCGTTGTTTGAAATGGGTACAAAAAGGTATTTACGCAAAAAATATGTTTTATTTGATTCAAATCCGAAACCTGCACAGATGTATAAAAAAGAGAGAAGATAAGGCACGCAAGTGGCTATGCGATAAAAGAGAGCAAGGGACCCTTATTTAATTGTATAGGTGTTGACCACAAACTAGGTACCTACATGTGATACCTATTCTCGGGGCAACGCATTCTTACACTCGATATTTAGCTAATGGAAATAGGAATGAAGACAGTCTGAGAGTATAAACTAAGAAGGTTTCTTCCTTCTTTAAGAGAACGCTAAGTTTATTTAAATGATTACTAGGAAAATTCTAAGCGCGTTAAAACATTTAGTAGTAGTCGACTAGTCGATTTAACACCGTTACTGCGGTGGTCTTCAGACTGCATTTCATTTGGCATCGCGGCGTCTTTGTCTGGACCACCTCAAAGTATTAGCAAGTGTTGGACTGAAGCCAGCAGCTAGTAATGTCCTGATTACCATAACACGAGAGCCAGGTGTTGTTGAGAAACCTTCTTACTAATGCGAGAAAATGTAATTGCTTTTTTCATAGAGAAAAACCACCCATTGCTTTTTACTCTAGAAAATATTCCGCCCTGAAGTCTTTTAGTCTCACGTAATAGAGACTGCTTTCATTCGAGCTCGTCGTTGTCGCCGTGGCGATGCCTTATATTTTTCATTCTTTTAAGCTTTTACTTCATGCAAATGCAAATACAAAATATAACAAGGCAACTTTTAATAACGGGCAGCAGGAAGTATGCAGACCTTAAGCATTTTATACATTTTCAACGACTTGCAATTGCTCGCGTTCATTTCGACATCGTGCCCCTACATGCCAGCGCGTTCCAGAGGGTCGTTTGACTTTATCACCTGTAAAACGATTATTGCCTCGTCCGAAATTATTGGCGTTTTGTTCGGGGTATGCACAGTCCAACTAGGTATTTCGGATTGTTGGTGACGATTTGTGAGGCTGCTATATTGTCTGAATATCATGACAACACACACAGACGCCATCCAATTATCTATACGTTAAGATGACACCATGATGACGCAGATATACTGTCTCGGTGGTCCTCCCAAACCTTTTCCCTGAGCCACTTTTTTCCTCTAATCTGTGCCTGTAGCATAGTAAGGAGAGGACACTTATATGTACTCAGGTACACAATTAAAATCACTTTTTTTTTCTTAATACACAGCCATTTTATGCGGTGGCAAACAATACTGTTTCGTATCATTTCACTTGTGAGTTCTGTGGTGACCAGTATTTATAACCTAGACTATCAGCATCACAGAGGAAAAGTGAATGCAATTTGGGCACGTGAATAAATCATGCATATTTTGTTACATTTTCTGTTGTTGGAAAATGAGAATTCTTTATTATATTCGTAAATCATAGCTGCTGTTATTGGTTTTGTAATGGATGTTTGAATGCCTTTGGGGGTTGTCTGTGTTTACAAAGTTTAAGTTAAAATGGGGTTTAAACTGGTTTGCCTTTAGTTAGACCACAGAATATAAATATAATATGGTCAGACTTCAATTATGTCTAATTACCTGTGATATGAATAAAGCCATGCTTCGCCACTAAATTCCCCGGAATTTCTATAGTCTGTTTAATTTTACTTACAGTCGCCGGAAGCTAGGCGAGTATGTTAGAAGCTTAACCTTTGAGCTTCCTACCTTGCTTAGTACAGTCAAGTCGGAAAATATGAATGCTAGAAGACTGCCTAGCTTGGACAATGTCTTTATATCAGACAGCTATTTAATAGAGAAAGAAAAAATAATGACGTTAGTCGGGGTGCGAAGCTTCATCAAATTTCTGCTATGTGCTTTTTCCATTTATCATAATTTAAAATCAGAAACGGAGCAAACGGCGAACAAACCCATAACTGTTAAAATGAAATTAAGTTTTAAGCTAAAGATAGGTATTGTACTAAATGTGACATAATAAAAGATTTTCATTTTATGGCAAACTTTAAATAACTTGATACATTTATTGGCATGAAACTGGAAACTGGAATTTTATTCTGGTGTTTCCAAATAAAGGCAAATAGGTAATAGAGTCGCGTGAAAATCGAATTCGACGGTGGTGATGGCGTGCGTGCGTCTCGCGACTGAAGGTGAGCTTGGGGGGGGGGGGGGGGGGGGTGAAGAGGTGATTCGATTTAAATATGTTTACTGTTACACTACAAGAATACAACTACCGAGAAAGGCGTGTGCGTGACGACGTCATCGACATTAACATCTTCGATAAAGACGAAAGTCGAAATGTGACGTCACCTGGATTTAAAAATGCAAAGTTGCTGCTATTTTTTAGATTTTTTACGCCTTTCAAGATGCGACCACTCCGCGTTTGGGCCCAGTCCAGCGGGGACAAGACTACTTATTCAAAGGAATTACCTACACAATATTTTGATAATAATGAAATGTATCCTGATTAGTGCAGGCGTACCACCACGAAAACTGCATCCGCCACTTCTTGCAAAGCTGAAACGTCCGACGTTCTTAGTATTTTGTTACGGACAGGTGAATTGCTGTTAGCACTTAACACCTTGGGTTAGTCGGCACTTAGTTACAAAGTTGGACAGCTGCTGAAGTGTAAAAACTCTAATTACAAGCAAGGTCGGTAGTTACAACTTACACTTTGGATACTACTGGAACTAGACCACTTTTCGAATTCAGTTGCACACTGCACTGTTAACTAAAATAATAAGAAGCCATGTTGGATCCGTGATTCATTTGCGATCATATTTCTGCCTATGCAATGGCTCTTGACAGGTACAATTATTATTGTCACCCTTGTATCCTCTGCTTAGTTTGTGTTGTCACCATTACGAGTGGACAGACATCCACTGCTGAACATAGTCCTCCCCCAGAGGGCGCCACTTTGAGCGGCTATTTGCCTCATGTACCCAACGGGACCGACGATGGTAAAAACCGTGATGAGCCGATGGATGCAGGAAGCGAGCAGCCGCTCAAAGTGACGCTTTATGGGGAGGCCTATGTGCAGTCTTCAGGCTGTATGACCCAACGGCTCCTACAAGGTCATCGATCCACCAAAGTAGGAGGAACGCTGCCTAAGCCACTTAGCTACGTAAACCGTCCCAGGGGATCTTACTTTGGTCATTTATATGTGGAGAAAAAATGTAAGATTCCTCCAGAGAACCATAAGGTAAGAAGGGTAAGGGCACTCAAGTGACCTGAGTCGGAAACGTACTTATTATAGACCGCAGTTTTTAGTAGCAAATTTATGACTCAAATCGCCTTTAATTTTTTCTGATGAAATTTTACAGACATAAAAATAAACGAATTCGTATAGAAAATAATCATGTTAAATATTCAATTCTGTTTCATTACTTATATTTTTCAAATATATTAAACAAGAGAATTCTCGTTGCTTCATTTACACTTTTACAGTCATTGCGTGTGCCACTGACTCGGCATAATTTATTTCTTCATAACAAATGATTTATGTCTCATTCCCATTCCAGACATCTATGAGATCAATTTTCACTTACATTAATTTAAATAGATCAACAACCGATCGTGAAAACGCAACATTGCATGTAAAACGCATACCAGATTGCTTTAAACAATCTTTTGTATGGCAAAAGATTTAGCGATGTTGCCCACCCAGCAGAATAGATTACCACCACCACCACCATCATCACTACCACCACCACCATCATCATCATCATCATCATCATCATCATCATCATTATCAACAGCCTGAATACGTCCACTGCTGAACCTAAAACCTCCCCCAAAGAGTGCCATTTTTAATAGCTGCTCACTGCCTGCATCCATCGACTCCCCGTGGTTTATCGTCGGTGCACCTAGTAGGGGCTGGTCTACGCAGCGTCTTCCGTTTCGTCGTGCTGAATAAACGTACAGTGTTAAAGTCTATCCCCATTTTTATTCCTTCTACTGTTACTCTCAATAATTCTATCGGGTATCTATAAATCAAACATTGGAGAGAAACGGCATACAATGACGATAATTAGGAAAGTGACAGGTACTTACGTCTGCAGACATGTGCGCAGGCGACGCTGCTACATACGCACAGTTAATAATATTAGATGGTGCAAGACAGAGAATGAAGCGAAAGCGATTTTAGGGGTAAATAAATCGTGAAGTGAAAAGTAAGCCATTATTGCGCCATAAGCGCTGGTACTTAATTTAAAAATAGAAAGCAAATGAAAACGATTTTTAAATAGAATTTAATTGTTCTTTTTCTCTCAGTGCTGAGAGAAAATAGTTAAAGATATCATTCTCTTTGGTAAGGCATAATGCTAAATATTCCATCAGATTCGTTTATATATTTATGCTTATTATTCTGTATCCCTCTATTCTGCTTTACAAAGAGCAAACACACATTAATCCTGTGTTACCATTTTGGATTATACATAGTTTACTCGTGCTACTTTGTACTATATTAAAAAGGAATACAGTACAAAGTAGCACGGACATATTATACTTCCACGGATCTAACATTTTAGTTTTTTCCCCAAAATACTTGTAAATGTACAACCCGTTAGAAGAAACGATCTACAAGTAAGCATTGCTAAACGTCTTATTCCAATACCAGAGGTCCCAAAACGAGTGTGAAGACGTTACAAAAAGATCACCAAATATTCCACAAGTGCCATCGTGAACTTTTAGGCGTAGCATTAAGCTAGCTTAATGTGGGTGTTTTGGATATTAAACTGTTTCATTTTGATAGAATATAGCAACCCTTAGAAGCTAACCGATATTTTCTTGCGGGTTTTTTATTGTTTTGTAAGATTTTAGTTTTTATGCTACATTATTGAAATAGTATATTCATCGAAGCATATTAGGATACCTATCATACCTACTTATTTTTCTTATGACAGCCATCGAGACCTTACATGTTTATGGGCACTACAGGTTTCATGTCTCTTAGCATTTGTAGCGGTATAGAGGATTTTTTAATTGTGCTATTATATGAAGTAGTATTTTATCCTGCGGAAGATTATGACTTGCACCACCGCAATAACCGTGGTGCATCTCTTTCTATCAGGCGATTAATCTGCTTGAAAGTTTAACAAAGTATTTTGTACTGTCGCGTGCGTAAATTGTATAAGTAATGCAATTTGCCGGAACGTCGCTTTTGCGAAAAATAAAAATGCTTTATGAAACAGAACTGTATGTGAGTGTGGCTTTATCTTTTAAACTTCTACAGTGTACTAATAAGTTATAGCCTCAAGTAAAAATGGTTTCAGTTCAGCATTATAAAGTATTAGGACTATTATAAAAATGTTACTTTATCGTTGGAGCTGTAAGTTCTACTTAATAAAGTTAGTGCCTATAGCTAATATCAATTTATTGCCTAATACAAAATTTTTGTGTTAGAAAAGACCTTTTGGTTAGGTAACTTTAAATTATTTTTATGATCTGCTTACATTCAGGTATTATAATCTCATGTTATTATCTGACACGCAATTTTCGAGAACGTTGTTTACTGATAAAAAAAGACTTGTATCATATCTTAAAACTTTCAGTTTCCATAGTACAGGTACTTGGTTTGGGGCTAGGTGGCGCTGGGTGAAATATCCACACATTGTTTGCTTTTTCTCAAACTTGCGTTCATACCACACATCAAAAGCCTGAAGACTGCTGAAAGTAGGCCTTCCCATAAAACGCCAGTAGGAACGCTTATCATACGTTCACCTCACGAGATCGATTACAACCGGCCATAAATAATTGAGAAATAATTATTTCGAAATACATTACATAGGTAGGTAGTGAAATTAACATATGAATTTAGCGCTCACTTATACAAAGGTAAGTGGAGCGCGTCAACAATCAGGGTGAGTCCGTCGCTAGTAATGAAACTATTTCGTTACCACCATTATGATGGTTATAGTGGTTATTGTGCCTTTCCGGCCGAGGACCAACCATATAGGAGTAAAGATATAGTTGTATAAATATATGGTAACATACCATTTTTAATTCTATTCTGTAATTATTCTTAAAAGAGTGACAGAGAGTGTGTGATTTTTAAAAGCATCTTATTAAAGTAATCTAAGAACGTATAATATGAGAAAGAAGATTGATTTATATAGTGAATATACAAGGTGACCTTGAATTGGTATGTTATCCCGAAATGGGGGGACTGAGACCATTATACCCTACAAGTTGTGAGAGCCTTACTTGAAACTGGGCGTTTCCAAACCTCCATGGTAAAAAATAAATCCACTCGCAAAATTGCACGTGCGATTGCTACGAGAGTTAACCAGATACCATAAGTTCATTTCTAAACACAGGTCCATAACATCATTTATGTGCACTCGTTCAAGGACGAAGTTCAACCACCCAGCTGCGCTATTTTCGAACGTAAACTTTACATGGCATTTCTTCAATGAAAAGCTACTAATTTAGTAAAGTCGTAGAAGAAACATTGTCTACCTTGGGGTGCAGATTTACCCCCTTTCGGGATAACATACCAATTCAAGGTCACCTTGTAGATGTATTCAGTAACTAGATTACTGCTAAGCTTAGTCGAGGTACTCTATCTGTCCTATACCTCGGAATACATTATATCGAAAAATGGTTATTAATTTATACTTGTGTGCACGACTGTACCATTTCTGTCGTATAGCGAATCCGTCCAATCCAAGAATCTGCCCAATCTACGAATCTGTCGAATAGAGAATCTACTGAATTTCGAATCTGTCCAATCCAGAATTTGTCCAATACCAAACAACTGCAACATTGAATAATTTATTCATTTAAAAAAAAACCGAGATTACGACGATTCATAACAAAATCTATAAGAATGCTTACGATTTGAAAGCTTTAAATTGTAAACGCAAAACACCTTGATCCGTTTTCGTATCAATTCATTATACGACGAAATGACTTATGAAGCTTTCTAAATTCCACCGTTTCTCTTGTTGCAGAAGTAACGGTGACCCATCGACGCGGGTTGCCAGTGATCACAGTTCCACTGCCATCGCGTAGAGAGAGATGCCGATTTACTTTGCGTCCAGTCTCTCAGACAGTTGGTGATTTGCTGGAACAGGTAATGTCTATCAAGTGTTTCAGGTATTTAAAGAACCATGAGCTACCGATGCATCGTGCTGTGATAGTGATCACCACAGTACTGTTGCTAGTGATCACACTGTTGTCGGCAGTGAACACAGTTCCTCTGCCAGTGGTTACAGTACCTACTACCGCTGCTGTTTGTCACTTCACCACTGCCGATAATCACGTTAATCCATTTCGTTGAGTTGGGAAAGATACACCCCACATACATATTACTTATAAATATTACTTTTGGACAGCGATGGATGCTTAGGTGCATGCTGCCAGTGGTATAGTACCGTACTAGTGGCTACAGCAATCATGCTGCCGCTGCCCTTATACCAAAACTAATTACAACATTTTGAGACATGTTCGGATAACGGTTGCTTTTAACGCTAAAATATGTCCGGATCTGTAATACCTTTCGATGCTACTTGTTTAGTGGTGATGCATCACTGTTTACTGGTCATAGCACTGTTACAAGTGATCACAGTGCGCAGTGTTGTTAACAGTGATCAGAATGCCGCATGGTCATCAAAACTACAATTCTAAATGGCAAATTACTTTTTTTACTTCCTTTACTTAAAATTTGTCTTTATGTAAGCATGCCGGAATGTCGTGAGATTCCCACCGAAAGTTTAATAGGTAAATCTAAGTTTCACGACTTTAAGTATATTTAGGTTGACATCAAGGAAGTTACGCGATCGTCAATTCCATTTATAACTCGTCTCAAGTTTGGTCATCTCTGACTAATGACCTGTGGGATTGCTGGGATTACCTAAACATACTTCAAAGCAAGGACTGAATGTAAACTGTGAAGTATAACCGGTATACAGTTACACTACTTTATCGGTATTGATGCCAAATCTTGCAGTTACCATAGGTATTTAGGTAATTTGATACAGCTCCCATAGAATTAGCGAGTTACCAACATCTTTTTACTACCTTATCGTTTATTCATTTTGTTCTATCACTAACGGGTCACGGTCACGGGAAAACTAAATTACTCGAGAACCCAGTATTATGTTGGCTCACCGGGTCCTCGGATAAAGGCCTGAAAAATGACTGGGTTAGATAAAGATTTACTCTGCCTGACATCATGAGTTTTATAAGTTCATTAACAATAACATTTATGAAAGATTATTTGCTACTATGATGATGCCGTACCGCTCCATTGCGTTATACGGTCCCTTGAAAGTCTCATGGAATTGTTGGAATAGTTCTAATCTAGTCAGTATCGATTTTTAATAATTTCTGTTGAAATTATCGTTCGTGCCATGATGCAGTTTTGGCTAAGGTCTTTCCAGCCAGGCAATACAATTATAGGTTATACTGCTCTGTAATTTAAACTCTATGTAGATTATTTTTCTATGAAAGAAAAACTAGTAATAACTAGTAACATATATCAAAGCGCTGAACCGCATGCTTAGGGTAGTAGTAAAACTATTTTAAAATCTGTGCTCAAGGTAACTTGACTACGTGACTACGTTGTTGTGTCTATGAGTGGGTATAAATTATAATAGACATATAATACTACGTTTACTTACCTACATAATCCATGGCTACTAATAGAATAGGCCTACTATTTTTTGGAGCTTCTCCGCTATAATTAAAATGTAATTTCAATACGTTCTAGTTTCAGCTATGTTAATATTTATAGTTTAGTCTATATCTTTGGTGGTAGAGTTAGAGTCTAAAATCGTCTAATCTATACCTAATGAGTCTAAAATCATCAAGTCACTGTTTCGACTTGTAACGAGTCTGTTCTCTAAACGTTGCTAGGATATTAGGCTTACCCTCATTTGGTTAACGAGTCTAAAATACACCTTAACACTAACTTTGTTATCTAGTCTAAAATTATCAGGTACCTACTCATTTTATATTAACAACAGGTCTACGGATCTAGCTTAATTAATTTAAGGGTAATATTAATGCATGTTCCTTGATTAAGGGTTTTAGGGTGGGTTTTTTTACCAGTAGTTAAGATAAGGTAAACTTTAACAAACCATTGGTTACCTCAACTATTGCTGAACAAACCCACCCTTAAGTTATTCTCATTTATCGTGTGTTTAACTCTAGCCACAGCTCTACCTCAGTTAATGTCGGAACCCTAGTTTCTTGATTTAGGGTCTTAATTTCACCCTCATTTGGTTAGCGCGTCTAAAATAGTGTTTATAACAATGATATTTAGTCTATAATTATCAGGTGCTCTATTCACAGCTTTAGCTTTGTTAATTTCATTAATCCTGCTTACTTAATCCAGGTGAAAGCTGAAGACCGCGGAGTGGAGCGAGCAGCGGCGATGGCAGCGGACGAGCGCGTCAGGATCGCCGCCAGTGACACGGTGGAATCACTTCTCGAATCCGACTTCAGACTCATCATCAATGACACGGAATATTACGTCAAGAGCCCACCACAGGTAAGTGTAACGGGTCCTTTGTTAAATCCTTTGCAGCTAGAAAAACGCGTGAGTGTACCTTTTGATCAAAATAAAAAAACGTTAAGTCAGTATTGTTTTCCGAGAGTGGACCGCTTAAGGTGGTACGTCACGCTCAGCGCGCCAAATTCAAATTTTCTTGCGGTTTTTGCTAATTACAGCTTAATTACTCTATACAATTACATGAAAACGAGTTTTCCGCAAATAAATAGAATTTATCAACTAATTGTGATTAAAAGTATCACCTAAATATCATTGGTTTAGCAACAATTGACTGAAAAGCAGCCAAGACAAAATTAGTTTTTTGCCAATTGTTACTAAACCAATGATATTTAGGTGATATTTTTAATCATAATTTGTTGATACATTCTATTTATTTGCGGTAAACTAGTTTTCATGTAATTGCGTTGAGTAATTAAGCTGTAATTAGCAAAAACGCAAGAAAATTTGAATTTGGCGCGCTGAGTGTGACGACCACCTTAAATTGGTTACCTTACCATACATAATAATTACAATGCACTCGGTTTTCAGTCTGCAAGAGTTTATATAATACGCGTTTTGAGATTAAGCGATGTGAGGATGTAGGAAGTACTTAAGTATCTATTTTTTTCAATAGCTATATTATACATTGTTATTATAGCTATTTATGAGCCAAATTAAGCATTTATGGTAGGTATACTTGATCAGTTATCACTGATTATTATTGGGTTGTAGCTACGTTTGTTAGCATCAGTCAATCAGTTTAATTTAAGGGTTTGACAGGTCGCTGGTTGATTAATACCTATTGTCTGTCTGCTTAACTTGAATTTAGGGCTTCTCTGAACGAGTCTTCTGGTGGAATGCAAATAAACAATCGAAATTGAACATTTACAAACATTACAATTCGCCGTTGGCCATATTTTCTAAACCGCAATTTCAGGCCCATTACTGTAAACTACGGGACCCTTACCTGCTCAAATTGCTTCCTGCTTTGTGGGTCACTAATAAATTGTGCGCTTTTCCACATAATGGATTTCATTTCACACGTGAAAGCTGTTAGGTACTCCGTTTTTTGCAACGCCACGTTTTGAGACCGCCATCAATGAAGTGAAAAAACTGCCTATGTGTACGAACGTACGTATTGAACATTTTTCTGCGCAAGCTGCGTCTATTAATTATCAATACTTATTGTACTTGTATTGTATTATAAATAATAATAAAAAAGAAGGTTACAACGACTTCTCTTCATACTGAAAAATACTGGGATTAAGTACTTATTATATAAACACTAAAAAAAAAAGAAAAATAAGACAATGAAGGAAGGTTAAAGAGAATGCTAATGAATTCAGTTAAACCCAGTATATTATATCCTGTTATTTTTTCTTAAAAACCAAGCTAATTTAACACACTTTAATAAAAGTTCAATGGGGCCAATCTTACATGTTAGTAGAAATTTAGGAATCACTACTAATGCTTTTGTTTTACTACCGGTAAAAGCAGTAGGTAGGTACTACTCGTATAATTAACGTTTAATTTCGCGCTCTATTTGCTGGTCGCGCTGGATCGATCAAGTGCTCGCAATTAGGTTAAGTGCACTCGATGTTCGATTGCCCTCCTGTCTAGGTATATAAGGAGTAGAGCGGCGCCTGGTGCTAAAGCTGGGGCCACACCTGTACTACGGAGCTGTAAAAAATTGTGTTATTTAAGAGGCAAGAGGCTAACTTCAAAATAAGACCTAGGTATAAAACTAACTAACTAGGATGGCGCAGTGACCCAAAATGAGTCTTGGCCTCCGATAATAAGAGCCGCCACTTCGATCTATCCTGAGCTAGCTCCTGCCAGTTTTCGGCCTGGAGTTCGCGCAGGTCCTTGTCCACTTCATCACTCCAGCGATATCTAGGACGGCCTACTGGACGTCGGCCACTTGGCCGTCCCACATACGCTCGTTTCACCGCCCGATCCTCACCCATCCGTTCGACGTGGTCAAGCCAGCGAAGTCTGTGAGCTTTTATTTCGCCGATGATGTTTGGCTCAGCCACTAGATCTTCAAGCTCTCTATTCTTCCTTCTCCGCCACGATCCATCTTCTCTTTGTACTGGGCCCAGAATTTTTCTCCATATCTTTCTTTCCGTGACAAGAAGTTTATTTTCCTCCTTAAGGGTCAGTGTCCAGGCCTCACAGCCGTACATTAGGATTGGCCTTATCACGGTTTTATAAATACGGATTTTAGTGCGCTTGCTGAGAAGCTTGGACACCATAACTTTATGCAGGGCTGCACTACAACGGAGGGTGTTCTGTACTCGGATCTCTATCTCTTCTTCCCTGGTGTTTGTATAGGCTTAATGGTGAACAATGATAAAACAGAGTACCTTTTCATGCGCCGATACAAAAATGTTAGAATACCTCGCAATAACCTTGATGTAGGGAATGTCACTTTTAAGGGCGTGGATAGGTTTAAATACCTGGGTTGCACTATAACAGATACAAACACCAGATACAAGACCTAGGTATAGGGGGAGCCTTTTCCTATATTAGAAAAACTCGCCACAGTGCTGTATTTCACTTACAGTTGCACAGATATGCGAGAACTCTACAAAACAACCCGTATCAACAGTAATCAAATCAACAATGCCTAGCGAAATAAACAAACGAAGTGCTCTTCATGTTTAATTTTGAATTAAAACCAGCTGGCAAACTTTGCCTGCTGCTCGTTGGTGTCCGTCCTACTCGATTAATATTTAAACTGTCTAGCGCCACTTAGTTGCCACTTACCTATTTTATGAATGGAAAACCTTTATTTAATGGATTATGCAGTATAAAAGTTTGGGCATATCGAAATTTTAGTTCAAATGTGTGTTGGGCGTTTAGGTTGTTATTCAGGAATATTTTAATAACGGGGTAACGATCCGGTGTTGCCATTTTTATAGCATTTAAACACTTTCGCATCGCATAAGAGCACCTATACGGTAAATAGGTATAAATACGGTTTTATAAAATAGCAGTGGATGGTATAAAAATTAAATCGAGTTATTTGATATGGCTGGTAGCATTTTCACTGTATACTTAACTAAGTATTTATTTCATTCCGAACCAAACACCGTCAAATAAAAATTATTGAGTGGGTACGTTTCTGGTCCCAGTCCAATTGAGTATAAATATTAACGCATTTATTTACCACATTATTCACCCGATTATAATTTTTACCCGAGTCCCGCTGCGGTTTGCTCATTGCTCATATGAATGCGGAGTTAATTGAAGTATTATACAGCTTACCATAGTCAGTTGGATTAATCTTTATTCATTTAAATTATTTGTTGCTTTACCTTTTGTTTCATAATATGTGCACAAAAGTAGGGTCAAAGTGCTCTACGCTAACCCCCGGTTCCTATAGTGTGCCAAACTCATGTCAACATACGTAACTCGACAAATAGGTACTAGAGGGATCATCAAAACGATATTATATTTGTACTGCTCACACGTATTGCTACGTTAGTGGCAAAGAAAAGAAACAAACATATAGTAACTAGCTACGCTTGCGATAAGCACCGTACCTACCATATTTTCGACTCGAGTCAACTGTTTTGTCTCTATTTTTTCTATACAAATCTGTCAGTCTTATTCACATCAAAATATCCGCATCATATAAAAAGTGTTTCAAAAATTTGGTACCTACGCTTGACATATAATCAAGTTCTCTTAAGCTCATTAGTTAAACACAGCCGACTATCTACAGGTAACCAATGAGCTTTCAGATTTCTGGTGCGTTATGCTGACAAAATGTCAAACACTTGCCAAAACTTATTGCATCATTTGTATAAAAATCATAATTTTACTAAGCGCTCTAGCAATAGCAAACGTAGTTGCGGAATTATTGAGTAAAGCAATATACCTACTTGCAGAATAAATCAGTTATTTCAATGCGTTTTTTAACCTGTAATATTATTGTCTCATCAAATGTCTGTATCTGAATCGCTCTCGATCTAAATAATCCTCGTCAACAGTTAATAGCAGCGTTAAGCGCACCCATCAATATTGTGCTCGGTGTTACAACGACGCTCACTACCAACCTTTTGTCTTACATTTCCTCCACGGGCCGGTGGGTTTTGACTCACCAATTTCCCTAAATGGGTTAGGCGTATTCATCCTGCATTTTGCCTTCCCCGGTATCACTAATGAGACCTGGCGTTAATGAGTTCTACGCGAAATAAAACGCGATGTTTTTAGCGGAACAATGTTGTTTGGAAGTATGCGTTTCGTTTCGGTTAGATTATACTTCGTGGTGTTGTTATTGTTAAGGTTGATGATTTTCATTACGAGGAAAACCTCTTTTATTCATAGAAACTACAATAAATATAACGAGATACCCCGTGCTTTCATCCGCGCTTCTTCATGCAACTTTAATATGCCTTTTGAACCCCCCTAGGGTTGTATTTTCTAAACCCCTTACGCTATAAAAGAAAATTCCCCGCTCTCCAAATTTCAACTCTGTTTTGAAGGTGCACCCGACGGAGCTAATAATGAGCTAAATTTTTAATCGAAATGCTCTGTACACTGGGAAACATTAATGAAAATGAAGTGAGCTGAATTGCACGCTCTACACCTCGGCATTGCTATTTTTCTTTTGTCATATTTTTACGTTTTGTAACTTATTTAAAGACTTTAAGGATCTACCAGTTTTGTATCACATTACTATCTCATATAGATTGATCATAAAGTATTTTGACAGGTTCATTCATCTACCGGTAACTTCCACCCAAAGTAAAGTATTCGGAATGTTAGAGATACCCACACGGCTCCACTCCGGACCCTGTACATCACCCTTGAGCAATCAATCACATAAATTGACTCAATTTATCTCCACCTTCCTTCCTTAAATATTACATTAACGGCTATAGAAAACGTAAGGTCCCGTTCGTTTAGAAAGTTTGGAAATGTGAGGGGATTTTTCTGCGAAAATGTTTTTCGTGATGTTTAGTTACGGTAGTTAATTTCCATTAACAGTAAAATGGAGATGTATTTTCTTGTGTGACGAGCTAGTCGTTCGCCTGATGTAAGCGATCGGCCGCCCATAACAGTAGCAGAGCCACGTGAAACTCTAAATTATAAAGTGCTGCTGTACTGCGCACGACATCCTAAGACATTAGAATCGCGAGAGATCTTTACAGGTATTTTTTTTATTGAAACTCGTTATACGTAACTACTACTACTGAATGGATGCATAGCTAGTACGTAGTCGTTTCTTAGAAGACAAATGCATTACGAGAACACATTCATCATCATTATTATATCAGCTTTATAGTCCTCTAAATTGCTTCAGAACTATTTCTATTTAACGGTTATAGCTTTCAACTAGTTCGGGAGTCTATGGGTTCATCATAACTTTGTACCTAACCAATTATGTCAATAAATGAATTTGTATTTGTATTTGAAGGCTCGATTAATTCAGATGCACGCAATTTGTTACCGAAAGCACAGATTACTGCATATGTTACTATCAAAAGATATGCCAATATGTGTCTTGAGCAACCTGTAGAGCGACTTACAGGGCCGGTACTTTATTATCTAACACTGGAATTCATAGTCAAGGCGGGGGCTCCTCTAGAGGATAAATCAGGCATTGTGAGGCAAATTCTAGCTTTATGCATTTCATAAACAAAAGCAGCCCCCAATCTGGCATGATCAGAGGCTGGATTTCGACAACCAAATGGTCTCCTTGCTCTCAAATCGTGTTATTTTATTATTTTATGAAGTGTCGTGATATTTAAAATACGAATAAGGTATATCGGTACCGTTTCTTCAACATTTACCGGTTAAAATAATATATTTAACACAAAATAGGCACACAAAATATAAAACAATAATATTTCTTTTAACTTTTTTTAAGTGAGTGACGGGTGACATTTTGGCGCAACATTTGATAGTTCAAAAGTCGCGTCAAAACGGCACTCGACAGAATTTTCAGACAACTTGATTGAAATCGTAGAGTATTTAATTAAAATGCTTTTCCGTTAGGGGTTTCTCCAGCGTTTGTTTATGAAAGTGAAAGAAGAATGATTCAGCATTTCACCTCTAGCTAAAAGTGGAATGATAGATTTTGGGGGTTTGGTCAACCTTTGTTTATGAATACCACTGTTAGTGATGTGATGACATAATTCCTTCACTTTGCAATTATTATTATACATAATCTAATAAACTGCATCCCAACATAGTGGGATAGATACATATATCATAGTTACGGAACCTTAAAAACGTGGTGTGGGTATTGGATCGCCGTGTGCTAGCTGACGGAAATGATTTTACACTCATAGGCTCACAGCTTGATATCCTGAACAAAGTGGAATGAAACGCGATGCCGTACTGCTTTTAAAATATAAAACTACTTACATTTAAAATTCATTTAACTGAGTTGTATTTGCAAGTGCTGTGGATTGTGGATGCAAATGGATTTGGTTACGAATAAAAGTTATTTTTAACTGATTTTATTCCAACATCGTCCATTTTGTGCAATCGCGATCTTCTGATGTACCACAATATATTCCTCGATGGATTTAACGGATTCGATGGATTTGTAAAACAAAATAACTTTTTGCATAATTTTGCAAATGCTGCATAAATTGTCCCTGCGAAAATAAGTAGGTATAGCGATGGATAAATCTGTTTTCTTTTAATACTAAGTAAACGTTTTTTACCCGAGTACTGCAAAACATTGTGCGGTTTTGACAGTCCATGCATTTGTAATGTAAGTTGTTATATCGTGGAGTTAGTTAAAAAATAATGCGTTTTGTCTTATCTATTTTACCAGAAACTTAGGCTCAATTCAGACGATGCCCGCCCCGCATGCGTACTCCGTGGATTATTTACTTAAAGCCATTAAATATGAAATATAACTTCCCCTATAAAGCCCACGAAGTTGTTCAAACTGGAGCATTAACTGGCGTTAACTATTCATAGATGGAGAGCTGCACTGCATATTATGATGCGAGGCGACACGCTAAATATACTTAGAATAAATTGACACTTAATAGCTAAAGCTCATACAAACTTGCAGAGCAAGAAGCTGAAATGGGCTTCTAGCATCCATAATCTTATTCAAAATCTTTGTGCTATTATTTTATTTTACCATACTTTTCTAATTTTAAATGTAAGGGGAAAATCTATCATGTAAGTCTTGAAGACTGCAGGTTAGCCGGAGCAGTAAGACTGTGCTGGAGGTTGATGTGTAGGCACTAGTGTCCGGGGGGGGGTGAGTCACCATCTGCCCGTTCTAACAGTTCCCTCCACTATTTAATGAGGCAGCGATATCCACGCTCATTTCCGACGTTTTCAATGTTGAGTGTTTGGGGAACCAGTGTGCCAGCACGGCTTCCTGCTCGCGCCGTCAAAAGTGCCCACCTGCTCTGGCTCTTAATTAACGGACTGCTCTAAGAAGTTCTCGCAGTCTGGAAGCTACAGGGCCGCTCGCACTATTCCGGTCAGTTTACATTGTCGCCGTAGCACCAATCTTGGGCAAGCTGCCTCCGGCTGGCTAGTCCCCGTATGAAAGGGCCATTGTCCTTGCTCATCCATTCTTGTACTACAAATTCTGCAGCCTATCAACAACAATGGGTTTGCCTTAGAAGATGGGCGAGTAGTCAATGGAGGTATCCTTGACGTCCACCAGGATTCTCTGCGTCATAAACTTCTTGGCCTGCACTTCTGTCAGCTTGTGATTATCGGCCCTGAATATCGTTGTTGTCTATGTATCGTATGTTGCCAGACGCGGTAAAATAAATCCAGAGCACATAATTAAGTGCTAGGAATGACTTATTTCGATACTTTTTGAGCTGACGGTTCACTTACCGGGGTTGTTGTTCACTAACCGGTGTCACTACACTAATTGCAGTACTTATTACCTATTCTTAATTTTAGCTATCATTCATTTCAGGAGCGACTGAGCACTGAAGAGATAACTCGGTTGAGCGACGTCCGGAATCTGGTGAACCAGCTGTACGAAGCCCTCAATGTGCGGGAGCATCAGATACGGAAGGAGAGAGAGCTTCGCTCTCAGCTGGAGAAGCTTACCACAGAGCTGCAACCGATGGAAGAGGTAAATGTAATCTATGGTAGTTAGAGAACAAATGTTGGTGCTATTTCTATCGGTAGCGGTACCTACTTTTATATACTTACCGTAAAGACTTTAGTTCCTAAAAGATTTAGTGAAATTCCGGGCATAGGCGATGTTATGAGCTGGGGGGTGATGAAGCTTTGATTGCAATGCAACAGGAATATTAAATATGAAATTCAATATGCCTACATTGAAAATATTAACCTCTTTTTAATTTTAAAATACGGAGAAGCACTAATTGAACAGTTCCTAAAGAAAAACCTAAAAAGCTGCTTTCTCCGCTTCCCAGAAACGCATGTCCCTAGAAATGGAGACAACCCGACGCACCTCCGCACTAACGTGGGTAGGTCTGGGCCTCATGGGCGTCCAGTTCGGAGTGCTGGCGCGGCTCACCTGGTGGGAGTACTCTTGGGACATCATGGAACCGGTCACCTACTTCGTCACTTATGGCACTGCTATGGCGACGTATGCTTACTTCGTGCTTACTAAGCAGGTCTGTGTACTATTGTCATTTTTTGGTCATGGATACGCTTAAATTAACGGCGTAGGCCCCCCACTAGGTGAACTGACGATCTGGTGAAAACCGATGCCGATGGATGCAGGAGGCGAGTAGCCGCTTAAGGTGGTGCTCTCTTTGGGGAAGGCCTATGTTCAGTCGTGGACGTCTTCAGGCTTTTTATGATGATTTAATACGAATTACGAATCATAATTTTCAATCTATGACATAAATACTGTGTAATTTCAGGAGTACGTACTACCCGAAGTGAAAGACAGACAACATTTGCTGATGTTGCACAAAAAAGCGAAAAAGATCGGCTTGGACATCGATCATTACAACAATCTAAAGGAGGAGGTACATATCATATTATTTGTATCAATAATAATTATTAAGGCTACTGCCCTACCCTAGACCTTAGCCGGCTCATACGGCACCCACGGAAAGCTTAGAGCAGTTAGAAAATGCTCTAAGCCGCTGCCGCTGATTGGAAAAAACGGTCGATTTTGGAAACCGTCCGGTGACGCTATAACCAGCCGGTAATGCTGTAAAGGACGGTAGAGACCAACAGCTAATAGCCCGTTCTAAACAAAAACAAACAAACACTTCTAAAACGTTTTGTTTCGGAGACACATTTTTCTTGAATAAGTTGTTTTCCTTTCTCTTAGTTTTCTTCCCAAATCTAAGCAGTTTCCAGTCGCTATGGTGGTGAATAGTTGTGTGCAGAGTAGGTGCAGGATGATATTTGGCGGTAGTACCTTTCAGGGATCCATATTGAAATGTCCAAATTAAGCACTAGTTGGTATATTTCCACACACACAATCACAGTTCCATATTTATTAAATGTTCAGAAGGACGGCACAATAAGAACAGTAGTAAAACACTCAGAGACTAAACAGATAAACAAATTAGAATTGCAAGATTAAAATAGCGGTGTATCGAATGAGTTATTTCGAACGACTAACTGGAGGGTAGGATCAAGCGGCGCTCGCGGCCCGCGGCTATCTTAAAGGCCTATTACACTACCCAATTTTTAGGGACCCTTACCCTAACTAGGGTGGTGTAATAAGACTTAGGGAGCCGGTGTTCAGTGTAGTGTAGTATCGACGCCCTTGCAAGGGGCCACGCCCTCCCTAACTACCGGGCCCTGAATACCGTGTAGTGTAATAGGCCTTTTACTACCGGCGTAGGCTCGCTGTTGACGTCACGCGAAGTGTTCGGATGCATTGCCGCACGTCATCCGGCAATTTGCTAGATAAGTATTATGTTAGGTGTTTGAATGAATGAATGGTGTGATTTATGTAATATTAAATGTATATAATGGTATAATATAATAATGTAATATAGGAATAATGGTATGTGGATGATTATGTAAGTATTATATTTTGTAGATATATAATAGCATGTATTAAATATATTTATGTATAATATATAAATTATAGACTATGTGGGAGGGTTCCCCACAGTCGCATGGGTCGCAAAATTGTCTTACTCCTATTCCTGCACTTGTAGCGAGTAAAATAAAAAAGATGTTCAAAACCAACTCTACTAAATATACTGAAAAATGATGCTCCAAATAGTATGAAACAAGACCTTATTATCTTTATAATGTACAAACCGTTCAATATTTATCGTCTATTAAATAACCTGCTCACGTGTAAAAAATGCCACTTTGCCCTAAAGACTGTTAGTATTAAATATAAAGACGGGCTAAGGTGCTGAAGTCTAGATTCCTACTTCATTCTACCAACTTACACCCTAATTTCTACTTTTTCAGGTTGACAAGATACAACAAGACCTGGCTCGCCTCCGGGACCCCCTCCAAATCCACCTCATGTCCCCTCAGGACCTAAAGGGGATCGAATACAAACGATCCCCCCTTACCAAGATCAAGGACATGCTAGAGGAGACAGGAAAGAAAATGAAAATCACGTAATATTGGCTTACCCTCACGCGTCGTAAACATACCAAGAGGTAGACGCGGCGGTTGTTATAGACTTATGGGATTGTGCGGAAGCGAAAAGGAATGATTTTGCGGTACAATAGACAGAGAGGGAGCGTTTCTTAAAAGATCTATGTTGCATTGGGTACGTGGCATTTAACCGAATTACTTTTGATATAATTTCACTGATCGAAAGATAGATCTACGTTACGGTAGAACTTGGCACGACATACGACATTGGGAATGGCCTGTGACGTGTTCAGTCATTTTCAACGTCTATTATGACGAATATTTCTCCCTTGCGCCCTTAAGATTTGCCAAAAGTGCGCTGACTCTGCCTCAAATTCGTATTTGTCTTGTATACCTAGCATGTACACCACGAGAAAACTTGCCTTCGTTGTTAGGCCGTATTCCGATCCACGCTAAAATCGATAATATCGACATTATCGCGCTAAAAACGCGTACCGAATTGCCGTGAGCGCGACAACGAAATCTCTTGTAAACGTCATGACCGACGCCATCTTGCGATATCGCCGTCCGTGGTTGGTTGTTCCGAGTCATTGACAGCGGTCAAAGTCATTAAGCGCAATATCTGAATCGGAACGCTAAAAAATCAACGTGAGCGCTGGGAGCGCTATGAGCGATTATAGCGTGACTCGGAATACGGGGTTAGAGTGAGACACACTCAGGCGCTACCATAGTCTTGTCACGGTCTCTCACGATAGTCTCGAAAAAATTTTGTCGCGGTGCGCACGCTAACCAGGCTGGTGATTTGGTTCTGTTCTTTATCTGTGGTATTTCTGTCAAATGAGTATTATTTGTTTGGTATATTATACTAAATGACGTTCGATCAAGCGTTAATATTTATAGTGTATGATCGAGATTTTGTATTTCGGACTATCGTCCATAAATCACGTGAGGTCTGAATTTGGACGGAGGGAGAGAGGGAACCTGACCATGCATCACCACAGGGGGAGGGGTTAAAAAGATGTTAAAAACATAATGTGATTAATGGGCGATCCCTTATATTATTTACCCACAAGTATTAAAATTTAGGTTATAGCACTTATAACGAAGTGCATTGGGGAAATTCGACCACTGTACAGGCATAGAATAAAACGCTATTGGACTGACAACCAACCAATATTTGAGCGGCAAAGCATTTTCATCATTGTAACTTCGTGAAATAGCAATATGACAAATTATCTTTTCTGACTTTTGTCCTTTGTGTTTTGGGCCTTAATAAATAAGTGTTAACAGCGATTCCTCATTGGTTATTTATAACTCGGCTCTTTTCAGGGTGACTATCGACATTGCTCGTCTCTTTCGCACAATATCTCTCATAAGTCAAGACCTTAGCTTAGCTTGCTGATAATTTATACTTCGTGTATAAACATTATGCTTGTGCGGTGATGAGATTTCTTTTAATGGCAAGAAACTAATCGAACTGTTGAACGGCTTGGTCAGAGGAAATTATGGGAAACGGTATGCTAATAATAGGTTTGTGTCGTGCCATTTTTTTATTGCAGAAATTAACAATATTCAAAAAACGAACAGTCATGAAAACAAAAATTAATTATGTCCAAAAATAACTAAGTTACAAGCATTGTGAAATACAGGAATAGAGAGTTCAAACGCGCAGTGACGTCAGTTCTTCCGCCTTCATAGTACCTCATTACTAAGCTGTGGTAGATTTACATACAATCCCTTTGGCGTGTGACGTGGATGCTCTGTTCTGCGAGAAAGGGACAGGCGATGGCCCCTCCAGAAACTTTAAAAGCTTATTACTTCGTGATTTATTTACCGATTTCACTAATTCTTTCAATTATTGCATTAATTTTTAACCTACTTTATGAAAATAATATTAACTTGTTAATTTTTAATAGCACGTCACAAGCCTATTCTAGGTGAGTATTACTATTTTGACTGTTCACGTGCAATAATATGACATAGACTCTTTTATGAGGGAAGTAAGAGGATGTGGCATAAAGCAACCTACACAGAATATGTTATAGTTATGGGTTAACTTCGTCAAAGAATGGTCATAAATAGTCGCATTTCATTTTAGTCAATACCATTTTGAACGTGCTAAAAAGAGACAAGTATTCCGTTTCAACTTTCATTTTTGATAATAATTTATCTCTGACGTCACTTGACAGCGGCCAAAATCCGCCATGTTCTGGTGGTATTTTGAGCTAGTACGTCAGTCGTCAACTAGCGTCAGCTGTCAAAAGCAGTAAACAATGGGGCGGAGTCGGCACCGTATTGTGGTGAAAAAGTGCCGCACATCACGTGACCATGTTTCACATCCTCTTACTTTCCTCATCAAAGCATAGATTAGACAAGTGTTGGTAGTATTGTGGACGTACCAACTGATCCTGAATAGACATTACATCGATGAGACGTACATTGTACTCGCCATTTTCGCATCGATTTGTGTAGATAATTGAGTAGATTCAACGAAATTGAAGTAGGTGACTGAGCCGTTCGTTTATATTTTATAATATTTATTTCGACATAAATAATTTTCTTTACCTACCTACTACTTCGTAATAATTAATATGTTGTAATAAATATTTAAATTAAGTA
This sequence comes from Ennomos erosarius, assembly GCA_963580505.1. Taxonomy (NCBI): domain Eukaryota; kingdom Metazoa; phylum Arthropoda; class Insecta; order Lepidoptera; family Geometridae; genus Ennomos; species Ennomos erosarius. The sequence goes on along the minus strand of OY756983.1, from coordinate 3,569,360 downwards.
TGATAATAACCCGTCAAACCCTTTATGCACAAATAGTATTTACTATTAAAATATACCTAATATTGTAAAGTAGTGCCGGTTATTTCTTGCCAGAATGTGTTATCATAATTTTGAAATCTATTTAAATTGTACCGTCACGAAAAGTGTTCGCGAATTAGTTGAAATTTATAGTAAAAATCTTTAAAGGAGCGCTCAAATAATGTTTCCTATTTAAATTATCATTTAACTTATTTATTTTGAATTACTAACAAGAGTGTGATTAGTGAAAATATTTTATCGGGGTGCCAACAACGATGCTGTTACTCGAATACTGTTAATTTTATGTAAAATGATTGAGTAAATTGCAATTGATTTATTATTATGTTAAATCTAGTCTTTATTGTCCTATAGAACATAAGCTATTGAACGGATAAACGTCTGTAAACTATAATATTGTATATTTAATTTAAGATTTATCTCTGAACTGATACGGTCTATAATGTAGAAATGGTATGAAAATTAGGGGATCGAATTTTGGAGCCATATCGCTAAATAATGCGATCTAAGTTAAATGATACCCACACAATGTGTAATCGCACAAAAACATAATAATGTGTGTGTGTACTGTGTACCATACAATATGTGTCTGTCACCGTCATTTTGTAAGATCCGATTGTTTGTAAAAGACGCAGTTATTTATAAACTGTCGATTTATTGCAATCGGGCAATGTGCCTCACAATAAAACGCTCGTTTTTTCGGTTAATTATAATTAATCAGTATCATTTCGGTTTATTGTAAGTATTGTGTACTTCTAGTGTGGTCAAAACTAAACTAACACACCTCCTCGATTCGCTCATCGTCGTAACCTACTGGTTAGCCAAAAGTAACTAATAAAACAATAAAATACAGCAAAAATTGGTGCATTAATACGGGTTAGTTCACAATTAAACGCCACTAAAAACCGTTTGTTTATAAACTCACCGCTGGGCAACGACTATTTATAAATATAATTGAAAAATTTTGCGTTTTATTTCAAGACAAATTGTCAATTTGTCAGTTTACAATAAATTGACGGTTAATAAATAACCGCGTGTTTATAAACAATCGGTTTTTACGAAAAGACGGTGACATGTCTATTCGATTGTACATTGTGTGTGTGAAATGTCCACACATGTTCATATATTTATGACATTCATTGGTCGATTTAATTGACGAATAATAATTGCAGCCAATCAACTCAGTTCTATTAGAGATTTATTGAATAATTTCCTGCGAAATTCGATCCTCTGGGTATTTATTATTCACCATGATATTTGTAAAATGCGCTTTTTAATCTATAATTAAATTGTAATGATTACCTCAGAATACAGCCAATCGCAAGACATTTTGAAAAATATTACTTATTTTAAAATCTTATTTGTTGTTGCTTTAAGTATTTTTACAAATCTTTTGTATTTTATTACAACAATTAATATTTTTATTTAATAGTGAACATGAATTTATTTAACTATATTGGTGCTGATTTACTTTCGCCTTAATACGCGTAGATGCAGCAAGATATTTAATAGTTTGACTTATAAAGAAGTTTTATAAGTATTTTAAATTATTAAAAAGATTATTATTACTTACGTTTAAATATTCAGCATTTATTTTAAGTACACTATTATTATAAGGCAGAGTATCTATTACATAATACTATTTTTATTTATTTACTATTACATAAATTACTTTAAAATGTAATACACTAAAAACCTAGGATGAAAAAGATGTATCCAAAGATATCTTTGTACTGATTTAACCAAATTGTAAGTCAAATATTGTAATTCATAAGTCTAGCTATTAAATATCGCGAGGATTATTAGGTTTGTTTGAATTTGTAAAATAAATTAGAAAAATATTGCCAGTAATTGGTTTAAATTAAAATTTTCTATTGAGTTATTATTTTATTATTGTTCACTAACATGTCTTCTTAGTACTAATATATCCTTAATTTTCTTATAACTGTTTCAATAATGTAGGTAAGGTATAGTTGTAAAGATCTAGCTTGGGAATGCTTTGGTAAAGTAAAAATGCACTTAAAATGTTAAAATATATTATAAAAATTGTAGAATAAAACGATATTGGCTGTGAAATTAATGTGAACAAACATTTTTCAGTCCATAGTTAAATTAAATCACATATTTAAATAAAAATAAATTTAGACAATTTATTAAGATGGTGGTAATTCTATGACCAATACGTTAGTGACATGCTTACAAGTTTGACATGACTTAAAAGATTTCAATGATTCAAAGACATGTCCATACATTTCCATCCTAGTAACTAACTTGAGCTAAAGGAGATAGCGTACCTTCGCCTTCGTATAGCGTCATCTCTGTCACTCACATGCATAACATTATGATGTGCCGTTATGTCGCTCAGTGCTCCGCGTCACAGAGACGATGCTCTAATACGCTGAAACCGATGATCTATTTCCCTCTTGTCTATGTAGTCACTGTTTATAGTTTCTACCATCGCGTCGCAAAACTGGCAGTAAAGGGGCCTAAGTTTCCACCAAAGAGTGGGACAAAAATTGCTCATGCGCTCTGATAGTCACCTTTTGCAACATTTCATATAATTCACGTGTTACGTTTAGAACAAAACCATATAGTTTATCTGCGCAGATTACAAAATGTATCCATAGTGTTTGCGCTCGGCGCTTATTATAATAACTTCGCGGCTATAATCGGTAGTGCAGACCACAGATTACTATATCCTAGTCATAGACTATTGACCATGCAGCACATGATATATAAAAATACCATACTATCGGAGCGCGAGCGTAACAATTGCATTTTTGCTCTGTGGCTTCCACAGTCGAAACTGAAATTATTATTTTTTGAAAAATCGGTTCGATTTGCCCATTTCTTTAACAATTTGCCTATAATCCCTGCTAAAAATATGACGTAATGTGTAGTATCTGGCCGTCAAAAAAAAAAAACACTATCTTAATTCAAAAATCATATAGGCCTACGTAACTCTTCAGTTTAATATGAAAGTAACGGAAATATGCTGGATTCTAAGTCCCTAAAACTGACCAAATGAGGCTTCATGTTAATATTATGATAGGACTTCCTATAGTAGTAGTTTTAATAGCTTCTTTACATAATCGGCCAGGAAAATAAACCTTATTGAAGATGTAACCGAGAGGCAATAGGTAAAGGAGTAAAGATGGCCTATCATTGAGTAAATAAAAAGGCGCTACATGGTCGTGGCATGACCACAGATTTAGAGAAAATCAAACTGCACGACCAGTGTCAGAGTTGTCTGTTCACAGTCAAAATATCATTCGATAAATTACATTAGTACGGGTGGTAGAGAAAATCGTCTTTCCCCCTTATACTTCTCAAGCGGAGTAAAACGGGAAATTTTGTCTTTAGTCGTACAGCAGGCACGAGGAATTTTTGATTCTATGGTAGTGGGGAGAATGAGAATACTTAAATACTTTTAGGTTGTTACCTGCTTTTCACCCCATTGTCAAATAAATATATTCCATAGTAGAGAGAAAGGTCTTATTTTATATTTTTTCTTCTCCCCTTGCAGTCGTATAAAGGCATATTCAGACCGGAGCGGTATCCTGCACCGCCCGCGGTAGTGATATCAGAGTATGGGTACGCGATAATCCGCCTGTTATCCGCTTGTGTGAGGCGGATTATCGCGTATCCACTCGGATATCGCTACCGCGGGCCGTAGGTACCTACATGATACCGCCCCGGCCCTTTTTACGTATAGTCACCGCTATAGGCGTTATATAATACTTTATGTTGGACTTTGGGTATAATAATGCACAGTCGAATTATAAGTATAGGGGTATTGGTTCCTCTCTCGATCAGTCATCACGGCCATTACGTACAGAAGCTTTAATATAACGACTCTAAGGCCTTAACATTACGGTCTACTCTGTATATAACCGTTAGTACTAAGCACGCACATAAAAGTACGCTCAATATCTTAAGCTTTCCTTGTGATTTGCTGGTTCGCCTTTAGTGTCTTTTTCTAACGTTTTTTCTATCTTCGTAAATATATAAATAAATCTTTTATATGCATAGGGATAATACAGAGCAAAGCTTTGTTTAGATGTTTATTTACCAGTGATTGAGTACCCCTAACGAGTTTATTCGGATATACTGTACGCGATATCTAGTAATATCGTACAATATTTACGGGAAATTAGTTACCTATAATGGCCGCCACGGGCGCTGTGCTGTTTGGCGGCAACGCGGAAAAGTTCACGTCGTTTCACTGCAATTATTAGATTGCAAGACTTGTGCTCTTTTTAGTTTTAATGTTTAAAATTGATGGTGTTTTACGCATTAAGTGCTGAATTATGAGCATGAGTCAGCAAGTGATATATAAATGTAGAGAACCGTGATTTTTCGTGCTGCTTCTAAAACTCCATAGAAGCTTCTAGTGAAGCTGCCACCACTTTATTATTTTTATTATTGCAGTGAGTAATTTTCTTAATGAGTAATTTACTTGACACTGGCTGAATACTTTATGTGTGGAGCCATGCATGTATATAATAGATCCGGAGAAATTCGTACTGTTGCTATATACTTTTGATGTTGTACTGGTAGTTTATTTTGTAAAAAATCGTTTTAGGATATTTTTGCGATATCCATAGAATGTAATGAATAGATCTGTTTAATGTCATTATATTTAGAATCGATAGTTAGCCAGTATCTATTTAAAAGGAACAGAAGGGAATGGCCTGTGAATCGATGGATAATTAGATTCTTTGTATAATTTAGATTCCTACATATAATTTTTTTATGATTTTAGACGTTTTTATTTGTTAACCAAAATGACACAATGCACATTATAGGTGAAATATATTATAGTAAGGCTAAAGACGTAAACATAATCCGTTTCTATGTAAGTAGGTTCCTATTGATTTGAAGATTCAATTGTTAATATTATACTTATTCAAAGTACATTTATTTAGGAATATCTAGTTAATATTTTAGCTCACTATTTACACGTTTTATTTATTTACTTATCCTAGAAACAGTAACCGTTAACTTATATTAGGATTTTCAAATTATAATGATATTAGAAAATTATTTGATCTATTTCACAATCGTGTAGTTAGGAACTTAATTATAAAATAACTATTTACTACCGATTTCACAACTTCCAGATATTTATTTGAAAGTTAAGGCTCGTATCGGCGCTAAGTCTTAGTTAAATTTTCAAATCTAGATTTGAGGATTAACTCAGGACTGAGTGCCATTCTGTAATACGGGCCTGTTTCACTAGGACAGGCGCATGTCCTCATGCTTATTTTAAAAGTTTCTGATAATAAAGAAGTAAAAGTTTTCTAAGATTTATCTAGAAGTTAGTGAAAGTCATTAGACTAATTTTATCCACTAACTTTCCTGTTAAGTGTAGAATAAGGACTCGTTTACTTTATGATTTATTCGTTTAAACATGTTTGTATATTCTGTAATTCTTGCGTACCTATTATAAAGTTGGGCCACACTACTTTAATATGCCAATAAAGAGTGGCTACACGTACCTACATTTTTCTTTAGTTTGTACTACTGCCAAAATTATTGGAATATCACAGTAGCGTAGCTCCGGTGTCCCTTAATAAATCCTACGCAACAGAGGAATAACTTACTTACTTTATTCTTTTAAAGTTCCGAGTAACACTGCAACTGTTATGGGCGGCCGTGTCGCTTAACATCAGGTGAACGACTAGCTCGTCACGTCATTCATTCACATCTGCTCGGTGTTTTCTCTTGTTTTATCTTTGCTCATTTCAAACTCAATAGAGAGAAACAAAATACTAATATTTGCAGTAATGTTGTATCAAAAATAAATTCGTATTTCTCGATTCTAATAGTTATTTGTGCAACAAGAGAGCAAAGTTGATTTTCGCTTCGAGTGCTGATATTGAATCCTAAGCGAGCAAGGGATTCAAAGGCACGAGATGCAAAAAACTTGCTATCGAGTAGCACATACAACTTTTCAAGTTTTCACCTCAGCAGTGAGAACATCATTACAGGTAAGGTAGATACTCTTCTTCTTATATTTTGGCTCCGCGCAAAGTGTATTTAGCCAGTGTCTATTTTCATCGAGTTATAGAATATTTTACGTACTTAGTCAAATTTTAGTCATATTAGTCATAGTCTAGTCTAAGTCATGAAGCTTCTATGGAGTTATGGAAGCAACACGAAAAAACACGTTACACTACATTATATTATCACTTGACCACACTCATGCTCGTAATTCAGCATTTAATGCGTAAAACGCCACCAATTTTAAACATTAACACTGGATAAAGCACAAGTTTTGAGAAACAATACAATGCAATGACGTGAACTTTTTTGCGTTCCCGCCAAAACTCAGGTAGGTACTTACTTATTACCTAGTAACGAAACGCTTTCGCGTTCCCGCCAAAGGTATGACAAACAAAAACAAAAAAAAACTTGTTCTCTCTAACTCCATATAAATGTAACCTAAAGCTGGCTAAATACGCTTACCGTAAAAAGTCATAACATTAAATAATCACTGTCTCACGCAGTGAGTTAAATACGATTTTGCATTTGGACACTGTTTTCACGCAGCAAAGGGTGCCATTTCGAGCTGCTGAGGTGAAAATTATATTTTCGTGAATAAAACGCACCCCCTACGAGTATGGCGACTTGGCGAGTGCTCGATGGTCACCATTCGATAAAATTGTGCTTGCTACATTAGTTGTAGGTGCGTTTACGTTAATGTTTATATCGAGGATCATAAATGAACGAGTCTTTAAGTACTAAAATTGCCAAAATTTACCCTTCCAACTATTGAATTTTTCTTGTTAACAAACCTTGTTACACCTTTTTGCATGTATATTCTATTAACTAATTTTATAGTAAATTTATTAATGTTGGAGTGGTAAGGGTGTGAGGCATGGAATGACACACAGACACACATAACACACTATTAAAAACCCGACTACTTGTAACAGTTACTATTTTGCATTTTGTTAAATTTACAGTCGTGTTGTTCAAAATAAAATTTTCTAAAAAATATAATGGTTTTTTATTTAAAAATCGTCTTTAAATGAAACACAATAATGTTACTAAAAATGTTTTTATTCGTTCAATAAGTTAGTTTCTAAAGTACATCATTAATCTAATTTAATACTCACTCGTGGTATCATTAATTGAAAAACGTTTACGTTTTATCGTTTTCAAGAGCTTCAGATGGCGAAATAGGTTTCGAACCGAACGGATACAAATCAATACTTTGAACGTGGGCCCTAACCGACACCCCTGGGGGAACCCCAAAGTAATTTTGCCCTATGTTCTTTATAATTGTAGTGCCTGGTTTACTTTTATTTATATTAAAACCTACAGCGAACTGAGGGTTCCTGTCCTTGCCAGATTCGAATGAGTTATTAAAAAAATCATCGTCGTCTTTAAAGTTCGATGTCTGGAAAGGTTTTAGAGGCACATACGGTTTCTTCTGCGGTCTATAATGATTGCTGGTAGGTCGGCCCGGCTTGCCTGCAAGTTTTCCTTATTTTAGTAATCTTTATCTTACTGTGCTTTGTGCGGTGCCGTAGGGTGTTGGTGTAATAAAAACCAAATTGTTTGTGAATACAGTTTATTGCGTTTAAGCATATAATAAGTTACTTGTGCCTAGTACTACTGCAAGCGGATTGAGTTGTGATCTTGTGTGGGTGCTATCGTGCTTCGCTGGTTCTTTCGTTACAAAGAAGGTAGAAGTGACGGATATTATCGAACTGTCTTGACTTCGCTTTCGCAAAATTATCGCACGCAAATTTTGTAACTATACTACATCAAACTATTTGTAGTTGACAAGATATCCAAGATTATGTATCCAGGAATTGTATACAATGAATTGGTTCCAAAGTTTGCGTGCGACCTAACTCTTCAAAGCTCATGTTTCTGAACAAGATCACTAACATCAATCACCCTGCCTCGGTGCTATTCATCACCTGGTCCTTTCGCCGGTTTCGTTCCGTAATTTGAAGCGTCTTCATCGACGTATCCCGCTTCTTCGTTACCCCCAGGGTTGAAACTTGGAGGGTAACCGGTGTTATCACTCGGAGGGTAGCCTGCACTGTCATCTGTGCTTGGACTGGGGTTGGGGGGTGAATTGGCGGCAGGTTTATCGTTGCTGGGGTAAGGGGGAGGTTTTACATGACCTGATGCTGCAGTACCGTCAGGTCCTGGAAGCAATGGAATCCGTTTGTCTAGGGTGATTTTAAAATCCTATTCATTTAATCTAACGTTTATAAATGGTAAACAGACCCTAAAATTGCATTGATTTTGATGGTTTGAACCACGTTTAAACCTTTTGGAGCCTTTGGTGAGTGTTGCCAAAACTACAATCATGAAACGTGCCTACGTAAACCACTATACCTATAGCATTCCATCCAAACTCATTAAATGAGCGTTACAACGGATAAATTAGTATCCATGAACTGCTCCAGATCTAGTCTGTGTGGTTTGTAAAAGATTGTGGTAGTTACCTTTAAAAACATCATCAGCTGGGCCTGCATTAGGACTAGATCCACCACCACTGGCACCACCTTTAGAGTATCCAGTCCCTGATCCCACAAACTCAGGGTCGTAAGGTGAGGGTAAGGTGGGGAAGTTGAATGGGATCGCCGGGTCTTGACTGTTCTTTACAATGCGGTAGCCGATGCCGGGGCCGGCGATGTAGTTTACTGTCCTGATGGGTAGAGAAAAGTAACTTTTTATGATGGCTGTATATGTTTCGTTTGGTAGCTATAGGATTCGTTTGGCCAATTGTTTGACAACGGCGACAAAGGATATTTTGTAACCGGAAAACTTTGGTTGATGAAATAGATGTTTTGGTGAATGGGCTTACCTTTGGACCCCCTTGTCATCAAGGAAGGTGTAGGATCCTCTGACGTTGCCCTTGGAGTCGCTGCTCTCTGTCCGTCTCTGGTCAGGACCCGCTGATATAAACCTGGATAAATAATGCTGTTACTGGATAATCAGAACTCTGATAATCTCATGGTCCTGATGCCATCACGCTTTGTGCAACTACTGAGTGTTGTAGACCATCAAAACTTCTTACTAACCTATATGATCCATCCAGCCCCCTCTGCACGGCAGTTCTTCCCCTGGGCCGAGTTTCAGTCTTCACCAAAGGTGCTCTATGGAAGGGCGAGCCTATGACGCTGGGGTTGTCAGGGTGAGCTGATGACACGTGGAAGCCGGTGTCCCGGCCTGCGATGTAGGTGACGTCGTGACGCTCGCCTACATCGTCTATGAAGGTATATGTGCCTGGAAGAAAGCGATGTCTTTGGTATTTCCAAGATAATTTTTCGATAACTGTGGCTGGGGTTCTTTGATTTTCATTGGAGAAGGGCTACCTTATTATGTTTAGCTATAACTTTAATTTAAGCATTCCTATTAAACCAAGGAAAAGAGCAATTAATTGTGCAGAATTGAAGTCAATGAAATCATTCTGTAATCCGGCTGAAGATGGTGAGTGCGATGTTTTTCTATTTCAGAAAAAAAAAAACAATAAAATGTGTGTCATTTGGGACATGCAGCCAACCTTTGTACCTACTATGTTTATTTCAGCGAGAAAGAACCAGATTCTACCTATCAACCTCGCCTTTGAGGTGCTAGTTATCGGGGTTGTGATTCAGCTTGTGAAGGGATTCGTTACACTGGTGTTCAATTTACCCAACTGCCATCTACAGTAGGTTCAAGAACTGGAAATATTCCTGAAGATTTACCTGAGAGAACATGATTCCAGCCCTTTTTTCGAACGCACCACTCCGGATTCCGGACTTAGTCATCATTGAACATCAGGTAAGAAATTCACTTCTATTGTAAGTTTGTAAGTTTTAAAAATAGACTTTAGTCCACATACAATATGAAAATTAGCAGTCAGAAACTCCTACCTTTAACATCCCCTCTGGCATCAGCATTTTCACTTTTCGTATAAGTCCTCGTCTCAAACTTGAAATTATAACTAGGGTCTTCGTTGGGGTCGAAATAGGGGTCGTCCTTATTGCCTATGGGTCCTCGAGGCCGCTGGTCGAGATCCAACTGTCTGTGTACGTTGGGACCTTTGGGGCGGAACCTGTGCAGAAGCGTTAGGCAGTTCTATTAATATATAATACATACCTACATAAAGAATCGCAAATGGATACTAAGTACTTATTTATATCCAACAAAAAGAAAATACCTACATTATAGGATCTGTGCCTACACCATAAATTAATATTCAGTGACGCTTAACCGACCCTGTAAATGCCGGTAGACACATCATTATAGTCCGTTTGAACAAAACCGAACTTAGAAATGGTTAATTTTAGGGTGGGTTTTTCCACTAATAGTTACACTAACAAATTCTAACCAATGGTCAAAATTTATTAGAGTTTTTAACCATTGTTTACCGTAACTATTGGTGAAAAAACCCACCTTTAGGTACATTAAGTAGAAGTAGGTGGCGCAGAATATGACGTGACTTGTCATCTAGTATGTTTCTCACCCTCTAGGTCCGGCTGTGTAAATGGTTTCCTTGACGGTGTCCGTGGCAGGGTCGTTGGCACCGAACCTGCCGCCCACCACTCCGTTCTGGTTCCCGTGTGCTAAGTGGTAGCTGCTGCCTCTGTCTTTGTTTGCGTAGCTGACAACATAAATCCAGGGTATGTAAGTACTATGTTTTTAACGAGTTAAGTCAGTTCTTTTTATTTAAGTTGGATTAGAGAGCTAGGTTCCCCAATGTAAGGCGTGAAATAGTTGTGTATGATAGATGTCCATACCATATATAGGTGCTATAAGGTACCTACTGCTTTCCACAAAGCGGGTCGTATGCTAGCTTGTTGTAGACGTGAGGATGTCTCTCAGCTGATAAATGATGTATGAGACGTCACATTTTCAGTCGGAACACGTCCACTTCTGAACATAGGCCTCTCCTCATAAAGCGTCACTTTCGACGCGTATCATAGAAGAAGTGTTGCCATAATCACCAAGTTTTGCAGGCGTTTTGGTGATCGCACAATATTTTAATATTACTGAGAAGTATGTTGTTAATTCCCTGAATATTCCACTAGCCGGCTCTTCCGGTTTCCGTGGAAAGAGATGAGGTGATACTTCTCAAACTGTTACCATACGTAATGGTAAAAATAGCCTATTCAGTCTTACCATCGACATCGATTGAGTTCCCACTCGCTTACAGATAAGTTAAATTGTCATAGAAAATTTTAACAACAGCAGCAAACAAAATCAGTGTATAAACCTTTTTTCAAAGCCGATTTGAAATCATATAATTTAATAAAAGACTTCATATCTCACTTCTTCACAAAAACTTAAATCCAAGATTGTTATCAGTCCATGCATGCATACTTTACAATATAGATGTTATCCATTCTCTCATACCTCACAAACACTAGTGTTGATTACAATGCGGGAATATGTTTTTCATTGACATCGTGTTTTTAACTGATTTGGTTTCAATGACACCGTTAACGAGTTGAACTTCCGACTTTGTTTATAATTATGCACATTTTGTGTACTATTTCCTGATTTCAAATTAAGAGTTGTACCTATACTGTTATTAGTGTTATTATGCGACATTGGTAGGTACAGTTTTAAATGTAATTTTTTTATTATCCAAATGTTAGTTAGTAAGTAACGGCCAGTTTAGTGGGTTAGTTATAACATTAAATATTATTTTAAGTTTAAACTTTGTTAATTTTCCCAAAGAAAGACTTTAAAGAAAAGTTTGGAACCAATAAGTATCACCTATTTTTTTTTTAAGGGGAGAAATGCCCTTTCTCTTCCTTGTCACCACGGGCGTGTTAGGGGGTACCTAAGTGGGACTCGAAACTCGAACTCACCAGTGGTATTCATAGTCAAGGGGTGAACAAAGCCCCAAAATCTATCATTCAACTATCACTTATAGGTTGAATGTTGAATCATTCTTCTTTCATTTTCATAGCATCCTGCCTTTGACAATGTCAGAATTGTCAGATTGGGGGCTACTTAATTTTGTTTATGAAATGCATAAAACTAGACTTCGCCACACAGCGCCTGAATCATCCCCTAAAGGAGCCCCCACCTTGACTATGAATTCCGTGTAAAACGCCTCCGTGATCCGTCCCCCGCCGCCGCGCCGGTACGGGCCGAGATGCTTCGCGCTAGCATTCACCATCTCGCCCCGGGTTGTTGATATTATGACCTGTTTGGTCTTTGGACGGTTTACACAACTTATATGTAAACTTAATTTTATTTAAATTGGTAGATAACAATTAGTTAGGTATTTATAGTATTTATAAATATGCGATTAGACTTTCCTTTAGATAACTTTTTTTTTAATATTAAATGCAACAGATAATTTAAACAAACGTCTTATCTGAAAATAACCAGGCAAACGACTAGCTTATCACGTCTTTCAGTTTACTGAATAGTTAGGCAAGAATTAAAAAAAAAAAAATAAAGAAAAGTATAAGTAACTACATCATTATTTTATGTTCCATACAGCACATATGTAGATAGATAGACTTTTCTTCTTTGTTCTCCATTTTTTTTTTATAATTATTACGATGCCCTACTAAATTCAGAAGCAAATATAAAAAATCAGTCAATATACCCAAAATCGAAGGATCCATCAGTATTCACAGTGTTGTATTCTCCATCATTTGCTCTGGATTTCCCAGGAATTACTTGAGTCCTTGCTAACGCACACAAACACACAAAATATACACCATTTGTCCAATACATTTTTGCTACACTTAATGTTATCACTTATTTACTATATTATTATGTAATCTTTGTGTTCTAAACTATGTTTTCATTGCACACGCTTAGCGTCTGGATTCAGGATGGACTATGGCGTAAAAAAACAAAGGCCCGGCTTATATATGGCGCTAAAATTGAGCTCCTAACGAACTCACGCCGCGTGAAAATAGACGGACGTCATTGTTATTACACTCAGGCTTGTTGTATACTGAAAGATGTTATATAGCTACGCTATCTAGCGAACACGAGCTTGGTATGATTCCATTTATGTGATAATCGATCTAAAATGTCAATTTTATTGTGAATAATCTTCAATTTTTATGCGATGTTCCTTTAGATTACCGTTTAGTCCGTTTTGGTAATTATAAAAACTATAATTTTGAAATATGGATAGAACAGGTGTTCAGTAATAAGTGTAATAAAACTATTGTCCCTGAACGATTCCAATAATAATGTAAAACGATGTGAACGCCAGATTATAAAGATGCCTGATGTCCTATGAAAAATAATAAAAAATAATTATGATCAAAGTGGAATAGAACACTTATAGCCGTCACAAACATTTATACTCTCTTATAGCGTAGCATGTAATATGACTCAACCCTACACCGACTCTGCAAGATGCAAAACCGGGCATCACGGTACATCCTCTTTGTGAAGAATATAACGCTTAATAACTAATTGTGATAACTGAAATAAAAAATCTTAATGATTAATTTTTGCGGAAGATAGAGTTTGCCTCGAAAATCTTTCCAGGTTTTTGATTGGGTATTAAGTAATTACGTAGAATGGCACAAAACATGCCTCATAATTATTATCATGGTTTATTCAACATCGTGCGACCCATTTATAAAATAGTGTTGTTTGTTGTTGATTTTTTATGTATAAAACAGCAGCTATACTAATTAAAATTAAAATTACCTTCCCTAAAATAAGTAATTTGACTCTCTATTCGATAATATTAACATTATTTTAAATCGGTAGAGATGACTTACTGGCAAAATAATATTTATTCGACTTAAAAAAATGAAAAGACCTACCTAATTACATAATTAGTACCTATAACATAATTAGTTTTACCTAGCCTACCTGCTATCTAGTCATAAAGCTTGTACGAGTTCTAACCCACGAAATCTTCTACTCGCATTCATAATTTGTCGTAACATTTTATACTGCTTATCTTATTTTCAGTAAATTTATCTTAGTTTACACCTAATTACCTACTATATTTAAATTCACCAACACAAAAAGTAACTACTAGTGGGCATTCCCCAGATTTTTCTGAGAGCTTTGAGCCTGAAGAAACCAAAATTCGGTACATAAATATTTTGATAAGACCTTGGTCGCGTGTTTTTCTTTAGAAATAACTTTTCTTTGTGTATTTCGATACGTAGAAAGAATAATAGAACCAATCACTCAAATAATATCATTTTAAAAAGGTTTATAAAGATAAGGAGAAAAGGAAAGAAGAAGGAGAAGGAGGTGAAGAGGTTTATTACAGTTATTTTGATTTTAAAACCTAATCTTGGAACCAATTTTGATGAAATTTCTATGGGATAAACCGGAAAGAATAACACCATTAATAAAAAAGAAATGCCCCGAATTTGTTCAGAAAAAACAAACATAAAACAAGGAAAAAAAAATGCAACCGAATTGAGAACCTACTCTTTTTTTTGAGTTGGTTGATTCAGTGAAGATCATGAAGTTATACCATAGGCCAATAGGGCATCGTCTGCCTAGCCGTGACATACACACCGTGAGATAGTGGTCAAGTGCAAGCCTATCCATTAATAAAAAAAATAAATAAAAAAAATAAACAAAAAAATAAAAAAACAAAATACCAGATTATTGGGGTCAAAGGAAAAAGAAACACGCCTATGAAAATTGCCCATCAAGGACCAGCAGATCCTCTCACCGATGGTCATCGCCACTAATTATCGGTTTAATTATGACCAGGTTCCGCCGTTTGTTCTGCTTCCTCGTACGTCTCGTTCGAGGTTGGTTCACAATGCTACTATAAACGTCTAATTCTGTTCTGATGAGACCTTTAACGCGTGGGTTTCCACTGCTTGATGGTGTGATCTACATTCATATGTTTTTTGAAGTTGCCTGAAAAATACTACTGCGCACTCTGTGTAGCCCAGTACAGCCATCCTCACGAACTTTAGAGCAACCAGCTCTAAAGTTCGTCGACTGCTCTCGTCCGTAATACCTAGTTCTCAATCGCAAGTAAAGCTGATATTACTGCTTGTTTCTCAGCTCTCTTCACTGGTATGGTGTATTGTTGGCGTAGATAGGAAAAAATATGAATTGGAGTATAGTTTTTTTATTTGTTTTATTGGTTTTTGATGAGTCCTAAAAGAACTTTTCATTGGAAACAGTACAATAGTGACACTTCTTGTTGGTCGTTTTTGCTACGGTTTTTCCCACAACATATTCCAAAGTTTGTAAAAACGTTTCGCAATGGATACGCGCCCAAAACAATTCCGATGCCCGTTCCGGTGCGATCATCTCAGATTATAGTGTCGAATTGAACTCGCTGAAATGTAAAACCACCTATTTACCTGACCTCACGATACAAACTAATTTCTCACATATTTTCCTTCAGTTGCTACTGCCTAAGGTTCAAATTATATTGGTTATGGTGGTCAATTTACATGTGTCCTTCTCTTGTGCCTATTGTGTTGTGAAATATATAAGTTTTGGGTTAGACTGAAGATTTAATGAGATAGGAAACTCGTATAGTAAGGCAGACCATTGAGGATTTATATTAGTTGGATTAGCAGCTTTGGGGAGAAGAGTTGCGTTTGAATTAAATTGGCTTTTATTTACTATTTTATCGTAGAGGTCTATGTTATTAATATCCATTGTTTTTCATACGAAATAAATTGTTATTTACATTCTAAGCCAAGTAGTTCGGAAAATAGTCTTCTGTCAGGGTTTATTTATTAACAAATATTTTTTATACGAGATAAGGATAGTTAAATAGTATAGAGATAGTCTAGGTACTGTGGTGCATATTGTGTAACTGGTCTATACTTTAGATTTTTAAAATGAATTTAAGTATGTATCTTTAAAATTTCCATTTCTTCCAAATATAGACGCGAGGGTACCATTACCACTAACATATTTCTCTACAAAAGCATTTCAACGAAAGAAATCTTAGTCCATTGGTCTATTGATATAGGTATAGGTACAAATATTGCGAATACCATGTACTTACTCCAAGATGCATCTATTCTAGTGATCCACAACAATGCAGGGTACGTTCCGTCCAACAATGCCCCTGAGGCCGCCCATCTTTTTCCATCGCTCATATTTCTGCTTGTTCGGTTTGGTAACATCCTGTATATTCCCTATTCAATGTTAACCACTGCTTTTAATGCAGATTTTTTAATGTATGTTAGAAATACTAGAAACGTGTATTTAGTGAACCAAGTGTTGCAATTGTTTTTTAAATTGCGCTCAAGTGCATTTTGAAGTTTAAGTAAGTACTTTGTGGGAGAACATTTTTGCGGTAATTAAAGCTTACTGAAAGAAACTTGTATTAGAATAAAATAATTTTTATTTTGATAGTGAGTAACTAAGAAGACAAATAGTGTCTAAAACTAAATAACTTATACCTAAACTAAAATAAACTGCCTATATCGTAAACAATTATCGAAACTCATAAAATCTAATCCGCGTTTATGTTTCTGTCTGCGGGTAGGATACATATGACATCTGAAAAGCTGGCGACATTACATTGAAATAAAATATAAAGGTGCCTATTTATTTCATGTATTCCAACGAATATCGACCGTTTGCTTTCCAAGTAGCAATTAGTACAAACTCATATCCTCTCAAAATTCAATATTCGGCTTCAGAAGGGAAGGACGGAGGTCGGAGGGCCAACAATAGTCGGTGGAAGGGCATCTCAGATCTTTACGGTGGATGCGTACACGCAGCTTTACCTGTTTGCCACTGGTATGATTGCGTTGTGGTATTTAATATAGGTAGGTAGGTGCGTGACCTATATTTAACCATTTTTTATGCTTTTTTTATTTTTCTAATTTAATTATATTTATTTTATTCTTATATTTGACCTTTTTTATTATTACTTACCTAGTTTACCAACTTTATAAAATATTTTTTTATAAATTAAGCTTGCGTTTATATTTATGGAGCCTGAAGGTTCAATGATTAAAGTAGATGGTAATATGAATAGCCATTATAATCATCACTGGAGCACCTGAGCCAGCAGCCTAGAGCCACACTCCGTTATTTCAAGGAATTGGGAGAGCTTGGGTAGATGCTGGCAGGGGGAAAGGCACATGCGGGGCGTCAGTTCAGGACTTATCACCCCCATGTAGAATAAGAACAGGTATAAGTAATAAGTGTCTATAAACCGAAATAACTGTCTTTTTATTAAATCACCAACCAATATTACGGTTTTTGTATTATATACTTACCTGCTTATTTATTTAAACTGCCTGGAAGAAAGTAATTTTTTTTCTGTGTCTGTTTACATTGCTGCAACCCTATAAGTATTCTCAATCCATCGACAACGTTTCGAATCGAAACGTTTGCAATGCGTTCAGTGTACCTACATAAAACTAAACTTCAGGAACTTAAATTTCTTTTGAAATATTAAACAAGCCATATTTTCAGGTTATCTGATCGGTAGAAACCTAACAAATTATTCATCAACGTAGCATCCTTTAGTGGCTATTACATACTTCCTAGTAATAAAGCTCAACAGAACTAGCCACGAACAAAATTGATGATCACTATCAGCCTACCAACATTGTCCGTCTGTTGGTCTGTCCCACGACCTCCCTTCAAACGTTGCCCATTAAACATATTCAATTGTCTTAGACTAAGATAAGGTTCACCTCTAAATTAACATTAAAATGGGTTTTTCTTGTATAGATTTAGTAGAGGTAGATCCGGGGTGACGGAGAATTGAGCAGGCAATTATTCAAATTTGTACTTATGATTAGATGCGCTGTTTTAAAATGTTGATAGCGATTTTAATATTAATGTTGTAGTTGTAAAATAGTACCTATATACTGAGCTTCCTTCCAAAATTTTGTGTGCCGAGAAAAATGCTCATTCCCGGGATATTCCCTTAGCCAGCTCTTACGGAACCCACGAGAAAAGTTGAGGTGGTCCTATGTGGGATCGTACGGCGTGAAGTTGTTGAGTTGAAATCCATTTTGTCTTGCCGAGATCGAAGCCAAAAGAACGAAAAGAATAATCCTTTTTTTTCTTGTCAAGATATTCCGATTGAAATTAAGTTCAGGCTTTATTGAAACAGGAAACGAAAAATCGTGGGATTGTACCTATCCATATTGTTTAGTTAATAATGACAATTTAATTATGCTCAGTATTTATTCCAATTCACAGCCTTGCTTGTTTTATGATATCTATTCTTAAGTTCATTTACTTCAATTAAGTTTATAAGTAACTAAGTAATGGTTAGGTAATTATAAATACATATTAGGCAAGGTATATTACTTTAAGGTTTTAGGAGTTTTAGCGTTTGTTTTTATCGATGTGATAATCACGCTGTCCTAGGTAGGATTATTTCCACAATGGGCCAAATTTACAGCTAAAAAAGTAATATTTGTTTTAATTTGCAGCACAGATAAGTGTACTAGAAAACCTTAGTACCTATCAATGTCACCAATATTATTATCATCAGCCTGAAGAAGTCCAGTGCTGAAAATAGGAACGCTCATATGAATAATATACCAACTTTATTTTGAGGGGTTGAAAACAGCTCGGGAAACACCGCTTGGTGTTTCCCTGCGAAGCATAGCTCTCTCCATTGCGCGACTTTGAGCTTACTAATGAGGCCAACAGTAAGATACCACGTTTCAGTTCGTGTTTGGTGGGGTTAGCAGCCGGGCGTCTTCCGAGGATTCTTAGCACCCCCTGCCCTGCCGTTACCGTGACCGCTACCGGAGCCACGGGATAGCAGAGCTGCCGGGGACTGGAGGCCGTTACTATTTGTGCTTGTCATTAGGGGGGGGGGGGGGGTTGCCATAATCACCACGCTTGGCAGGCGGCTTGGTGATCGCAGTAGATTATGATGGTGAAGACCAAGGAGAATGCAGCCCATTCCCTGGATATTCCCTTAGCCGACTTTTACGGCACCCACGGGAAGAGATGGGGTGGTCCTATTCGTAACCGGGACCACAAGGGGACATCACCACCTCGCAATAGGAGACCGTTGCCCACGCTCTTTCGCTGCCGAGCATCGCGTTCACCATGCTCGGCAACGAGAGATCCCGGTCAAAAAAAGTTGGTAGGTACCTACAATAGCCTACCTATTACACTAGTACCTATTTAAAGATGGGTGATACTGTTATATTTAAATAATTTAATTTACGTTATATTATATTTTTCTAACAGTTATTTTAAAGTGCTATAATATAAATTATATTACAAATTTTTGTAGGTAGGTACGTCCTTTCAGATTAGTTGTCGACCGTGTCGTCGTCTTATTGTATTATTTGTAATGATTATTTAAGTTGGGTGATAAATGTAATATTTTATATAGTTTGATCATTATTGTAATATTATGTTTTCACACAACTCTTATTATTAATTGTTCCCATTCAGACTTCTAAAACTCTTCATACAATCTTATGTGTTTTTGCTTTAATAAATGTGCAACTTTAAATTTGTAATGGTACTTTTGTGGTGTTCTTGCAATAATTGCATGCTGCTTTTTTATCGTTTACACTTTCTACAGTGAAATAGTTCCAAATGGCTGTATTTACACAAAACTAATTACGTATTTAACCCACAAAAAATATGTACAGCCTATTTAAATTACACTAATAACTTATTTACAATCACTCCAATTCACTATTAACTTAACGACAAAGTAATAAACAACGAACGAAGTAACTCAATTTCTTTCGCAATTAAAACAAAACAGATTTTTCGTTTAACTGTTGTATAAAAACAACAACAACAGTCAAACAAAAATCGAAAGTACGCACTTCACTCGTTATATTATAATTTACAATCGTTATCGTTATAATGTAAGATAAAAATATTAGTCGGATGTTATCGCATGTGAAAGATTATATTAGTCAAACTTCACTATAGCGTAAAATATATTTTAAAATCGTTATATTTTAATGTAGATAAAATTCGACCTTATAATTATCGCGTGAGTGTTCATATTTGCCAGCTCAAAATCCACATGACCAAAAATTATAACAGTTATATTTTAGTGTAGATAAGATTAATCCTAAAAGCTATGACATTAGAGTTCATATTCGTGTCAGCAAAATGCGTCATTATAATGAGTACTTCGTTATAATGCCACGTACAACAGGTCAATAACCTATCGACGCCCGACGAATTGGTGGAGTTTTACGCATTAAGTGCTCCTAATTCAGCACTTAACCAATCCACCAATTTTAAACATTAACACTGGAAAAGGCACAGGTTTTTATAAATAATACAATGCAACGAAGTGAACTTTTCCGCGTTCCCGCCAAAACTCCACTCCGTTACTGGTTCAGATAGGTGAAAATGCAGCACGATACACCCCAAGGAGGATGGACATCTCCCTCATTTGTCTCTTCCCTAAGTCTCCGATTTGATATATATTGCCGATCCTGTTACGCATAGCGAAAAAATGTAAGTAATTAGACACCTGCTAGAGTACCTATTATATTTCTACGATTAGGTACTTAATGCTATTATATTCTGTACTTAAGATGATGCCTATTTTTACTAATTCAAGAAGCGCCTTGGCTTTTATAATCTTTAGCATGTGTTACTGTTTTGTATCTGCAGGCGCTACCTACTTTATAGACAGCTAACCAGACAGGTACGTTTACCTAAAAATACGGAATGCTCATCGATTGTTGATCATCGGCCGGGATAAAATGTATTACATGTTGGTTCCGGTAATACAAACAATTCGTCCAAATCAGTTATCGTTTTGGCATAAAAGAAACTAATAGGTACCTACGCTTTACTTATATTACTGTATTACCTACTATAGGAGTCAGGACATAAATTTAGGTACCTACTGAAAGAAGTTTTCTGTATTTCTCTTATAAACAGCTATCTGATGATGGATTGTTTGGAGAAAGTACTTGCCCACTATTAAATCCTATTTGGTTCTTACTTGGAGATATCTATCAATACCTACACCATACACAAAACATAGACGAATAAAGAAGTTTCTTTTAGTTGAAGTTTAGCTTAAAAAATAATTATTGGGAAAAGTAATACAAAATATACGGTATATACAGATTTTATTAGCGATTACTTATATCTAAATTAATCTATCAGTTCGTTAGGATTTAGAAGCTAAATTTAAATCACAATACAATAATATATTCAAATTCACAGATATCCAAAATGACAATATTTCCAGGTATAAAAATGGTGAACAATAGTGGTAAAATTCATAAGTAAATAATCAAGAATACAAACGGAATAATAAAAAGCATATCCAAAATACAATACTGATAAATAAAATAAACAAAAAAAAAATACACAATTAAATACACAAAATGATAAAATGATAATTAATTGGTTAGATATATGGAATATTAGATATGGAATAGGTAAATTATGCAATATAAAAATGAAAAAAAAAATATTTGAAAGTGTAACAATAATTATAACATAAATATATGAGAAGTCATTAATTACTAGGAGTTACTGAGCATCACATTTTGTTATACTTACTATAATAATTAAAAATATTTATACATTTGTTCTACAACTAAATACATGAAAATGGTTGCTTATGTGTGGTAACTAACGTTTATCAAGTTATATTATTTGAATTGAAATAGTAACAAAACCTTAAACAATAAGGCAGTGATTAAAAGTCACTGGAGAATGGCATATTAGTATCATTTTCCCGACTTCATATAAAATTTATTATTTTTCAGCCATATTTGGAAATCGGAACACTCAGAAAACACTTCAAATTAAAATAAAATATAGGTTAAAACCATGGAGCTATCAAAAAAGAAGGAGGGAATCCAGACTAATCCGAAACTGAAGCACCCTTAGGAAGCCGGAACACTTACCAGCTACGTACCAGCGGGGCACGCACACACTCGCATCATACGCAGCCGGTCGCCCTACTTTCATCTGACACATGTAATATGTCCGCCATTTTGGGCTTCAGTTCTTTTTTTTTTTTATTATTGATGGGTTTGCGTTTGGCAACATCTCACCTGAATTTTTGAAAGTTCGATGTCAATCAAAACTCAATCCTTCTTTTTTTTATTTCATCCATGGTTAAAACCTATATTTTATTTTGTAATCAACCTGGCATTCTTTTTGATAACAGAGTTTAGGCAGATCAGGTATTTTATAAAGGAGCATGGCCAATCTCTTAGAAAATTATGACCTAGAGCCATTTGATTTTTAGTAACATATTATGTTCAGAAACCAACTACCCCAGTATTTTTAGGACTAATATGGTAGTGTTATGTCAGTGTTTAATGATATAACAGATATGTTTATTTATATACCTTTTGTTGGTCAAAGTCCGGCATTGCCGCAGTACTCGCCGATGCGGTCGGATATGCATTCGAATATATCGAACGAAATGTCACAGTTGCGTCCGTTATCTGGAATTTTACAAATTAGCAATACATAAGTATGAGATAATTATTATGACTCATTTAATACATTAAAGCAAGTAAATAATGTTATTGAAACGATGAGGCTCGGTTAGTATTAGTGTGAGAGATGTAAGTAGTTTAGAATCCTGTAATGACTTGAGCTTTTGGTAAAGGAAAGAAACCATAGCAATGGTGGTATTGCACTGAAGAATATTATGTCTTAATATTAACGGTAGGTGCTTTCAGCGTCCCTTGACAACCGGTTCTCATTCCAGGCGTACCATGGCACAATCTTTGGTCATGTTATCTCTTGTCATCGAGTGTCAAATAGTGGCCGAACGCTGCCCTGCTTACCTTCCTATGTCAGACATGTATAAAGGAAAGAAACACAAGAATAGACAATGGTCAATGCATGACCAATATTTTTCGTGAGCTTTTGTATGATGCCTATTTTCCAATACGTTAGCTTTTGTATGTTCATCACGTACGTTTTGTTCTGATATAGGTGTGACGAATACACCTAGCATGAAAGATGTAGGCCAATTTAAAAAAATCTAAGATATAGATAGATCATCATCATCACCATTAACAGCCTGAAGACGTCCACTGCTGACCGACCTCCCCCAGGGAACGCCACTTTGAGCGGCTGCTCGCCTCCTGCATCCATCGGCTCCCCGCGGTTTTTACCAGATGGTCGGTCCAATTATTAGGCACCGGCTAAGTACGCTGCGTCTTCCAGTTCGGGGTCGCCACTCGATAGATATATACGAGAAACTAAAATATAGGCTAAATTATCTTTATCTTTTTCTCTAAAATCTTGAATATTATATTCGTTTGTAAATTTTCTACAGCTTAGTAACTCATATTTTTGTGTACTCCTACTCACCCATAGGAACAGTTCTAGAGAACTTGTCGTGGTTCCTCATGAGGCACTCGCGGGAGGCTTCCAGAACTGCCATGAAGTAGCCGCGCTCGTTCACGCCGTCAGAGTACAACCCCACCAGACCCTCTAGAGTCGGGAAACCGTAGCCGTCCACCTGAAATGTTGCCATTCTAAATAAATTATTATGCCCTACTCCTTTATTTAGGGGTTGCATTCTTCTAGTCTTGTAAAACAAAAATTAACTGAGGTATGATTTCATTCTATCCGTTATATAGGATTTGAATCATAAAAATATGGTACGTATGTAATTTACGCAGGCGTTGAGCATGCATCCATTCTTTTATTTACGGTTATCCATTAATACGTTAATTAACGATTATAGATCTCAAAAGGTACAACAAGATTTACAAATGCATAGCTAACCATGAAAAAAAAGGACTACACAGATGTAGACTTGAAAGGCCTATTTCAGCGCGCGTGTATAGGATAGCCGAGGCCGAGACGCATGCGATCACACATAAAAATATTCATAGTAAAATAAATTTAAATTGTAAAAAAGAGTGAAACATCGCAAAATCCTTGACGAGTCCGCGAACTATTAAATTGAATAGGTACCAGACAATGCACAAGCGAAATAAAATACAAATTGGAGTGTGTCCGAGCGACGTTTTATGACGGTACTATATTTCTGTATCATGGGGGTTTTGAAAGGTCTACTCGCGGATAAATAGGGCCCAAAGATTGAATTTACGACGCGGCCTCATGTTTTATAGATAACAAATTGGAGCAATCAACTCGTGACAGAGTTATAAAGCATTAAAACTTTTAAACCCCGGTTTAAAATGAATTTATTTTTTGTTTATTTTGGTTTATGGATTGCAAGTGGCGCGACCTCGATGAGAAATGCCTAACAATAAACTCAGGGATATAATAACAATTGATTTCTGGCGTGTAAACCCATTTCGAGAATGATTTTTATGGGCACGCACTACGCAGAACCAGCGTAAAAATGTTCAATAAATACGTAGAAGAACATAAAACTGCACTGGTTCTTGATAACATAAATTATGCCATACTTATTCGCGTTAGCCCTACAATCTATGAAATAAATTGTATAGAGAAGATTTTACGAATAGTTTAGAAGAGTAACAAATGGGTCAGTAAGTGTACCTAGATGGTCACATCATCAGGTTGGTACTTGATAGAAATTTTATAATATGGTACTGTACACATGTTATCAATTTCACCGTGAGTATTC
The DNA here is from genome assembly GCA_963580505.1 of Ennomos erosarius. Lineage (NCBI taxonomy): Eukaryota > Metazoa > Arthropoda > Insecta > Lepidoptera > Geometridae > Ennomos > Ennomos erosarius. The sequence goes on along the minus strand of OY756983.1, from coordinate 3,544,849 downwards.
GTCCTATTTCGGATAAGTTTTTCGGTAAAATAATAGTCTTCCATGGATCTTAAGGAACGACCCTTCTATTTTCTATTATTTTCTAAATATTATGTACCCTATAGTTAAATAATTATCTAATAAGTATCATATTTTCTATGATTTCTCTATGAAATGCGTTCATTTGACACAGATCGCCATCGCTCGAGAACAGAAAACTGAAAGTGCAGTTAAATTCGCGCACACAATTGAACAACATCGCATCGGTGCGCTTTCAACCACTTTAACATTGAGAGAAAATTTACAAGAAAATTATACGAAACACAATTTCCACACTATTATTTCTTGATGAGAGTAACAGGCGGTGTTTATGCTTTTGAGAGTTCTAGAGAGTTTTGATTAAAGTTGAAAATCACAGATTGTAAACATTTTGATGTCAAAGGTCTGCGCTCAAAAATATTAATTAAATAATATTTTGCGGGTTCTTGTGGATTAAGTAAAAAAGACGTACTTATAGAATGAATAAAATGAATTGGTGACATGCATGTGTACAACATCAGTCTGGCTATTTTATTCGTAAAAAAAGTGTTGTGTTATCGCTGATGGAGCACTATTTTATTTTGGAAAACCAAACTACTTAGTTAAACTGTATTAGGTCACCGTCTACTTCGTTTTATTTTCTGTTTACACTACTTTGTTCATCTCATTATTTTGTATAGTCACGTCACACTGGTCTTTCAAACAGTGCTTTTTATTGGTTTTGTGATCAGACCCCGCCTTCACAAGATAAATTATTATTTTTTTGCGGCTAAATCTAATATTTGTATGCCGTGAAATTACAGTAGAAGTGTTTGCGTGTAGGTACGTGATATTAGCGACTTATTCATTTTTTGCGATGATATTGCACAAGATGCTTATAAATTATTACAATATAATATAACTACTTATACTAGTTATCTGTAAAAGTGCAAAGATGCAACCCGACTCTCTTGCTTGCTCAAAACTATAAAAATCGGATGTAGATAAGTACTTAGGTATTGTCCCTCATAGACCTTAATTTACATCAGAATCAGACAAAAATAAAAAAATATTAAATAAGCTGTTTAACTAAATTTAAAGTACTAGGGTGACGTAACCTTATAATAACCAAGTGCGAGTCGGATTCGCGCACGGAGAGTTCCGTAGGTACCATCCGTTCCGCATGGGAGCCCCGTTAAAAATATTTTTTATTCTTGTTTTTGTATTTGTTGTTATAGCGTCAACAGAAATACATCATCTGTGAAAATTTCAACTTTCCAACTATCACGGCCCATGAGATACAGCCTGGTGGTGACAGACTCGGACAGACGGACAGCAGAGCCTCAGTAATAGAGTAATAGGGTTCGCTTTTTAGGGATCCGTACCCAAAGGGTAAAAAGATTAATTACGCTGTTCAACTAGTAACGAATTTTAGCTCTGTGGTTCAACTAAATTTAAGGTACCTACTAGGGTGGCATAACTATAAAAAGTATGGTGATGTTTCGTACTTGCGTTGACGTGCACACCGCACAACCTTTCGCTACAATCACAGCTAAAATTTTTGTTATTCTTTAAAACGTTCTCGCTTATAATAAAGTAATTAGTGCTATCTGTAAATCGGCGTAAAGATTTAACGTCTACAAGTTACAATAAGTAAGACCGGGTCTGGTAAATGGAACTTACGGCTTTCACTTTCCGGTAGACGCACTGCAGTAGACACTGGAAACAGAATAACACTCTTGTTAGGATAGGTCATAGGGTTCATTTTTATGCAGGTATATTGTTGACTACAAGAATTTAAAAACAAAGATATAAACTTTTCGGTTTACTAGTCGGTACCTACTAATTTATAAGTAAGTAATTAAGTAAAGTCGCACAACGGGCTATGGAGAGAGCAATGCTCGGTGTTTCCCTGCGAGATAAGATCCGTAATGACGAGATCTAAAGTGACCAATGTAGCTCTTAGGATTAGCAAGTTGAAATGGCAATGGGCAGGCCACATCGCTCGTAGAACTGACAACCGATGGGGAAGAAAGGTTCTCGAGTGGCGACCACGAACTGAAAGACGCAGCGTAGGCCAGCCCCCCACTAGGTGGACCGACGACCTGGTGAAAGCCGCGGGGAGCCGATGGATGCAGGAGGCGAGCAGCCGCTCTAGGTGGCGCTCCCGGGGGGAGGCCTATGTTCAGCAGTGGACGTCTTCAGGCTGTTAATGATGATGATGATGAATTAAGTAAAGTGCTCTGTAGAAATTTTCATTTCGTACGGTTAATTACACAGATTAGAAAAAAAACAATTGATGTCAGTTATTTAACGTTTTTAAAGGACGAGCTTTTCCGTATAGATCCAAGAAACTGGGCTCTTACTTGAACTAAGTATAGGATTTCTTTGGTGATTATGAAGTTTCGTGGATACGCTGGACAGAAATGGAATTTAACAAGTGTGAACTATACTGTTCCCATTTATCCCTTATTTATAAAAAGCACGTTCAGTTACCATTGACTTACGTGTGTATCGTACCTTAATGTTAGTCAGTTAGAGTTACCTCATGCAATGTGGAGCTGCAATGACTACAAAATTTCAATTTACAAAATATACATTAAGGATACACGGATTTAGAAAAATTTCTCTATAAACTTGTAGGTACTATAGGGCATTCAATAAAGAACTGTGAACCATATAAATACATAAGTAATTTAACAGTCATTAAATTATTTTAAAAGTGTAAACGAAAAAGTTTACTGACCCCAGCGATCCGTTTCTCGTCATGTGTGAAGGGGACCTCTCTCTTGTTGCGTTTCCTTTGTGTGGGCATCGTGTGCTCTTCCTTTATCACGTCCAGGGCCTCTGTAATTAATAACATTACACAATTAGTCTTAGGATTAGCAAGTTGAAATGGCAATGTGCACTTGTGCGGGCCAGCTTACGTTACGTACTAGTTCTACGCGCCATGTCGTGTACTGACAACCGATGTGGAAGAAAGGTTCTCGAGTGGCGACCACGAACCGGAAGTCGGTGTAGGCTGACTCCCCAGTAGGTGGACCAACGATCTGGTGAAAGCCACGGGGAGCCGATGGATGCAGGAGCCGCTCAAAGTGGCGCTCCCTGGGGAGGCTTATGTTCAGCAGTGGACGTCTTCAGGCTGTTAATGATGATAATGATGATAGAATTAGTAAATATTTTGGGTAAGCTCACTCGCTGCGACATTACGACCTATACTGGTATAGTGGTTCTTCCTTCCCTTCTATCTTCCCTTCGACAAGTTGAGTATAAATAAATAAAATAAATAAATACTATTATGCAACCAAAAAATTCTAGCATAAAATACAGGTACTTCTTTGTTGCCCTGCGCAACCCGTACTTCGCCGTTTTAGAAAACAAATGTATTCTATAAATGTTATTCAGAAAAATTTGCTATTACCATCCCATAGCAAAATCCGTTCAGTAGTTCAACATGATGCGTGTTCAACATAACAAATAAAAAAATATTGTTTCTATTTTTTAATCGGATTAAGAAGTATAATCAAGTCAAAATGTTCAAAAATATTCAATGTACTGATTTAGCCCAGTAACAGTTTTATAAATTGTATGTTTCCAAAACATATCCCAAAGCTTTATAATGTGACTTTAGGTACCTACTTTCCCGTTTCCATTAAACCAGATGTTATCTTAATCAAGTAGGTAAGTGCAACTTTCATTACATGCATACACTCTTCATCACATTTTAACGTAGTTATAATCGTATTTGTATGTAAACACTGCAATTTAAATCAAATTAAGTAGTTAAGAGAAAACACTCGAATTCCAGGGATTGAGTTCAACGATTATAAGTTGAATGTTGAGAGATTTTTTTCCCTTGGAAACGGTAGATATTTTTACGAATACGTAAAACGTTTTGGCATTTGATAAAAGCTCAAGATCCTGAATAGAAAAATGACTTGATTGGATACTGTAGATGAAATGATATTTCTATAAATAACCGCATCGATAAAAAATATTTTGTCAGGTACTGTATTTGTATTGCATTTTTTCTAGATTTACTGAAATTGGCTAAGTTCACCGAAATAGTGAATTTTTCAGAAGCAAAATAGGTAGTTTTATTTCGTTACATGTCGAACATATCCCTATATGATAATTTAAATTTTTTTTAATTTGATTTTATTATTCAAGTCTTTTTGGGATTTTTGGACTATAAACGAAGTCAAATGAACGAGAATACGATTCCAGCATAGTATTGACCAATACTTATAACAAGTTCTTTGGGCTCGCAATATATTTTCATCATTCTGACACCCTATCGTATAAAATTCCTCATCATACCAAAAACATTGCGTGAAGACTTCATTACCAGATATGATAGACACGCTAATTATGCCCAGTTGATTGGTAATATTCATTAATTCATTATGCAGTAGGTATAATTATCAGTTTTACAATATCCGATCGATTAGTACAATCGGAGGAAGTAAAACCAATGGTGCAAGCTTCCTCTATTTCTAAAATTGAGGTTTGCATAATTTTTTGGTTCTAGAAAAGCATGACTAACTTTTTCTACTGTTTTTAAGTCGGTAATCTGTGGCGACAAAAAGTTGTAGGTCACGCTGCAAGTCTGGTTGGAGAATGAACGAAATTCAAAAACGAAACCCAGTTTTTCACGAGCAAACTTCTTACTAGACTAACTGTGTTGTTAGACATAGTGGTTGAATTTTGTCTACCTCTGACACTGGACACTGCTCACCACAAGAAAGTGTTTGTCTGTGACATCCTCTGTGGTGTGATGGTTGAACAGGTCGGCTCATAATCCAGAGGCGGCGGGTTCGACGATCCCAGCGACAGGACAAGTGTTTGTGCACAAGAAGAAAAAGCGCAAATACTGGTTCTGGGTCTATATATTGTGGGACCATGGTCCTTGTAGTTTCTGGGTCCCTAAATACAGGCAATCCTTGTTAGGGTCCAGGATCGATGTAGGTGATCGATGGGCATTATTTATTATTTATATTTATCTTATTTTTGTCGTCTATTGCATTTCAGCACTGTTAAGATCAACGCATATTAATATGCCTGCGTAATAGAGTTTGTGTGCAGCTTTTATTTTAAGATCACGCACAGAGTTTATTATTTGAAAGAATAACAATTTTGTTACAAAACTTGTAAGGAAAAGGTACTCAGATACCTATAGGCAGAAAGTACTAATGCACCGATGCACCATGCAATAGGCAGATAATTTCGCAAAACCACAGAGCTGGTTACAGGCGAATGAGCATCGCATGTATCTAGGCGCACTTGCAGGCTTATGCAAGGGTTATGCAAGCCAGCCAGAATATAGGTCGTGGAAATGCTAGAACTTGCACTATGACAGGTTAGTTTTGAAACTAACCTAAAGCGGTATACCCATACCTCTATAGTATACCTATGTTAGAAATTCTGTTTTTTCTTATTTCAGCCTAATTAAGCTGTACCCATTGTACGAGTTTTCCAATGCGTGAATACGCGTGAATCCATTTAAAATTTGTACTGCCATTTTTAGTTCATCATCGTGTCCGCCAGGCTGCATAGAAATGTATATGGGAGAAAAAGGAGAAAACGTAAACGAATCAAGTTTTAGTAAACTATCGAAACTCGTACTAGGGATGTCAGATGAAGCGGCGCCGTTCTAAATCTAAACGAACCTCCAATCCTATACGTTTATTGCTAACAACACCTACACCATAAAAACTTAGATCAACAATCAACATTATAATAAGCCAACTAAATATCTTTCACATTTCGGTCTGCTTTTACGGTCATCCTCCTCACACAAAATGTGTGGCTCCATAATAAACCTACTTAATTAATTATACGATCTAATAAAAAGTACACTATAGAAGCAATAATTAAATATCTGAATTGGAATCTTCTATCGATCTATGTATAGAACTTTTGATTCCGAGCCGGAGAGTTGGACAGCATGGGTTCAAATCTCGCTGATAGCAAAGAAAAAACTCAGGAGAGCTATCATTGTAGAGACCTTTAGTGTGGTTTACACAATTGCACTTACGGATATAGTATATGTGGTCATCCAGCCCGATAAAAAGTGAACAACATAAAGCGACCTTTCACTGATGTCATCATGCGTAAGCGCGAACGGCAAAAAGATCAAAATGTAACTTACTGTTACATGTGTAGAATGCCTTAAAAGAATTTTTCAACTGCTTGAGGAAAAGGAGGAGGAGGTTTTTAATACCAATTAGTGTATTACAGTGACTAATTAAAGAGGTATTCAAAAACGTCTCTTCGTCCCGTTATGGAATGGTCTTTCCTTTTGGGAACTTTTTTGGGAGAGCTTCTTTTTGGTCATTCTTGATTTTGTTTGTAATACTCTTTCGGTGCCTTCTCGCTGTCCGGAAAATTGAATCCAAGTACCTATTCTCTTTTTTACTTTGTCCTTACTTGTATTTAAGTCGTCATCACGTTCTTACTTCTGGGACACGCATTTCCTCTCGCAGGGAGATAATAGGCTGCTTAGTCCTAATCTACTACGCAGGCCAAGTACGGGTTAGAGCATGACACATCATGTTAAGCTTTTGTAAGGATATGTCTTTACAAATGCAGTAAAATAGGCTATCGTATTATCATTCGTCACAGCTAATTGTTAGTAAAGCATCGCCCATTTTCCGGCTATTATCGGACTCGACATACATGAGTCAGCCGTGATCTCAGATAATACAGTTAAGGCCAACCTTCCTTATAAGTTTAAGTTGTCTAAAATGTAAAGGAGGTGTACGTATTGGTGTGCTTCATAAAGTTCATCAAACTCGGTGTAATTGGTGTCAAATTCATCTTACAACATACCTATTGCATTTGAACGAGATTTATTCTATTTGGTTGGGATGGCGATATTAGTAACTTATTCATGTGTTGCAATTTTTCTTTTCTATTACAATAATCACCTCTTCAACATCGGTATCAACAAAAGCATACCATCGCGTATATTTGATGGTAATCTTACCTGATGGAATGTGACAATATCTGGCTTATAACATTTATTAAATAAATGAGTAGTTTAGCTAATATTTCAAGAAAAATCCTATATCTGCTGATTATAAACTAATTATAAATATATAATAAGAAAATAAAGGCTTTTTGTATGAAATTGTGTCAATATTAACTGTGTACGAAGCTTTACACAAGTTTACCTTCTTTAAACAGAAATTGAGGTCACCAAATAATGAAAGTCATTCTCTCTTATAAGTAATAGACAGAACAACGGTACATAATTGCCGAGGTATTTATAGATCCTAATATGATGTAGGAAACAGATTTATATGAAGCTATCTATCTAATGATTGAACATTATTTGAGAAAACTAGAATTACAGTGGTCTGGCTGCTAAAACAATGCGTTTGACAGCTTGATGTTACAACAACATCTTAAAGACTGTATGAAAGTAGCTTCGTAGCTTCTGATGACTTTAAACGATTTAAAACAGGGCGGAGGTTTTATTTTCGACTATAAACGTATATTTTCAATGGTGTTCACCAATTTAAGCGAGGGGTTTGGACCTTGCGCTTTGGTCTCATTCCGCCTTAGTCATGGTACATTTTATTAAGACCTGATGAAGATTTTCGGAGATAGCCATCCGAACTCTCCAATTATTAAACCAAAATAATTATAATGAAGTAGGTACAATAATAGAAATACTTCTCATACAGTAGGTTTGACCCTCTCTTTCCAATAAATATAAGACAATAATCATTGACTATAAGTGGTAGCTGATTTTTACCACAGTAAAATATCAGTGTCAAACATTATCTTAGCACCCGGACTTTAATAGTTGAACATAATCATTATGCTCAATTAATAAAATTGACTACAATAATAACTACTTTGAAATTATTTTACTACCTTAAATTATTCGGTTTTCGTGTATCAATCATTATAAAATTATGGAAACACAAATTATCACCTTGTAAAAATCAAGGTTCCAACAAAGTTCCTAGTGCATCTGCATACACTTGTTTGTAACCTTTGTCGGCACCCGATAATTCAATACAAGGTTAAAGACCAGTCGATTGGTGAACGGAATCTCAGATGATATTACGTTCGTGATGCAGTAAGTATAGTTACATAAAACCGAAGATGAAGAAAAAATCGGCAATTTAAAGCCTAATTGAGCACGATTTCGGGAAATATCGTAAGTCTTTGCTTAAGTAGTTATATAGCGCTGATTGGTTAATAAAGGATTGGTTTACTATTTTACTTTTGATAAAGATAATAATAATTTATACTAATAAACTTCACTAAGCTTGCATGTATTTAAAAAATATCCAGAAAACCACTAAGAAGTAATATAATTTTAATCCCCGAAGATAGATCTCTAACAGCTGTTTCCCTACTAAGTCTACATAAAATATTAAAATCAGTCCATCCATTTCGGAGCTATGATGCCACAGACAGATACTCAGACACACGCTAAATTTTGAACACCCCTCGGTTTGCATTAGGGGATAAAAACCGTACCTACAAGTTGGTCCTTCGAGCCCCTACGCGAGCGAATTTGCCTCATTATCAAATTAGACAAATTCTAATTATACTCACGAGAAAGTATCAAAATATTTCATCGTGCGCGTATATTTTCTGATATTATATTATTAACAAAACTAAAATTAAATTAGTAGATGGACAACAGTTTTTCGGGATAGGTCACTGTTGTTGGATATACAAACTTATTTGTATATCAAAGATATAAATTTGAATTTAAAGAACTTAGTGTTCGATGATAGGTGTTTTTTTTACCTAGTTACAAAAAGAACTTGTGTGAACGATCTCGAGGATGTTTTGATAAAAATAAATATGGTAAATTACAAAGTACAGTGCACAGTGGAAACCCTGTTCCCATTTAACAACTGTGCCATAAAATACTTTTTCATTTTGGTATCAGCTTGAAGCGAACATAGATATTGCAAATAATATTGTAACACCAAATTCAGTCCAATTCACACGATATTTCGTACTAAAGGAAGTTGGATCAGCTTGCGTGCTTATGATTTATAATAAGTGTCTTCCAATTAAGATGTTGCGGAATCAGTTTAATGAATTATTATTAATTGAAAATTAATTAAAATCTAGAGTTATTTAGGAAGCGAATTCAAGGTAGACTTCTAATTAATTATAGTTTTATGTACCGGGCAAAGTGCCTTTACTCTCTAAACTAATTTTTACAATACTTACTTACAAATACGTATTACTATGCTAAACTCAATCAGTTATACACAATACTAATACAAAAACATTTGGACCGTGTGATGCCCATGATTAATAAAATAAAGCATTCTAAAATGAACATGAAGAATTATTGGATTTTGGGGTTCGATTAATATAAACGCACTGAAAAATTATTATGTCATGAATGCACGAATGTTCCTAAATAAGGGATAAATATAGGTTGTTTTGGGGGAGACTATAATATTTACCTATCTGTTTTGTGGTTCCCTGGAGGCAGGCCTCTATGGAATATAACTATAACAGAACATGGCTAAACGTTTGGCGTGGTGACCACACGCAGTGATCAGTATGCTGGTTTTTATATAGTGGTAATGCTGCCAGATTCCTGGGCACATTTCCCTTCATCAGCGGGTTGTTGTTGTAGGTTTTGTTTTCGTATAGCTATAGTTTTGGTCTAAAGTCTAGTTTAGTTTATCATAGCATGTATTCCTACATCTGTTATCTATTTAAGCTTTTATTTTAAACAAATAATTGGAATAACATACATCTTACCTACGTTTAAAGATTTATAGCCATAGCGTAAAATGGCTCCTAATTTGACTCGCATTGCCACACTGAACTAGGTATTCGATAAATATTATTCTTTCACATGCAGCATGTGCAATTTCCACAGATCTTTCTAGACAAGCAAACAACACCGATTGCATGGTAATACAGTTTGAATGTTAGTCTGTCTCTGTCCTCTTAGTACACAGTCTCTGGTTACGGAGTACCGGCAAAGTCGTTTACTTTCACTAGGTGTTGCGTGCGCAGGCGCCGACCTTGACAACGCATGACCGCCACTGATCGAGTTTTGGATTGGACCGCATGTGATTTGGAGGTTCTACCTGTACTATGAAATATACTGTGGCCCTGCTAAAATGTAAATTTAATTTTCATAGTAATTTTGTTGTTTGTGACATTTAGGTACTAGGCTGGTAGATAGTTACCTGGGAAATCCCAGTCTTACCCTTCTCTCTACCCTTCTCATTATGTCTCTTCTATGAAGTGGAAAAGCGTGAAAAGAGTAAATCCCGACAATATACGAAAACAAAGATCTGCAACAAATCATCAATTCTTGTAATTACTTTCCCTCTTTGTTAACGTATAAGTAAGTTTACAGCTGATTGAACGGCGGCGTACGCCCCAATCGGACCATTTTATATTACTTGGGAGTAAGTAGTCTAAAATGGTTTGCATCCTATGAACCTGCCGATAACAGAGTTAAGGGTTGAAGATGGTATAGACACTAGATATGTCATCATCATCATCATCATTAACAGCCTGAAGACGTCCACTGCTGAACATAGGCCTCCCCCAGGGAGCGCCACTTAGAGCGGCTGCTCGCCTCCTGCATCCATCGGCTCCCCGCGGCTTTCACCAGGTCGTCACTAGATATGTAGGCAGCCTATAATAGGTATACTTGGGAGTCTTATGTAGTTGCGAATAACGCTAATGCGACGCACGCTGTTGTGAAAATTTTTGTAGCTGGGTCGTCACTTCGTAAGCTCATCGTATCGAATACCAACCGATCGAACGACCCTAATTCGAAACATGTAAGAGTTGCGAAGAACGCCGGTAAGTATAATTATTATTAGGTGCCTAGTAATTAGCATACCTCTTAGAATAGACAGCTTGATTTCATCTTGGCACAGCGTAATGACTCTCTCGATCTTCTGTGGCGCCGTTGGAGGGTTCTTGCATCTTTGTTCCTGTAATGGGAATAAATAAAGGTTCACTTTTGACAAATACCTTCAAATAGCTTTTGATCTCAGGCAACCAAAACCCTGGCCCTAAAACATTTCAACAGCTGGAAGACTTCCACTGCTGAATCACGTTACATCAAGGGCCGTACTGTGAACTCTTAGCGCGATTCAAAACAGCCTATATTGGATTCTTGTCAAAATCTTCATACAAATAAAGACAAAGCGATCCAATATAGACTCTGTTTTGAAACGAGCTAGTAGCTCACAGTACGGCCCCGATCGATCACATTTTTTTAATTTAAGTTTATTTGTTTTATCTTTTTATACTCATTTATCTTAGACACTATACTAACGTATACTAAATACATTTTATGAATGTCACAACAGCGGCTTTTCAACTTTTCATGGTAATTATTTTATTTCCAGCTAGCAGCACAGCTATATTAGCAGCTAGTTAATTTATGCATTTATTTATTTAAATTAGAATCGGGTTGATTCAAAGGTTTGTCGTTTATGTTTTTATTAACTTTTGGAATCTTTGATCAAGGCAAAACTTCCACAAAAAGAGATGCCAAGATCAGCGTAAGTTTTTCTATTGTCACTAGATTCACTAATAAATAAAACCATTGGCATGGGAGATCGGACATGGTCAAACAATAAAAATACAATGAAAACCAGCCGTTTAGCCTATTGTTAACTCCTCGATGCCTGCCCGCATGGCTGGCTACCAGATCTTGAGAACGAAGTGCATGCATTTCGTGGTAACCTACTTCTCTTGATTAGGTTATTTAATTTTATTTCTATGCAAATTTTATAGCGCATCGAACTAGTTTACGAGTATTATATTAATCAATATCTGATGCGCCAATTATCATAATAATCAATGAAATAATCAATGAATGCGATTTCATCGAGCTGTTTAATTTTTAAGAAGGACATGAAAAACGATATTAATTGTTAATAAATAAATAATACAATACTATACTATATTGCCGGCAGACAGCATGCCTACCTGCACACCGCACTAGAAGACTGACTGGTTGTAATTTATAAAATCCTAGAAAAAATTATAAATTATACTGTAGTACCACGATAATAATATATACCTAAATAGTGTTTGGTAGTAATTTGGGCTATAAATGATTGTGAGTTAAAAGTACGTTGTCTAGTACCTATGCATTAGTTTATCAACAAACTACTTGTTAATTATAACGAGTTTGACAACACAATAAAGAGTTTTATGTCAATTGAAGCATGGTATACCTAGGCTTTATTTTACATTTATATTTAGTTTAGCTAATATAGGCTGCACAGTGCACGTGCCATTGCGCACAAGCGTAGAATACTTGATACAAGGTTAGTAAAGTAATTCAAGCAACTTCTGCTAGTGGAGCGGTAAATGTCGTTCAATGAAGGATTTTCACATAAATATAGAACTTGTTATAAAATAAAAAATATTTATTTTATTTAATTTTTTTTAATACCCAGCGGAGACGCTTACCTATAATTTACTTTGTTAAGTAAGACATCATTATTTTACCTATTGATACTACTTAATTGCCTGTCTATTATCTATTGTATCTATGATCTATATCATATTTATATTATTATGTTTATGTCGTGATCTACGTTTCCTTATTTAAAGACTACGTTATTGATTTTTATTCTTGGCTTCAATTCAACAAAGTAAATATGTATAGTATAGGTTTTTAATTTCACATAGTCAAAGTAAACCGTACCTACTATACTGACTTTTGGCGCAATTGAATTCAAACCATTTTGTAATTTCAGGTGTCCACTGTTTACATTATTTTCAAGGATGCAACTTGCCGATATTCTTAGGTACAAATATAATTATACTCGCTAAGTAAGTGCTCAAGTTTACTTTCGAAACCGTTGAAGCAATGTGGGCACCGTATTAGCGCGTGGTCGTCTATTCTACGCTTGCTACATATTGGTTCTTACGAAATGGTCAAGCTGATGACTGGCCTGCTGGCATTTAGCAGCGGGCACTTTTGGCATTAACATTATTTTTATGGTCGTAAGTTTATTTATGAGAATTAATGAACCGACGAGCTAGTCGGTCACCCGATGTTAAGCTACACGACCACCCATAACAGTAATAGAGAGAAAGATATAAGACTAAACAGATGCATGTGGCAGATGGCTAATTTAATGTTGTAGCCGATTCTGGGCCTTTTGTATAGAGGTACCTCATCATCATCACCATCATCATCATTCCACAAGACGTCCACTGCTGAACATAGGCCTCCCCCAGAGAGCGCCCCTCGAGCGGCTGCTTGCCTCTTGCATCCATCGGCTCCCCACGGTTCCACCAGATTGTCGGTCCACCTAGGGGGGCCTGCCTAGGCCTACGCTGCGTCTCGGCCACCTATCGTCCATACTATTACGCTTATGCTAACATTTATTGAAGCACGGAACTGCACGGACAAGCAATATTTAACACATCGCCATTTTCGCCATTATTGTATATTTTGTTTGATTGGCTTGTGTTTGACCACTATCTCACCTGATGGTAAGTGACGATGCGATCCAGGGTGTGATGGGCTTGCCTAGATTATACCTATTTACTCTCGATTTGCAGACTCAAAGATTATAGTTTTCGGTAAATACAGACGCTATTTGATAATCAAAATCTTGCATTGAAAGAAGAATGTGCAGCTACAAAAGCACTACCATAATTAGTACCTATACCTGTAATGATATACTTAGCTCGTTAGGATATAAGTATTGATAATAATAATATAGTAAAAGCGAAAGGCTTTTGTATAAGTACGAGGCAGAGTAGAGACGCATTGTTAGGTTTATTATTATGAGCAACTGCCGAGTTATAAGTATTTATGCTTTCTACCTCTCGGGGAAAGCAAAGTAATGCGTGGTGGTACTTTTGCAAAATTTTTTCCGAAATTGTTGCATTTATAGAGCACTTTTGCAATTTTTTAAGATTACCATTTCTAGAATTTAAGAGAGATTTTTGGTTTAAGTCTCTCAGAACAGTCAGCAAAACCAAAATTTTAGTTATATTGACGTGATGAAATGAAGTAGAAAAAAATTGTGTTCTGTAGCTCTGTAATAATACTATTTATTATAGCTTAAGTATTAACAATTATTAAAATTGACACTAATGAACTCGTTAATAATAAATCATATCGACTTATCTATAATAACAGTTTAATTACTATAAAATCTGCCTACCTACTTAACTTTACGTGTAGGTACCTAAGCGCATAATCATTGCAATGATGATGATCATGAAAATGTGCATAAAACCACAAATATTTTAGAAAACGTAGTATTCTGTAAGCCTTACAGAATACTACGTTTTCTTACATTGTACGGTATTAAAAAAACAACGTAACCTACGAAAACAAATGTAAAGCTCTCTGGCCATCATTAATAGAGAAAATAATCATTACGTAGGTAGATAGTACCACGTACGACTATAAAATGGATTCGCTTGTGACTACTCACCCAGTTCCCATGCAGGCTAGTCTCTACAACTTGATTCTAGTACTCTTACATAACGAACCAGATATGACTTATGGCATGTTGCGCTAAAAACACCTCACAACTATTAAATTACTAACTTATGACGATAAATATCAGGTCCACTTTCCGGCGGTTGACCAACTGACCAATGACCAGTCCACAGTCTAAATACTTTTACTTGAGAAATTGAAAGCCGGTTAAGTTTTGTAAAGGCAGTGAGTGCTAAAGTAATGGTGCCTAGTTATGTGGCAAGTTGGGAACGACTGAATTAGGTGCAAGGCAATTTGTTTGCCATTTGTCCAGCTTTCACGCCAACGGCTGAACAGATTTTGATCACATCGCAATTTTCGGGAAATGTATTTGTGAAGAGGTCCGGCGAGAAAACTAGTAAACTGGGGATAAAACTGCAGGATATACTAATTTAAATTTTTTTTTACTTCTTTTATATATAGAGAACGTTAGATACTACGTTAGATCTTTAGTTAACGTAGAGCAGGGAGAATTAAATAAAATAAGAAAAAAATATGTTTTCCCCTAAGTAGGTACATTCCATAGATCTTGTACCTATGTAGACACTTTACTATTATTATTCTCTGACACAGTATGCACACAAAATACCTATATAAAATTTTAGTCTGTAGTTTCAATAAATCTAATTCAAAAGACAGACGGAGAATTGAGTCACCACATCAACAGTGTAGGTGTAACCTTGCCGTCTTATAAGGATCTGTGTAGGACGGCGGCTAACTCTTCAGATGAGGCAGATTTAAAATTTCATTGTTAAATGTCTTTCAAATATTTCGGCGATTTTGCTTTGAGAAGGGCTACAAATAACAACACCAAAAAAATATAACTGCCCTGTGATTTTTAGCAGTTTTGTTGAGTCACCAGTCTCGACCAATTGTGAATGTATAAAAGTAAATTAAAGGTCTGATGTAACTAATCTAATTAAATTAAAAAGAAGAGTACCTATAATGTTTTCAATTTTAAGCTAAGTATAGTTTAGTTTTTAGGATTCATTTTGGTTTACCTACCTACTTAAGTAGTACCTACCTACATATGTAGGTGCCTCTGTCAAACGTCATGAAAAAATATCTAATCATGGTCAGATATAAGCACATCGAGGACCACAGCCGCTCACGATGATGATGATGATAATGATGATAATGACGATGAATAGGTAATAAAAAGAAAATGTAGCAGATAGGTTTGAATTGAATACTAAGCCGATTCGTACCTCTACACGTCGTCATCATTGCAGTTTTGTCGCAGTTGTCGTCATATTCCAATCATTTGCAAGTGTTTACTCATTAATTCAACATTACCATGTACACTATTAGTACTGCCAGAGATTGTCAACATTTGTGGTCGTCGTCATTCGATTGATTTTTAAATTTTGTTCGATAATAATAATAACCGCACTTAGGTATAACCTACTGTAATCGGAAACATGTCATAGGGCAGGTCTGACTTGTTAACGGTAAATCAAGAATAAGAAAGTATTAAAAAAATATCTTTTGCAGTTTTCTTTATAGTTAAATGGGAAAATCGTGAGCTGATAGGCTGATACATACGCTAAGCTCGTTTGCTACAGCCAAAACACAAAAACATGTCACATAATAATTGGTATCTTACTTATAAGTGGTTCCCCGACTCTATAGTCTCCACATAACATTGTACAATTTCGTAATAATGTTTACCAGGTGACCACCATAAAGCCGCTCCGGTAATGCCGTAAATAAAAAATATAATAAATGTGGCTAAAGAAACGATATTAGTTCTTAAAAAACTAAGTTACTACTTATTATTCAAAAACCCTGGCAATGATTAAATAATTTGCTTGAGTCGCTGCATTAAGTTATTTCACTGGTATAATCGATTTGTCAGTCTATGCCGAAGATCGCGATTACATTTGCAATCAATATTTGGAACACCGATATTGCATAAATATTGTCAATGAACATTAGAAACGATTAATTCTTTGAAGATTACAAATAGTTTTAAACTAAACTAAACATAAATCAATATAATTATCTCATGGCTCGGGATCGTCACTAACATAATCTTAAACTTTTATAATATGAATGACATCTTGCAAAATAATTTAAAACCTATTTCATTTTAATCTCGTTTATATTTCTAATACTTTCTTTTTGTTTTTTTTTTTCGCCCAACGATCACGTACATAGATCCTGGACCCTAACTAGGATTCCCTGTATCTAGAGACCCAGGAACTACGAGGACCATGGTCCCACAACACCCAGACACAGAACAAGTATTTTGCGCTTTTTTTTTTCGTGCACAAATACTTGGCCTGTCACGGGAATCGAACCCGCCACCTCCGGGTTATGAGCCCACTTGCTCAACCACCACACCACGGAGGCTGTCAATACTTACTAATTCTTGTCATGACATTGACAAAAAATTTCAGTATTTAAAGTGTGTATTGATGGAAAACTCCTATTTGCTCATCCATTTAGCATGTTTCTGTGCTCGTTGGAATGAACATACCTGCTACACGGCTTTACCCCGTTTCAAAACAAAAGCATGACATGGTGTGAACTACATTAGTATAGTGTGGAAGTGAGCGTTTAGGGTTGCTATTAGTGCTCTTTTATTTAAAAACGAGAAAAAAAAATTCCCTTCGAAATTCTGTTTAGGATTGCATTCATGATTTCTATGGTGTATTCGTTAGGTAGTGAAATTAAGTGAGAACTAGTATAAATTCATTTAAATTCAAAATAATTTAGTGGACTGTTACTATATGTGAGGCAAATCATGAAATTATATTTCTAACGTTAAAAATAATTCAAATAAATGCTTTCCCATAATGTTTAAAGATATTATATGTATTTAAAATTAATTGGATATATATTCTTTCGTGACAACACAAATGGTTCCAGTTTTTAATTGTTCTACAAACAATAATATGGTACCCGGACCGTGACGTCAACGCCTGTGTGATTTCAAAAAGAAGTATATTATATACATAGTACACATAATATACACACATGCATGATGCCTACATGACCGCATGTCAGCCCTAAACCGCGACGAACGAAACGCATTCACTTTCTCCGCGCGTTGATTCCACGCACCAATTGTTGAGGACACCTGTGCCTTCAGTTGGTACACTAGTTGCATAAACATCTAATTAGTGCCGTTTCCTTTGTTCATTAATGTAACTCATTGAGATTTGTGTTTATGAACATGTTTAGCTGGACAGGGGCTATTACAAGGAGCTGGTTTTCCGTCAACTACCTCGTCCCATAGAACGGCGTTGTATGGGTTATTTAACGAATTATTTTATTTCTGTATAACGCAAGATTAGCAAGCGACACCTATTGCGTATTGTTGAGGTAATGAGCTAAATAGACACTAACTAGCAACGCTCACGATACGATCACAACATTTTTTTTCACGTGGCTATTTTTCATTTGTACCTGATGGGACCCCCTTCAACTAACTGTCATGACTTCTGACACAGCACAGGGTACTTTACTAGGTATATACGGAAAACTTGTGTGGTGTCCGTCCGTCTGTAGTCTATTTTTCAATTTCCTGAAACCTGCTAGGTATCAGGAAATTGACGAATAAATAAACGAATATAAGTAAATAAACGAATCACGTAAGGCCAACTAGACGTTTTCACTGCAAATCCCGGTCGTGATTCGCGTTTTTCCGTTACGGGGTACGTATATTTTAGATAATCTGTGAGGTGATTACGTAACTTTGACAGCAATGCAACAGGAGAAATTTCATTCCAAATATGAAAATTTTCATAGTAACTATGCACATAAACTGCGTATTGAAACTGTCAAATCCATACATTTTTGTGTTTCTATTGGTTGCAATCACGTTACATAATCGCCTAGCTGATCATAAAATTAGAGAATGACGACATTGTAGCATTCAATATTGGCATAACTTGCTTGAATGCATTCAATATTTTCTTATAGATTCAGCTGTTAAAAGAACTTTAAATGTAGGCAGTATGACCCATTAACACACTACAAAAATATTTCAGTAGAATTGCAATACACAGCAGCCAAAATTAGGGCTTAGTTAACTTTTAGGTTAGATAGATATCTAGGCTAAAAGTTTTTAAGCCAAACAATATTTTTGGCTTAAAAGCCTTTTGGGCTGTCTGTAACATTGTGTGAAGTTTGTCATCATAAGCACAGGAATTACAGATTAAATAAGAGTTGCCATAAATATTTCACCAATTCAATAAATCATTTCCACCCAAATGTTGCCTGAAATAGATCGCTTTTAGCGACAAGGTCGCCCATTGGTCTCTACTTTTGGTAAGTCGTATTTTTTTTAAATACGTATTTTAATATTTGGTGTAAAGAGTAAGAGTATCATGTCATGTGTCATGTGTGTAATGCTATATAAGTATAGAAGCATGGGAAGGCTTTAGGGATGGATGGATGCTGGTTCAAATCCCGTTCGTGATTCAAATATTTCCTTACCAAATTAATCTATTTAATCTTAACCCCTTCCCTGATGACGTCAGTCAGGTACTGTTTACTGTTAGTTTGTTTGCGGCTTTACGCCAAAAAAGGCTGTACCGATTTGGCAATAAGGTTGCTGAAACTACAGATAAAATTAAATTACCTACTTTTTATCCCGGAAAAACTTAGAGGAGGTCTTAGGTCTGACAGGACCCGATGTGAGCACGTTTGCTACAGCAGTCGAATATGAACCGTATTCTGTATAAAGAGGGTCCCTTTAAGCGTAGCAAAAACATGGCGATTACGTTGCGTTGCACTTCGACTTTTCCATTTATCGATACAAATAATTAGTTTTAAAAGAAACGCTTATTATTATAATAAAAATAAGCTTACAGATGGATGTATAGAAACATAACTTTCCATTATGATTTATTTCAATGGGGTGTCCTATTCTAATGTAACATTTTAGGGAGTTTGAATGATTTTTTAGAGGTCACTTCACGATTTTTTGCTATCAAGAAAACTTTTCGTAAACGTGTTTTGGTTTCTGCAGATGAAAAGGAATGTGACCAGTATTAACATGCATTTTTTTCAATCCTGTGAATGGTGTACATTTTGAGACACATCATGTTCAAAATAGTCGATTTGGGAGCATTCAGCGCCTTAATAACGAGTAAAATCACGTGATAAATAACTTAGTATGACCAATTCTGCTCTTTATTTCCTAGTTATGATGTGATACAGGTGAATTGATACACCGCTTTGTTAAAATGCTAGTAGGTACTACTCTAGTATGACAAGTTAATCAAGGCCGTCTGCTGGGAACTGGAGCGTTTGCGTTGGAACCGCGAAAGGTCGTTCGGTTATATTATGATAATAACTATTAAATAAGTAATATAATCCGTGGGGAGCTAATGGATGCAAGAGGCAAGCAGCCGCTCAAAGTGGCGCTCTTTAGGGGAAGCCTATGTTCAGCAGTGGACATCTTCAGGCTGTGTTGTTGATGATGATGAAGTAATATAATACCATTAGGCATAGAATAAAAAAAGTATCTAATACGATTCGGTGCAGTTTATTCAGCTTCATTTTTTTATGAGAATGAATGACGTGACGAGCTAGTCGTTCATCTGATGTTAAGCGACACGGCCGCCCATAACAGTTGCCGTGTCACTACTACTGAGACATCCATCACACTGACGAGTGATTAGATTAGGTACCAGACTGTGCTAGCTATCAGGTCATAAAGTCTCATTTCCCCAGTAATTTCACTAGCTACAATGCCAGAACCACAAACCAGCTATTTCATGAAAACACAAATCATAATAAACCTACAATTGTCAGTAAATTTGACTGACAATCATCAGTTACGCATAGTACTTTTGTTATATGAAACGCATTTGACTGTAGGTTTATTATGATTTGTATTTTTATGAAATAGGGGCCAGAACCAAACCAGACTACTGCTTGGCGGGAGAATAACTGGGCATAGCGGTGGTACCTACCTACATTGCAGAAAAGGTGGTAGGAACCACCTAGTAAAACAATGCTTTTAGCACCCATAAAATTTGAGTATTTTAGCACTCATAAAACTATGATTCTAAGGAAATTATATTACAACTCCTTATGGGATTAAGTAATCAAGTTCAGCCCACACACGTAAGATGACGGCAGTTGTTCGCAACCGAAACTAAATTTTTCTTCCCACATCTCACATACCTACACGTAACTTTGAATATATTGTTAAAATATTTGGAAACGTGCAGTAGGAAGAAAAATTACAATAAATAACAATGTAACAAAGTAAATAACTCACACTGTCAGCTGAAATTGCGCTGTCGCTTAGTGAAATACCGAAAACGCAGAGGCAACATAAAAGACCACTAATTTTGCGAACCATTGCTGTATTTAAATTCTACACACACAAAATTAAAACAAATGAATTCTTTCTTTCACTTATTATTCAAAAACCGAACGTTTTATTTGTTTCGTTTTACTTTTTAATTTTTATCGGCAATCGCGGCGTGCGGCGAAAGGTGCGCGGTCTATGGCGGTATGGAACGCGCGTTGCGAATGTGAGGATTTTTGAAAGGCCCGCGTAGGAGGGTTTCGCGCCGATTTCTTGTTACGTTCCGTTTCACGCAAATTATATTTTTATGTTCGTTTAAGTGAAATTATAGAAAATTTAAAATAAATTCAAAATGTAGATCATTTTTATTACTACATTTTTAAATAAACATATTTTAGAAATGTCATAACCATGACTGGAAGTTTAAAATCTTAAAAATCTAATTAACTTTCACACTAATATGTTTAAAGTTTTGAGTTTATTTATTTGTTCACATAAAAACAAAACAATTATACTTACATTTAAAAATACTACGTACGATAGTAGTTAGTAACTAAGTTAATGCTGGACCCTGAATCCCACACTAGGACGACCTGTGTATATGTATATATGTATAATGTGTATGTGTTGTGTATATGTAATAGAAAAATTTTCGACTTAGAATAAATGCTAACTTGCTCAGTAATGAGTATAGATTAAGTAGGTACCCACCTTATTATATCTACTCTACATTAGGTAGTCAGTTATATATTTTACATATTTATTAACCCTATAATAGTTTCGAGCTTAGTATTCCAACCCTCATAACGTAATTTTTGCCTGTTATCTAATAAATGTTTTTTCATTCATTTTTCATAATATTATAAATAAAATAATAAATAAATATGTGTGGACATTTCACACAGCGCCATCTAGCCCCAAACTAAGCATAGCTTGTACTATGGGAACCAGATGACTGATGCAATACTTGTATACTATTTTGTTTGTAAATACATACGTAGAATACAATATAACACCCAGACGCAGAACAAACACATCACACAAATGTTTGCCCTGGGTAGGAATTGAACCCACAGCCCTCAGTTCAGAAGGCAGGGATACTGCCAACTGAGCTATCGGGCCCGTCGTATTATGATATGATTGATTGTGAGATCAGTGCCATTTTCTATTAATATTTAATACTTACTTACAGGTCAGGTATACGGTATACCCAATTACTTACATAGACACAGCAGTATTCGTTGGTTGGTTCTTCCTTCACCTCATCAAGTCTGGATACACAATGGATTAACTGTTGATCTACGTGATTCTTTACGAAGAGTTGAGACATATTTTAATAAAATATACCTACTCCATTAAATTGTGGAAAGTGTCATAGAGTACGGTACCTACATTATGCCGGAAATTGATCTATTTAGTTGGCAAAACGCAAATAATTACTACCTATAAAGGAAAAGCCTATGAGTGATAATGTCAATATACGTAAACATAAAATTAATAAACAATACACAAAATAACTATTGGTCACTCATGAGTTAATAGGTATTCTGCGGTCAAAAGTCAAGATAAGCACCTACTACTGTGAAATAGGAAACACACGTAGTATAAACATGAACCTACTACCCGTATAGGTAGGTTCATGAGTATAAGTACGTGTCTCTTATCTCTATTACTTTATTTAGTCTATGGAGTGTACAGGTTACAGTTGTTCTAGTGCAAATAGTGCGAATAAATATTTCATTTAATATACCTCAGTAGGTAATTGCCCACATCCAGTCCTTGTATTAATAATACTAGTACCTACATAACATAATACTATAGTCTGTGGCACCTACCTATAAGTGCGTTATCGTTGAATAGATAAACTGCACAAAGTTATCTCGTTCTTAAACCTCTGAGCCTCAAGTAAATACATATAAGAAGCTATAATAATTATTATATTTTACTATTTGCTATTCATATGACAGCAGGAGAGGTTGTTGGGTGTGTTTTCTGTTTTCGCTGGGAAAATGACGAATTGGGAAAATGATGAAATGGTGCAGAGATTTAGGGAGTATCTGAGAATCCCTAGCGTTCATCCCGATGTTGATTATGGTGAGTTATTTATTTTTAAGTAATACCTAGTTTTTAGTTTATATATGTACTTATTGGGCCTAATCTGGAAGTATCTATCTATATTTTCGAAACAAAAAATAAATTTTCTTGTTAGTTTTATTAATGGATCGAAATGGCTCTTGGGTTTTCCCCACGTTGAACTTATACTCAATGGTGTTAAATCTGTCACAAAAAATTACAAACCTAGATATTTATTGTGTTTTCATCTAAATCTATTTAGCAAGTGAAGAATATGAAGTTAGAAATACTTAGACGGTTCTACTCCACTCCACCACCTACATAATAATTGTGATTCTGTATTATCTATGGTTTATTGGTGCTTTAATAGGCTTAAAAGAGCGATAAGTGTACCACGTTTTTAAACAATGTTTTAGCGATAAGTGTAGGTGTTATTTATTACCATTAGTAAATGCAGCCAAGCCATCATCATCGTCATCATCATCATCATCATCATCATCATCATCATCATCATCATCATCATCATCGTTAGTTATCATCTGAAGGTTGCCTATATTTCCATTTCAGACCCTTGCGTAAAGTTCCTAACAAAACAAGCTCAGGAGCTGGACCTGCCTATAAAAGTTTACGAACTGGTTGGCAAGAAGCCAGTAGTAGTTATAACCTGGAAGGGTGCTGATCCTGAACTGCCGTCTATACTTCTGAACTCTCATATGGATGTCGTACCAGTTTATGAGGTAAAGAAAATAATTCTTTTACATCTTCGGTGTCTTCTGAAAATAAGCGGCCTGATCGAGGAGTGACATACCTTACTAGCCTGAAAACGTCCACTCCTGAACATAGGCCTCCCCAGCTCTCTGAGCGCTCTCCACTTTGAGCCAAGGCCAAGGCCAAGGTTAAAAAGAATATAACGCAAATTGCGGGAAATTTATGTTGCCTAAGAAGTAAAATAAGGGCAGACATTAAGGCACTAGCCATTTGCCGTGCGTAAAAAGAGACAGCAAGAAAGTGAGCAACAACCAGCGCTGCCTCCATTTTCCTGCTGACTAGGTACTGCTGCGGGAGTTAGCAAGAAATAGAACTGTGCGAATATGGTGTAAGCGGGTGGATGAAACGTCGTAAGTATACGATACCTCTACATCTACTAGCATACTTGCGCTGCCCGCTTTACTGCACACTGACAGGCGTGAGCAAGAAATAGAGCAGCACGAATATGTAAACGAGTGGCGTCTCTATTAATCAGACTGCTCATCTTCCAGCTCCCATCCCCTCCCACCCTACTCATCCCATCTCATTCTCCGATCTCATCTGCTCATTGCCACGGGAGTGAGCAGATAAGGCATAATGGTGTCGGCGATAATCGATACTGCTCCCTTCTATTTTGCCGTTCCATCTATTCTACCATTTCTCCCTTCCCATTCTTTCTTCCCTTCGCCAGAGTGAGTAGTAGGAATAGCAACTTAACTACACCTAAATTTACATTG
Organism: Ennomos erosarius; assembly: GCA_963580505.1. Taxonomy (NCBI): domain Eukaryota; kingdom Metazoa; phylum Arthropoda; class Insecta; order Lepidoptera; family Geometridae; genus Ennomos; species Ennomos erosarius. The sequence continues at coordinate 3,520,533 of OY756983.1, read as the reverse complement.
GTGCATTGCCTCAACATTTCCACTAGGAGTATTGGACCTACCCGCCTTTCGAAGCTCAGATATCGGAAGATGGGTTTATATACGCACGAGGGACCCAAGACATGAAGAGTGTTGGCATGGCACACTTGGAAGCGGTCAGGAGACTTAAAGCAGCTGGTATAAGGCTGAAGAGGACTGTGCACGTCAGTTTTGTTCCTGGTAAGTTAAACTGCTATCGGTGTGGTCCCGGATTAAGAACAGGACCCACCCATCTCTACGAATGGGTGTCGTAAGAAGCGGCTAAATAAATATCCAAGGAGTGGGCAGCAACATTATCTCGGCCTGCATTATAAACTATCGATCACCATAACGCCTGCCAACCGTGTTGATTACGAAAATCGCTCCTTGAATCTTATACTAAGATGTGATTACCTATACTGATAAGGGATATTTTAATCTGATTGTTTATTTTCGCTTTGTATGATATGGTTTTATCAGTGACATAATCTCAAGCATAACAACAAGGCAAAACACAACTCTATTTAATCGTTTATTGTGGTAAAGCGACATGACAACGTTTTTTCAAAAAATTAAATTGTAGTCCTAATAACAACCGATGGGGAAGAAAGGTTCTCGAGTCGCGGAAGACGCACCATAGACCTCCCACTAGGTGGACCGACGACTTGGTCAGAACCGCGGAGAGCCGATGGATGCAAGAGGCAAGCAGCCGCTCAAAGTGGCGCTCTTGGGGAGACCTATGTTCAGCAGTGGACGTCTTTAGGATGATGATGATGATGAAATTGTAGTACAATATTACTAGCGTAGCACTATTATTGTATAGCTACATGTCGGTGTTATTAGACCTTATGGACTGTTAGGTTGTAGGTTTGATTTCCACCTAGGGCAAACATTTTGCCATTTTGAGTACTGTTTGCATTGTTCTGCGTCTGGATATCATATCGATTCAAGTAGGTAAAGATGTAATGTAGGTCCTTTTTTGGTGAACAAATGGAAGTATGTAATTAGCGTGCTTTCGCCTAATGTTAAGCGTCACGGCCCACTCGTAATTCTAAAAGTTTCACGTGACATACTTATTTATAAGGTATAATATATTCGAAAAAAAAATAACAAACAAATATAATAATGTGGGACATACTAGAATATGGAAAATCAGTAATTCGGAAAGAAACGCTGACATCATTGCATTGCTCATTCTGAGACTACAACTAGGTACCTACATAAAAAATTACCTCGGGAAATAATATTTTACTAGTAACATAACATAGTAACATGTACTGAAGTACTTAACACAACAACGAAACAACACATGTACCTACTTAATTATTTATACAAGCATGATGATCATGACATGAAAGATACGTAAAAAAACAAATTTTTCAGATGAAGAAACTGGAAGTGAAGATGGAATGATGATATTTTCCGAATCAAATGAATTCAAGAAGCTAAATGTCGGCTTCGCGTTGGACGAGAGCGCTCCATTCCAGGAGCTGAATGAATACAAAGCTTTTCATGGAGAGAAGACTTGTAGACGTGAGTTTATGATCTTAAGATTTTATACCTATCTTGTTGTACAGAATTGAAAATCCAGATCGCAGTTCTCTTTTCTGTTCTTTTTTTTTACGGGAATGAATGACGTGACTAGCTAGTCGTTCACCTGATGTTAAGCGACACGGCCGCCCATAAAAGTTGCAGTGTCACTCAGAACTTTAAAATAATAAAGCTGACAACCGATGGGGAAGAAAGGTTCTCGAGTGGCGACCACGAACCAGAAGACGCAGCGTAGGCAGACCCCCCACTAGATGGACCGACGATCTGGCGAAAACCGCGGAGAGCCGATGGATGCAGGAGGCGAGTAGCCGCTCAAAGTACAGCTCTGTGGGAAGCCTATGTTCAGCAGTGGACGTCTTCAGACTGTTGATGATGATGTCCAAGTGGATAGTCAATAATTATATCTAACTATAGGAACCTATCTTACTAGACGTGTGGCTGTAGACTAACATATCTTGTGACCTAAAGCACCAACTACTAGGTTACTCTTTCGGTGATTTCGTAAGCCAGGCTATTAGTATTACGAAGGCACTATACGGTTGAGTAGCAACTTTGTTAACCTATTCATTATGTCTTATTACCTAATTAACCCATATGCGGACATATCGTGATGGGCAATCTAGGCTTCAGCCGGTCTGGGGTTACGAAACCTAATTATAACTAGTCTAGAAAACTAGATCTAGCACACTGAGGATGTGAACTGAGTGATTATCTACCTTACAATGTAGGTTATTTTTTATCTGTCTAATAAGCGATATCAAATTATGATGTTAGAGATCAGTTAATTTTTAACCGATAACCGGTTTTGAATAATATAAAAAGTATTTAAATTTGACAAAATAAATATAAACTATAAATCTAAACGTTTGTTATGGGACTGTTTTCATCTGTGCTTATGATAAAGCTTTTGAAACCGCGGCTTATTTAAACAGAAGCAAGATCGCAATCAAGTTTGTTTAGTAACGGCTACGAGTAACGCGCCTAGATCAAAGAGCGTTATAATTTGTTGTGAAACCCGCAATTTAGATGTTCATCTCTGTGACAATTAGAAGACAATTTAGCAAGTAATTTGAAATAATGTGTTACTAAGTAATGTTGTAAGCTTATTTCAGCAAACTTTAGTAAAACGATAGTGCTGTGTGGAGATTAGGACCACCCCACCTGTTCCCGTGGGCGCCGTAAGAGCCTACTAAGGGAATTTTCAAGGAATCAGCCTTCGCCTCGGTCATTATATTACTGCAATCACAAAGCAAGAAAAAAAAATCTTTTTTTTTCATCATGTATAAGAAGCATTTAATGCAATATGGGAACAGATGGGACTAGGAGCAACTGGCTCAGCGGTTGCTCATGTGTCTTTCAACCTGATGTACCTAGGTTCAAATCCCACTCAGCCTTGCACTAATGACTTTCAAATGTCGGAACTTCCATTTGCTTCCTACAACGGTGAAGAAAAATAATGATCAAGAATCACAAACGAATAATTCGAGGACCTGTTTAATTTACCAATCCGCACTAGCTCAGCAGATAATATGGCTGATTATCTCTGTGAGAGGCGACCCGAGTCGTAGCGTAACAGTGGGAATGTATTGGGACGACGAACCCACTCCCCAACCCCAACCCTGTGTTTATTTTCGCTGTTCACGAAGGACGTGGTCGTACTAGTTTGTTATACCAGTAGGAAAAAACTGCTAGACTACTAGAAAAAAAAGAGCTAGAACGAATTAATACATAACTTAGTTGCACTTTTGTGAATAAGCAAAATAAAGGTTTCCGTATTTATTTCCTATGGCGCTTTTTCTTTCAGCAATCAAAGTGACCTGTAGAGGTGAGCCTGGTCACGGTTCTCTTATATGGGCGGGAAGTGCTGGAGAAAAGGTACCTAAACCTATTGTCTGAATCGCGTTACTGTACGGAACTATAATAATTTTATCTTTATTGTTAACTAGCTTTTGCCCGCGGCTTCGCACGCTTGTGTTATGTTATTTTTACGTTATAGTCTAATAATAGATCATGCATTTCGTACCAAACAACAAAATCCACTAAATCTGTTCGAAGCTGAGCACAGTAACCTGTATTAGCATAGGTATAGGTATAACGCAAGCATAGCCGTGAGTGGAAGCTATTTAAGCCATTACCTAAAATTTTCAATTTTCAAACAAAAAACTACAATTTTATAAGTACCTCTTCATATTACAACAATAAGAAATCATCATCACTTCACTCAGGTGGCTCGTTCTCATTTTTACGATTCTCATCATCAGTTTCATGTACAATTTTATATCGTGCTTATTTCAAATATTTTTGTACAGTAAATTATAGCGCTTTATAAGACGAGTAAATTAATATATAAGTTAATCAAATAGAAAGTCTTGTTTAGGTGATAAATGGTTTTGAAATTTTAGAGGCCACGAAAGCGACGCATCGGATCATGAAAATGACTCGGTAACTTTACAGCTATCATTTTCTCACGTTTTGCTACTGTTTATAAGACTAAATGTTCATAAAATAACAACGTAATCTTGTTTTCATAATTAAACTGGCAAACAAATGGTATTAATAACCAAAGCTATGTATATTATTATTATCAGTTCGGTCCTGAGTTTGTTCATCCTACGAAATACGAATACTAATCCACTTAACTACATATTATAGGTAATAAGCCTCTGCTGACAAAAAACAGATAGTTATCGTATTAATAGCTTTATTAATTAAGAAGCATCATGAGTATTTAAAAAGTCTATTTATTTATGAGTTGCGTTATTTTTTCAATAGAACAACAACCTTCACTACAATAGAAATAATCTATACTTATATTATAACGATTTATATATAAAAACAAATCTCACTACAAAAGACAATATCTGGCACATCTTTAGGTACTCTTTTGGATTAGAAACTCCTGATTTCGTGATTTTTCCATAAACTTTTAAATATGAGCTTTACGTGTTCGGAGTCGGGCCTACGAGCAAAATAATTAAAGTATGATAGAAATGTTGGCAGGGGGGGACCAAAATGTACCTAGTAGGTACCTACCTCCCTACCTAGTACCTATATATGTACGTACTTACGTCAAGAATAGGTAGTATTGTGATATGACGTGACGTTATTAATAATTTCAGAACCTTTTGGTGATAGTTCCTAATACCTACATACTTTAGGTACATAATATCCGACGGTAAACGTGTGTGGAGAAAAGTGTTCATAAAATGTGAACTTGGGCTATAGGTACCTTTTACCTAGCTACCTACCAGAATCTTCGCAATAGGCTGCTTCTCCCGGAAACCAGAAAAATGGTATGTAACCATAATCTTTTAATCTACTACCTACCAAACGTAGGTACTGTTATTAGCTCTTCCCTTTTAGGTACCTATTATTAAACATAATACAATGCTAGTTTCGAAGGAAGGTTCTCCCAACTTGAGAGTTACTAGGCTACCACGGTCCAGATCACCCCTTTTGGCGATAACATGACATACCTACCAATTCGAACTCATCCATTTTTAGGCTATGATTATTAATCACAATGAATGATGAGTGAGTTCGAATTGACCCATCTTTTCTCGATAAAAACACGTTTACATAATTATTCAAAACACTATCTTACATCTGTCATACTACAATAACTAAAATTGTTTCAATAAACTCACACCAGTCGCTACATTTCTAAATAAAAGAATGCATAAAATCAGTTTCATAGACCAAAATCAGTTTCATGACTAAAATGCCACGAAGTTTATGACACGAAACTGACGACATTATCCCTTTTTTGTAAAATTGCTGCAAAGTTAAGTGTATCGATTTAAATCAAATACTACATAAATATCTCGCACATTTTAGGGTTTCGATCAGCTAACTTTGATTTCAATTGCTGAAATACAATGCCCAAAAAATGTAGTGCACGTGTGATCGGTAAACCTATGAACAAATACAAGCTTACCGATATTTTTTTTTCCGGCACGTTGAGCCACACGTCTTACGTCTGCGATGCCAGTACACGACTGACGTTCGACCGGACCACACTCAGTGTTTGATTGCTGATGTTTTGTTTAACAGGCAGCCGTTATATCACGCGAATTTAAAGAACCCATATCCGCGTGACCGACGCGTATGTTGTTTTAAATTGAAAATAATGATGAAAAGATTTATTATAGACTATTTAGTGTAAAGTGTATTTAATTACGATAATTTTAGTATATGTTACATACAAATACAGTGAAATTTGGTGAAGTGGTAAGCAAATGTTTTACTGCATTGGAGAGTGTGACACGATGAGAACACGAAAAATTACCCCGTTTTTGACCATTTCGTGTTAACTTAAGGTATTATTTTTGCTTTTATTATGACAAGCTTTATTTCGGTTGTAGCCTAATAGATGTTTCATCATTTAATTCACAAATTCTGTTTGTATCTTAAGCCGTTTAGGAAATATAACCTCGTGACCATCAAATTTGAGCATCGATGAGAACTACCCAGGTCTTTAACTAACAGAAGTTTCAGTAAATTTTGTTTAGGCAGTAGTTACCTAAGCAGGCAGGTACAGTTAGAAAAATATGGAAGAATCACACACGATGATGCTGTTTTGCTCAGTTTTACATATTATCCGCGCGCTTTTTGTTCCATTTTTTACCAGCTTAAGTTTGACTCCATACGAATTGAGTACTTACCTACATTTAGCCAGTGTCAATAATAAGTTTATAAATTGCTGAACATATGCATTTACCTGTACGATGCGTACATAATTAATTTTCTTAATATTAATTAGGAATTACAAATACTAAACCACCACTCCTTAATGAATCGAAAGTTATAATTATTATTATGTCCACTATTTTCCACGCTGTCTTATTCCCACTGCACTTTCAACATACCTACCTAGTGATGAAAGTGAGGAAGTAGGTTAAATCGTCATTACATAATTATTACTTACACCCAAAGATAGTTAATTACCTACTATAACTATAACCTTCTAGAAGTAACCGAGTAATCAATCATTTTTAGCTCCCGTGGTTTATTTAAAAGCCCACAGATTTAAAATATTTTAACTATTACTAAAACTTATTTCAACATGCAAGAAGAAGAAGAAGAACAAATCAAAAAAAGGTCAAACACGAACGTTACGCGCCATGTTGTTGTTAATTCGAGGATACAATTGCCATAATGAATACCTACATATTATTATATCTAAGTACCTACCCTTTTTAACATTTTTCCTAAAATATTTCGTATCATTGGCTAAATACAAATAATAGCACGCCCTCTGGCTATTAAAGTAAGCCAAAATAAAAAAGGTTTTAATGCGTAGCAATGGTAAGGGTCTATATAACTTAAGTAGCTATAAATACTACAGGGGGTCTAGCAAAGATACCGACCGCTAACGCCAAACGCTGACTCCAAAACTGTATTGAAATGACATTAGCTGGGGAAAGTAAGCGATTTCCGAAATGTCATCTTAGTACATTTTGGAGTTAGCGTTAGTGGTTGGTATCTTTGCTAGACCCCCAGGTACCTTAAAACTTCCTTGGGGTCGATCAAGAATGTAGCAGTAGCGCAAAAATAATTTTATCTACCTAATTAGAATGGTAACGTGTAGTAAGTTTATGTAAATAATACATTTGACCAGATCGGTAATAAAGAACATTGCTCCCGCCAAAACCCTATAAATCGAAAACTTGAATAAAAATGTTAATTAAGTAAGCTTCAATATTGGCTAAGTATGATAATCGCGTGAAGCCTTATGAATGATTATAAAAAGTCTAAGAGCCTACCCTTTTAAACAGTTATCATAAAATACTTCCTATCATTGGCTAAATACAAATTTTGTCTAATGCCAAAATAAAAAAGGTATACCTCCATAAAAAAAGGTTTTACAGTGCGTAGCAAAAGCAAGGGTCAATAAATTAAGAACCTATAGGCACAGATTACTGAATATGTTACTACTATAGGTTAAGCTATAGGTACTATATTTGGTGTGCAATAAAGCATTCTTCTATTCTATTCTATTCTATTCTATTATAAATACAATTTTAAATACTTATTTCGAATGGTAGTAGGGTTTTGAAAACTATCACATAACACCAGATCGCCAATAAAGAATTTTGCCCTCGCCAGAACCCAATAAATCGAAAACATGAATAATAGTTTTAGTTATATTTCAATATTGGCTAAATATGATATCGCGTGAAGCCTTAAAACTTATAATAAAAAGTCTAAGAAGTTTTTAGTTTTCAAAATTCCTTGTTCTCTATGTCGTGCTCATATTCAAGAAGGTTCTCATACCTATCCTCTTTTATAGTTTGGACCACAGATTAACGAAAAAACTTATCTGTATGTAATACATATGACTTCCTTGGGTATAGTTACTTACATAATGAACACATTGTTTTTCTCTAATCTGCATTGCATCGAGCTCAGACGAAGTTATCGCGCGATGTATTTCGCCGTAGTCCGAAAAGCACGGTACACTGACGGTAATGCAGGCGCGCCAATTGCTATTTGCTGTTTTTTATCTTTTAAGTTATAAATAAAAACATGCATTAATTTACTTCCTTATTGCTTAGTGCAGTGGGGATTGTTCAGAATGAAATAAAAATGATTGGGGTTCCGTGCTCATAGGGTAAATCCTTATTACTAAACCTCCGCTGTCCGTCTGTCTGTCTGTCTGTCCATCAGTCACCAGGATGTATTCATGAATCGCGATAGTTAGACAGTTGAATTTTTCACAGATGATATATTTCTGTTGCCGCTATAACAACCGTGATCCGTATTCAAAGGGACAGATAAACATACAAATAATAAAAAAATGCTTTACTTCATACTGATAAGGAATTAATTATAAATTAAAACTATTAAAATTTATTTTTGTAATCGCAAATAATAGTCTCACTGTTTGTAAAACATATTTATTCGCCGACATGCAATATAACGCTACTGCTTCCTCCATTTTATTTAGCCCACGTCGGTCGCGCAGCAGACAAACAAATTGACTGTGTGTCTGGGTTCGTGCGCTACAAAAACTTCGAGGATAGTCAATAGAGATGTTATTGCGCGCCAACTCAACAGCGAAGGTATATGAAGCCGCGCCATAATAGTAACAGATATTTTTTTCTTTAATCTGTGCCTCCGGATAAACCCGAGATAAAATTACCGTCAGAGAGAGAGAGAGAGAGATTTTTTCCCTCATCTATGATTAGTAGCCAAAATAAAACTTACCTTTTGACACTGGCTAAATAGGCACTATGTGTGGAGCCAAAACATAAGCAAAAATAACTTACCTTGAAGGCTTGAAGCGGCCATCTTGTTACAATATCGTTTCGTTTTTCATAATGAAATCTTAATCATTTTCACAAAAAAAAAATTAACGATATTTAAAATTTAATATATCCTATGTTTTGCGCCGGGTTTTTCTAAGCTTATTAGTGAAAACCGCATGAAAATCCGTTCAGTATTTTCGGAACTGTGCCATAACAAACAAACAAACAAACAAACAAACAAACAAACAAACAAACAAACAAACAAACAAACAAACAAACAAACAAACAGACAAAATGTCTAAAAAGTAGCTTAACGTGATCAGGGAAAAATTTCAAGCCAACCTGTGTAAGTTTTTTTTCGATATCTTGGATTTACAGATTTTTTTATCTCTACAGAAAATCTTATTGGTGATTAGATGACTACTTACTATTTTTATTGCATAGATTATTAATCTGTGCAATATTATATTGCCGCCGTCCTCTCCCCCCTCCCTCTCCCCCCCTAGATATCTAGCAGGCATCTAGCCTGTTTTCAAAATGTTCGATAATAATTTGATGTAGGTACCAACACCAACTTTCTGTGTAACAAACACTATCTGCTGCCGTCGGCTTCACACGAGTTGACTACATCTTTAAATCCATTTCGTTTCGTGTACATTGTATATTTTTTCACCTTTCAGTTGCACTACATTATTGACAAGTTTATGACGCTCCGAGCTCAAGAGCTGAAGAAAGTTCTAGAAGGAACTTGGATTGGTGACGTCATCAGCATCAATTTGACTCAAGTTGAGGTAGGTACAATTATTACTTATTAAAAATGTTTTGGTAATAACGCATTTTTATGGGTCCTAATGATGTAAGTGGGAACTTATGAGCATTCAAACTTCAGTGCAGATGAGCTTAAGTGGCGTTCGGTGTGCATTTCATCCCAATCGGTTCAGCCGCTTTGGCGTGAAAGACAAACAAACAAACAAACAAACAAACAAACAACGTTGCCCTTTTAATATATATATTAGTAGGGATATTGGAGCATTTTCTTGTTTACAGGGTGGAGTCCAAGTAAATGTTGTACCGGAGAACCTGTCGGTGTCTTTCGATATACGGATACCACCTGATGTAGATCACGATAAATTCGAGAAAATGGTAAGAAAGAGAAAATCAATTTCAATCTCGATTAACACATTATAGTATCATGTCAATCTATTGCCCGTATTACAGACTCACGCTCAAACAACGACAACGATTACAACAACAACAACAACAACAACAACAGCAACAGCAACGTTTATATTTTTAACAGAACACACAAGTGTCTTCATGGCTCATCATCTAAACCAAGAGTAGATCGAAACGTCTACAAACTCAGTATTTCATTAACTCTTATCATCATCAACACCAGCGTGAAGACGTCCACTGCTGAACATAGGCCCCAAAGAGCACCACTTTGAGCAGCTACTTGCCTCTTGCATCCATCGGCTCCCCACGGTTCTGACCAGGTCGTCGGTCCACCCAGTGAGGGCTGGCCTACGCTGCGTCTTCCAGTTCGTGTGTTCCACTCGAGAACCTACTCAATTACCTAAACTTTATACTTAGATTGAAAACTGGTGCAAGGAAGCTGGAGACAAAGTAACATTCGAGTACACATCAACCAAGAGTCCCGAAATAAAGAGCACCAAAATTGATGGGAGAGAGCCATTTTGGCCTGCCATGAAGGAAGCTCTTGCAGAAATGTAAGTAAATATGTGAATAAATGCTGCACGAATCAATTTGTTTACATTTTCTTTTATAAACAAGAACAAAAAAGGCCTTTGTTCCTACCACAACATTTAACTGGTGTTTTTTTTTTATGAGAATGCATGACGTTTGCTTGTCGTTCACCTGATGTTAAGCAATACGGCCGCCCATAACAGTTGCAGTGTCACTCGGAACTTTAAAATAATAGTTTCGCGAGACATCACACAGTCTAGTAATCAGATTACTACACTGTGTAATCAGGTCATAAAGTCTCATTTGCCCAGTAATTTCACTAGCTACAATGCCCTTCAAACCGGAACACAGTAGTGCTTGCACACTACTGCTTGGCGGCAGAATAACTGGCAAAGCGGTGGTACCTACCTAGACGAACTTTGCAGAAAAGTCCTACCACCTAGTAAATGGTGTATGTCAAAGTTACAGGTTCTACGGATTTTTTAAACAATGTGTATAAAATGTGAACACAAAACCGACCTTCTGTCACAAGCAATGCAATGAATAACAATTTTAGGCCTAATTTTTATTTACGTTAAATAATTTTCGTTTCCGAATCGGTACAGTTAAGGAACGTTCGCTGCAAAAAGTGGTATTTACAACTGAGCGCTACCGTGCTTCGGAGGGCACGTTAAGCCGTCGATCCCGGCTGCTGTCGTAAGACAATAGTCGTTAAGCCAAGCCGGAAGTCTTTGGGCGGCTTAAAAATTCTGACACCAGGGCTGACCACTTGCCAAAACGAGAAGCTTTTTTTGATTAACGCAGTGTATTTCGGGGTGTGGTATCCATCGTGTACGTTAAATTACTAGCATCACAATGCGTAGCACTAGCCTCACTTATTGTAGGATGCGGTATCAAATTGTGTAGCGCATCGTAGCATTGTCTAATGTAGCACTACACTGCATCGCGTAGCGTAGTGTAGCATGGCGTAGCACCACACAACGTAGAGTCGCTAATAATTGTGTAGCGCATCGTAGCATTGTCTAATGTAGCACTACACTGCATCGCGTAGCGTAGTGTAGCATGGCGTAGCACCACACAACGTAGAGTCGCTAATAATTGTGTAGCGCATCGTAGCATTGTCTAATGTAGCACTACACTGCATCGCGTAGCGTAGTGTAGCATGGCGTAGCACCACACAACGTAGAGTCGCTAATAATTATGTAGCGCATCGTAGCATTGTCTAATGTAGCACTACACTGCATCGCGTAGCGTAGTGTAGCATGGCGTAGCACCACACAACGTAGAGTCGCTAATAATTGTGTAGCGCATCGTAGCATTGTCTAATGTAGCACTACACTGCATCGCGTAGCGTAGTGTAGCATGGCGTAGCACCACACAACGTAGAATCGCTAATAATTGTGTAGCGCATCGTAGCATTGTCTAATGTAGCACTACACTGCATCGCGTAGCGTAGTGTAGCATGGCGTAGCACCACACAACGTAGAGTCGCTAATAATTGTGTAGCGCATCGTAGCATTGCGTAACATAGCACCCCGCACTGCGTTACATAGCATTTCGTAGCGTAGTGTGGCCATGTGTACCACCACACAGCGTAGAATCCCGAATTGTGTAGCGCACCGTAGCACAGCATAACGTAGCATCCCACAGCGTAGCGTACCGTAGCATTGTGAGGGCAGAATATTGTGTACCGTCACGTCATATTACGTAGCATTGGATCGGTACAGCATTAATTTGTAATTATATTAAAATGCGTATTATATTGTAAAGCGTTGTTATCCACATACATATATAACATTTTTATATGAACATTTTTTCGAACACGACGTTTGATCTCATAGAATCTGAGTTCATTAACCTAACCAGAACACCAAGATGCCTGTCCAAATTACATTTTCTTTTTCAGGGGTATTAAAGTAACCTCGGTAATATGTCCGGGGGCAACCGACGCCCGCTTTATTCGCCGACAGGGCATCCCGGCCATCAACCTCAGCCCTTTCGACAACACACCCTTACTGCTTCACGCACACGACGAAAGGTTACACGTAGATACTTATAGGAAGGGAGTGCAAGCTATGGAGAAGCTTGTGCAAGCTTTGGCGAACTGTATTTAAATTAAATAAGTACCTACACATAATACGGCTGTAAAAATTACAGGTCATCATTTTGTGGTAGTGAAAAACACGGAATAATTAGCATTTTAAATTTTACTACAGAAATGTATTACTGTTTACTGACTATGTATTTATGTTTGTACTTTACTCTGTCATCTAGACGCCGGAGTAATAGTGCATAAGGGCATTTGTTTTATTTTTAATCTCTTTAAAATAATAAAGGCTTATAATGAAAAGGCTCGGCCAATATCTCGTAAGGTAGACGCTAGGTGTTAGGCGGTTGGATTTTTATAAGAAAATTGTAAAAAAAACATAGACTTAAGAAAGTTAAATAAATGAATAAATACTAATAATAAATAAAAAATCGAATAAGTAATTTGAATGTTATATTATTATTTCAGTGTAAATTATGAGTGTTGATCTATTTAATAAATAACCCTCTTATTTATATATACAGTTGATAATCGATATACGTAAGTGCTACATTATTACCTACCTAGGAGTTTCTCTTGACTAAATTCCGCTGGGACCAGGTTCATCTAAATCTGTCTTTGCACCGTGACTTGTGTTTTACTGGGCTTTTTATCATATTGTTTCTGATCCTGTTCATCAGCATTTGGTTCAGGGTGTAGCTGAACTGACATCACCTGGCGTTGGGAGACCAGAGTCGGGCGACGAGTGTTGTAGTACTCCTCTATTTCTTGGAGGGTCAAGTCCTTTATTTCGGGTAGAATTCAATACAGGACGATTCCACCTGGAAGTAAACTTAGGTCCTGTATTTTTAACTTAAATATATACTAAATAGAATTAGAAGAGAAGTTAAAAGTGGAACATTTTAGAGAAATATTTTATCATGAACAATTCACGATTCCTTGAAAGATTCGACTTAAAAGTGCAAAGGTAAGTAATTAGAATAAAATAGCCTACCGAGTATAGAAATAGTTCCATATCCCAGTAAAACATTTGCCAATCCTATTTTACTGCGCAGTGTTGGGTATATTTCATTCATTACAAACGTCAATAGATTAAAAACTGTTAATAATACACCACTCAAGATACCACGGACCTGAAAATAGTCAATTTATGTATGCACGAAGGTGACGTAGATATATTTTGGTAAACTCGTTTATGAATATGTAAATAATTTTAATATATTCAATATAAAAAAAGCATTACGGCATATGCTCAAAAAGCTCGCCTGGCGGCAAACGAAAGGTATTATTTATACTTCAGGCGTTGTCTGTAGTTCTACGTCAGACCACAAACAAAGAAATGATTGTTCGCATGGGCTAAAGCGTAATTTTTTTCGTGCTTGGTGAGTTCTGCATATAAAAGTGAAGTTTCTATAGAACCTACTTCTATCGGCAACAACCCCAGCTGAGGCCAAGGGTGTCTTTAAGCTAGTTTATCCTTGCTATAGATTGGTGAACAATGGGTACCTTATATCTATAAAACGGTAGTATCTATATACTGTATAATATTATAACAATTATAGTAAATAATAAGATCCTACCAACCTGCAAAGGCAACAACTCGAACATCATTAAAAACGGCAGGTTATAATACCCAAGCGTAGCAAACAAAATGTACGCAATAAAGAATAACTGCGGATACACTGTTTTGTCTTTTGTCGTCAACAAATACGTGCCTAGAACTATACTGGAACATCCCAACCCCATGGCTGGAAAATACAAATTCATTTCATCTGTTATGGATTTTGTTAATTTTACTTCGCTATCCTGCCTGACACAACATGGGAAATTGTTGAAATTGTGCAACCCTACGCCTGTGCTCGAGGCTTTGCACTCTCTTCCCATTCCCAACAAGTGCTTTGTCTGCAATAAGCTGCATAAAGCTATACTTCATCATTGAGTACCAGATTTTGATTTTCAGCGTAGAAAAAACATCGTCAACTATTGAGCAGGTATACCTAGAACATTTTCAAGTGCTCGTCTAACTAGCTGGCAGCTGGCACCGTCAAGGTCTGTCAAGCACGTACCAATACGAAGTGTTTCGAAAAACACTTTGTATTTGGTGGATCTTAGTTCATGCCTGGCAAACTGAAGTGCACCAGCCTCATTTTGATTTGAGAGCTAGTTTTCAAACCAGGCGTAGCGTGACGTCACCTTTTTTGGGCATACTCTCACCCTCAGTCAATACTACCCTGATTGATGATAAAAGGTCTACTAGTTTACCTGATGCTACTGCTATTGGACGTCTTCCAACTATAAACAGGAGCCACGTTGCTACGAGGCCACCAACTATTCTTGTAATTGCTAAGATAATATTACCCACATGTGGGTCTACCGATGATTTAGCATTCTGAAATAGCAGTTAGAATAAATTATCAACGTTACGTTATCCTATATAACTTGTACTAGAGCCTTTCTGAATAGGTAGACAACACGTGTTGGCTATTTAGACTCCAAAATCTAAGATAATATTTTCAAAGTTGAATTAATATGGGTGACAGGGTAGCACCTTGCTTCACACCAACGTTCTAATATAAAACTGTATTCATCATTTCAAACTAAGCTTTACCAGTTTTATCTTGTGACCTATGCCATTTGGAGTAATTTGCTAGAGACGTTAAAAATTCCATAATTTGAATAATTTAGACCCGTGATCTATCTTATCGTATGCCTTTGGAAAATCCATGCAATACCTACTAGTTTTTAAATCGCCATTGATGAGGGAAGAACATTTCCTTTATTTTCAATACTTTTAAGACAAAAGAGTAAGTATAATGAGCCGACTTGTATGGCGTTTACTATACCAGTTAGCGTTATCTCGTCAAATGAAGTTTATTTGGTTGCATAAAAGAATAGAACTATTCAAATGCTCATTGAATTACCTGTAAGATTTCGACGGCCCACATCATAACTACGTTGACTCCCGAACACTGTCCCAGCGTAATATAGAATAGGATAGTACTAAAAGGTTTGCAGGAAGATGGCTCAAATACCCTTTTTAACGTTCCCAAACACGTCAATCTGTGAAAACCAAAAATTACTTCTGTAATAATAAACAGACCCAAACTATAAATACTTGATCTACAATTCTACACCATAGCCGCCTTGACGACCATGAAGGCCGCATTGGTGGTGTTTGAGCACGTCGTCTCATATCTCGGAGAGTGTGGATTTGATTCCTTCAACAAGACAAGTGCTAGTGTACAGGAAATCAAGCATAAGATCTTGCAATTGCTGAACTGTGGTTGTCGTAGTTCTCGAGTCCTTAGAGGTAGGTAATCCTAGGACTCTATAGAACCTATAGGGTATGCGATAGCTTGGCTGCTAATTCGTTTTAATTTAACCTTTATACTTTCACATATAAGAATTATAACCTACGAATCTTGTTAGCCCTCTGGAACTCCTTCAGCTCATTTATTTCTGCTGTTACATTGAAAGACTTAGATCTGAACTTCATCAATACATTTCTTGCTCTCGATGCTCTGGTTTTCAAAAGTACATCGTACGGAGTCTCCGGAAGGAACCAGTTTACAACAAGAAGGAATAAAGTGTATGCTCCGGATATGTAGCAAAGGATGTCCCATCTTAGAAACGATCCCAAAACAGCCTGTAAGATTAGTAGAAGTCCAATAAAAATGCGATAGAATATCCTGTTGATAAAGACGGGGAACTGCGGACTGCCCTTATTCAACTGCTGGGTGTGTCGTTAATAAAAATGTTTATATCCTAGCACCATATAAGTAATTTAAAAAATGTGGCCACTGACCATAGCCAATGAGCTTAAAGAAATAAGAACCTAGGTTAGGTACCTGGATGGTAATACCAAAAGAGAGCGCGAGACTAGGCATTGTTCCTACAATTCCTCGCATATTCGGTAAGGTGATCTCGGTAGTATAGGCTCTTGGAGCTACCATTGCCATTCCGAAACCTAATCCACTTATTACTCTACCTGTAACAATGAACATAACTGCCGCTGCGATCAAGTAATTTTAAGTATTGGTAAAGGTAGGTGTTAGTGTCGGCACGACTACTTTGACTTGCCTCTGGAATAAAATCCCTTGAATTTGGCCTCCCCATAAAGCACCACGTTTGCCGAGCGTCTTGGCGATCGCAGAAGGGTTTAGAGTACCGAGAAGAATGCTGCTGCTCTCTGCTGCTGTCTGGATGTTCGGGATCTGCCTTGGATATTCCCTGAGCTGGCTCTCATGGCACCCGCAGAAAGAGAAAGATGGAGGATGCGTCAAAGTAAAAAATTACTAACCAACGATAAGATCCTTTGCCTTATCAGCTAGTGCCATATAAATCCAACCAAAACCGATTGGTATTTGGCACAGAACTAGCCCAATTTTACGGCCATATCTATCCAATATAACTCCACTTATGATACAGCCAATCGGAGCCGTTAGAGACACCATACTAGCTGGAATTAGGAGCTCATTCCATTATAAAAGAAGATAGTAACGAATGATCATATTGGTCACCTTAGTTAATAATTCATCATCAATACGAATGCCTGAATACGTCCACTGTGGTGAACATAGGCCTCCCCTATACAGCACCATTTTGAGCAGCTGCTTGCCTCCTGCATCCATCGGCTCCCCGCGGTTTTAACCTGATCGTCAGTCCACTTAGTGATTGGCCTATGCTGCGTCTTCCGGTTCGTGGTCGCCACTCGAGAACCTTTATTCCCCATCGGTTGTCAGTTCTACTAGCAATGTAGCCTGCTGATTGCCGTTTCAACTTGTTCATTCTAAGAGCTGTAAGTATCAGTCACTTTAGTTCTTCTGCGGATCTACTCAATTAGTAATAGATAAATTATGACTTTAAGTACTTATGAACCTTGTGTGTGTAAGCTTATTATAATTTATAATCAAATCACTAACTGATCATCGCTTCCTGGCCCACTGTGATTTTCATGGTTGTTTCATTAAGTTGTGGAATCGCTACGGCTGAGAACCCAAATATCAATCCAATGGCTACCATGGTGAGATTGACCCAAACTCCGTAGTACAACTGTAGCCTGGAGGTCCTTGTCCAGAATGGTGGGTCTACCACCAAGCCCTCCAATTTCATATTTTAACCCATAATTTTTGGTTAAGACGAGCGTTTGTTTTGCAAGTGCTAAATCACACTCCAATACTAGTCCATGAAGTTATTGGGCAGTAGCTCCATGTACTTACTAGTCTTATAAAAACAATTGTAATAGACAGTGTGCAGGCAACGACAAGACGGTAACGTTGTTGCTAAAAAAAACTACATCGATATTATTCTGAGCAACAATAGGATCCTACGTAATGTTTAACTTAACTATCATTTTAGCACAGTTCTAACACAGTGCCATGGAGAAAAATAATCAGTGCATTAAGTTTTTGATAAATAAAGAAACGTGGACATAACTCACAGTCATAAACAAAACTGACAACTTATCGAAATCTGTCGACACTGTCAAAATGTCACCTATCATCTCCTATCATAGACATTCTTCTATCATGCTTCTATCACTTAGAAAGAAGGGACGAAAGGACTAAAGAGACCTCTGATAATGACCCCACATAGGTTACCCCAACTCTGATACAGGAACAACATAATATAGACCTACGTCTATATTATGTATAGACTGACCTGTGTAAATAGACCGAATTTCGTGCACAAACAAATGAAATCCGCAGCTGCACATGTATTAAAAAGGGCTTATCCCCTACCGTCTCTCCGTTCTACTAAAATATCATTTGGAAAATGTATTCTGCGTTTGTTTGAATAATTATTAGGTAGAACGTTTGCCTTCCGGGGGTAGCCTGGCGTGGACACTGTTATTAAATGCACTTTTTTTTATCATATCCGGATAAATGAAAGGCTTCGTGTACTGATTGTTGGCAAACTGGGCTGTGAAGACGGGGTGTAATTTCTTCCTTCTTGCTTCATAAACGAGTTGTTCTTCGAAGTCTGTCAGCAGCTTGAGCAGCGTAGCCCGAGAGACGTCAGTGAACTCTACGCCGGTTACTTGCTTTATTTTATCTGTAAAAGATGTTTGTATGTATATAACGCCACTTTGGGCGCTTATCATAGAGGGCGGTTTGCCATAATCACCACTGTTGGCAGGCGTACCTGCTGGCTATCAAAGAAATCAGATAATTAAATATTTATATTTATGATTTTTAAAGCAGTATCGCCTGCTCAGCGTAATCTACAGATTTATTTATTTATCTAAGATTTACAGCTTATTACTATTTCCACTATAATACAGTTATATGCTATGCTCAACTTAAGCCAAATCGAATCTACATTTTGTATTTTGGACATAATTTACAGCCAATTAGAAGAAGCTAGGTAAGTTAGGTACTAAATGAAAAACAACTTAATGATAACAAATTGATGAATATATATAGGTAAAAAAGAAAACATGAATTGGCTCGAGGTAGGTAAGTACATACGGAGTAAGTATAAGATTTATAATTTATAATGTACCGCGTCCATCCATCCCTCAAGCCGGGATATGCTTTACTTAAGCTACCGTAACCCCGTAAGTTGGTTATAAAGGTGAAGGAAAAATTCGGACATGAGACCACTTGTCACGGTAGCTTAAGTAAAGCATATCCCGGCTTGAGGGATGGATGGATGCGGGTTCAATCCCCGCTCGTGATTCTAATTTTTCCTTTACAAATTAATCTGTAATTAAATATTTAGACATAACAATTAACGGTTTACTTACTTTTCGTTACATTACTTTCAGCCTTTACAGTGGAGCACCATATAATAAGTAAACAAACTCCACACAATATCCGCATGACTTCTAATCGAGACCGGTTGATATTGAATGGAGGGAGGCGTAAAATCTGATAAGGTAAGTTTTTACCCTTTCTACATAGGTTTTTTTTATTAGGTACCATTGTTCTAGAATCAAGCATTACCAACATATTCAGTAATCTGTGGCAATACTTCATGTCAATGGAATGAAAACGTTTAATGAGTACTCCTACTTTGCTTTTTTTTGAACGGGCTAATGCTGTTGGTCTCTACCTAATTTTACAGCGTCACCGGGCGGCTCTACTTTGCCTTGTTATCAAGTAAAACCTAGGGGTACCAACTAAGTAGATTTTTTTTCTCTAATCTGAGGTACCGACCGATTATGACGTATTTTCGAAACTATTCGACTACCCTCTTTACCTTCGGTCCACACATTTTATATTTTTATACTTTTATTGTTAAAGTTGGATTTAAATAATACAATTATTTTATCTAAAACATA
This sequence comes from Ennomos erosarius, assembly GCA_963580505.1. Lineage (NCBI taxonomy): Eukaryota > Metazoa > Arthropoda > Insecta > Lepidoptera > Geometridae > Ennomos > Ennomos erosarius. The sequence goes on along the minus strand of OY756983.1, from coordinate 3,500,696 downwards.
TAATTTATTTTTAAGTATGTACTTACAACAGATTCAAATATAAAGTATAATTACATTTTTAAAATCTATCACTATCACAAATGCTTTTACGTTGTTTGAAAATGCATTGTATGCTAAAATAAATATTTTGGCGACATTTCCAATTTAAATTTACATAATTTTATATTACTTGTATTATTTAAATAATTATGATTATTTTTCAAAGTCGACGATATTAGGTGATTTTTAAAGAACTACCCACAATTTAAATAATAATTATAAAAGACGCATTTTTAATATAATAAATTAACATACGAGAGACGTGTTCTGTAAGAATAATATATATTATTTCATAAAAATAATAGAAAAAAAGCATTTACTTTACATAGCAATGAAGACAAGGTTTTATTGAAAAAAAAAACAATATTTTTAGTTGAACTGTTTTTGGTATAAACATTTTTATACTACTCTATTTAGTAAATGGCACACATAAATATAACAGAATTCCTACCTAAGTACCCTAAAATATACATAAAACAACATACAAATATAATACTTTTTCAAAAATAGCATCACATTCTTACAACAGCACTTATAAATTAACTCCTTTTAGGAAATGATATTTTAAACCCACTATTAATTACACAATTCATTGAGTAGGCCATCAATAATGGTAATCATTATAATCTCAGGCAGTAAAGGCACATTCATTGTAATGTTTACCTTAACTCTTACCGCATAAGGTTTACTAAACAAAATCATAGATGTAATTAAAATGGAGATTGGTCGCTTACATAGTCTAAAACTAGACCTGCCTCTCTCTATTTATCGCGTTTTGCTATCTCGTTCTTTCACACGGCAAATTGCCCAGCGCTCATAGCGAATCTCGACTAGCCGTTCAAGACATACCGGATGCAAGCCACGTGTGCAGCTTTTTTCGATGGCTAGAAACAGTGTTTTATCCAACTGATTAGAAAGTACGTTAAGCCATCAGCTCCGGCTACTGTCTTAAGACAATAGTCGTTAAGCCAAGAAGCCTTTAGGCGGCCTAAAAATTCGGACACTAGAGCTGACCACTTGCCCACACAAGAAAAAGATGGTAAATTGTGCGCTGTGACCATTTTCAATAAGCTTTGGAATTCTTACCTCTTATATTTACATCTATGTTTTATAGTACACTTTCAAGTAAATTCCCTGCCCTCAGTAAAAGCAGTTAAATACTTAGCTCATGACCTCACGCAGTCTCGTTAGGTGGATTCTTCCGGAGTGTCTTAGTTCTTCCGCAGAAGTAATCTTCGATTTCTTGAAGCGTCCTGCCCTTTGTTTCCGGTAGGAAGAAGTAGAAGAAGACCATGCCTGGAAAGAAAGAATTGTGTTTTGTAGGAATGATCAAACACACAATCACTCGTCATAAATTGTGAAGATAAACTAAATAAATAAATTCATGATGAAGGCTTTATACCATGGTGTAACCAGCGTTATTTACCAACACCCACTTGGCCGCAGCTATACACCGGTCCGCAGTTATCCAGCATTTTTTTTATCATTGATAACACTAAAATTTGACCACGGCACAGATATTATAATAGTACCTACTAGTGGTGGATTCATTAGCATAAACATTAATTCTTAACAGGGGAATGCTTCATTAACAATTCGATAGGCATGATGACTAAATTTTTTTTTGGATAAATTATTTATATTCCTCAAAAGATAAACATTTGTAAAAACAAAAATTAAATATATTTCAAAATATGACCAAGTTACAAGCATGTTAATAACCGGAATAGAAAGAGATAGCTCAAACGGCCAGTGATGTCAGAGGAAGGTCGGTTATAGTACCTCATTACTAAGCTGTGGTAGCTTTTCATACAATCTCTTTGGCATGTGACGTCACGAGTAGATTTTTCATAGTAACTGTGGGGGCACTCTGTTTCGCGAGAAAGGGACACGAGATGCCTCCTGTAGAATCTTTAAAAGCTTATTACTCCGTGATTTATTTACCGATTTTGCTTATTTTTTCAATTGTTGCATTCATTTTTAATCTTCTTTATGAAAGTAATATTTACTTGTTCATTTATAATAGTAATCATGCCTATTGTAACTTACAACACAAGGACAAACAAAGGTAACTTACTACACAAGGACATGACTCCGTAAATGCCGAAGATGCCGTAGTAGTCCAGCTGACGCCTGAAGAAAGGGAAGGTCTTCACTACGGAGAACACGGAGAGGTGCGCCGCGCATGTCGTCATGCCGCCCACTATACCACGGACCTGCAAAATTCAAGTTTTTTTTTGTGGAAATAAGAATAATAAGGAAAAAATAACTAAACCCTACTATGTATTATCAATTATTTATTGTAACCGAATCCCAAAACTACATGAACGTCAATCAAATTAAGCAAATCTAAACGTAAGAATCCTTATAAATTGACTACATTTACATCAATAAATTAGTGATTAGTAAGACTTATGCGTTATGATGATGATGATGATGATGATGATTATGATGATGGTTTCTGATCTGATTTCTATTCTAAGCTAAACCCAAAAATTAGAAGCTAAGCAATAAAAATTATAACACCATGATTACATAACTTAATATCAACTAAATTATGCAAATCTAACGATGATATCTATGTGTGATGATAACGATGACATAGACAGAAATAGTGGTAAACTATATCTGCGTGGAGTCAACCATACCGATCATGACACAAAGCAACATCAAATTGCCGAGATTTCTGAACACTAATAAGATACCTAAGTGTCTACTTAGGTATCATTATTCGAATGATGGTGATCTGGATAGCAATAGTGGTAAACTATATCTGCGTAGAGTTAACTGTATCGATCATGACCCAAACCACGATCAAAATGCCGAGATTTCAGAACCCGAATAAGATATCTAAATAGACATAGTATAGGCTGATGATGATGATAATTACACAGTTAATGCTCAATCAATAAAGGGGTCATGTTATAAAGTATACCTGTGTAGGGTAAACTTCGCCGATCATGACCCATGGCACGATCAGGAAGCCGAGAGTGCAAAACACGATGAATATAAAGATGCAAGCCACTGGGATCCACGTGTGAGATGGCGTCACATCGTTCTTTTTCCACAATTGTACGAAGTACATGTATACCGATAGAGCCACCATTGTGCTGCCACACCCGATTGCTGGAAGATTGATTTAATAGATTAGATTGGTAAAATATGTTTCAATATCTATATAAATAGTTTTGTAGCGAGAATTTGTAAATAAGTCAAAAATATAGCAACTTGAACACAAAAACACTATTCATAAAAATGACTGTTCGTCTATCTGGCAGGATATTCGCGCATCACACAAAAATTATGGAGAAAATTATAATGCACTTTTCACTGTTGCGTATCATACAACTTGGCATCCAACAATGGTATATTCAAACTTCATTGAATTAACTGAGTATTTTATAACAGTGATACAGAATCGTGAAATATTTAGCTGTCGTAAAGCCGAGATCCGTCCATGTCAGCTTAGACCCCCAGAGGCTCAATATAGAGCACTACAATATATTGTTAATCTATTATTAAAAAGAGCAGCAAACCAGCAGATGGTAAAGTGGTAATGATGGTAAGAGATAACCATCGCCTACGAAAACCTACAACACTACATTAACGATGATTGCGAGATCATTTGGGGCTTATGATAAGTATCAGCTTTGTAAAAATGTCGTTGAGTGTCACACCACATTTAATTAATTATAGTATTCCATAGCACAATATAATAAAATAATTATACTGGTAAAAAGAAACATGAAAATATGCTTACATGAAATAAAAGTGAGTGGTCTTCGCCCACACCTTCGACAGAGAATGCACCCCACAATAGTGAATATTACTCGGATGATGCCCATTGCTATCGTCAACAAGTTCTTGTCACTCATTGCTCCTGATGCCTGAAAAGAATTCATAAGAACCAGGCGTTAAAATTGGGTAGTTGAACATTTACCTCGAGAGTGCCACAAGGGTCAACTCTAAGACCGTTGTTTATTAGTCTACTCCGAACCATAGAATAGTTCAAAACTTTCCTTAGAGATACGAGTATTGTGTTGTTACTTACCTCAAATATTTCAATAGCGTAGAACGTGACAGTATTGACGCCACACCACTGGTATACAAAGAAATATATCGCCAGGATACTGAACGGTTTTATTGCCGACGGCGAAAGTAGCGCCTTGATTATTTCCTTGGGGCCTTTTAACCTGGAAAAGGGAATAATAAAGCTTAAATTAAAAAAATTTTGCTTCGCAAAATGCTTTTGGCAAATCACACGTTGTTTTGTATTTGTACGGAATTATCACTAGAAAGTAGCAAAGGCCGTTGTAGTCAGAATAAGATATAAGCCTAGGTAGAGCCGAAGGAGTGTGAATGATGATGAATTAAAGATTAATATAAACAGGCACAATTTAGATAATTTTTCGCCAGATTTAGGTAGGCTCATAAAAAGAAGAGAAAAGAAGAAGATTTAAAAGAAATACGACCCAAAATCGGTTTATTTTTTCCAAAATTTTATGATGATGATGATGATGATGATAAGTTTATATATAGTCTATGGAGCTACAATGAATCTTAATTCTTTATGTTTCCTGAGCAATAGAAAGATTATGCTAAAGACTGAGGAAAAATAAAACTATATCGCTGCACTATGGAAGGTCAGCAAGTGCATTGCAGATAATATCAGTAAAAAATTAAAGATACTAACGATTCGACATGATTCTTCTCTTTAAAATCGATCATCTTCTGTATCTCATCATCCAAGTTACATGTCGAGCCACGGAGCTTTTTCAAGGAGTTTTCAGCGCCCTCCTTTTTGTCTTTCGTGAGGAGATAGTTAGGTGTCTCCGGGAGAAGGATCATTCCGATGAGAGACATAATAGGGATGGTTGCGCTGATGCCAGCCAGGATATTCCATGATGTCACGCTTCCAATAACATACTGGAATGAAGATTATTTTAATCATAGAGGTACCTTTTAACTTTTAACCATTTATGTGAAGTTAAGGATAGAACGAGATTTAACACGGACCATCTAGAAAGACATTCAAGATGGTCCGTGTTAAATCTCGACTTTAGGATTTTAGGCCCTATACTTAAGTCGTGACACTGCACTGCACATCATCCTTAAACATCACACAGTTTACTAATAAGATTACTAGACTATGAGATCAGATCATATAAAGTCTCATTTGGTCCAGCTGTATTGACATTCACCTAACTAGGTATCCTGCTTTCATGTCATCCAACTTAAATTGTCTTTCAGCGCAAAGTTCATTCTGATAGGTACTCAACAGTACCTAGTACTTGCATACTACTGCTTGTTGGCAGAATAACTAGCAAAGCTGTGGTACCTGCCTACCTAGTAAATGGCACAATTCAAGATACTTATCTTATATCATTTATAATTAGGAATAAGGGCCTTCAAATTAGGTTGGTCTATTTATGGATAGGTTATCTACTCGCACGAATCGCAGATGTACGTGCGTACTAAACTTTTTTCAATGTATTCGCTACATGCCTTGTACAAAATATTACCAATTCTAACCATTGCGCATATTTTATTTCAGCGAATGAGGAAGACAATTGTACCTAAACAAATCATATTATATGCCAAATCTTTAACACACTCATAAGGCTTGGCAGCCGTACTACATACGTCATATACCTAATTATTATTCTGCAGTACTTGAATATGCAGCAACGAACTATTTAGAAATTATGACAGATAATTCCAAAACAGTTTTGGCATGAAATGGAACCACCTGGTTGTATTTTCATGTAAATTTGTCTGATGGGTAATATATAACTGCTGCGAATATCTATCAATAGATACGAGTGAATACTAATAATCTACAAGTGGCATTGGGCAGAGCAATCCGAGTATGGGCAGTAATTTTTACAACCGCAAATTTTATAGTAACGCTTGGTGATCGCAGAAGATTTTAATGTACCGAAAACACTGCAGCCTATTCTCTGAATATTCCCTTAACTGGCTCTTTCGGCACCCACGGGAAGAAATGGGGTGTTCCTATTCTCACACCACGCCTGGACTACACAGCAACACCTATTTATGCCATTGAAATATAATCTTATGACGGATCACGTGCAAACCATATAGTAATCATATAATCATAGCTTTAGTGCAAATTGTTTGGTCGCATGTTTGTTTGATTTACGACTCTAATTTTAACTGAACCAACAAATACTGTCATTTGTCGTTTATCACGACCCGCTGATAATGCATCGTCTTCGTGACAAGAGAATTATACAATGCATTTACGTTTTCTATTTAAATTAACGAATTCTTTAAACGCTTTGCTAAGAAACATGTTTTTCTCATGTTTATTTAGATAAGCAATAATAAGTAAAAGTTACAAGCAGTTTTCTATCACTGAACACTATTTTAAAGATCCTTTCCTATTACACAGGCTTCTGTGTCTTTAGTCACACAAATATTTTTAGGCCCCAGATAATATAATACATAGAGAACAGATGCCTCAAAAAAGGTCAAGAACTAACCTTTCCTTTCTCACTATTTGCTGGGTTTTTTCACTTTTTTCCGTTTTTTTTTTAAATGCGAAGGCTCTTTATGACAGTACGTTTAGTAGATAATAATAAAAAAAAGTTTTTATACCAACGTTTTTGAAACAACCGTATATGGCTAAAGTAGAGCAACGACAAGTGCCAAAGAGATAGCTAGCAGCAACAGGACGACTAGAGCCAGCCTCTGTGACGTGCTATAATATTCTACTTATTCTGTGCCATGAGCAAGGCCAATGATTATGTAAAACATAATGGAAAAGCTAAAGGCAGATGAATGCAGGAAACCGAAGCGTTCTGCAAATTTCATGTTTTCGTGGATATTTTAGTCTACGTTTAAGGCGTTTTACTTATTAGCACGACCTTGCAAACTACCGATAATATTAACAGCAATGCGAACACATGTAATACGTGATTTGCCAATTGTTATAGTATTCCAACACGACACCTTTGTGACGAATTACTGAATGAATGTGATAAAAGTCTTACGTAACAATAGCCTACGAGTTAAATGTAAATTCTACAACAAAAACAACTTTTGCTACAGATTTCAATGAAGATTTAGAAGATTTAGAATAAATGCTAACGTAACATATAGATTCAGAAATCATGAGATTACTGAATCATGTTACTACGTAACTAACATACCTTTAAATGTTTTTAATGCATTACAAATATTAAGAAGTACCCACAGAAAGAATTGGTAAACGGTCTTTAGAATTTCAAAGGGATTTAACGGTGAAGGAAAGTATTGCAAAGCAACCGGCATGTTCAGGAACCACAAATATTTCACGATATGTTGTGCCATCCACTAACCCATGTTTGTTCAGCAGTGTGATGGATTATGGTCTAAATTCGCTCCCTTATGTCTCTCCCAGAGAAGGAACAAACTGTTTCTCACGGGAAGAAACATATAATAGAACCCCAGATAAATAATACCTATAGTACAGATGCCTCATCCCATACAAAGGAATATCTTATAATATTTTATTAAATTATTTTATTAACGCTCGCGACACGATCACCACATTTTTTTCATGTTCGGGCTATTTTTCGTTTGTACCGGATGAGACCCCATGATAGAACCAAAATATCTAACTTCATTAACATTAAGAGTCCTCTCTAAGGTAGGCAACGCACCGGCAATGCCCTCGGCGTTTCTGAAAGCCATAAGCGGCTTTGACAACCCTCCATCAGGTGGGCCGCCTGTTTCTTTACCACTTCTACTAACCTGTATGAGAACTCCTGTAGAAACCCCAACAGATGCCAAAGCGCCGAGCATGCCCCTGAGGTGAGGTTGCGACACTTCACAAGTGTACACCCTCGCCGGCGCACCGACCATGCCAGACCCGAATCCTATTAGTAACCTGCCTGGAAATAAAAACCTCTATTAGACCTTTCATTTTGGCATAAGATTGGTCAAAAAGTGCCTCTGGATACTTATGGGCATATGGTGAAATAGCAATATGGAATCTCCACCAAAAATCAGAGAAGTTTGGTTGTACTTAATTAAGTAAGTAGCTACATTGCACACCGTTGCACAAAGCTTTCCATTATCACTTCATTACCTAATGGCGGCATTAGTCTATTATCTGCTATAGCGTAATCGCCAACGTTCCCATTCATTGCCAGTTATATGGGAAAAAGTCCCAATTGTTGGCAATGCATGGTGAGGTTATTGATTTTTATCCTATGTTTATCGATTCTGCTGTCAATTTTTTTTTGTTTGAGAGGCTTGCGCTTGACTACTATCCCAACAATGTTAACATATCAAGTTATTTCAAAATCAACGAAAACCTGAAATGCTCATATAAAACTTTTTTATTAAATGTCTTACCAACATACAGCATAGGAATGTTCTGAGCAAAGGCAACCATCAGCCAGCCCATGATGAGTGGGATTTCTGTGATGATCAAGGTCCGCCGGCGACCTATGTTGTCCATGAGGTAGCCGCTGAGGATGCAGCCTATAGGCGTGCCTGCTGCGCTGAGACTCGCTGGAAAACACCATTCAAATATTCAGTTCTAGATGATTAAGCAAGTGTAGATGTTGGGTTTTTTTAAGTTGGTTTGTAATATAAACGCGGTACAGAGTGGCTCAAAATAAAGTTGGGAAAATTTAATGCATGGAATAGTAAATTTACTATTACTTGTCTGTCTAGCTTACCAACCTCAAGCTTAGAATGTATTGTTAGAACCAAAGTTAAATAAAGCCAAGGTTATCTTTGACTATTGTTGAGAGACGGCCAGATTCTCAATCTCATCAGTGGAAACATTGACATAATTCGTAATCTATGAGTGGAGATAACATAATTGTATACAATCTACTAATGTGGTGAAAGTGGGTCTATCTATCTATTTTCATGGCTGAGAGCCGATCTTAAGGTTTGGTGTAGATATAGTTTAAGCCCTGGGGAAGGCCACAATATTTTTATCGCGATAGATGCGAACCGCGCGAAGCCGCAAGTACTTACCATTATAAGTTTGTATTTACCTACCTGTAGTCTGATAATGATCTAAACATCATTTTGAAGAGCTTAGGTATACTTGTTGGTGTTGATGTTAAATACTTAGACATTGAAGATCTAGGACAAATACGAATGACATTGGAAGTAAAGCCATCATAGAACAGGAAGACTTCGGAAAAATTGAAGACCTTTCGTAGAGTTATTGATAATTGCAAGTATAATGAACTTAATTGGTTTGACCAAAGTACCCAAACAATGCAAGGTACGGATTGACATCACAATAGAAGATAAGAATAATTAGCTTTTCTAGTAATTACCTACCTAATAAGTTGATAGTAATAAATTAGAAATAGTACTTGTGAGAAAACTGTGTGTTTAAACGAAATTGTCCGGTAAGAGCACATTTGGTGCGCATATAAAAAATATCCCAAACTCGAAAGTATTGTTAAGATTCTAATTGATTGAATAAACAACAATAACTTTTTTCAACTTGCTAATTCTAAGAGCTACATCGGTCACTTTAGTTCTCCTGCGGATCTCCTCATTCCGGATCTTATCTCGCAGGGAAACACCGAGCAATGCCCTCTCCATAGCTCGTTGCGCGACTTTGAGCTAACACTATGAATAATTATTTATTAACGAAATGGGAAACGCAAGGAAAGAACGATCCTGTGTTATAATTAAGTATGCATTAGAAAACCAAAATGACCTAGAGGAGCATTCGATCATACATATCCGATCGTTATCGAAGGATTTCATTCAATTGCGCGTGTTGAATGATGAATTTGTTAAGTAGTCCATGGTTTGAATGAAAAGTGCCTTATTGAACTTGGGCTAAATTTGCCATTTGCGAATATACTTTCGTTGTTTTAGTTTTGTAAATCACACGCGTGGTACTTTGTTGTATAATTACGCGTGAGTCCACCTAATTGATTGTCGATTCTGCGATATAAATATTATCTTCACCGCATCTAAAACCTAACTCAATTCAAGATAAAAGAGACACCTGGGAAGTTGAAGAAACTATTAAATTATCTCTTACCAATCCAACTAGCTTCATCATCCGTTACAGGTATACTAGAATCTGGACGTTTCAGCTGAGGCAGCGATGTGGCAGAGAAGCCAAACGCCATGCCAGTATTGATGGTGCCCAGATTGGCCACGAATGATGCCATGACCTGACGAAATGCCTTGCCCCGCCCAGCTTTACCAGGCTTCTCTGGATGGACAGTCTTGGAGTTCTTGGTGATGACCGTAGATACGCCATTTTTGATGAACGGGACTGAATCGTTCCTGAAATAGAAAATTACCAATGAGTACAAAGTAATTCTAAATTCTAAGTTCAATAGTTCATGTCACGGCACAACCACAACGTTCGACGTTTGCATATAGCTACGCGCATAAAACCGCAGACAAAATACAATGCGAATTGCAAAAATAATCCATTTTTAACCAAGATTCAAAAAATTTGCAACCCCAACCAATCCCAAAGCAATTTCCTGCACTACGACACAAAGTATGTGTCGGGGCACAGAATGCTAACGCAGCTGAAATCGTTCCCCGCGGCGACCACGCCGCTCTGGCCTCTTCAGTCGTCTCTCCACCACAACCGCGTCATGTACTTAGTTTATTATCTTGTTTTATCAGTATGTATTTTTACCGTTTTCAATATATATTTATTTGTTCCTGAAAATCGTTGTTTCCTTGGAGTCCACCGCACCATGAATAGGAACACGTACGAGTATGAAGACCTTTTACGCCACAGTGGTGACCACTGACGTGATTATGGTGCGGTTCGGAACTCAGGAACGCGTGTGCGTTGAACTTTGTCCCCGGGAGCAGCGCAGTTTTTACAACACGGGTTCACATGACATGGCGAGAGACGATTCCCCGTCGATGATTTGCGACCCTCGACGGGTAAAGAAGATCTACCAGCGCAGATTCAGCATGCTGTCCAGAGCAATTTTTCATGAAGAGGCAGTCAACGCGAAATAATGGAAGGCAGCCAGAATCGACGTATACCTATTATCCTTGGGCTACGTAGCTACTCTGATGACGCGAGTAGCCCACGGTAAGCGTATGCCGTTGATCCACATCATCATTCGCCAGCAGCCGATAGTTTATAGGAAACCAGAGACATATGAGGTGCCAGGGCTGTCTAGGAATCCAGGCTGGACCTGCAGGTACGTTCACCCGAGGTTGGTCTCACCGTCCGAGGAAGATACCGGAGGTGAAGCAGAGTGTAGACTTGGAGGGATCGCTCAGTCTCGCTTTACCATTGCCGAGTGACTGGTTTCAACGGAAAGAAGCTGCACATCATTGGAACATGTGAGCTTAGTTCCGGCTTACGCTGGTAATGTGGAGAAGTTCCTGATTTGTTTGTGAAAAAATGTCGCCATCGTGTTGTGTTCAGTGTGATAAGTGAATTAGAAAATTTGTACGGATAATTATATTTTTGTTAAACAGTGCTTTGATAGATTTTTGGTAGATCGGTATTTTTATAAAAATTGTTTTGTATGTGATTAATGTGTCTAGATTTTAATGTAAAATGTATTTTGTTGTGATATTTATGATATTTATTGTATTGACATGTTTTAAAACGTTTTATTTTGTGTGATATTTGTTCGTTTTATGGTTCTATTTTATGTGTTTTCTTGTATTCCGTTTTTGTATTATAATTAAAATGTCTATTTACAAACTTTGACTGCAACATTCACTGTAAAATTAAAAGGGTTATAATTTGCAAGAAGGTCAGTGAATGTTGCACGATATGTAACGTGGTTCTATGTACGTCGAACTTATACCTAATCTTGTGTCAGCATTTGTATTATCGACTTTGTGTTTTCCATGTTGCGTTATAAAGAGATTATTTTTAGATGACATGATCAAAATTTTTGCAAAAATTTTTTTTGAAGAAGGGGATGACTGTCGGGGCACAGAATGCTAACGCAGCTGAAATCGTTCCCCGCGGCGACCACGCCGCTCTGGCCTCTTCAGTCGTCTCTCCACCACAACCGCGTCATGTACTTAGTTTATTATCTTGTTTTATCAGTATGTATTTTTACCGTTTTCAATATATATTTATTTGTTCCTGAAAATCGTTGTTTCCTTGGAGTCCACCGCACCATGAATAGGAACACGTACGAGTATGAAGACCTTTTACGCCACAGTATGTTTTAACTTCTACAGTATTAATAAATATGGAACGAAATTTATTGCTAATGCTTGAGCAAGATAGTCAACTGACGAAAAAATTCGTATCTCCACATACCTCATCATAATAAGAAAACCATAAAACTATCAAAGCCGAAGGTCAAGACTTCAAGTGAAATGCTCGACAACCGATGGAATCACTGAAGCCATGGAGTGACTTATTCTAAGTGGCGCCACCTATACGAATGCTGTTACATGAGGAAGCTCATGCAATGCAGCTTGCGTCATTTTATTAGTATACTTAAAACTTCCTTGGATTTATCAATAATATAGTGTCTACATTAGTAAATACTTAGAATAGTTTTTTATTTTGGTAGTCTACAAGTTATATATACAGGGTTACAGGAAAAATTGTGCTAGATCCGTTAAGAGCGTGGAGTACCCATGATTTCTGACTTATTTCACTATGAAACACCCTAGGCTAAACTAATAATATTTTTGTAGATATCCCTTAGAAAACAATACAGTTTCTAATATTTTTTTATATCTTAACTTTCACTTGTCTACTACGGTCTATTCAATTAACTTATGTACTATTTTAATGATTGACGTCCTAAAGCATCTTATTACACATGTAAAAATGCAATAATAATAATAAGAAGACACAAAATATTTCAATGAAAAAATTAAAAATTGAATATCTTGAAAAGGGTAAAGTTTAGCCTAGGGTGTTTCATAGTGAAATAAGTCAGAAGTGATGGGTACTCCACGCTCTTAACGGATCTAGCACGATTTTTCCTGTAACCCTGTATATAGTCTTATGACTATAGTTTACGAATATTTGTGACCTCGTAGTTCCTAAGTACCTAGATACAGGGAATCCTAGTCAGGGTTCACTGCTGAACATAAGCCTCCCCAAGAGACCGCCACCCTAGCCGGTTATTCTCTATGGAAACACAGATTCCACACGATACGAAACCACGTCGTTGTCGTGTCTTGTTCAAATCGTGTCACAGCGTTACATTAAAGTTATCTTGACTTGACTTGACTTCTTAGTTTATGGCTTCTGTTGCTAGTTGTCACAATTCTGCCAAAAAGTTATCTTTATTTTGAATAAAATATATTGACATAAGCGATCATATCTTTTGATGTGTTGATGTTTCGGAATGCGTCTCGGTAAAACATATGATTTTTGACAGTTCAAATCGCGCCAATTCCAAATTCATTTCGCGCGGTTTTGTTGTCGTTTCATAGAGAATATAGTTTTGCAAATTTCTTATGTAAGACAAGGAATTCGCGTGGTTTCGAAGTAAGGAATCGATACGGAATAAGGGCCCTGAGCAACTGTTCTTCCGGCTCGTGGTCGCTACTCGAAAACCATTTTTACCTATCAATTTAATGAATTGTCGATAAAATTAAGTAAAATTAGCAGACGTGGACTCCAGGATGCCAGTTATCAACAACATCTTTTTACTACATACAGTAGCTAAGCAATAATACTAATTTTAACAATTGTCTAATCATCTATGTAAGTACCTACCAGCTCACGAGACTTCAGGTTATCAGACCTGATAAGAGGTCAGACGTGAGAACAACGTCAACCCTCTCATGTGACCACAAGCCAATGTTTTGTTATCCATAAACAATTATATTGTTTTCATTATCTTTTTAATAGCTATATTTATTGTTCTCTTGCAGATAAGCTTTAATGAGTTTTCCTATTTTTATTACTCGCAAAAAAAAAAGTTTTCCTGTACATTGTTAATTCTATAAATTGACTGTTTATTTGTCGCCATCCAACTTTTCTGGCAATGAGCAGGCCACATTGCTCGTAGAACTGACAACCGATGTGGAAGAAAGGTTCTCGAGTGGCGACCGCGAACCAGAAGACGCAACGTAGGCCAGCCCCCATTAGGTGGATCGACGATCTAGTGAAAAGCGCGGGAAGAAGATGGATGCAGAAGGCAAGCAGCCACACAAAGTGGCGCTTTGTGGGAGAGGCCTATGTTCAGCAGTACATGTGGACAGGCTGTTGATGACGATGATGAACCTTATTGCGCAGGCATATGGTACCTAATTTTAAACCCAAAAAATCAAGATGGTAAAGTTTCGGTTAAAACTGCGTGGCAGAGTATAGTAACTTCCCTGCATGACGCCTTTACCTTTATCAGTGAATGAAACGACGACTGCTGAACAAATGTTGATGACAATAGGAAGTTTTATTTATGTTCTTACATACGTTTCCGTTGTCCATTAAGTACAAACTTACTTAAATATAATCCATTTATGTACCCACTATTGTTTGATAAAATATTTTTAGCATACTTATCCTACATAATATATATTTTTGCCAATCGTATGCTTACTGTGCCTTTTACTGGGCAATATTTATTTAGCTGCAGATTTATTGTGTAAAATTTATGTTACCTACATACAACGGAATGAATATCATCGTGACTCAATGACTCATTAGGACGTTGAACATAATAACATAGGATCAGTATAAAGATATAGATAGATAGATAGATAGAGCCCACATCCTCGAAACGCCATGTAAGATGTTAGGGATCAAACGGTAACCTGAGGTACTCTGCAGGTGTTGTAGGCAGCCGTGAGGCTTAACATCAGACAAATGACAGGTGCGTCACAGCAAGTGGTTATATAAAAATATATTCGCATATTATTATGAACATACTTCTTGAACACGAGAGAAAAAGTCATTCGTAATCTCAGATTAAAACAATTGAGTAGACACCGCCCTAGTAGAGTAATACCACAAACAAGTTATTGCTAGCAACATAATGTAATACCAAATGGCAAAGCCAGTCAAGTATGCCCAATTCGCCTATCGTCTAATCGCTCGAAAAGCCGAAAACATACTAAACGGTTGCGCCTAATCACCTAAGTCTTTATCTGCTGGCCTAATCAAATATTTGTGCTAACCATACCAAAACAATATAGCTACTACATAGGTTCACACCATATTTGTATCTGCTCGTATACTATTAAATTGTCTGTGATATTTGTCCAAGTAATCACGAGGCTTTGTTTCGCGGTTTTGGCACAACATTAACACGTGCTCCGTCTATATAATTGTCGCTAATGGCTGATAGCGAATTAATGATGTAAGAATGAGAAGTGGTTCCGTATCTTCCCCCGGATGCCGTAAGAGCCAGCTAAGGGAATATCCAGGGAATGGGCAGCAGCCATTATCTCTGTCTTCATTATAATGTACTGTGATCACCAAGACGCCTGCCATGATGTGGTGATTATGTCAACCCTTCATGCTCAGCAGTGGACGTTTCATTTTTTTTATAAAACAGCTATAGGAGACTGCTGTTTTATATAGGTACTACTCATTCTATACTATTCTATCAGTTATCTGGTTCCCATAGTACAAGCTATGCTTAGTTTGGGGCTAGTCAGCGCGAAAAGTTCTCACATATTTATTTATTGTTATTATTTATTTGAACCCGATTGATTTGATACCGATGGGGAAGAAAGGTTCTCGAGTGGCGACCACGCACTGGAAGACGCAGCGTAGGCCGGCCCCCCACTAGGTGGACCGACGACCTGGTGAAAGCCGCGGGGAGCCGATGGATGCAGGAGGCGAGCAGCCGCTCTAAGTGGCGCTCCCGGGGGGGAGGCCTATGTTCAGCAGTGGACGTCTTCAGGCTGTTAATGATGATGATGATGATTATTATTTATTTTTTAGATATCGGTAAGATTATTTGAGGAAAAAAATTGTTGCAGTGCAACAATTGTTCGATTAAGTAATACTTAATCGAATGTATTTATAGGCAATCAGCAAAATGTCATAAAAAACAAGTTATCCTAAAACACGCGACAAAGGTGTGGATAAATTTTATTAGACCACCCGTTGTTCACTGTAGGGGTTATCTGTATGACGTCAGACAGATGTTATTCCAGTCAAAATAATTGGTTAATTCCGTACAAGTGCTCATCAATCAACCAAAATGAAGGATTGATCGATGGTGAAAAGTTACAGCTTTTATTTTTATCTATCATGACTTTAGATAGATTAACTATCAGGAATATTTTAGTAAACTACTATGAATAATGAAAACCAGGAAGTAAGTCATCATCATCATTCTCATCAGCTGAGAGACGTTCACTGCTGAACATAGGCTTCCCCTGCGAATTTGATTTAACAGCTTCCCCTATACAGCGCCACTTTGACCGGCTACATACCTATTGCAACCAATGGCTTCCTGCCGGCCGGTAGGTACAAAAACCGTACCAATTTTTTTAACAACTCCACTAATAAAAATTAAACTCCCATCTTACTAATGAGGCTATACAGACTAACTGGTAATACCTATAACTCTATTGTCTATGTATATTATTCCATAAAGAGACTGTAGGAGCAACTTAGATAACCAACTTTGACCCAATTAAAAAGAGGCCAGAGCTGTTAGTGATTAGAAATGATACAGATCAAGCCTTTCCTTGCCTTTTCTAGATAGTTATACCTGACATCAAAGCGTGGGACCGACAAGTTGTCAATTGTCCTAATTACCCTAAACGGGAGTCGAAGTTATGAATAGAATGATTGCTCCAGAATCGTCAGCCAGAACTCATCTGAACTATTGATTGAAAAAATATGGATACAGCTTCAGCAATTGTTTTTCTGTACTATTCAGTATGTGTTCTGTGATTTCACTTACTTTCATAGACGTTCAAAAACTACAAAGTTGAAATATTTTAGTTTTCAAGTCAACACTATAAAAAAATTAAATAGTTCTTACATACAGATTAATTTGTAAAGGAAAAATTATAATCTCGAGCGGGATTTGAATCCGCATCCCTCCATCCCTCAAGCCGGGATCCCTCAAGCATTCTTACATAATTACATAGTTATAAAGATGCTGGAGATAAATCCTTAGACCGCCTGTAACCAAATCACCCAAAAAACATATAAAAACGACAACACAATAAAAACAACGACCACAAAACACAACTCGCCCCCACCTCCATCCAAAATATGAAACTTACATAGAACCATACAAAGTCATTTCTGACTCTGAAGACGAGGTCGATGGTTGAGGGATTAGCCAGCTCCTGGTTAAACAAATTAACAAAATATCTGTTAGTCACGTTCAGGCTCGAACTCACAATATGTTAGTTGCTAAATGTTACTGAAAAAACGCACACAACGTGTTGTAGAATTTGACTCGACAATTAATGCTATTTTATAGAAACTATTATTAGAAAATTAGGTACAGTATTTTTTTATATTACACAAATGACCAGTCGCCTCGGTCGTAGGCAGAAATTAGACGATTTTATTAACTGCAGGATGAAGTTATGCATATTAATTGTTATTGAAATTTAGTCGATAATAATTTATGTTAATATAGTCTGCAGTCAGATGATTTTGTCTGAGAAACCGAGGCTAAAAATCACGTGTGATTTGTCGCACTAATTATCTCTCTACTACTATAGTGGAATTATATTAAAACTATATATATGGAATTATATAAAATTTTTATATTTATATATATATGTATATATTATTATATAAAAGCGACGCGTGTTTGTGTGGCTTCACGTTAATCGCCGTCTGAACCGATGTAGCTCAAAATTTGGAAACAGAAAGCAAATTAGGTACTTTTATTACGGAATATTCAGTAGTGGGAATATTCGGTGGTAATTTTACCATCATTGAGATGTACCTATTGTACTTCTCAATGGTACATCTGGGACGGCAGCCTCCTATCATCGTTCATCTCGTCACCTCAAAAAGTACCTAATTCACTTTAATAAGTCTTCAATAAGAGATATAATAGTAAGTCCTCTGGTATTCAGTGCAATCTTACTTAATAGGTATATATTACATCAGAATCTAATAAGTAATATTGCGTAACATCCTATAGGTACCTATATCTATAATAAAGCAAACCAATTGCCGTTCTCTAATGCTGTATGTAAATAAAGCTTAGGTACTGGCACTGATAAGCTCTTATCACCCATCGCACCGCATCGGTCCATTTTTAAACCAAATCTGGTAACTTATAAGTATTTATTTGCTAACGTATACGCAGTACTATTATATATTCTGTGCCTATATCTAGTCGGTCTTTTTGATATGCATGTTTAAAAATGTTCGGTATATTCAAACATTAATTACTAGTTAATCAATCATCGTGATCAACAACCAATTAATAATCCATCAATATATAATTAATACGATAATGCTTTTACGTTTCTAAAAATAAATACTAGACTTTTAAGTTTTTAATATTATTGTTATGCAGGTAATATATTGTTCCGTTAAGAATAAGTATACCGAAAGAATAACTTTAAAAATATTGACATATGTATATCTAGTGCATTATGCAAAAGCCCGTCGCGAGTTATTAGAGAAATTATAATTATTTCGTTATCACCAAGGTATTCGACGCACTATCGCACACGTTCGCAAACGATGTAGATAAGATTGTGTTATTAAATTGACGAGAGATTTACATGCAAAACCTTACTTAATTATTCCTTGTGCAAAAAATCCACCAGTGGATCTTTGCAATGGATATCAGTGAACCGATGGACTGATTTAGGTTTTTGTTTAAAAGGTAATTAATAGATAGTACTTGTTATGTGTCTGGGTATTGTCGGACCATGGTTCTCGTAGTTCCTGGGTCCCTGATACATGGAATCCTAGTTAGGGTCCAGGATCTATGTATGTGAATTGTAATCGTTGGGTGTATTTACATATTACTATTTGTAAATAACACCCAATGATCACAATGGGCAATGGGCAGGTCAGATCGCTAGTAGAACTGACAACCGATGGGGAAGAAAGGTTCTCGAGTGGCGACCACGAACTGGAAGACGCAGCGTAGGCACTCCTCCTACTAGGTGGGCCGACGATCTGGTGAAAACCATGGGGGCCGATGGATGCAGGAGGCAAGCAGCCGCTCAAGGTGGCGCTCTTTGGGGGAGGTCTATGTTACAACAGTGGACGTTTTCGGGCTGTTAATGATGACTATTTATTTAGCTTGCCCCGTTATAGATAGGTAGGTCTTGTCCGCAAATATAAGTTAGGTACCATAACCTCGTGTTTCCTGCATGATAAGAACTTCAATAGCACTTATCATGTAGTTAGTTATACCTCGTTTAGGTATTTGGCAGGGATCTCGGAGCAATCGGACTTTGTACTAAAGATACTGTTTTGGCGCACTATGCAACTCTTTAACAATATTAGGATACCAAAAATAGTTTGAAGGGCGATTGGTCGTATGTATTTAAACATTGAGGGAAATTAACATCACGGTTACATTCCGCTTTCTGTTATGTTAATTTTAATATTGGTTTAAATTAAAACGATGGGTTAGTTATTGAAAAAATTAAATTAGTGTCAGTATTAAAGTGTAAATTTTTAGTTACAGATTAATTTGTAAAGGAAAAATCAGAATCACGAGCGGGGATTGAACCCGCACCCACCATCCCTCAAGCCAGGAGAACCGGGCCTCGGAACCGGGGGGACTCATAAATGCTAACTTTTAGTTAACTCTAATTATTATTACTACTCTACAATAATAATACCTAATTGAAATTACCACTGGCGGATAACCATATATGTATTTACACACCCTCCGAAACTTTCATAAGTACATCATCATCTTATAGGAAGAACACAGGCCTCCCCCATAGAGCACCAGTTTGAGCAGCTGCTTGCATCCTGCATCCATCGGCTCCCCGCGGCTCTGACTAAATCATCGGTCCACCTTGTGGGAGGCCCTACGCTGTGTCTTCCAGTTCGTGGTCGCCACCAGAGAACCAAAAGTGTGAAAGAGTGTTACTGAAAATTCAACTTTAGTCTGCTGCAGATAGCTGTCATAATATGGGATTAAAATCAAACAGGTAGGCAAACAAAAAGTGACAATGCCGATATTAACCACGTTTCAAAGGGGTTGTTTCTGGCATTGACTCAAAACTTTAGACATCAGAGTTATATTACACGGACACATCAATCACTAAGCTCCAGGCTAGTCCATTAGAATATGCGCCAACACACCCACAACACAATTTCTCGTGAGTCTCGTGACTTTTCCAAAATATTAAGAAAGTCGCGAAAACTACGTTCCAAATATACATGTGGTGTCACAGTGTTGCAAGGTGAAGGGTGATGGAAAGAAGCCAAGAGTCAGTGCAGGTGGACGACCTGATGCAGTGGACAAAGGAAGGCAGAAGATGAGACTTGTGTTACTGGGTTGAATTTGGGATATGACATTTAGGATTTGTTGTTGGGTCCCTATCACCTTTACATACGTTCATAGCATAAACATAATAAGAACTTAAAACTTTTTATTAAAGCTTTATAACTCAATCGCGTTTTTGATGGATTTTTGTTAGGTATAGATTTTATATAGGTAAATAGCGAATTGGTAAAAACTGAAATTAGAATAAGCAATATTATCACGATTTAAATGCTAGTAGAATTATCATCATCATCATCATCATCATTAACAGTCTAAAGAGCTTTTGTTGCTAGTAGAATAGGAGTGATTAAGTTTTAGGAAAATCAATGAATGTTAGGATTTCTAAATACGTTGTTGAAAATTCTTATATTTAAGAAAATTTACTGAACGGAAATATAAAAACATAGATAAACTACCAGAGACATTTACTGTCATCGTTGACTATTATGTCGCAAACATTGAAATTTAACTCAAAATACATTACTTATAGTTATAATTAATTCAAAGATGATAAACTAAATGTAAATAAAGTGGTTTCATAGGTAGCCGTATAGTATAATAGTGTGACCTACAATTAAGTAAAGTCGAAATAGATAAGAAGTTATTAACCTTATTTTATGACACTATTATTAACACTTAATTGTAATGTTAATGTTTAAGGTACTTTTATAATTGGTAGTTTTAAGTTGGTCATAGTGTGTTTGTTAATAGTGGCAATAAATAGTTCTTTATATTGTTTTGATAAAACGCCTAATAACGGCATATCGTTATTGGATATTTTATCAAAACAATACAACTTTGCAAAATTGTATTGTTTTGATAAAATATCCAATTACAACTATGACTCAATTAGTTCATTTATTGATAAATAAATATTTTTGTGTTGTCATAAAAAGGACTAAAGCTGTATACTTCACTGCAAATATGGTTTTAGTATTCCCAATAACGGTGTAAACTGTAAACTGTTATCGGGTGTTATATCATAATATAACTTTATAGGTGTTATGCGGATAATGCGGACAACATTCTAGGTACAAAATTGCCGTTGATAAGTTGGTATTACCTTATAGGTACCTAAGTACGTAGAGAAGATAATAATTGCACTGACAGGGCCACCCTATCTCTTCCTGTAGGTGCCCGTAAGAGCCGGCCAAGGGAATATCCAAGCAGCTGCATTCTCCTTTCTTCTGCATTATAATTATATTTATTTAGATATTCAACATTAGCCATTCAGAGACCCATTCTACAAATGCAATGTCAACTTCTTTTGAATGGGACAATACAGGGACGTTTTTTCGAGCATCTCATAACATTATATTAAAATTATTCATCTTTTAACTAAAAAAACAATACAGAAACAAACTTGGTTTATGTTAGTAATTTGTAAAGTATCATTGGTGTAAGAGATTGGTGTACCTGTACGAGTTTTTCTCCTACCCGCATTTTACGTAAAAACAAAACTAGGGTTACCCTAACGTTAAAACACAGAAATCCCTTCTATATTTAAAGTAAGTAGATATCATGGTTGTTATTTTTATAATTACTACATAATAAATATTAAAATGAATTGTGTGAATTGTAATTTTTAAATGCCATTTTAGAATAATTAGTGCACGTGGTTTATAACCGTTTTGATTATTTTAAATAGTGAATAAATAAATAATGTATACGCCGCCTATATTATCTAGTTCCGCTAAAACAAAGTTAATTTCTAAAGCTTAGCGTTTTGTTTGTGCCAATTATTTCCGTATACCTCTATCCTACAAACTACTTCACGTAAAGGTTTTGTGCTCATTCGTTATCAGAAGTTCGTGACATCAGTTACCATCAGACAAAGGCGAATCTTATCAAAATCTTAATCTTATTAATTGTCTTTGCATCAGGTGAAACAGTGATCAAATGCTTTGCCTAAATAATTTGTAAAAAGAAAACAAAACATGCATGGGAGGAAGTCCTACTCGATCCAGTTCTATTGTCGTCATCAATTCATCAATTACATTGCAGGAACCTTCTTTTCATATCGTTTTCTAATAAGTATGTCGCTTGTCCCGCGTAAGGATTATTCAAAAAACTTTAAATCACTAAATTAAAATTATGGAGCCATTTTTGAGTGCTATTATTAGAAAATGTATTCGCGTTGGCGATTTATGTAAATGAAATATAAAATATTCCACATTAGTTCCTAAGCCGGCTTTTAACGTATTTACTTCGCGATACGCTAGTACTACTAGTTATTCTGTGCCGTTATAGGTTTTCGTCAATATATTTGAGTTCTTTTACAAATTAAAACCAAGGAATTAAAGAAACCTCATTGAGAAGTGGAAATTTGTGTTATTCAAAATGATTTATTTTCTGTTATGATACTCACTTTTCACTCTCCATCATTTAATCACCAAAATCCACTTTAAAAAGTATATATTACTAACATTAATCACAGGGTTGGTAGCACTTAAAACTACTATCACATATTATTAACGAATATTATAGTGGATAGCCACTTTCAGTGATGGTACGGTATGAAAAGTTCGTAAATAAACACGAGCATTTTATTATGAACAGGGCGCGTGCGGTCCCTACGGCAGTCTGTGGCGTACTGGCATAGCACATGAGTCTTTCTCGGGTTATATCCATGTTTTCACGAAGTGCAAGGGTGCCTTTTCACGTGCCGCAGGAAAACTCTTTGGCACTGGATATACAAATGACCATCGAGCAAGGGCCAAGAATGCTTCCTTGTGGGACTCCACAATGGTTCAGTCTGAAATTTTTTTTCACGCTATTCACAATATTCGAAATTTCTGTGCATTGATATCTATTTTTTAAATAGCTAGAGAACCAGTCATAAGCTGGACCCCTAATTCCGTAAGTGTAGAGTTTTGACAGAAGAACGCTATGATCAACAAAATCAAAGGCCTTACTCATATCAAAGTATAAGGCCACTGTCTGATCACCGTTTGTTAGTCCTCCTACGAGTGATTGAATCAATTTAAAAATTGCTAAGGTGGTTGATTTATTTTTTAAAAAACCATTTTGTTCCGATGATATTATACTAAATTTTTGTGTAAAGTCTACCAATCTTTTGAGCATTACCTTTTCAACTAGTTTTGAAAGTATAGGAATCATTGTCACAGGCCTATAATTGTCAACACTTTGTTTATCTCCCTTCTTATAAAGTGGTTTTACAACAGAGTATTTAAGATCATTGATCGTGATAAACAGTTTAACATAAAATTATCACGACTAGCTAAACAACTATTGTGCTTGGTACGTGTGCTCTAGATGTCACATGCAGCCACAATAATTTTATGGCAAATATGACAGACAAATAAACCAGATAATTACTTAGCTATATTTACAATGGGCTTTAGAAGACACCACAGTGACACGGATAGGTTAAAAAAGTTATCATCTGCCCAATACGTTCCTGCTGCTGAGACGCGCCTTCTCTCACACGGAAAGTGCAGGCCATAAAACAACGCACTGGCCAAGTGCAGGGTGGTGGATGATGTTTGTAAGAATTCAGGTTTTTCTCACGATGTTTTTCTCACTCTGTTGGATTAGGGTAGGCACTGCCTGTTCTTATGCAGCTGAGTCCACTATAATTATGTTAATTAGGCGAAGCATAGGGACAATTCAACTACCCTAGATATAGGTAGACGAGCCCGATAGCTCAGTTGGTATGGGTATCCCTGCCTTCTGAACTGAGGGCTGTGGGTTCGATTCCTACCCGGGACAATCATTTGTGTGATGAACATAGATGTTTGTTCTGTGTCTGGGTGTTATATTGTATTCAATGAATGTATTTACAAACAAAAAAGTATCAGTTATCTGGTTCCCATAGTACAAGCTATGCTTAATTTGGGGCTAGATGGCGCTGTGTGAAATGCCCACACATATTTATTTATTTATTTATTATTATAGGTTTAGGTGGGTATGTCATATCTATTGAAAGTTTAAGTTAGATGTTTGATGCTTTACCAGTATATTACTTTTTCTTTTTTTTAATGCTAAATTGGGCATACGTTTGACATCAACTCACCTAATGGTAAGTGACGAAGTTGTGTAAGGTGGAACACGTATGCCCATGAGATCCCCATTGACTTGAAAAGACCCAGGTTACTACTGCTGAAAATACAATACAATACAATACAATACTGTTGCTGGAAGAACATTCCATTCCTTTGCCGTTCGAACTATGAATCATTCATAGTAGGTCACACACAAATAGGTATGTCATTCATAATAAATGACATATGTTTGGACCTACGATTTTTGTTGTCTGCCAATCCTGTCTAGTTAAAACCTTGGGATAGATTAGATGTTATGTGTAAGTGTACTGGTACTACTTACAGGCTCTGCTGTCGATCCAGTTTGAACCAGCCAGCGGTGTCGCACGTTAGAACTGCAAATGCATGTTGACGTCTTAGTTGCTGTCGTCAGTTAAATGGCACCAGCCTGTGATGTTATAAAATAAATCAGATATAAATAGACGTCGAAACTTTTACGTTGATATCATGCGTTTGTATTTGCTGCAGGCAGAATAGGTGCTTTTTATCACCATAATGTATTATAGAACAAGCAATGCAATAATATGTAGGTACAACGCTGAAGGCTGCAGCTATACAAAATTGGTGCTACTACAGATAATAAATAATACTAGTAGTGCTTCTTCACTTCAACAGCCAGTAGACGCTCACTGCAAACACAAGCCTCCCCGCATAAAATACCAGTTTGCAATTTTATCGTAAGGTGGATTTGCCAGAATCACCGCGCGTGGTAGGAGGCTTGGTGATCGCAGGTTTTAATGTACCTGCTAAGAAAAATAAGCATGACGACTAAAATTATTTTTTTGCGTAAATTAAAAATATTCCTCAAAAGATAAACATTTGTGAAAACAAAAATAAAAATCTCAAATAACGACAAAGTTACAAGCATTTTAAAAACCGGAATATAAAGAGATAGCTCAAACGGCCAGTGACGTCAGAGGAAGGTCGTTATAGTACCTCATTACTAAGCTGTGGTAGCTTTACATACAAGATTTTTGGCATGTGACGTCACAGGTGGATTTTTCATAGTAACTGTAGAGGCGCTTTGTTTCGCGAGAAAGGGACAGGAGACGCCTCCTATAGAAACTTTAAAAGCTTATTACTCCGTAATTTATTTACCGATTTTACTTATTTTTTCAATTATTGCATTCATTTTTAATCTTCTTTATGAAAGTATTATTTACTTGTTCATTTTTAATAGTAGTCATCAAGCCTATTCTGCTGCCCGTTCCCTGTATGTGTATATTTTCCCTGTATTTTCCTTTAGCTAACTAGTAGTGCCAAATTACATAAAAAATACAGGGGTCAAGTATGCAACCACGGATTGGGTATTGCACATCCATTTAACAAAATCACTGGCAAAATCGATAATCCAGGCATCACAAGGAAAAATTATGTTAATAATTAATATCCTTTAGCATTGTATTCCATTATCAGGCCAAATTTATATGCGTGGTACAGCCGCATCGCCGAAAACCTTCAAACTACCTATAGTACAATATTTTAGGTTTTATATGCCAGGGTTATACGTGAACTTTATTCTTAAAAATGCCTACCAAGAAACATATACATATATAGATATATTCCAAAGAGGCCAAGCCCACACAACACAATAGTGAGGACAAAAAGTTTAGTAGGTAGTCTTTATTCCATCCAAGGTATACTCAAAATATCACCCTCACTTTCTAAAAGGAGCACGTCTCTTCCTAACTAAGGTCGACTCTCTTTTGTTTTGTAGAAAGCGATATAAATAATACATGATGATATTTTTGTCAATTTCAAAAAGACCTGTGGGGTGATTACATAACTTTGACAGCAATGCAACAGGAGAAATTTCATTCTGAATATGAAAATTTTCATAGTAACTATGCACATAAACTGAGTATTGAAACTGTCAAATCCATACATTTTTGTGTTTCTATTGGTTGCAATCAAGTCACATAATCGCCTAGCTGTTGACCTGACCCGATTCTATCCTCTCCTCGGAGCCACTAACCATTGAATTTCTTATTTTATGAGAGTAGGTATAACCTTTAACAAAGGTATTGGAGCCATACATACTTAGTTAGCATAAAGTCACCTAGGTCTCATTTTAGCGGTCAGTTAGTGCGTAAAATCAGCTATACAAGCAATAAAATATTGAATTAATTAGAAACTATTTCCTTCATCTAAAGGTTCGAGGCATCATTATATATACGGAATCCACCTACGATACCCGTATTATGGTATAAACAAACAAAGATACGAAGAGAAGAGACAATAGAGAGAGTCAAAAGACAAAGACAATGAAGTGAAAAAGAGAAGAACACAACAAAGAGTTCTTTATCTATCTATCTATTTATCTATCTATCTATTTATCTATCTATGGTGGTAATTCATCAAAAACCAAAAAGAAAGTCAAATCACAACTCAAACATTAACTTGAAAGCCTCCGTGGTGTGGTGGTTGAGCAGGTCGGCTCATAACCCGGAGGTGGCGGTTTCGATTCTCGCGACAGGACAAGTATTAGTGCTCGAAAAAATAAAGCCCAAATACTTGTTCTGTGTCTGGGTGTTCTGGGACCATGGTCCTTGTAGTTCCTGGGTCCCTAGATACAGGGAATCCTAGTTAGGGTCCAGGATCTATGTATGTGATCGTTGGGCGTTATTTATAACTTATCTTGCAAGGAATGGCTTTTCTAAAAATACTCGATTTTCATGAAATTATAACGAACAACTTCGAGAGCTATAGGCGAAAGACAAAAGTTTATTGCAGTTTGTTAATGCAATACTTACAATAAATACCGTACACTCCTAATTTCTTATTTATTGTAATGGTTTATTGTGTTTAATGTTACTTTTATCTATGCCTTCATAATAATAACATCTAAGTATTTATAATCTCTTCTCGTCCTAATTATTTTATAGCTATGATTACCCGTATCTATACTAAAGGTGAGTTTTTTGATGCGTAGCCAAGGTAACCAATGGTTAAAAACATAACAAATATTGACCACTGGTTAGAATTTGTTGGCATATTTAACCATTGGTTACGTTAACTACGGAACAAAAAATTCATTAGTTGGCTGTTGGAAAAAATGTATCTATTACGAGTTTATTTTTCAAAGCATTGTTAATTAGGCGAGTGACGGACGGGTACAAGTTAATCGATTCATTATATGTGTCTCGGCGCTAAAGCCGAAGTTGTGTGTGTGTGTGGGGATGTTTGCATGTGTGTGGTACCTACCAAGTGTGTGTCCATGGCCAAGGGCGCCAACTCCATAAACATAATCTATCTTCTTTCCGACATGCGTGGTGAAAATTCGCACGTTAATTACATAAACGAAGATAATTAATAAAACGTAAAAAATATTTGACATTTTAGAAATATCCATTTTCAGCAGTTACCTACTAGGTAACATTTTGAAGCACGGAACTGCACGGACAAGCAATATTTAACACATCTCCAATATATTGTCGCACCCACTCCGACCACACAGCCCCAACACTAGGTACGTCAGCAAAACCCTGGTGGCGACCTAAAATGGGCGGCCGTAATAGGCACTTACTCGTAAAACAAGAGAATAATTCACATCGTTGCATCATGAATCGACCTGAAAAATTGTCCAATCTTTGACCTACACTAATAAAGAAATGGACAAAATTAGTAACCAAACAAAATAAAACGTTGCTCTTAGTAATAGCAGTACCTTATAATTATTATACTATGATGAATAATAAAATAAGTTTGTGGCATTGGTGTCACTGGAACGGTGCCAAAACGTGAGAGGGAAATACGAGACCGACGCTGTACAAGTACAACTCAGTAAGGACTCTATGGACGTAGATGCCGTTTTTAAAGTACTTATTGAAGCGGTTTTAGAAATGACGACTTAGGATCATGAAAAATTAGGAAGATGATCATTTTGGTAACAGTTTAAGAAGTGGACCAAACCGACCGTAGGGAACTGATGAGAATGTGGGTATTTATAAGATTTGGACGCCACAGACTTTAGCTATAGGCATGATGATGAAGAGGTTTGGGATTACTGCAGTAAGCCTCTTCAAAAACTCCTAAAGTGATCCTATTCTATTACTTCATTGGACCCAAAAACAACAGAAAATCCAGATAATAACAAGTTAGTAAGTGTCTCAAGTGAACCAAGGCTTCAATGAAGCAGCTCAATAAGCAGATACGGTGCAACATGGCTGTTTCAGGCACACTAACCCCCGTATTCTAAAACATTTCACCAAAAATCCTTCACTTGACTTCTACTTAACTTTGAGGGAAACTCAAAATACATCGCGACGTACCTTGAGTTGACAGTTGCTTCGCTTCTCTCGTTTAAGAAAAATTGACGCAGAAATGTCAAGTTGATTGTATATTGTCAACTAAAAATACCAAAACACAAAAATGAGGTTAATTCGAGGTTGAGTCGAGTGGAGTAATCTCGTGGTAACGACTTAGAATATGGGGGTTAGTTTTTATCAACGATTGATATACGCTCACTTAACGACAAAACCTCTCGATGTGAAACGATGACACGTGAATGCCTCATAGTAAAAACAAAATCTTAAGTCCATACTGCTAGTATTATGTTGCTATACCTATTTTATTTAGAAAACTCTATGCCAGCAGAGTTCATTGTGCTATATCGAATTGTTTACAAACACACTGTTAACCCTTTTGGATGTCATTGCTCAGTCTATCTATTTTATTTTCTGTGTTAAGCGTAAACTAAGTAAATAAAGTGCATAATAGGTAAGTACTACGAGTAGTTATAGTTATTTGTTTATACATACAGTACTTAGTATCGCGCTTTTAATATCAGAAGCTCGGCCAAGGTAGCCATGTAATGACATGATAGCCCTGGTGGAATCGCTATCTATGTCTGGTGATGAATGAAAGAGGTGGTCGGTAGTTAGTACTGGAGTATATTGAGGCGTCTCCATGGTGGAAGTCGTGAGCTTATACTGATGATGGTCCTTACAATAGGCATGATGACTACTATTAAAAATGAACAAGTAAATAATAATTTCATAAAGAAGATTAAAAATGAATGTAATAATTGAAAAAATATGCAAAATCGGTAAATAAATCACGGAGTAATAAGCCTTTAAAGTTTCTACAGGAGCCATCTCCTGTCCCTTTCTCGCGAAACAGAGCGCCCCACAGTTACTATGAAAAATCCACTCGTGACGTCACATGCCAAAGAGATTGTATGAAAAGCTACCACAGCTTAGTAATGAGGTACTATAACGACATTGCTCTGACGTCACTGGCCGTTTGAGCTATCTCTTTCTATTCCGGTTTTTAAAATGCTTGTAACTTTGTCGTTTTTTGAGATAATAGTCATCATGCCTATTACTTCGGACGCATGTTACGGGTAATATTAGGATGTAGCCGTGCAAGTCCGAGTTCACACACTACAGCTAAAATATATTTTAATAGACCTTGATATTACAACCAAGTTGCATAGGCCGTGGTCACGAGTATGTTTGTTTGTTTGGCTTTTAGCACTACCCAGAAATAGCTGAACCGATTTAGATAAAGTTTTGTTCAGATTGCACATACACTGCTGAGATAAACCTGGGGGTCTAGCAAAGATCCCAACCGCTAACGCTGTCGCCAAACGCTAATTACAAAATGTATTGGAATGACATTTGGGAAATCGCTTACTTTTAGCAGCTTATGGCATTTCAATACATTTTTGGAGTTAGCGTTTGGCGTTAGCTTTAGCGTTTGGGATCTTTGCTAGACCGCCTAGGCATTTTTAATTGTGAATCGGGGTCCCTAAATTCCGAGTAAAACCGCCACTAGCTAATGTCAATCCAGACTACAACTAAACCTAAGAAACGAAATAGGTAATATCTATTAAAAACGGCGCATAAACCAAATAAAAACATTAAATCACTGCCGATTTTCCACAACATTTCTGGTTACAAAAAATTGCAAGAATAATTCGTGTTTTGGCAAATGTATGCAGTCACGTTTTAGGTGAAAAAACTGTGGGACTTTTTCAAAATTGTCGACGGTGAAAGCAAAATCTTTGACTGACATTTTAGACAAAAAGCCATGTGGGCGATGACACTGAGTTGGCGTTAGCCAAAAAAAACTAACGGTCACCTTTTAGTCAGCGATCGTTAGGTAAGTACGTATATAACATTTTAAAGCTTACTGTTTCATGTGGTTCTCTCCAAATAGATCCTGATCCTCTTCTCTACTCAGTACCAGAGGCTCGCACTATTCGAGATTCCTTGAACTAGTTGCCATGTTTGGAGACTGGGTGCCTTACGCATGGTAACACTGTAAAAACCGACAAAAAAGCAGTATTAGACCGTTGAAAAAAGAAGTGTATGATTTACCAAGAAACCCTTACTTGACTCACCCTTAATAGTGTATCGTAGCATGTCTATTTCCTTCCACCAATTTAAACCTTAATCCACAGAGCTATAAAAAAAATTGACGCGTCGCATCGGCAGGCGAAGCCAGAGCAAAGCGTATTTTCTTTAGCTCTTTGCCTATGTCTTCAATAGACGATTTACTACCAATAATATTTGGCCTCGGTAATAGACCCAACATAATTATAAGTACTGTATAGAATGGGCGCAAAAATTGAGCCCTTAGGAAGCCAAAATGTATACCTAATCTATACATATAATAAAACTGTAGAGATAAAAAAATCTGTAAATGCAAGATATCGAAAAAAAAATTACACAGGTTGGCTTGAAATTTTTCCCTGATCACGTTAAGCTACTTTTTAGACATTTTGTCTGTTTGTTTGTTTGTTTGTTTGTTTGTTTGTTATGGCACAGTTCCGAAAATACTGAACGGATTTTCATGCGGTTTTCACTAATAAGCTTAGAAAAACCCGGCGCAAAACATAGGATATATTAAATTTTAAGTATCGTTAATTTTTTTTTGTGAAAATGATTAAGATTTCATTATGAAAAACGAAACGAGATTGTAACAAGATGGCCGCTTCAAGCCTTCAAGGTAAGTTTTTTTTTCTTATGTTTTGGCTCCACACATAGTGCCTATTTAGCCAGTGTCAAAAGGTAAGTTTTATTTTGGCTACTAATCAAAGATGAGGGGAAAAAAATCTCTCTCTCTCTCTCTGACGGTAATTTTATTTCGGGTTTATCCGGAGGCACATATTAAAGAAAAAAATATCTGTTACTATTATGGCGCGGCATCATATACCATCGCTGTTGAGTTGGCGCGCAATAACATCTCTATTGACTATCCTCGAAGTTTTTGTAGCGCACGAACCCAGACACACAGTCAATTTGTTTGTCTGCTGCGCGACCGACGTGGGCTAGATAAAATGGAGAAAGCAGTAGCGTTATATTGCATGTCGGCGAATAAATATGTTTTACAAACAGTGAGAGTATTATTTGCGATTACAAAAATAAATTTTAATAGTTTTAATTTATAATTCCTTATCAGTATGAAGTAAAGCATTTTTTTATTATTTGTATGTTTATCTGTCCCTTTGAATACGGATCACGGTTGTTATAGCGGCAACAGAAATATATCATCTGTGAAAAATTCAACTGTCTAACTATCGCGATTCATCAGTACATCCTCGTGACTGATGGACAGACAGACAGACAGACGGACAGCGGAGGTTTAGTAATAAGGATTTACCCTATGAGCACGGAACCCCAATCATTTTTATTTCATTCTGAACAATCCCCACTGCACTAAGCAATAAGGAAGTAAATTAATGCATGTTTTTATTTATAACTTAAAAGACAAAAACCAGTAAATAGCAATTGGCGCGCCTGCATTACCGGCAGTGTACCGTGCTTTTCGGGCTACGGCGAAATACATCGCGCGATAACTTCGTCTGAGCTCGATGCAATGCAGATTAGAGAAAAACAATGTGTTCATTATGTAAGTAACTATACCCAAGGAAGTCATCTGTATGTACGTTAATCTGTGGTCCAGACTATAAAAGAGGATAGGTATGAGAACCTTCTTGAATATGAGCACGACATAGAGAACAAGGAATTTCGAAAACTAAAAACTTCTTAGACTTTTTATTATAAGTTTTAAGGCTTCACGCGATATCATATTTAGCCAATATTGAAACATAACTATTATTCATGTTTTTGATTTATTGGGTTCTGGCGAGGGCAAAATTCTTTATTGGCGATCTGGTATTATGTGATAGTTTTCAAAACCCTACAACGCGTTACCATTCGAAATAAGTATTTAAAATTGTATTTATAGTACCTATAGCTTAACCTATAGTAGTAACATATTCAGTAATCTGTGCCTATAGGTTCTTAATTTATTGACCCTTGCTTTTGCTACGCACTGTAAAACCTTTTTTTTTTATGGAGGTATACCTTTTTTATTTTGGCATTAGACAAAATTTGTATTTAGCCAATGATAGGAAGTATTTTATGATAACTGTTGAAAAGGGTAGGTTCTTAGACTTTTTATAATCATTCATATATTCTATTCTATTCTATTCTATTCATAAGCCTTCACGCGATTATCATACTTAGCCAATATTGAAGCTTACTTAATTAACATTTTTATTCAAGTTTTCGATTTATAGGGTTTTGGCGGGAGCAATGTTCTTTATTACCGATCTGGTCAAATGTATTATTTACATAAACTTACTACACGTTACCAATCTAATTAGGTAGATAAAATTATTTTTGCGCTACTGCTACATTCTTGATCGACCCCAAGGAAGTTTTAAGGTACCTGGGGGTCTAGCAAAGATACCAACCACTAACGCTAACTCCAAAATGTACTAAGATGACATTTCGGAAATCGCTTACTTTCCCCAGCTAATGTCATTTCAATACAGTTTTGGAGTCAGCGGTTGGCGTTAGCGTTAGTGGTCGGTATCTTTGCTAGACCCCCTGTAGTATTTATAGCTACTTAAGTTATAGACCCTTACCATTGCTACGCATTAAAACCTTTTTTATTTTGGCTTACTTTAATAGCCAGTGCTATTATTTGTATTTAGCCAATGATACGAAATATTTTAGGAAAAATGTTAAAAAGGGTAGGTACTTAGATATAATAATATGTAGGTATTCATTATAGCAATTGTATCCTCGAATTAACAACAACATGGCGCGTAACGTTCGTGTTTGACCTTTTTTTGATTTGTTCTTCTTCTTCTTGCATGTTGAAATAAGTTTTTAATTGTTATAATATTTTAAATCTGTGGGCTTTTAAATAAACCACGGGAGCAAAAAAATGATTGATTTTTCGGTTACTTCAAGAAGGTTATAGTTATAGTAGGTAATTAACTATCTATGGGTGTTAGTAATTATTATGTAATGACGATTTAACCTACTTCCTCACTTTCATCACTAGGTAGGAATGTTGAAAGTGCAGTGGGAATGAGGCAGCGTGGAAAATAGTGGACATAATAATAATTATAACTTTCGATTCTTTAAGGAGTGGTGGTTTAGTATTTGTAATTCCTAATTAATATTAAGAAAATTAATTATGTACGCATCGTACAGGTAAATGCATATGTTCAGCAATTTATAAACTTATTATTGACACTGGCTAAATGTAATGCTGCAATTCATATGGAGTCAAACTTAAGCTGGTAAAAAATGGAACAAAAAGCGCGCGGATAATATTATGTAAAACTGAGCAAAACAGCATCATCGTGTGTGATTCTTCCATATTTTTCTAACTGTACCTGCCTGCTTAGGTAACTACTGCCTAAACAAAATTTACTGAAACTTCTGTTAGTTAAAGACCTGAGTGAAGTGATGATGATTTCTTTTTGTTGTAATATGAAGAGGTACTTATAAAATTGTAGTTTTTTATTTGAAAATTGAAAATTTTAGGTAATGGCTTAAATAGCTTCCACTCACGGCTATGCTTGCGTTATACCTATACCTATGCTAATACAGGTTACTGTGCTCAGCTTCGAAAAGATTTAGTGGATTTTGTTGTTTGGTACGATATGCATGATCTATTATTAGACTATAACGTAAAAACAACATAACACAAGCGTGCGAAGCCGCGGGCAAAAGCTAGTACTTAATAATATCATGTATAAATTGCTCAGCAGAGCCAGTGTTGAACCAAGGTAACCATGAAAACTCAAGAAAAGTTTATGAGTTTTATGACGCGTTTTCCGTGATTGTTCATTGATGGAATGCTTTCACGAGAGAAAAGATTTTTGTGGGTCATGCTAGCCCTTCTGATGACCTATCATGCTCACCGCGAGAAACCATCCAGGCTAGCATGCGCACCGCGACAAAATTATCTCGACACTTGTGAGAGACCGTGACAAGGATATGGTAGCTCCTAAGTGTGTCTCACTCTAACAGCGACGACAAGTTTTCTCGCGGTGCGCATGCTAGACCATCTGGTCGACGCTGTTAGAGTGAGAGACTTAGACGCTACCATAGTCTTGCCACGGTCTCTCACGAAATATTGTCGGAAAATATTTGTCTGGTGTAGCTTCTCATCGTCCACAGCTAAAATGTTGGGTACATTATCCCATGTTAGAATCCTACAAACTATCTGTGAATAGTATATCTGTACCTACGTTTGTAGATGAACGTTAACTCCACGTCTTATTTAAAAAGTAAGCAAACATCTACGAGGTACTTATTTGACAAATAACAACAATTATCAGATGTTAAAGTCACGCGGTAAATGTAATGCCTAACCTAACTAATATTGTGTTGTACAATTGACTGCAGAAAACAGTATACATAATGAAAACAGTATACATAATGAAAGGATCATTTGTACTAACCCCATTATTTATTCCTTTATAAATCAATACGTAGGTACACCTCATATTTTGATATATTGGATATATTGGGAGTTTTTAAGTCTAGAGTGAACCGGAATCTTCTAGGCAAGCATGCTCCATCATCGACCGCATCATTACTTACCACCAGGTGAGACCATGGTTAAATGTTAGCCTATCTATGGTTAAAAAATAGCATTTTTATAAAAGAATGAATAAATAATGGACAATAGTAAATCGATGCCGTCATATACATGCTATTATTTTAAAGCGAAACGTTTTTCATTTGTTTGTCCGACTTTCATGAACAAATAGCCATACAGATTTGAATGAAACTTTTTCCACAGAAAGCTTAATACTGAGACCAACATAGGGTTACTTTTAATCTGGAAAACAAAGAGTTCCCGTGGTAAGGTGTGGCCCAATACGCATGGTCGGGCGTCTATAGTTTATATACCTACCTACCTACTACAATTTTACCCACCTACCCTCAAACAGCTCACCTGATCGAAATCGGCCCTTTTACGTAGTAATATATTCAGTAATCTGTGACCTACGGACATCTGCTTCAAGGCTGGCAGGGCTTCAGGGCATCTGTAACCCATTGATATAATTTTTAAAGAACTTCATATTGTGGATTGCGGCTAAAAGTTGATTTAAATATAAAATAGGTGCATTCTGAAACGTCATACTTGTTTCAGAGCAATGCGTGATAATTACATTTTTACTACGTATTGAGCAATAATACAATAAAATGTTGCATGTAATATGGTATACGATAGCTAGCAGTCATATGACAACCTGAATCACTGGCCTTATCTTTAGTGTCCTGTTTGCAAGTTTATAATAAAGCAGATGTTAATGATTTCAGTAATACTACTTATATACTACTATATCATATATAAACCGGTTTTAAAATTGACGCAGAGTAAGGCCGCGTTCTCAATATACAATAACCGACAAGTGCGAGTCGGACTCGCGCACGAAGGGTTCCGTACCATTATATTTAAAAAAAAACGAAAAAATCACTTTGTTTGGGAGCCCCTTTAAATATTTATATTATTCTGATTTTTAGTATTTATTGTTACAGTGGCAACAGAAATATATCATCTGTGAAAATAAAAACTAAGTAACTAGAGTCTGGCAAAGGTAACTCTGCAGTGGAGTATTTTGGAACCGCCAAAAACTTTTTCATATAGCCATCAGTTTTTTATGTCATGAATTTTCTGATTGGTTGTGTTTTTGAAAAGAAGTAATGGTTCAACCAATTCAATGTTAAAAGTTTTTTGAAGTATGCACTGTGCTGTGCTGTGCTCTGTGTGTGTGTGTGTGTGTGTGTGTGTGTGTGTGTGTGTGTGTGTGTGTATGTGTGTGTGTGTGTGTGTGTGTGTGTGTGTGTGTGTATGTGTGTGTATGTATGCGTGTACCATATACAAGGTTTTATATTACACCAATTTTAAATCACTGCAGAGTTAGCGTTATCAGACTAGAGTCCGCTTTACCGTTTGGGTAGAGAACCTTAAAAACACAAGGGTAAAAGGGTCTAGTAACATATTTAGTAAACTATGTTATTGCTTCACTATTTCGTATATTACTTTACATTTACGTGGTGTATTTATCTTATTCTATTAGTTTAGGGATTTTATATTAGCGCTTTAAGTATTTTATAATTATTGCACGTAATTGAAAAAGCCTCAGCATCGTTTCCATATAATTAGCCAAAAAATGTACCTTAAACTGTGAATTATGCAATTAATAATAATAATTATTATTATTATATTGAGAACAAGAATAATATTCATTACACTAATAGTTAAATAAGTATCTATATGTACGACCGTACTAATATCATTTAGTACTAGGTTTTAAATAAATATAATACATTCATGATCCAGAAATTATTATCTTCTAACATAAATAAAATTTTAACACCAAAACGATTGACTAACCTTTACCTATTATTATATATTTAAACAAACTTCTTAATAATAATGATTTGTTCATTAAGTAGAATTAAGCCATAAGGCCAAATTGTTTTTATGTTTTAGGGGATCATAATTTTTAAGCCACGATGGATGGAGGTGTTTTAGTTACTATATTCTGATTTTAGATTCAAATAACAAGAAAACAAATAGACTCATAACCGGTAGACGCTGCGAGCGAAACTAGGCAGTGAAACCAAGGGGGCCTAGCAAAGATCCCTTTCCATTAGCGTTAACGCCAAACGATAACTCCAAAACGTATGAGAATGACATTATCTGAGGTCCATAGGTGGTTAATGGCGTTCCCATATACATTTTGTTTATTACATTTTATTTTTGTTTTTAGTTAGCGTTTGGCCCTACTGGACAGGGATCTTTGCTAGACACCCCCCCCCCCCCCCCCCCCCCCCCCGTGTGATTGCAGCCATGCTTCCCGCGCATGTAATTAATTATTCGGAAATATAGAATTATATGCCAATATGTATAAATAAAATTATTACAATAAATAATAGGAAACTTACTTACTTTTTTTTTTTATGTCCACACATATTTATAATTATTATTGCCCATTATGATATATTTTTATAGACCTAACTGATTATAGTAGTATTGTACATATTTTTATAAATTGTAAATTCATATAATTATTGAATAACTTAAAACTTACTTTATGTGTAGTTTGGTATGCAATAAAGTATTATTTTATTCTATTCTAACAGAACTAAACAATAAAAAAGAGTAAACAATATTTGCTATAATATGTTTGTGAGTAAATATTTGCTAAATTTTCATCAGTCTCTGTTAATATCACTTTAGTTCGTTCACTTTGATCTTTCACTTGTCTCTGTATAGTCACTTGACAATTAGTTCAATCACTGCACTGTCGTATTTCTAGATTGTTCTAACAATTTTCTAAGATTTACGCCCGTCGCACTAAACCTTATAAGTGCTTCCTTAACTATTTAGGGTATATTTGGATATACCCTAAAAAGTGCATAGCGTAGCAGCAGGTACGTCATAGAGGGATAAGTGCGAACTTAGGAGCTATCAAACTTTAGTGCAGACTGTAATTAATGGTTCTCAATCCTATCCAATTTCAACCGTCACGTATTCATAATTCATTGCCAAATTAGGGCAGTTTATTCTAACAATACATTTCGAATAGCTTCTAAAAGACTGCTAGGTTTACTTTAAAATATCGAAAAATGATGAAAATCTCATCGACACCACAGATCAGAAAAAAAAGTTACTATGTACTTTGCAGTAATTACTCTTAGGTCAAGACCATACATTATATTATGACATCTGCGGTAAACTATAGACTGTTTATTCTAAAACGTGACACGTGACGTTTGAAATGTATCAAAGTAAATGTAGCAAAATAGACGATCGGGACCAACCACCGGCCAGGGTCACATTTGTCTCACCTTGGTCGGGTTGGTGTAAAAACCGACCGTGTAGATGTCCATACGACCAAGGACGAGTGGTTGGCCGACCGAATAAAGATACCAACCACCATCCACACGGTCGGTTTTTACACCAACCCGACCAGGTGAGACAAATTTGACCTTGGTCGGTAGTTGGTCCCGATCGTCTATTTTGCTCACTTCGTTGGTGTCTCTATCGGGGCACGACCATTAATTTTGTTTTCCTGCTCTGTGATTACAACGATAAACTTATTCTATAGCATCTTCTTAGGAAGTATGGCACTATTTATTAGTACTCCCTGTAGGTCGTCAACCATCAGCTTCTAGGCTTACAAGTTTTCAAGGATGCTATACCTAATACTGGGTCACAAGTTGTTTACCTACTACCTACCTATGTATTTCCATTTATAAGGCGTTTAGGTCCTTTCCAGGCTCATTTAAATGTTTGTTTGGTAAGGCAGGGATGTGCGATGATCGTATAAATAAAAATAATCGATATCGATAAAATTAAAGATTAGTTTGGTAAACTTTTTTGTGGTGTTGTTGGTGTTGGCTGTTTCGATGTTATGAAAATATCGATATTTTTATTTCCACTATTTAAAGCTTACAATTACCATTGGAATAAGTAAGTAACAAGTAGAATTTGTTAACTAAAAACTGATATTTTGATTTCAATAAATACTTATTGAACATCGATGTTGATCTATCTATCGATATTTCCAATATCGACATCCCTTTTAAAGGAAGCATTTGATTACTTTTACAATGAGCAGTCTTTAATTGGACGGCTTAAACGCATGTTTAAATGATTGGCGGCTATATAACATTTCGTCATAAACATCGCTTGAATGACTTGACGGTGAGATATCGGCGACATCAGTATTCCTTCTCTTTTATCTGAATTCAGGACGAAGGAGACACAGAATAACCTTTTCGATTAATTCTGAATCCGACTATAAACTGCTACCATCGTAATAATCGTCTGTACATTTCACATTATCACGAATAGATGATAAAGTTTGATTTCCATTGCACTAATATAAGCTTAGCCTAGATATATCATCTCATCCAGTATTCTCCCTTGTCACGTCTAGTTAAGGTCTAGTTTAGACTGCACCATGCACTAAGCCGGTGCACCTTGATAGGGTTCAGTATTATCTTCTTCATCGCCCAGATTTTCTTCTTCTTCTGCGATCGTTCCAGGCAGCACGATGTAACGGACGTCCCTGTAGAAGAAATGTTCATGTTTGTATTGTGTAGTGTGTTATATTTATTTATTTGGACGCCAACATAGCAAACACCAATTCTAGCTTGAATAAGTCATTAAATTATAATAATATAGCCAAATGTCGATATAATTATAGGTGAAGACAACTTACAAAATTTCTATTAGAAAGATATTGTGGTGTGAGCGAGTACAACACTAAAACTAAGAACTGTTTTATGAGTTGCACGCATACAATCTTTGCGCACGGATGCCACTTATTTATAATAGATAAATTATTAAAATGGCATCATCGTGGTATGAATAACAGTCAAAGACACCTTCGCCTGCATCCTCGCTTAACATTAACACCAGGTAAGGAGCAGTCAAACGTTGGCCTATTCATTCATTAAAAAAAAAAACAAAATTATTGAACTTTAATACCATGTGTTTGAAATGGTACATTTATATTAATTTAGTTTTTTAAACCGCTAATCTTATTTGTGCACATAAAAATATGCTTGTAGGTACGTTTTGAGATGACTTGTCTAAATACGAATTTTACAGGATTTGTGCATAAATGTTATTGGACTAGAGAGACTGAACTTAATCTATGATATCTTACTCGATAATTATTTAAGTTGCTAGATGACCTACTTGTGTATTAATCTCAGGAAATATGAGGTTAGCGCCCCTTATCTCACTAAATCTATCACCGTCTATCTGAGAATATCAAATGTGGTGTAGTAGGCATCTCTTAATACTAAGGGCCGGGCGACACGGTGCGTCACCGCAATGATTTTGCGGTGTGGCGCCGCATAGATGGTCCGTATCGTGTGGCCTACCAGAGATATATTATGTATGTAGAACGACGCAGCGACGATCCAACGTGAAGCGGGGTAACACCTGATTTTATGATTCATCATTCATACTGGTTTACGACCCCTCGCTACGTGGAGCTCTAAGGGGGAGGCCTATGTTCAGCAGTTGACATTTTCAGGCTGTTGATGATGATGACTCGTTTACGCCGAGATGATAATAATAATAATAATAATACCAACGTCACCATCACTACATAGATCCTGGACCCTAACTAGGATTCCCTGTATCTAGGGCCCAGGAACTACGAGGAACATGTTCCCACAACACCCACACACCGAACAAGTTCCGCTTTCTTTGTCCACAAATACTCGTCCAATCCCGGGAATCGAACCTGGCCGCCTCCAGGCTATTACTCAATCACCAGACTATAAGCACTGTCATGAGTCTATCTATGATCCTCAGTTTAGACACGAAGTTGCAAGCAAAAATTGAGTATTTGCAAATATTTAATGATCAAAATTCTACCACCGCTATTTCACTCTTTGATGCCTTTCTCTCTTTATTACGCAACATATGTAGTAATCTGTTTCCGTTTCTGGTCAAACGAGCCTAGTCATAGATAAAAAAACCTATAAAAGTATGACAGATATGAATTGACTCAAAATCCTCGCTTGATTACGCCTTCATGAAATTTTTCTAATTGCTTTAGTATCAGTAGGTATCTATTAGGTATATAGGCTTTTCATAAATGTAACTTATCATGTAGAAGGTATAATAATTATCATCATTAGCAGTAATACGTCGTTGGCTTTCCCCATAGAAGGGTTGCGTCGCTTCTTCAAAGTCGTGTAAACATGCCTTGCTACTGATTTCATTCGTCGGAGTCTTATTCTATGACAGGGTTTGTAAAGAAAACACAGCAAAGCCAAGATCCATTTATTGTGTACCAAAAACATAAATCTTACATACTAAAATTATTATACTTCGGCCAAACTCGACCACGGAATTAAAATTTTTACGTCAGTTGTAATAATGTCTTATTGGATTATAGGGGCGATTATTAAATGTCTGGATTGGTTCAGTGTGTAGCTATCTTATTTTATCCAGTGAATAATTTTTGTGTGATTATTGAAAAAACAGGTCTAAAGTTAATTCAGTCCGTAAGAGGTTTGACCAATTTATAATATAGAGATTTAACAAATAAACGGCAATATTCGTTTTATAAATAAAATAATTAGTTTATAATAATTAAAAGGGATAGATAGGAAAGGGTTGCATATTAATTGCCCAATATAAGTTGAATTGCATTCAATCTGGTTGTCGTTAAATTGTCTGTTATCCGTTATGTCATGGTGATAACATCAGCATGGGTCAAATTATGCTGGACAATATATTCATAGTGATTCCCGAATGATGACGTCAGAGGATGCGAATCAAAACTGCAGTGATCAATTTAAATACACATTTTAATATAAAATGTGTCATTTCATCACAGATCGTTTTCAAAACTGAACAACTATGTCATTCATCAACAAACAACAATAAATAGAATTTCACAAAA
The DNA here is from genome assembly GCA_963580505.1 of Ennomos erosarius. Lineage (NCBI taxonomy): Eukaryota > Metazoa > Arthropoda > Insecta > Lepidoptera > Geometridae > Ennomos > Ennomos erosarius. The sequence continues at coordinate 3,458,514 of OY756983.1, read as the reverse complement.
TAGTGGTCTTTTTTACTTATACATTACTTCTTGAATACTAAACCCCTTATAAACACTGCTGCAATAGCTACGTAATGTTTTGTCTTGTTTTATCGTTGCCTATTTCAAACTTAATAGAGAGAAACAAAACACATCATAACTATTCTTCCGCTACACGGTGGTAAATGGGTTAAATTACATATTTCGCAATAACTTACCTTTTGTCAGTAGAAGTATATAAATGCAAAGAAATACATACGAATACCAGTCTGTATGGACTTATGATACAGTAACTGAATTAAGCCAAAAAATTCACTTGACAAAAATGCTGAAACGGTAAGACGACCGCTACATTAGCTCTGTACTTATTATCGATTGGACCTATTTTTTCATGTTAATAGTAACTTCAAAACAGCGGATTTTCATGACCTGACCAAAAAATGAGACTGCTCACTAAGTTTGATGTCAACTGAAAAATTCCTCTTGAAATCAGAACAGTCAAATAATACAAAAAACAACTAAACAATTAGACTAAAATTTAAACTAGATTCATCATAACACATTCCGTTTGAATATGAACTGTATGGCATTGCATTAGGGCTTATATTTAACTACAGCTGTGTAGGTTGATTTGAAGAGTTGCGGTCCCCATCACGCTTTGCTGTTCAGATCGTACTTAGTCTTTTCTTCGGAGTGCCTACAAATAAAATTACATATTATAAATAGTACTTTAAAATCAAGCTGTGTAGGGTGGCGAATCTAGATTAAAATTAAATCTTAGACAAGATTACAGTCTGTGATACAACTTAACGAAATAACCATTCAACTTTTTGGATAGAATTTTCTATCAATCAATTTTTTATGAACACATTTTTAAGGGAACTATTTTTTTATTTTAATTTCACGGTAATGAATGTGTTGTTTTCATGTATATTTTAAATATTATGTAAACTAATTAACGTCTTGTCTATGGCAACTTTTTGGAGTGTAAACTTAGAAGTTTGTATCAATGCCTTCAAAAAAAAAGAAAATACTAATACTTGCCGACTGGCGAACAATTCAAACAATGCATACAATTAGTTTCGCCACCCCATGTCAATTTAACTATACACTCGAACACTCTAAAACTATGTAACAAGATCACAGCCACAAGTGTTAATACAAGTCCTGGTACATACCAACCGTCGTCCAACATAAAGTGGTCTCTGCCTTCCCCGCTGCTCATATCCGAACCTTCGTCACTACTGTTTACCATGATAAAATCTTTGACAGCTCTGAAAATAATAGCGACAAAATGTTTCTCTTTAGCCACGTCGTAATTTAAAAAGTTAAAAGCCTTTCGCGCCAGTTTTTGATTTTCGAATCCGAGCTAAAGCTTGATTTGAAGCCCCAATGATCGATGGTCCGTTCGGGAGTTGGATGAGAACCAAATATTTTTTATAATTTTTGTCTGTGGTTAGAAAATTATAAAAAATATTTTGCTGTGTCGTGTCGTGGTGGTTTGGTGTGCAGGTTTGTTCGTGTGTTTTTCTGTGTGTCTCGCTTCTATGGTTTCTGGAATCTTGTGTGTGATGATAATAAATGGTAATGTCAGTATATCAAAATAATTATCCTTCTTGAAACTTGAAACTTTCTAGTGTTTCTTTTTAGGTTTTAATGGTTATTTCTTCGAGATTTTGTCATGAACATTTGATGATATTTTCTAGGTGTTTTGCTCCAAAATTAATTCGTTGTGTAAGTTTGTGTGATTTATTAATTTCTGATTTCTTTTTTCTTTGATTGCTAATGTGATGATAATTCCACTTCGTTGAAGACAGTTCTGTCCGATGAATACTTCTCGATATTTTTATTTCTTTTTATCGTGTGGTGGTTTTTTGTGTACTTTTATGATTCTGTATTGAGGATTGGTATAAAATGAAGGACGATGTACTAAGTTTGCCGCAGTTTTGTATTATTTAAGTCACTTTTAGCGTTAGGTCCAGTTATTGGCACGAGCTTCAAGATTTCTTGATAGGAGTTTTATCTCATCAATCTATTCTTCCCTTTTCATCCGCTTGGGTTTGAGTTTCCTTTTCATACCAAAACCAGGATTTTGTAATGGTTCACGAAGAAAATTAATTCCATCTTGCTAAAAGCTGTTTTTGTTAAATTGTTTTCTGTATCTGCAATGAATTAACTGGTTTTATAGAATCTGGGAATTTTCATTATTTGCGTTTCCATCTCTTCTTCATTTCACCTTTAGACTTCAGCCTTTTTCTCTCTTGAGTCTTCAGTCTGTTCATATTCTTTAAGTTCTTTACGTTCCGCATTCTTAGCCATTTTTCCCAAGTCCATTCTCACTTCAGTATATCCTTGACGCACTTCGGCATCCTTTTGCCGATTATTTCCATGGTGTGTGTTGAAACTTGAGTCTTGTGGTTTTTAATATTATTGTATTAAAGCAAGTTAGTGTAAATGTTAATGGAACCCTACTTATTGCTATATTAATAAGCACCCAAACCGGGAATACCGCCAAGCCACGCCTTAAAAATATGCGCAGGAGTTGTCATATCGGTGTAAAACTTTTGGAAAATAGGTTTAGTAAGAATATAGTTTTTAGGTATTGCGAGTAGGAAGAACATATTGTTTGACAGTATTCGTTTTACACGTGCTTTATAATTATTATTAAAGGTGGATAGAAACATCACTCTTGGACCATGAATTCATTTCACACTAGTTAATTTTGCCGCGTGAGGACACCGCCCGGTAACGCTGTAAAGGTCGTTACAGACCAACAGCATTAGACCATCAAAAATAGAAAAATAGGTACACGTGCAATTTAAATCTGCACGTGTATTCCATCATGGTAGTGAGATCCGTACCAAAACTATTCGGTCATGTTGTGAACGCCATACAAAAACAATATGGTCAAGGTCATGCTAGCATGAACGTTTCAAAACATCTGATGCCAATTGTTATTAACAAAAATTAAACAAAACTCGTAGATTGCGTGGTCACTTTCCATCAGCTGAGGTTGTGGCCAAATGTGAGTCTATTCAGTTTAAAAAAAATACCTTTTGACATTTTTTTTTACACGCCCTACGATCACATACATAGATCCTGGACCCTAACTAGGATTCCCTGTGTCTAGGGACCCAGGAACTACGAGGACCATGGTCCCACAACACCCAGACGCAGAACAAGTATTTGCGCTTTTCATTTTGGGTACAAATACTTGTCCTGTCGCGGGAATCGAACCCGCCACCTCCGGGTTATGAGCCGACTTGCTCAACCACCACACCACGGAGGCTGTCGCACATTTCTTTTATAGTCTGTTACGAGAGAAAAAAATTGTATTAACTTTTGCCATACCAATACCATACACTATTATCATTATATTAAACGTCGTTAGAAAAGCTTTCTCATGTCCAAATGGCATTCAAAACATAATCAGAAAAATATTTAGTTCCCATGCTGGTTTCAAGAAATATATAAACACGAAAATGACAACTCCCGCTTTAGTTCATCAACATACCTGTAGAAGACATAGTGCTGCGTGATGAAGAATATATCGAAGATTAAGCTGAAGGCTCCCAAGCCGAACTTGGTGAAGTCTCCGAAGAAGGACGCCCAATCGTTGTAGTTGTAAGCGTTCAGCATCATTTGTAGGATAGAGAGGAAACCGCCGACGAAGTCAAGAAATATGTTGCCGATCGACCATCCGACGGTTGACTTGCGTTTGTAGTTCATGTAGGCCTGAAATAGGAGAGATGGAACAGTTAAAAACCACAGAGCATATAAGGGGGTTAAATAATTAGGTGAGGCGTTTAAGATAAATAATCAACTTCTAGTAGTAGAGGAAGACGAGTCGCTAACAGTAGTGATCACGATCATTATTTTAAGGTGGTAGAACTTATCTGCAAAGTTCGTCAAGCAAGGTACCACCGCTTTGCCAGTTATTCTGCCACTAAACAGTAGTGTGCAAGCACTACTGTATTCTGGTTTGAGTGACAGTGAAATTACTGGGCAAATGAAACTTATGATTCAACCATCGACTAGAGACTAACTTCCGAGAGTAGAAAAAATCCAGTCACTATGATCACGCTTATTATAAAAGATTAAGACACTAAGAAAAAGAAACTTAACAGGACGAATGTGAACGCATTAAGCTGATGACTCCTTAACTTAGTAGGTTTACAATATTAAGTGATGTTTGTATGCAAGAAAACTCTTTGATTTGACTTGATATGAATTGGGCTGGTGAAAAAAACATAATAACAGTAACTCACTTGTGGCACATATTTGATGAAAGTGATGCTCAGTTTGATATAACTGCAGTAGTAGAGGAAGTCGAGCCACGCGAGCTTGCCCGCGGCGCCCATACTGCCGGTCACTATGATGACGGCCACGAACACGGACATTATGCCACGACCGGTCAACGATACGCGTTGGTCGTCTCGCTGGAAGTAAACGAATTATTTGTTAGTGAAGTCAGTAAGGGAGGAATGTGCTTGAAATTCGTAGTACTGTTCATCATCACCAGATGGAAAGTCTGTACTGCCAAACTGGTATAGCAAAAGTCCGTTTAAAGAAATATCTGCGTAGACTTAAATATCAATTCATTGTGAACTTCAGCGCGGGTTCCCAAAGTCGGTGTGCTAAGTAGCCGTTTTCTAAAAACATGCCAGAGTAACATTTATATCCTTAGGTTACTTCTTCTATAGAAGTTATCTTAACGGGATGTTAATAACATATCCCCATACCTCCTTCTCCCTTCATTCCCACCTTCCCATCACTCCCGCTCCCATCCACCTTCCATGCGGTGGTGGAAAGAAGTATACAATAGCATCGGTCCCCCACAATAGGAAAACCTCCTATCCCACTTAAAAAATAAAAAACTTCAGCACGGCGCTTACGACAGAGACAACGTACGCAATATCTGATTTTGACTGTTTTTTTTAACTAATATTTAAGTATGTTTTTTTATATATTTTTGAAAACAATAAAAACGTCAGACTTTCTTAATGTTTGTTGGGATTACACACATTTTTTCAATACAATTTTATATTCCATAGTAACAGTAAAATTTGTATTATACATTCAATATAGAATCAAGATTTATAAAGGGCACGATTTCCAACTTACCTCATACAAAAAGCACTGGATGATTGTGATGAGGGTTGCGAAAGCAGCGTGCAGAGAAAAGAACACGTCGTTCAGTTGTACAGGGTTGTGGCCGCGAGGGTGGCGCTCGAAGTACTGCGCCTGGAATACAATTACAATAAACATTAACATAGACACAGATGTGTGTGTTATTTCGATGTACCAAAATAATTCCTAAGAGCTATTATGGCTCAAAAATTTGCCACGTATACCGTTAAATTTCAAACCATGTTGAGGACTATGTGTCCTCTTCGGGCTGTTGATAATTATGATGATGATGTAGTCTAGTCATCAACAGCCTGAAGATAGGCCCTGCTGAACATAGGCTTCCCCCAGAGAGCGCCACTTTGAGCGGCTGACCAGATCGTCGGTCCACCTACGCTGCTTCTTCTGGTTCGTGGTGCCACTCGAGAACCTTTAAGAATTTCATACTTTACTAGTCCCATATACTTCAAGTGTGATTCAGGCTCTAAAGCTAAAGTGTAGAATGCACCACTACTGGTAGAAGAATAGAATAGGAAGGTGTATTCCGGTAGTCTCACTTGACAGACAGTTCCTTCCCAGGACTGGCTTGCTAACTTCGGCCTTAACGTCACATAATATGCCAAACCCTCAAACCAATACTTGTTGTTTGCACAATACAAACCGCCTTTTAAGTCATAAAGGCGGTTTCGCTGCTGCATTGTCTAATTTTTCTAATTTAACCTATCATTATCTGGGCCATTATTCTCTATGAAAACACAGATTCCTCACGATTCGAAACCACGTCGTTATCGTGTCTTGTTCAAATCGTATCACAGCGTTAGGAACACCTTCACTTTAAATTAGGTTATTTTTATTTTGAAAAAAATATATTGACATAAGTGCTGATAACTTTAGATGTGATGATGTTTAAGAACGCATTTCGGTAAAACAAGTGATTTTTGACAGTTCAAATCGCGCCAATTCCCAATTCATTTCGCGCGGTTTTGTTTTCGTTTCATAGAGAATAGAGTTTTGCAGATTTCTTATGTAAGACAAGGAATTCGCGTGGTTTCGAAGTAAGGAATCCATAGGGAATAATGACCCTGGTTGTTTTATTTTATAAAATCATCACCATCATCATCGTCTACACATGCGTACTTCATTAGGGGGTTTGCCATAATCATCACGGTTGGCTGATTGACACTTTTGTCTTGGTTGGTGATCGCAGTAGATTATAACGCAAACCGATAAGAACGCTGCTGCCGATTCCCTGGATTTCTTTGATATTTTATAAAGAATCTATCAACAAACAGTTCTATAAATACCTGAATCTCTTCGGAGAAGTACAGGCCGCAGTTGAACAGCGAATACATAGTGAATCCCATTATATTCAGCGTCACAAAGTCGAAGTTGAGTCCCACAACACTTTTCCTCTTAAAGTTTATATAAATTTGCGGGTAGAAGGATACCGACCACGCGGCGAAGTATATCCAACCCATTATGTATGAGATTATGTATATTGTGTTGGAATGCATTACGACCACTCGAAGGAATATAGAGTCAACGCTGGAAAATAACAGTACAAAATGATATTGAAATATCTAATCTAAATCCGCTTAAAACTAGCAACAAAGTATCTTATATTTCGCTGGTAAATACCACACAGAATCACTTAGATTCACACAGAACCAACTAATACTACAACACATAGAATCACACAAATTTCGTTGGGAGGTGGGTAGACTTGACCAAAAATTGGTGCTGCCACCCATCCAACTAATGTCTTTTTTTTTTTTTTATGAGAATGAATGACGTGACGAGCTGGTCGTTCACCTGATGTTAAGCAATACGGCCGCCCATAACAGTTGCAGTGTCACTCGGAACTTTAAAATAATAAAGTTTCGCGCGACACTGCACTGCGCACGTCATCCTGAGACATCACGCAGTCTAGTAATCAGATTACTACACTGTGTAATCAGGTCATAAAGTCTCATTTGCCCAGTAATTTCACTAGCTACAATGCCCTTCAAACCGGAACACAGTAGTGGTTGCACACTACTGCTTGGCGGCAGAATAACTGGCAAAGCGGTGGTACCTACCTAGACGAACTTTGCAGAAAAGTCCTACCACCTAGTAAAACACAACACTAGTCTACAAAAAAACGTTGCTTAACTTTGCTGATCGTTATCGACAGATTGAGTCTAGCTTTGCTAAGCGATGATAGTAACAGATTTTATTAAGATACTTACTCGACATATCCAGTCGGCGTGACATTAAACGTGACTTCAGAATGTCCCGGGCTCTTTCCGTACGCGCAAATTTCATGCGTTATCTCCGCCGATGCATTGGGTTCATTCGAACCCGGTATCTCTACCGTCGCTGGGACTAATTGCAATATATCTGGATGTTGGATCACGGCTGTCAGGTACAGAGTTGTGTTGTATTCACCCCTGAAAATAAACCAAAAATAATGGTATTTTTTTGATACTAGAAGAAGTATAAGAAAGAATACAATAGGCCAAGTTAATTGATTGATTGGTTGCGTTTAGAACTACACTAGGTATACCTACTCTTGTTTCATTTTGTAAAAGACCAAGAATAACTGAAATAGTTAGTTCTAGAATTTAAAACCATTATATTAGATATGTGGCGTTGAAAATAAAGCTTTATCACAGATTACTGAATATATGTTACTTCAGTTTGACTAGGTGGCCTCCGATCAGCAGTGGGCGTCTTCAGGCTGGTGTTGATGTTAGGATTTGAATACAGCAGTGATTTAAAGTTGTTTTTACTCACACTTGCACCAAACTGAGCAGATGCGTTTGATCTACAAGCAGATTGAGATCTGTAGCGTCGAGGTACATTTTGTCTTTCTGGGAATGTGCACTTGGTAATCCTGGAATTAAAAGAAAAGTAATGGTAGAAATAAGAAATAATAGTGTGGAAGCAGCGTATTCATAATACACTAATTCATACCTACTTCACTACGTTATAATTTCGAAAATAAATCTATTCGTCTTCTTGTTAGGCTGAAATGATCGTGATGAAAATCGATGTGGTGATTTGAGCACTATGGAAAGATAAATAGGAATCAGTGGAATACAGCGTTTAGCTTTTAAGCCCCGTGCGTCTTGAACATAGCTCGGTTTTAAGACATTCAATCTCTAGTTCTTTATAACTCGAGACGATAATAATTTTATGAAGCTTTTTACATAAGACCTTCGTAACTATAATGAACCGTAACATTCACTGTTATAACTATTAAATGCAAGTTCATTACACAGCAAAACGTCGACCTCGACCTTGGATTGAGGTAAAACACCTGTAGGTTCACAGAAAAATAATAAAGGCGCTAGATTCAAGTTGGTAGTACCACCTTATATAACATTTTGTTGACTGAATTTGCTGGACTTGACGTCTTGGGCTACACGTACCCGCCTCCTATTATTATAATATGATGTTGGGTCATAACCAAATTAATAGAACATGCATATATATACAATTTTCGGTATATTTGTAAATATTTGGCTGTATCTAGACAAACGAAAGCATAGATACCGAGCGCATCGACCAAACAAACACTTTGCAAGAATTCAATCGCATCTCGAAATCTAATAATTGTCAATGTACCCGTAATTATAGAGGAATTTCTTCTATGCCCGTAATAGGCATGATGACTACTATTAAAAATGAACAAGTAAATATTACTTTCATAAAGAAGATTAAAAATGAATGCAATAATTGAAAAAAAAAGGTAAATAAATCACGGAGATATAAGCTTTTAAAGTTTATACAGGCATCTCCTGTCCCTTTCTCGCGAAACAGAGCGCCTCCACAGTTACTATGAAATTCCACTCGTGACGTCACATGCCAAAGAGATTGTATGAAAAGCTACCACAGCTTAGTAATGAGGTACTATGAACGACCTTCCTCTGACGTCACTGGCCGTTTGAGCTATCTCTTTCTATTCCGGTTTTTAAACTTGGGTCATTTTTTGTGATATTTAATTTTTGTTTTCACAAATGTTTATCTAATGTTTGAAGGGTATTATTAATTTATCCAAAAAAACAAAATTTAGTCATCATGCCTATTGTGTATCGTTCCGCTCCACGCTTTCTAGGGTAACATTTTGTTTTCAATAGTTTTCAAGTTGTTCTAATAAATAACCGCATTAACATCACCAGTCAAATACGTTCCTACTGCTTCAACACGGGCCTTTTCTCATATGGAGTGAGATTCTGGCCAAGTGCCGGTGGCGGAACACATGTTCTCGAGTTGTGATTCTTGACGATGCTGGTTTCCTTACAATGTTTTTCTTCACAGTTTTAAGAGAGTGCAAATTCCTCACATAAGTTAAGAAAATCTGGGGATCTGCTTATAAGCCTCGTTTAGTAATTAAATAAAACTTACCTAATAAAATGAATGCAACAATACATATCCTTATGCTATGACTAGAGGGAGCGCTCGCGACACCTCGCGGCGGGAATACTGCTATATCACGCGCCATTTTTCTTCGAATCTGAATTATCTGGGAACAACAAAATGAATTCTAATTACAAACAAACAAATACAGATAAATAAACATAGGTATAGGTCTACCAGTCAGGCGGGGAGCCGATGGATGCAGGAGGCGAGCAGCCGCTCTAAGTGGCGCTCCCTGGGGGAGGCCTATGTTCAGCAGTGGACGTCTTCAGGCTGTTAATGATGATGATGATGATAGGTCTACCAAAACCTGATGACAGAGGGAAAATAAAATTTGTAGTAGGCAGCGCTGACGTAATAGGATTAATATTTTCACTTCTGGGCCTTTATTCTCTATCGATTCCTTACGTCGAAACCACGCGAATTCCTTGTCTTACATAAGTAATCTGCAAAAGTCTATTCTCTATGAAGCGAAAACAAGATCGCGCGAAATGAATTAGGAATTGGCGCGATTTGAACTGTCAAAATCATATGTTTTACCGAGACGCGTTCCGAAACATCAACACATCAAAAGATAATTATGACCATTTATGTCAGTATATTTTATTCAAAATAAAGATAACTTTAATGTAAAGTGAAGGTATATCTAACGCTGTGACACGATTTTCTGGAAAAGTTAGTTATAATAATTATAATATTGATAAAAAGTTCTAGGGTCAAACTTAGTCGTGGTAAAATTTAAATTAGTTCCGACATAATAACCACCAAAACTTGACTGTGCAAGTGTGCATTACGCTTCCGCATACCCGGTAATACGTTGCTTTAATGGCCAATATGTTCCTTTTAATGTCAGCGTTTCTTTCCGGATTATTAATTTTCCATATATTATTATTATTTTTATTATCACACCATAGAAATTAAATATTTGCAACGAGGAAAAAATGACAGTGCATGTTCCTGAGCAGCACTGGTGAATAGGGCAAGAGAAATGCGCTTCGAATATTATTATAACTATTATGTAGTATTACACTAGATGGACCGACGATCTGGTGCAAACTGCGGGGAGCCGATAGATGCAAAAGGCCAGCAGCCGCTCAAAGTGGCGCTCTCTGGGGGAAGCCTATGTTCAGCAGCTTCTTCAGGCTGTTGATGACGATGATAGTATTATCGGCTGGCTATAGCCACTCACTTATTAGATGCAATAAGGCCAACGATGATGAGTATTATAAATCAAAAAAGTAGGTATCCTACATAGCCTATTCAATTCTACTTAGTGTTCTGATTAATGTGATCAGGAAACCAGAAGTTCTACTTGAATAACTCCGTTAAACTTGTCTTTAAGATGTCTGAATACCGCAATTTTAATTATAACATTCTATTCATCTCCGATTCAAGCTTGCGGCATAGAATAGATAAGTACTTAATGTACCTGCTGTAGGCTGTAGCCGTTTGAAGTCGGAATCTTCAAGGCTAACTTGCTATCGAGAATAACTTGTGTTTGTGCGAAGTAATGAGTATTGAGGTTACAACTACACAGAGTTCAATCAATAGTATGTACTTACATCGGTAAACATCTAACCTTTTGTTTCTATGGGTAAACATATACAAAATATGATTAAGTGAATATCATTTATTTTTAATATAATAAGATTTTAAATATCCATGGTCACTAACATTACTCTCATATTTCTCATTACTCTCTTTCTTCAGTTCGTCCGTGATCATGGTGCTTGCAACAGTACCGAAATATCAGCAACTCGAAACAAATAAATTACATGGTAAATATCCCGTTAATAAACAATATGTGAGTTACATTTTTTTTTTCTTCAAAATATTAGCTTTTTTATGCTTGAATGGGCTCGCGTTTGACAACAGCTTACCTAGGCCCATGAGGTGCTTTTCACTCTTGATTTGAAGAGACAATGTTAGCAGTGTAACATTGTAGACTTTGTGAAAATAATAATAAACATTGTGTCAGTAGATGTGAATTTAACGTAAAAATTCAAGTGTATTTAAAAGAAACGCAGCCAAGCGAAGCAAAATAATCGTCACGGTTCATAAAAATACCTTTACGTTTAAATCGCAAAGTAGAAAAGTATTTTATTTTGTATTTGAATTGAACACGATATCGCGTGTGGATTTTTTTATATGACACAGAATAAATAATAATTCTGTGTCAATATAAAAAATCCGTGAATATGAAATATTATTTAAAACGTAGCACTGGTTTAAATGTAAATTACTAACTTTTAATTTTCAGCCCTAATTAATGGTCACGAATTTAAAATATAGATTGGCAGGCTATCCAAAACTTTAAATTGGTAACTATACATGTTAATTCAATATAAACTAAGCAAATATTTACACTCCCATATTTCTAATAAGTACTTAGACCTAGGAACATTTTGTAAAATTTTTTGATCTGTTACCCGACTAATAATTTTAAATGCTAGCCAAAATAAATCAATGAAGATTATGCAATACCCTTTAATAGTAAGCCTTTGATTATTCAGTCTACAGTTTCGCACTAACAATAACTATAATTTACAATTCATGCTACGTAGGTATGAAGGTACATAAGAGCGATTAAGTTTGAAAACTGTAAAACTTTTTATGAATACTTTAATGAATTTGCCTTTTGCTTTTATTTTGCTAAAAGGAAAAAAATCAATTGCCCTTTTCTGTGCACATAGGTAGTAAGAAATAACAAACGTTATTAATTCTATTTGATAGGCAAATGCAACGAATATGGTATTAGTGTGCAAATCATTTCATACACAAAATAATGGAATAGTGACGGTTGACGGCCTGATAGCCCAGTTGATAGTAGCCCTGCCTTCTGATCTGAGGGGTTGTGGGTTCGATTTCTACCCAGGACAAACATTTGTATAAGGAACATAGATATTTGTTCTTTGTCTGGGTGTTACATTGTATTCTATGTATGTATTCACAAACAAATAGTATTTAAGTATTCCATCAGTTATCTGGTTCCCATAGTACAAGTTTTGCTTATTTTGGGGCTAGATGGCGCTGTGTGAAATGTCCACATATTATATTTGTTTATTTATTTTAAATCTATACTTGAGCATCAATCGACGACTGGACTATAATAAAAGTTCTGTAATAAAAGCTCAGCTAACTAAAATTTACGATATGAACAACGAATAGCGTGTTTAGTATATACAAAACAAATATCTCGCAGCCACAACATGTTTTTATAACTGCAACCACGTATCGATACTGTTGGTTGACCTCACTGCAACTTGTCATTGCCAATGTTACGTGAAGCAGTTAACTAGGTACATTAGTATAAGAATATATTAAAATAACAAAAAACCAGACTACGCTGTAAATATTTTTGCATTTGTACGTATATGAATTCACTCAAAACTCAATTTATTATGCCAAACAAACAAACAGATAGACAAACAACGTTTAGAAGAGAAGGGATGTTAGCGTATACGGTCGGGCGGCGTAAGTATGTCACAATGAAATGAGAAATATGGTAGAATTATGATAGAATTTGATTTTAATCGTTTAGTAGTAGATAGTATGTAGTGTAGTAGGAAGTTATTAATTAAATGGTAGCATTATGTTTCGGAATCGGATAGACAATCATCAAGCAAAAAAGTTGCATCACATTACTAATAATAAATACACAAATAGCAGCAACTACTAAAGCGCATTGTGAATGCATGTACACTGTCAAGGGCAATTGTATTATTATATCAGGAGAAGGACGTGGAAAATTGTAATCAGTTTAAGACGATTTACAACTGGTGATGGATGAACTTGATTAGATAATCTAATTGATAACGACGAAATCTGTGATTTTTATTATTAGTTGTATACGAAATTTAAAATGGCTCTGTTTTGCAGTCCTGCTTGTGTGACTGAATGAATACAACGTACAGCCCAAATCCTTCAGATTTGGAGGATTACTTACTTTTACGATAGAGGTGTAAAAATCTTGAAATTCAACATATTAGGGGTCGAATGGAGTGTTAAAGATTATATGAATAAGCGCAGTTGAAACCGCTGGGTGCCTCTAGCCTTGGATAAATGCAATGACAAGACTGGACTGGACGTTAAAATTGAGTGCAAAACAGTAAAGGATTATCAAAAGCCTTTCGTAGAAAACAGCTGGAATCTAGATTGCAGCGAGAAGAAATATATAGGTAACACTAACCTCATAAATGGGAAACTAGGCTGACAGTTTCTCAAGCTAGGTCTGTTAAAGAAAATATCAAGAAAACATTTCTTGAGCTTTAGGCCCAACCGTAGACCTAATAGGTTAAGACATAACTAAACTAGATCAAACTTGTCACATACGCAATATCTTAAATCAAATGCCACTTAAGTATAGGTAAAGACTCAGAATAAGCAAGACGAGATACTTGTGGACCTTGAGGAAACCCAGAAATAAAGGAAAACCGTAACAGACATCACTATAGCACGTGATCAAGAGTATAAACTATAAAAATAAGACACAACAAACAACCAAACAACAGACAAACTGACATAAAGTTACCTGCTACATTCACAGGAACACACAATAATTTAGACACTGATTTGGACGGCAACAGGATGATAACAAGATAAGAGTTCAAAAACTAATACCCGACTCGACCTAATTATTTAGAGGGCATTTTTACCTTCGTCCAAATGAAGGGGTGTTGTATTGTATAACTAATTTGTTAATTATTCTTTTAAGTAGGTACCTACTTCTATCATCTATGCTACAACTTTACAAGCGCTATGCAGTTGCGCGTTATAACGAGGTGGGAGGAAGCTACTTTTTCAAATTCCAACATCGTTTAATTCCTAAAGTATTGAACCTACAGTAAAAATGAATAGAATCTTTTTTATGGCGGATGTAATATGATTTTTTTCACAAAAGTAATTGTAATACTAATCCTAAAGGTTTCTGAGATATAAGCAAATATCCGAAAAAAGTGATATTCAAGCCCTTCCCCCTCCCTCTACTTACCCCCCACCCTCGGAAATTTTTAGTATATTCATCAGTACACTTCAAAGTATAACTGTGCCAATTTTGTTGCCCAGACCACTATAGCGAATCAATTGATACCCCATTGCCCATGCATGAAAATCGTAGTAGTTAAGGCACTTCTGTAGAACATACTACATACATACATAAATATACACTACTAAAAAGGCTTATAGCGTAGGCTAGGGCCTAGGTTATCCCTTCGGGAAAACCAGGAGTGGTTGTCCGTAGTCGGCTAAAATACGTGTGCAGAGTTTCATTTCGCTCAGATTTTTATTAGAAGCCTAATCAAAATTATCGTTTATCAAACCAACAATAAAAAAGAGATTACAAAATAATTGCAGTTGTGTTTGCACGTGTTTTTGAGATGACGAGTGATATTTCAGTCATTATGTACTCATTTTCCTCAAACATAATGTAAAAAATTCAGTATTGAAAAAATGAATTAATAATTAGATACCCGAAACTTCGGATACCCATCCTATTTCTAACGTCGTAGGAATGAATAATAAATGCAATGTTATGGTAGAAACATCAGTTAAGACATATAAAATGGTGTTTAGTATAAAGTACAATAAACAAACGTGTCCGATTAGAAACCGGCTTCGAGACACAAGGTTTGTGGCACAGCACAGGGTACAAAAACTAGCCATCCGTCTCTTGTACATGTTCAGAATTCAGATACACACGACGAGCGGTTTAACGAGAAACTGGTATTGTTTTTTACAGCTTGTAAACACTTAAACGTCGGTCAAAATGTATGGTCAAATTGTAGGTGTTGTCGTTTGTTGTAAAGAAGGCGCAAAACAAAGTGACCTGCTCTAAAAGGCTTTTCTGTAGTTCTATAGTGTGCCAAATGACAATGCCAGATGCGAGGTCAATGGCAATTATGCAACAAGCGTACCTGCTGTGCCTCCTGAATTTAAACACATGGTTTTGGTTAGCGTTCTCACAGAGAAATACATAAATGACAATGCCATTAGTGTCAGCTGGTTCGTATAGTTATGGATTATTAATTTGCAATTAGATAAAAGCAGACATTTCTCTGGCTGTCTCACTCTCACTTCACTTTCAACGTAATAGTGGAAATAGGAAAGCGTATTTTCTCACGCTCGCATTTCATTTCCAATGACACGTTATATTATATGAACTCAGTCAGCTGTAGACGTACAGAAATCGATACTCAATTACTTATTAAAAATAACGATTGTACTAAAACACTCTTACCTCCAACCATCTAGTTATCTGTTTTCAATGCTTCATCTGTTTTCACACTATTTTTCGAAATAAAAGGGTTCCATATGTTACACTACACTATGGACTATACTATTACACATACACTACATATGGACCTAAGTATCTACCAAACACCAAACACCAAAACACATTCAGCGTTTCAGGACTGAGATAATACCCAGCCTAAACAAACTTTACAAAATATTAAAGGAAGAAATTAGATTTAAATATAGAAATACGATAAACTTTCGACAAATACAAGGGACAAATGAAAAAATCTGACTCTCAAGTAAAATATGAAAATTAATAGTCATAGTCATAGTCATAGTCATTTATTAATATAAGAAATACACGTCTAAAATAAATAAAAATAGGTACAACAGGTACCAAATTAAACAATTCCGCTTCTATGACTATTGGATGTCAAAAATACAAAAATAAAACTTAATAATACAAAATGTCATAAATATATACAAAAATGTCAATATAAGATAATTAGAAATGCTTAATTTAAATAGCAGTAAAATAAATCTTGATGATATTGGATTTGATTTGTTAGTTACTCCCCAAATTATAGAAAACAAGCTAAGCGTACAACCACACCATCCCTTTTCAAAGCTGAAAACAGCACGCGGTCGTAGATTCGTAGATCACCTTCCGTGTGATTTATATAAATAAATGAACTGGCTTGCGCGCGGTCAGTCTCGGTACGGTAGTACTACTATTTATTCTGTGAGCTCAGTCTATTAGTAAACTCTGTTTGCTCATCGTAGAGTTCAAAAAACCACAATGATCTAAAGATCGACCGCCGAAGATCAAACGATGTTAAGTTCTATGAGGCTGAAATATGGAACCTCTCGATACCTTATACGTTTGAACAATTCCGCTACTCAATTGTAATCGAAGATGACCTTAATTCGAATGGCATAGCTGTTAGTATTAATAATAATTTTAAGGCAAGTTAAGTTTTCATTCTACTAGTCGGTGGAGCGGTTAAATCAGATAACATATTAAGTGACTGCAATTATAACGTAGGGAAAGGACATCCGTGACGGTCCTCGATTACTGTTTGAAAAAGTTTGGAAAGGATGCAGTCATTCATACATGATAACACTTATGCCTCTACCTACAGTCTACCAACACTGTGGGTCTAAAGTTGTTGCTTTGTGACATGCATGCCTCGAGTCTGCAGGTTACTTACTATATAAAAAATAAGTCAATAATTTTAAAAATACACCGAAAACCTTAACTGTAAATACTGTGATAGGTATATGAAATCAGATCCCAGGATAATGGATAGTGGTCCTCCCACGCGATTCAATTGAAATACATAAAGTTAAAAATGCAACAGTACCTTGAACCGAGATAAATGCTAAGCTGTGACTATGTTGAAAAACCTATAATTGGCACTCATAGATATTTCAAAATACATAATACGTGACTTAATTTTGCAAATAACACTTCGCTGCTGCTTTTGATAAAGATAGAGGACCAAAAAAATTAACAAATCAAAGCAGTGACACCAATTACAAACTAAGTATTACTAAAATACAGCAGTAACTAAATTACGTTTGGCCTTTAGAAAAAATAACGTAAGCCGACGACCGAAAAATAAGTATGTGAACCCAAAAAAGTATTCCATACTTTTCCCCACGGTTTTAAACTTCAAACTATCTTTATACCTAACCTTTATATGGTCGTTCCGCCGGTTATCGTTGTGAATAGGTATAAAAACGCACCCACTAGATGGACCCACGATCTGGTGAAAGCCGCGGGAAGCCGATGGATGCAGGAGGCGAGCAGCTGCTCTAAGCGGCGCTCCCTGGGGGAGGTCTATGTTCAGCAGTGAACGTCTTCAGGCTGTTAATGATTATGATGATGATGATAATGATGATGATGATAAATACATACGAGTAACAATTTTAGTTGAACGCGGTTTTTTATTTATAAGTGTATTTTATAAGTTTAGATAGTTTTAGGTTTAGATAAGTACCTAATTAGTTTAGATTTAGTTTTTAGTATTTGTATTTTGTATTTAGTTATTAAATTTGTAGTTAGTTCATCATTAACGGCCTGAAGACGTCCACTGCTGAACATAGGCCTCCCCCCGGGGGGAGTTGTAGTTAGTTATTATATTAATATGTAGTTAGTTATTATATTAATAAAAGGAAGTTGAACTAACAATTAAATTGAGAAGTAAAATTGGAAATTGAGAGTACCTACGTACCGTACATTTAAAAAAATAATTAATAAAAGTATTTCCTTATAACGACACTCACTGCCACCACTATTTCGCTGTTGACATTGACGCAATCCATTGCAGACTGTGTTGATAAAAAATAATAATCCTTCTTATTATATCTTCAATATGCTACGTATAACGTAGATAATACCATTTTGACTGCGATTTATTTAATAGCTATTGTTTAGCCCGGGTTTTCTACTTTCAAGAAACTGTAAGGTGATTCAAATACTTGTCTGCGTTGTCTTCATTCAGTTGCGAAAATAGAAAATATACCTACAAAATAACAATGTAAGGAAAATTGGATTAGATTGTAACACTTGAAACGTGTTACCAGATGTACCTGATAAAATAACCTAGTTAGATAAACTAGCGGTGATGCTAAATACAATGTAACAATACATTTTTGTAGGTACTTTTATGACTAATTTATTATCACTTTACTAACGTAATATATTATGTGAAAGTATACGCGAGCGTCGATGTTAGAAATTTGATAATAACTGTGTAACATTTGAACGTAGATAGATTGAAGGCGCCGAATGTCCACGTTATTTGTATCATTTTACAAAAATCACCCTTGGGTTTATTTAATTCTTGTCACGAATTATAATGTTATTGTAGGTGGGATCCGTTAGGACCTACCCAAACATGCATATGCATATTATGTTGTTATCACAAATCATATCCGTTGTCAATAATACTATGACTGATTATTATTAAACAAGGAACACCAAATACCCATTAATTCATCATCATCATCATCATCAACAGCCTGAAGACGTCCACTGCTGAACATAGGCCTCCCCCAGGGAACGCCACTCAGAGCGGCTGCTCGCCTCCTGCATCCATCGGCTCCCCATTAATTGATTGTGATTAATACAAGAGGTTGATTAGCGTTGAAAATATATCGATTTAATTACTGACGACATTGAAAAGTTCAACGATTACATCGACATTGATAAATTTCGACTTGATTATTAATTTATTATGCTACACGAATAGACTTTTACTCGTAATAGATATAGTATACCAAAACTCAATAACCACCTTTGGTGAAATTGATATTTTATACTTAGTAATGTTTATTTTATAAACTAGGCAATTTACGAGGTAAATTAGACATACCTAGTAGGTCCAAGAATTTCAAGTTCGTTAATGAGTACAGATTATGAGGGTCTCTCTATCCGGAGGTTCACCATCTCTTCCCGCGGATGGCGTTAGTACCGGCTAAGGGAATATCTAGGGGGCAGCAGCATTTGTGTTCGGTTTTTCTGTCGGCACTATAATCAACAGCCCCGTATTAAGAGCGAGCAAGCAGCGACGCTGACGTCTGCCGCTCCTGCGTCTCCTGTCAATTATATACAATTTGTAAGCAGTTGAGCGGCAGACGCGCGGCAGCAGCGCTGCTGACTCCTTCGTAATAGGGGGCTGCGATCACCAAAACGCCTGCCGAACGTGTTGATTGTATTATAACAAACCTCATAGGCATTATTTAGCTCCAATTTGTATTATTGTATCTATGTCATTCTGTTATTCTGTTACTGTTATAAAAATCATAAATATTGTGTAATTGTTTCTAATTATTGAGATAGTTTAATTATTATAAAAAATTGTACCTAATTGGATGATAATAATGTGTAATATTTATAATTGGTAAATATGCCGTTAATATAAACACATTTTTTTTTATTATTAAATTAAGGGAGACTACGTTCAGCAATAAACGCAAAAAGCCTACTGATGATGGAGTAGTAGTGAAAAAAAACTGGTATTCATACAGTATTCCGAATAGTTTTCACGCAAGTGTGTTAGTAGGAGACAAACAGAGCACGTTTGTACAACATAATATATATGTCATTTCGTAGGTGTTAATTGATAAGAAACGGTGGTAGGTAATAAGAGACAGCAAGATGATGAGATATGAACTCTAAATATGCGGGCAATTTAAACTACTTTCTCAAATAGCAGAAAGTTATATAGGCCTGCTTTCGGAGGAGGTTAGACAGTCATCATCAATATATTTTCAACCGACTTGAACTACACTACTGCTAATACTATTGGAAGTTCTCAATTCAGTTGCTTTTTTCAATGAATCACATGACCACATCATCGGCCGTCAACTGCTAAAATAGGCCTCCTCCACAAACCACCACATTGGACGATTTCCCACGGGGGATTTGTCATAACGAATTTAAGTACATTAAATAAAATCAAAATTACATGAAAGTGTAAACCACGGTTAAGTTTACATAGATGAAAATTATTATAATAATTGCTAAAATCTTTAGCAACAAGCAAGATTTGAAACCCGCGCCTTTCAACTCACCGGTTTAGAGACTTTTCCAACTAACTATGGTCGCATTCCCCAGTGGCTGCTTTAAAACTTTGTACCGACTATAAGCAGCCGTTGCGGCATTTTATGGACACATAATACCTTTGTAAAAATACAATTAGCAATTGTATTTCATCTGCAACTGATTTACATCTGCAAACAATGACACTGTACGACGTTCGACGGGCCCGATAGCTCAGTTGGTAGTATCCCTGCCTTCTGAACTGAGGGCTGTGGGTTCGATTCCTACCCAGGACAAACATTTGTGTGATGAACATAGATGTTTGTTCTGCGTCTGGTTGTTATATTGTATTCTACGTATGTATTTACAAACAAAAAAGTATATAAGTATTGTATCAGTTATCTGGTTCCCATAGTACAAGCTATGCTTAGTTTGGGGCTAGATGGCGATGTGTGAATTGTCCACACATATATATATTAAATAACATATATATATATTAAATAACGTACTTTCAATAAAATGAACAAATAACAACTAAATTGTACTAATATTGAATTAATTAAAAACGTAAGTAAGAAATACCGCTATTGGCTTACGTCGTATGTTTTGATACTTTATACAATCCTTTTACATTTAACAACAAACACTTATAATAATGGTTTGACATTATATTAACACAAGTGTTCATCATTGTAGGTTCATCATACTTTCTTACAACATATGCATTTCATCCGGTAAAACGAATTCAAGAGAATAGAAAAATATGATATTGACTGCGTCGATGATGAATGGGTATAAATTTTGTTAAAAACAAGAAAATGGATTTATATAAATATTTACCTACCGGTAGTGGGCTGGATCATATGGACTGTCTAAATAGGCCATCTTTGCAGTTCAAATGTTATTTGTAGTAGGTAGTATAGTAGTTCTAGTTAGTGTAGTAGACTGTGTGAGTAATAAAGGTACATTGCCCGTTTTCGAATATTTAATGAATACTGATAATGTAGGCAATTTAATTTACGCAGTATATACAGTGATCTACATTTTTTTCAAAGTTCGTCACCTTTCTAACTTGTATAAGTATTTCACTAAAAATATTCATTTATTGTAATTGGTGTAGATAAAATCAATGGATAAAGTAGATGATTTTTTGTATCTACATCAAATAGGAAAAAATAGAAGAAACAAGACAGTTGTCTATTTACAAAGATTTATGCACGATGTTAACTGTAGCATGCAATTTGCAAGTCAATAACCTAAAGTCTTCATGTCTAAATAACCGGCCAAGTCCGAGTCAGACCCGCACACGGAGGGTTCGGTACCATTATCTATGAAAAATAGCAAAAAAATCACGTTTGTTGTATGGGAGGCCCTTAAATACTTATTTTATTCTGCATTTTAGTATTTGTTGTTGCAACATAAATACATCCACCTGTTGTGATGGACGACGGACGGACAGTGGAGTCTTAGGCTGACATTCACAGACGAGTTCGAGTTCGAACTCAAACTCCGTTATGTCAAAATTGGAGTCTAGACTCGTACTTCGATCGAATTGGCATTCACAGTCGAGTTTAGCATAATGGAGTACGAGTATATGCTCATCTGAGCATGAGACGGGCTGAGCCACGAAATCGGTGACTCGAGCCGTGCTCAGGCACCGCCATCTTTATTATCACGCATGTTTTTAAAAACAATGCTACTTAAAATCAATTTTTAATGTGGTTTTTGTGAAGAAATGTATTTAGTATTGAATAAAACGAATAAATTACGAAATAAAATTAGTTACTTCATATATTTATTTATAATGAAAATAACAATAAAAAAAAATCTAATAGTAATTTACTGGCAGATCCTGTGTGTTTTCTTTTCTTTGTTGTATTATAGATTTTGCTTCCCCGACTTGTGTGTTCACATTCACATTATTCCATGCCTTTTTAAGTTGTTTGTGAGTAGTTACCTAACATATAATATAGAATTAATCTTAAATTAATGGTAGGTCTAGGTTTATTAAATAAAAATCAATTCATATGGTACCTTTTAGGAATTACCATGCACATATGAAGAAATCATCAATGCTTTGCAATTTGGCTCCATAGTTCTTCTTTTCTATTATTAAAATGAAGCATTTATTTTTATTTAGTTTCTAGAATTTGTATGTATGGAGCTATTAGCTCCCTCAGATTTTGTGAACAAATACTGTGAACACTATAGAGACCATTTATTTTCCATTGCTATTTCCATTTCCATTGTAAGTTTTAATTTCACTCGTTTTTTTTATTATTTAGGTAAATAACAACATTCACAATAATCATAATAAATAATAATTGAAAAAACAAATGAAAAAAAATGGCGCGCTTTTTAAAGTCTCCATCAAAGGAGATAATTAATTATCACCAGTTTTTTTCTCTAATCTGTGATCACCAGTAAAAGAGATCTCCTGTTTCAGTTATTCATACAATATTTGCTATTTTTCTCCCTTTTTAGCATAATACTGCCAAATAAAAAAGACAACGTGTAAGTCACTAATGTCAAACTACACTTGTCTATGGCCGGAGTTTACTCGGCGGAGTGAGGGCGGAGTTTACGTTGGAACTCGACTGTGAATTTAAAAACGCGGAGTATACTCGCCGTGTCCGGAGTTTGAACTCACGTGAGTTCGATCGGAGTAAACTCGATGCATTGTCTCTGAATGTCAGCCTTAGTAATAGGGTCCGTTTTACCCTTTCGGTACGGAACCCTAAATACGACACTGGATGTCACAACCACAAAATATTCAATGAAGTATTAAGTATGTAATATGCAGTGTACGAGTAAAACTTTACTACGTAATAAAATAACTGCGTGTTTCAAAACAGAATTTTGCGACAAAAAGTTAATGACTGAACGCCGATGCTTGGAAATTATAGGCTGACCGCTCATTACGGACTGTTATTGGAAAAGTAAAATTGTATTTTTTTGCTCAGGTACATTCATTGTGAAAACTTACACGATTACTAATGAAAGTAACACGTAAGCGGAAAACTACTGAGCATTTTGTAAATGAAACCAGCTTAATTAAAACGTGAATATTTATATTTTTAAGTCCCAAATTTCGTTTGTAAAATAAACCTTACACGAGGCTAACACGTGCGTATCGTTTTCAGTTATTGAGCCGGTATATGAATATGAAAGTGAAAAACGTAAAAAATGTACTTGGCAGTTTAATTATTCTGAAGGCGAGTGTACACGTCCGTCAGGACAGCTTTCGCACGGTGTTCCAGTAATTGGTAAAAAACCTGTACAAAATTCCGTTTACATCATGGGACTGGAAACATTGTGATGTCAGGGACGTGGTGGAAATACCAATCGTAGCTTTTTCGGCAGAAAGCGACACCACAAAACAGTACGCGCCATACGTTAGCAGACGATGCCATAAAACTCCTTAGCAGACTAGGTAGGTAAGTAGTCTTCATAAGTAGATTCCATTACACTACATCATCCTATGACATTATTTAATGAATGTCCAACGTTTTTGTTTCTTTGAGCCCAATCATAGTCACGAGTACAACTCATTTTTCTGCTCCCCGATTCCCAACCCATCGAAAAAGTTTCGATTCGAAATCTAACTCTCAGTCTTCTTTATCATGAATGTAGACGAAAGAGACGGAGAGCGTAAATACTGTTTTTAACATTATCTCAAAGAACCTGAATGTGTAGACGTCTAGGCCTAGATTTTCCTAGATGTGTGTTCAAATGATATTTTGGGTTGAGTTGTGTCGTTCTCAAAAAGTATATTTTCAGTGAGTTTCTGAACGAAATGCGATTGCCCAGTTACCCAAAGATTGTTAGCAACATGCCAAGTAAAATTACCGTAAGGTCTATACGTCTATGGAAAGCTGGAAACCGTGCATTACACGATAGAGGTGTTAAAAAGTGAAAATATACAGCTAAAAATGGAAGAGCCATAAAGTTACGTAAACTTGAATTCATTGACTTTCACGCGCGTTTAAGCGATATATATTTTCTTAGTTAATTTATTGGCAAAGCTAGTTTATGAGAATCGATAACATTTTGTTCACTACCCCGCGGTTTCAATCGCTATAACGTTTTCTTGCTGGATCGCTAAATTTTCCGAGATCCCGGTATTAGTATCAACAATCTGACAAATTAGTTCAGCTGTTTGAAGTGAAAACCACACAAACAGATTGACAACGTTTCATTTATATGCATATTAGTGGTTTTAGAACAATATTATTGCTATGTCGTTGAACGTACCAACGACATAGTAATAATATTGTGAATTACAATATTAAAAATCGTAATAGTTATAAATGCAATATCAAAAGTGAAATTATTGCAAGCTACAGAGCAAGATGCCTCCGATCCTCAACCCATAAAAAAAGTTTACAACAACAACATTCAGGATAAAGGAGACGAGAGTGTACATTTCGAATCGAAACGTTTTCGATGGGTTGGGATTTAGGGTGTCGACCATCGAAAACATTTCGTGCACATTGCACAGCACAGGTTTCCAAGACCCCGTTGATAAACGCGAACACAAGGCAGTACCGCGATAACGTGAGAATCTGAATCCCGATCGTTTCCTTTAAAACTATGTTTTCAAACAACATTCTACCGGCGTTTACCGAAACACAAACAAAATGCTAAGCCAACATACTTCCCACTGACGTTTACAACTCCAAACATTGATTCATTGCATTTTAGCCTATATTATCTAGAAAATACGTGTTAAAGGCGTAAAGTTATAGAGTTACATACATGTTTATGGTATGGTTAAATATAACAATGCCCTTCGTACTCAGCTGTTACGTATCATTATACCTAAGTTTAATAGCTCGCATTACAACAGCACAATGTTATACCAAAGGTTATTGTTAGATTTGAGCTGATATAGGATAACCGTTATAAGAATTTGCAGCAATTTGTGACATTCGTAAAGATTATTATGAAAAAATGGCTATTTTTCCAAGCGCAATGAATAGATAAGCTTACGCGAAGACTATAAAAGATAAACATTTGTTGAAAATGAAACCCTTACAAGATTACGTCAACTCAAAGCTTCTGTAAAGTCCTACGATAATACGACAACTTCCAATTTAAACTCGCAAATTTTTAGACACAGTCATCTCTATTACTTCGCGACATTCAAAATTAGAAACATACATTGCTCTATTAATAGATATGTCTGATGCAACACGGCTAACAGTTAAAGCAGCCGAGTTGCGGAAATAAATGAAGAAACTCTAGTTTTATAGACTGACTGCAAAGCACGTTGTACAGTATTGACAGATTGGTGAAATGTCGCAATGGTTAATAGTTATACTAAATTATTACGCGTAGTCCGGTCGCAAACGACGATAAAGTACTAGAAGGGCGCTGTCTATACAACTTGTTACAAGACGGATATTTTGGAGTATGTATTATGTAAAACCATTTATAGTTTTTTTTATATGTGAATGAATGACGTGTCGAGCTAGTCGTTCACCTGATGTTAAGCGACACGGCCGCCCATAACAGTTGCAGTGTTACTCGGAACTTTAAAATAATAAAGTTATGTGTGACACTGCACTGCGCATGTCATACTGAGACATCACACAGTCTAGTAATCAGATTACTACTCTGTGTAATCAGGTCATAAAGTCTCATTTGCCCAGTAATTTCACTAGCTACAATGCCCAGTAACCGGAACACAGTAGTGCTCGCACACTACTGCTTGGCGGCAGAATAACTGGCAGAGCGGTGGTAGACGAACCTAGACGAACTTTGCAGAAAAGTCCTACCACCTAGTAAAGTAGTTTGTTTACAAATGAGAATTCTGATGAAGCTGAAAAATTATAATAATGTGTATTGATTTTGAAATAATTGAAGTGGCGATAGAGGTTAGGTACAACAAACAAAACCCCAACTCTTGTATTATTTTTTTTAATATTTCCGATATTTGTCCCGATACTGTCGCTTTCGCAAGTAGTCGTAACATCTGAAATTCAGAACTTAAAAAGAAGATAATATATTATTATATTATGTGGATGTCTGTATATTTATGTATTACGCCAATAAATATGTAGGACATAAGTTTCTGGTCATGAGCTACGAAGCCTGTATTTTTGTACTGCATTAGTTTGTATAATATGTGTAATTTCAGGTCAGGGCAATATTTGAACTTATCTGATGTGAGCAGAGTAATGAATCGGCTTTCTCATTAATGTTATCTGGCTTCCTTAAGAATGTTAATTAACATTAATACCTACACTTAATGACGCTTAAGATGGGGCTTAACAAAGCTTTTTTGTAAGAAATTGATCTGGATGATAAATAATTTACAAAGATCTTATTTAATTAATATCCTTGGTTTTGCAGTCACTGTATTAATCTTCTCATTGGTGGTGGTTTGCGATTATTTAAATGAAATAATGATTAAGGAACTCTCCAAATTCTGCATGTAGGAATCGATCATAACTAACACAACCATTCAGCAGATAAGTTAGAAATAATGGGTATAAGCGAATAAATTTTAGCTTAAACATACTCCTAGATAGGTATTGGACGTATAAACCATCCAGAGCGTGAACCCTTTCAAACATGAAAGGAAGTTCAAGCTGAACTCAATCCAACAATCAATCAGAAGCAATATCAGAAGTACTCAGAGCTATCAACTTATCTGTGTCAGTCCCAGGAAGACTCTTCTTAACTGACTGTTCACTAATCTTAAGTCCCAATTCTTTAGCCATCCCTATGATGATACCACCGCAATTTAGATGCATTGTTATACGCCTACAGGAATTGAGCAACTGTACATTATCTAGATCACCTTGAGACGTATTTATACTGAAAATTACGTCTATTTACATTACTTAATTCTTCGTTAGCGCTGTTTAACTAAATAGTAAAAAGCAAACAGCTGGATTGGATTTGAATGGTCCGATTTTACGGGTATGGTTGAGTAGCTGCCTATTTAAATTGAACATACATTATAAGAATAGAACAGAATAGAACAGAATAGAATAACATTATCAGTGGTATTCATAGTCAAGTGGTGAACAAACCCCCAAAATCTATCATTCAACTTTCGCATAGAGGTTGAATGTTAAATCATTCTACTTTCAATTTCATCTAAAACAATCTCTGGAGAAACAATGTCAAATTGGGGGTTACTTCTGTTTATGAAATGCAAAAAGCTAGAATTTACCACACAGCGCCTGAATCATCCCCTAGATAAGCCCCCATCTTCACTATGAATACCAGTGTTAATAACGTCTGATCCTGTCCAATTCCCCGTTTCTAAGAAACCAAGAACTACGCGAATCCTAATCTAAAAACAACAGCCTCCACAGAACTAATAAATGAAATATGACTTTTCTATCTATACTGGCATATGGACAAATATGCATGCTTTGGAAATGATCTAGGGGTCTATCAAAGAATCCTTTTCATTAGCGTTAACGCCAAACAATAGCCCCAAAATGTATGGAAAATGACATTAGCTTTGACATTAGCTGCGAAAAAGTTTTCCACAGGGGCTGTCATTCCCAAACATTTTAAGTTGAACAAAAAAAGTTATCGTTTGGCGTTAACGCTAATGGAAAGGGATCTTTGCTCTACCCCCTGATCATGTATTTAGAACTAGTCCTTATCATACATCCTATTTAATCACATAAAAATTACTGTAACATGTAATATGCCGTAACGTAATTTTTAAAAACTTAAATGCGTGTAATTACGTATACAGGCGTAAAAAAAATATTTAAAAAATATGTAAACTACACCTATGCCGAAATGGCTTGGGTCATTTGGTAATAGAGGAATGTCCCAAAGATAAAATTAATTTATCACTAACTAACAGTAATTTAAGTAAAGTTAACCTTGAATTATCAGACGTCTGACAACTTTACAAGAACGTAACACCACGGTACAATAAGTCGGCAAAATACCGAATCAAGAAAATCCATAAAAAGATTTGTAACGGGTTATTGTAACACAAGCAAGAATGGAAGAAGCAATTACAGATGTTTAACGAATTCATTAACATGTTAATTGTCATTCAAGCTGTTATCATTATCAACAGCCGTATGCACAGAGAAAAAAAAAAAACGCTTTCCCAGTGTCATTTGTTTCATAGCTCTGTGGCCGTATGGAATGCATGTGGTTACCTATCGTAGATCATTTTGAGCTTATCTATCCTATTGAACTCTTCATGTTTTTCTGTTAAGTATGTACACGTAATTTTCATTTCCTGTTGCATCTTGTTTAGGGTTTCGTACCCAAAGGGTAAAGGGAAGGGCGAACCCTATTACTACGGCTCCGCTGTCCGTCTGTGGCTAGGCTGTAGGTATCTCGTAAACCGTAATAGTTAGACAGTTGAAATCTGACAGTTGAGTTCTGTTGCCGCTATTACAAATACTAAAACACAGAATAAAACAAATATTTAAAGGGGCTCCCATACAACAAAATAATTTTTTGCTCGTTTTTATAGATACGGAACCCTTCGCGTGCGAGTCCGACTCGCACTTAGCTGGTAATTTTAACTTTTAGCCAGTAACATATTATTTACCTTGTCTTAGTATCTGCAGTTCAAAAGAAACATCATCAATGGCGTCTTCATCAATTCATGTATTTTACCATGTTATCACATTTCTTTAGATCTCGGTTAAATATATGCAACACCTTCCATGTTTTCTTTTTAAAGCATATCAAGTTGTACGTGACTACAGAATACAACCTAGTGCACTAGACACAGTTTAGTTAACATGTACTATATTACTAGTATTGAAAGAAAACACGTGAATATGATACGGGGGGCAACAATTTCCCAATGTGCTTCGGTTTCGCAATAGCATATCGTCAACCTGGTTTTGTTGTGGTTTCTTAGCTAGTGTTACAACTATGTCCTATAACGATTGGTGCTTGATTAATTTGAGTAACAAATTATAATAACATGTTTACGCCAATGTTTCCCGCAGTATTGACTAATACTATTTTAGATATGTTAGCCAAGAAAATCTAGTAAAGTTTATTTCATATTTTGCTCCTTATTTCGAAATTGTGAAGATGGGTCTTATTTAGGTTTTGGCTTTACACAGTATAGAATATATTATTTATATTTATGATCAATATATTGTCTAGCGAGGTGTTTTCCATCTGTCGTATGTACAAAATGATTAAATTTTCTATTAAGTACTTTTGGCAAAGTGTTCCATTCCAGATTTTATAGTGCTGGAAAATTGAGAAATCTGAATCTTAACAACGGATTTTATAAGAGACCAGTAGTCATACTGCCTTACTCACGTTTCCTTCCACTACGTAATAATTGCAAGTGATATTTCGCGTGAAAAATACATACTTATAATACTTAGATAAGTACATACCAAATCATTATTAGTTTTATCCTTGATTTTAAGATACTATACAAGTACTGCAGTATAATTAATTACCTTCTGTTATCTGAACCATCGGAATGCTTCTGTGTTAAAACCACTATCACAAGTCTTAATGTGAAACTCAATTTTTGGTTTATCTAATATCTATTGCGTACACTTTGTGGCGCATGATGTTGTCTCGAACTCGATTTACTGACACGGATGCTAGTGAAGACTAGTTCAGCTTTATTTCATAAACAAACGAACCATTCGTCATCCCAACTAAATCATCATCATCAACGGATACTGAATACATCCACTGCTGAACATAAGCCTCCCCATAGAGCGCCACGTTGTGCGGCTGCTTGCTTTCTGCATCCGTCGGCCCCGCGGTTTGACCTCATCGTCGGTCCACCTAGCGGGGGCCCATCACGCTGCGCATTCCGGTTCGTGGTCGCCACTCAAGAACCTTTCTTCCCCGTAAGTTTCAGATCTACTAGCTAGTGAAATTACTGGGCAAATGAGACTTTATGACCTGATTACACAGTGTAGTAATCTGATTACTAGACTGTGTGATGTCTCAGGATGACGTGCGCAGTGCAGTGTCACGCAAAAAAATGTGACCTGCCCATTTCAATTTCAACTTGCTAATTCCAATCAACCAACCAACTTGTTAACTGTATCGGTAACTTTAGTTCTCCGTTAGATCACTCATTTTGGATCTTATCCCAGAAGAGTGGGCCACGCTACTCGAAAATGAAAGTAGAGAAGGTGGGATAGGGCTAGCAATCATTCTGATGTGAATAGGGTACTTCTAGACATCGATGCGCATACGCAGCACCCAGTTGTGAGAAAAAGACGACATGACGATCAGAAACGTAAATAAAACTACATATGCAGCAGTTGCAGTGTAAGAAACTAGTCCAGGAAATAGGAATCGTTGTAGCCTTAACCATCCTTTATTTTGCATGTGTTTGCCAAACATAAAACATTCAATATATAACCAACATTAGGAAACAAAGTTATAGATTTGTTTATGTACCTACTGACATTGAATTTAACGAGTGCTCAACATTTTAGGATTATTGGTCTTCCTATCTGAATCGATTCCAAATGACCGAATACAACTACTGACTCGGGGACGGGGGTCAGTTTGTGCATAACATTTTTATAGCATTACTAAGTCATCATCATCAACAGCCTGAAAACATTCACTGCTGAACATGGGCTTCCACCAAAGAGCGCTACTTTGAGCAGCTGCTTGCGTCCTGCTTCCATCAGCTCCCCGCGGTTCTGACACAGGTCATCGCTGCGTCATCCACTTAGTGGGGGGCCGACCTAGGCTGGGTATTTATATTATTTATTTATACTTTAGCACAAAACAATGTACAAGGAGGACTTAATGCTATGAAGCATTATCTACCAGTCAACCTGGACGTCCAAGAAAAACAAGGTAGCGGTGCAGTAGGTACAACTATTAACAAGTTGATGTAAAATCAAAAAAATACGTATTTTTAGATTGTGTATTGTATAAAATATTACATAAACTTAGATATAAAAATAACATACTAGTAACATACCTACATGAATAAAATATGATCACTAACTTATTTTACATAAAATATATTATAATACTATATAATTATATACAGGGTTACAGGAAAAATCGTGCTAGATCCGTTAAGAGCGTGGAGTACCCATCACTTCTGACTTATTTCACTATGAAACACCCTTTACCCTTTTCGAGATATTCAATTTTTAATTTTTTCATTTAAATATTTTGTGTCTTCTTATTATTATTATTATTGCATTTTTACATGTGTAATAAGATGCTTTAGGACGTCAATCATTAAAATAGTACATAAGTTAATTGAATAGACCGTAGTAGACAAGTGAAAGTTAAGATATAAAAAAAATATTAGAAACTGTATTGTTTTCTAAGGGATATCTACAAAAATATTATTAGTTTAGCCTAGGGTGTTTCATAGTGAAATAAGTCAGAAATCATGGGTACTCCACGCTCTTAACGGATCTAGCACAATTTTTCCTGTAACCCTGTATATACCTATATTAATATATAGTCGGGAATAGTGTGTAATATGACAACAGTAACTGTAAAGTATCTAAGGAAATTAATAGTTTATTGATCATAATAATTCTTAGTGTAATAGCTGCGAACTTGTTATATGTTTATATTAGGTGAAATCCTTTTTTTTAAATTTTATTATACTTGTTGTTTTAATGTGTAGATAAGTATAAAATTTGAAATTGTCGATAGGTTTCCGCAAAACTTTGAGGCCTTTAATTTTATAACAGTTTGTTAATATTGATTGAATTGTGTAGGTAATCCTAATGGTAACGTATATTTTGTGATAAGAGTAGTAGTCTGGGGAGGTTTGTTGCATCTTTTTAGGTTTTTTCACTTATTCATCATGCGGATAATTGACCCAACAACCAATAAAATCTTATCCCACATTCTCTTACATAATTAAAATTTATTTATTTATTTAATTTCTTTAAAATACTTACGCACAAGTATTTACTTAGACTGTTGTATTGTGATGTTAGCAAAATGTAATCACCGGTAACTGTGGTAGTAACTTCAGTACTTATTTATAATTTATAACAAAATAAGATCTTGCAGGCAACTTTTTCAGGATATTGTACTAGTTCGTATGCCCAAATATATTTTTACAACTACAAACCATTTATCGAAAAACAATAAAACTCAACTCAAATTAACGCGATAAAAATAATACAGAAATCTTCTACCTACAATTAATAATAATTCAAAGTGCCACTTACATTTTAGAAACGAAAATAATATCAGCTGGCACTAACTACACTTACACTTCACAAACACGATGAAAAATAAACTTATTTTTCTTTTAACTTTTAACCGGTGAAACTGAAAAATGGAAGTAGGTTTTTAAAATAGTCGGCACGTGCGTCCGCTACTGCAGCTGAACGATGAATGATAACGGCCGGTGTGCACTGAACGTAAATAATATACCATAGACCGGACGAACTATTCAAAGCTGTTCAGAACTTCAGAAGCGGCTAGTATAACGCGTATCATCGGAAAAACGACTCGGAAATATATTGTTTTCCTATTTTTACCATTATATTTAAGAGGTGTAAGAGTGAAACAGGAATAGAAATGTATGCTCTTTACAGATCTTTAATGAGCGTTATACATTCAGGTAAAATGAGCAGTCATCCCGTTAATTTATAGAGAATGAGTAATAGAATAGATTTTGCACCGTCATACACCATAGCAGTTTGTAGCTATTAAAACAGCTTTATAAATAATTATGTTACTGGTATTATAGTAATAGTAAAATTGCAGTTAGCAATTTTATGAATTACGTGGGTGGATTAGGTCGTGAATGAAATAATGTTGAACGAGTTCGGTAAATATTTTGTAGAAGTTGTGAATCGATCTTGTTTATGTCTGTAAACCTATTTTAAACGTATTTTACTTACACTTACACTTTTCATTGCAAAATAATTACATTGCTTACACATAAATTAAAATAATAGTTATATCATAGGTTAATTATAGTGTTTACTTTTGAATGGGAAAACTTGTGTCACAATGTGCAAATTAGGTTAGTTGTATTTTTTTATGCTAATGAATGACGTAACGAACTAGTCGTTTACTTGATGATAAGCGACACCGCCGCCCATTGCCCATTGTCACTCAAGAGCTTTAAAATAATAAATAATAATTGTATAATGGTTCTTGGTTATTAGTATTACACATTCTTTTAGTTTGTTTTATCTGACGTGTCCTTGAGCGATTTACACGTGCAGCACGTACAACTTAAACTGTTAATTATATATATTGACTTCAATTTCAATTTAATATTTTTAAAGGTTTATTTAATATGTTAAAGGGAGCAAACAGGATACCTACACCCACGTGGTGCAAGCTGTGCCATAGCAGTATGGACATCTGTAGGCCTAGCACGAATATTTACGCGCGCGTAAGTGTAACGTAGCTCTTAGGATTAGCAAGTTGAAATGGCTAGCAGGCCACATCGCTCGTAGAACTGACATCCGATGGGGAAGAAAGGTTCTTGAGTGGCGACCACGAACTGGAAGACGCAGCGTAGGCCGGCCCCCCACTAGGTGGACCGACGACCTGGTGAAAGCCGCGGGGAGCCGATGGATGCAGGACGCGAGCAGCCGCTCTAAGTGGCGCTCCCTGGGGGAGGCCTATGTTCAGCAGTGGACGTCTTCAGGCTGTTAATGATGAAGTGTAACGTTAACGTAAGGCGTTTGTATGGTATTTGATCAGCGCCCCATACAACTGCCTTACGTTAACGTTACACTTACGCGCGAGTAAATGTTCGTGCTAGGCCTACTGTAACACTGAAGGTGCCAGGGTGCCACTAAGGAGTTGCTTACTGTAATTGAGGGAACTGAACCGGCACCCCTATCGCGTAACTGTTCTGGACATGGACTTCACCATCCATCCTGCACGCGCCATTTTACAAGTCCGTGAGTGCGAGCAAGAGAGCACATGAATATAATATGCCACAGACTTATGCCACAGATTACTGAATATGTTGCTACGTAACTTCGGGGGTCTAGCAGAGATGAAATGACATTTTGGAAATCGCTTACTTTTCCGCAGCTAACTTCATTCCAATACATTTTGGAGCTAGCGTTTGGCGTTGTGGCAACATATGATCTTGCCTGGCATACTCGGGCGTGCTCCTATTCATGGTGCGGGACTCCAAGGAAACTACGATTCACGGACACAAATATATATATAATTGAACTGATACATAGGTACTGATATAACTAAATAATATAACTATGACATGACGCGGTAGTGGTAGAGAGACGACTGCCTAAATTACATCTCGCACCCTTTATATAGGTCGGCGCCGTCGTCGTCAATATTATAAACAAATGTGTCCCTACAGCGTTAAAGCTAATGGAACGGGATCTTTGCTAGACCCCCAGGATATTCCCTGAGTACACCGATCCCCGAAGATCCACAATAGTAGCATTATTTTATTTAGCTATTGTTATTTTCCTCTATTGAAAAGGATCTAGACACCGCCGCCGACACACGCCTGTGAACATGAATACGCGATGACGCCACGCCACAGTGACGTCACTACTCCCTATTCCGCACATCATTCCTCATGAAATAACTAGCGCATGACATGGCATATTTCAGCTAACATTTCACAAGCTTGTGCAATAGACAAATTATTATCTAAGAACTAATACGTAATATAGGTATGGTTTATAGATAGCACACGATAAAAATAAACAAAAGAAAAGATTTAGGCAGGGCCGAAATAAGGACAGGTTCAGGGGAAGTTTGTTTCAGAAACTATTTTAAATACTAGTATTACTAGTGCAGTATAAGATATTAGTAAAAGGACTGTTTTTTACACGCACGAAAAAGAACAAAAATTTGTCTCCTAAGTTTTATCATATTTTGAAAAGTAAATTATTTTTCCAGTTCCGCACCCAGAGGTCAGAAATGGGATCCTATTATAAGCCTTCGGTGCCTGTCGGTGTTTGTTCGACTATAACACGGCTCTATCTCTTTAACCGTAATAGGTAGCCGTCTGAAATGTTCACAGAATATGCATTATTACTATTTATGATTTTTATAGCAGTATCGCCTGCGAAAAGAAAAATAGTATAGGGGGTTCGCATACAAGACAACTAAAAAAATTTGAGTTCAGCAACGTTCAATTACCTACTTATATTTTGCAAATGTCGACCATGTAAAATGTAGAACGAGAGGTACAGTTTTGTAATTAAAATATTCTGGCATCGCATGTAACAGTTAAAACAATATGCTATTTTTATTTGGCGGAGGTGGCGGCTCTGGAGAATGGAGAAACGGGTAGTAATATCACAGATATTAAAAAATATTAAATTCAAGTAGACGCATGCCCTGCTCAAGTGCTCATGCCATGCCCAAGGTATTATAATACTATACTATACATTGCTTTCCTTCGACAAAAGTTTTTGTTTATAATAATCTACTATAAATTATTTATCGATTGCAAACATACAAAAAACCCAAGAAAACCCAATATTTTTAAAAAAAAAGGTAAGACTTTATTTGAGATCAGGTCAAATCTCCATAGTTTTCATTATTATTTAACACATCCCTGCAAAAGTTTAACGGTGATCTAAAGAGAAACGGCGCGATTGTACGTGTTTAAAATATTTACGTTGCGGGTAGATAAGTTGGCCGTTCGTGAGATTCGTGACGTCACGTGCGCACACGCAAACGTAAAAAATCTATAAATATTACAGCAATCCAGTAATAGATGCAACTCGCATTAATTACGAAGAACGTTAGAAGATACAACGAGTCATTGGCCTGTAAAATGTGTAAACTGGTTTGATTTAGAAATTGTCTATATTGGACTAATTAAGAACAGTAAAACTTAAGATATTTTTTACTAAATAACGCCGTTCAAAGTTGTAAAATCGTCATAAAATCTATAAAGCTTTTTTCAGGGCCTTTTCATGGGAATAATAATGCTATTTCTTTAAACGGTTGAAGCACTTGGATATAAACCATACTTAATTGTTTTGCGTTTGTCATCAATTTAGCTACAGTGATTCAGTTGTAGGTCAAATTGGAATTCAGGACCGAAAATAACAATATTGAGTAAGGCTGCTCGCCCGTTGTTTCTAAACTACAAAAATCGCGAAACGTACAGATCGCAGAGGTGCTCTATTTGTACCGCTTGATAGTAATGAGTAATGGTTAAGACATTCTGTACAATTTGGTGGTTTTTGATTTGTGCATACACCGCGAGCAGACCAGCTCCCACAGTTATATTAATATCAAATAATTTAATGTAGGTAATTAATACTTCTAATGTCAAGATCATAAATACAAATATAGAGCTGAATAAACCTCACATTCAATGTCATAATAATAGTCATTGACCCCTTGTGACACACAAGTCTCACAACCAGTTATCACTCGACTAATATGAAATGTCAAGTTCAATATTTGCTTTATCATTATTATACGCGTTTCAATAAAAAAATTATCTGTATAGATCTAATATTTCCTAGTACTGTCTCGCTCCCGCTGTACTAAGACATAATGGTGTGGGAGTGGGAAAACAATATTTTCACACACGTTATAGCAAAGATGACAATACAAAATTATATAAAGAGGAAAAATTAGGGTCAGATGTTAATTAGAGTCAAACAGATAAGTGTTAATGTGCGGCGTTTAACACGACACATGAGATAAAATTTGATAGCTTCTGAAAACAATGAAATGAAGATAACGTATCTATGAACTGGTATAATAAAAGGTAATATAGGTCAATGATTGGTTGACTGACAGCTGACAGGCGTCTTTTTAGGCATAGACATAAAAATATGCTTTTTATCGATAATCCATTTGAAATACTGATATCTATACTACTTACGTATAATAAAGCTTTAAGAAATACATAGTCTGTGAATGGAATTCTTGTCTGTTTGATTTGGAATTCATCAAAAATAAACTACTGGGTTAATTTTTCCAGTAATGTGTTGTTTTGTTTTTTGGAGTTCTGTGCAGGTTCTTAAGCTTGTTTCTTCACAAAATACGAAACAGTCATCATCATCATTTCTTACCTTAGTCAAGAGCCTTCATTGCGATGTTATAAACTGCAGCCATTGAAATTGTGCTGGTATCCGCCTAATCGTCTCCTCATTCTGAAAAAATATGCCAAGTTACATACAAAAATATATCACCATCAATAATCTAAAGACTGCTAAACATAGGCCTCTCCCATAGTTTGTCATTTTGAGCAGCCGCTTGCCTCTTGCATTAATCGGCAGAGAATCATACTTATATTTTTCGGCAGATCGTGACACACAAATCTTCAATGATCTATTATCATCAGCCGGAAGAAGTCCACTGCTGAACATTGGCCTAAAACGCGACTTTGGAGGCTTATCATAGGGGGGAGGGAGTTTGCCATAAACCTTACGAGCCATATCGGACTCAGACCTATGTGGGCCATTTTCGATCGTAAATTCATATTTATGTAAAACGTCGTCTGGATGTTTTAAAAAAATCCAATACCTATAGCTATATACTTAAAGTGCATTCATTCTAGATCCTTCCAAGACAACATAACCTCAATAAATAAGTACAAGTTACATAACCCTGTGACAGAAGCAAAGGAGCCAATTTGCAAATGATGTCTCGAACGTTCGAGAGATTAGAGAGTTCTTCTCAATTGGACAATTGCGGGTCATTACAACTATTTACTATTCGACATTGCACAGCCGGGTCACAGTGTGGGCAGAGACGTACCTTTATTTCTGAGAAGAAATCCACGAAAGAGAAATAAAATCGAAGTTTAATAATGCTACAAGCCAACAAAAAATTAAATAAGTGCAGGAAAAATCTTCTATTTCATACAAACCAGTTGAAAAAATTGAATAAAATCTTGCCCTCAATACACCCATTTGGTGGGTTTGTGTTGTTGTCGTGTGTAGTTGTTGCTTACACTGCCGATATCAACAAGGATATGTACTTTATATCACAAAAGAAAGCAACCGAGACAGCATTCCTTTCCCTTCCAAGAGTCAAAGTCGCTTCATCTCAAGGTGGAAACATTCCACATTAAAAGTTATGTATACAAAAAAATACTCTAAATACTTGGGTTAGTTATGCCACAGAATAAATAATAGCATTTGCATGTTTTTTTTTTTTAATGAGAATAATTGACGTGACGAGTTTAAGTTTGGAGTGATAATATAAATTACACAATTTTTTCAATGTTTTTTCTGAGCCCCACGGTTTCCCTAAATCCGACCCTGTCTTAGCAATCACTTGTGAGAGACATGATTGACCGTGAGCGATTTAGGAACCCTTGGGAAAGTCCTTTAAGATAATAATATAGGTACCTACATTTTAGGCAATATTTTATTTATTTTTTTATATCAGCTTTTGCATTTGGCGACACTCACCTGATGAATAGTGACAATATGCATAGTTATTTACACATTATAGGTTAAAACGCTTTATGAATGGCTCTGTACTGCAATAGTACACCTTATCGTTACTTTATAAATATTAGACTAGCTGATCCACCCTGGCTTCACAGTCTCCCTCCACCATCCTACTCTATCTTACTTTTCCCTCTTTCTCCCCTGAATTCATCGTTCACACGCTCCTTTCTCTATCCAACCCTTATATAAAAAGAATGCCTTCAAAATGATGCAAAATGGTGCATTAGTTCTGAATACTTTATTCGTGTCAGAACCATGTAACAACAATATACAGCAGAACCACATTATAATAGTGATAACGGTCAGTACATTATAATTTTAGAATATACAGTGATTTAATTCATGATGAAATGTTATTTGATATAGGTACATTGTCCACAGAATTGTGTTGTCTTTATGTAAAGGATTTAATTAAAATATTATATTAAAACCTACTTAAATAAATAAATAATCATCTACATTGGAATATTAGGTTTGAATAATTATTGAACAATTCAGGGTGTGTGATATTTTCATTGAACACACTGATAAAATAATGAAAAGCAATGTTAATAACAAAATAAATAACGCCCGGCGATCACATATAGATCCTGGACCCTAAGATTCCCTGCATCTTGACGGGCCCGATAGCTCAGTTGGTAGTAACCCTGCCTTCTGAACTGAGGGCTGTGGGTTCGATTCCTACCCAGGGCGGTTATTCTCTATGGAAACACAGATTCCACACGATTCGAAACCACGTCGTTATCGTGTCTTGTTCAAATCGTGTCACAGCGTTAGATATACCTTCACTTTAAATTAAAGTTATCTTTATTTTGAATAAAATATATTGACATAAGTGGTCATATCTTTTGATGTGTTGATGTTTCGGAACGCGTCTCGGTAAAACATATGATTTTTGACAGTACAAATCGCGCCAATTCCAAATTCATTTCGCGCGGTTTTGTTTTCGTTTCATAGAGAATAGACTTTTGCAGATTTCTTATGTAAGACAAGGAATTCGCGTGGTTTAGAAGTAAGGAATCGATACAGAATAACCGCCCAGGGCCATTATTCCATATCGATTCCTTACTTCGAAACCACGCGAGTTCCTTGTCTTACATAAGAAATCTGCGAAACTGTATTCTCTATGAAACGAAAACAAAACCGCGCGAAATGAATTTGGAATTGGCGCGATTTGAACTGTCAAAAATCGTATGTTTTACCGAGACGCGTTCCGAAACATCAACACATCAAAAGATTTGACTTATGTCAATATATTTTATTCAAAATAAAGATAACTTTAATGTAAAGTGAAGGTATATTTGACA
The DNA here is from genome assembly GCA_963580505.1 of Ennomos erosarius. Taxonomy (NCBI): domain Eukaryota; kingdom Metazoa; phylum Arthropoda; class Insecta; order Lepidoptera; family Geometridae; genus Ennomos; species Ennomos erosarius. Next base: position 3,418,543 of record OY756983.1, on the reverse strand, counting down.
CTGTGACACGATTTGAACAAGACACGAAAACGACGTGGTTTCGTATCGTGTGGAATCTGTGTTTCCATAGAGAATAACCACCCTGGACAAACATTTGTGCGAGATGAACATAGATGTTTGTTCTGTGTCTGGGTGTTATATTTATTGTATTTATGTATTTACAAACAAAAAGTATTATATCCGTTATCTGGTTCCCATAGTACAAGCTATGCTTAGCTTGGGGCTAGATGGCGCTGTGTGAAATGTCCACCATATTTATTTTATTTTATTTATTTATTTATCTAGGGAGCCAGGAACTACGAGGACCATGGTCCCACAACATCCAGACACAGAACAAGTATTGCGCTAATAATTAATTCTGGTATTAAAACAATCCATGAGCATTTCATCCAAACTAATATACCTATAGCTGTTTAGCTGTTTTAGTATGGAAGCCTTACAACTACAAACAACCCAACATTATGTTTCACTTCTTAAAATAAAAATTAATGTATGTAAAATTAGGGAACTTCTTTCAGGAGAAAAAATGATAAAAATAAAAAAAAACATCAAAGATAAATAAAAAAAAAGAAAATAAAGATATTTACAAGACAAATTAAGTAACACAGGCAGGCCTGACCTAGTAATAAATAGAACTGTTCAACTCTGCTATTGATAAAATGTGGATTAAATGATCAAAGCGAATACATGCAAACATTATTTAATAACCAAGCAACAGAGTTCTTGGAATATGTTATAGTGGCCTGATATAAACAAATAGGTATTTTTTTAAATTTTTATTTTGACACCATGAGAGTTGGCCATAAATAATATTATAAAATACTTAATCCTACACACAATACTATTACATTAGGTACACACATCAACAAAGTCTAGGGATATTTAACATTTTATTGATTATCTCAAAAACCATAAAAAAATTGTTACGAGTGTAAATGGAAGAATTATTGGTAATTTCATGGCTTATACCTAAACATTAACAACACGATACAATTATGATTTTTTTTATTAATATTATTATTATTATTATTGGTTGATAGATGAGCAGCATGACTGCTGATGGTTTAAATTATTAAAGTCATAGAAAATTACTAACCAAGTAAAAACTTTTTCCATACTTAAAATTAGGGTGTCAATGTCCTGCTGGAGTTTGCGGTCCCAAATTCATTGTAAATGTTCAAAAAGTTGTTGTTCTGTTGGGTGGAAAATCCTTCCATGCTCTTCCCTGTAACATATTCCAGGCGTGTTTGATTGGGTTGTTTAAGTCGGACGACTGTGCAGGCCAATCCAACACCTGAACATCATGTTCTCGATGGGCGGCCAACACCAGCCGCGCCGTGTGCCAAGGTGCATTGTCATGCATAAGCTGAAATTCTTGTCCCGTTTGGGCTCTGAGCGGGACAATAACATGTTGCACTACCTCCTCACGGTATTTATGGGCAGTCATGCTGCCCTAAATCCAAACGAGCTGGGTTCGTTCGCTGATTGTCCCGCCTTGGTAAGGGTGAACCTCCTGTGGATGTCGGAGACGGCTGACTCTACCTGGAGTTCTCCGAAAGCGTGTTCGTCGGGAATCTGGATGAAATCCAAAGCGGGACTCCAATGACCATTGTTGGTCAGTCCATGTCAAATGTTCTCGAGCCCATGATAGTCGCCTAACGCGATTGCCACGTCGCAGCGCTGGGACTCGTAGCGGTCTGCGAGCATGAAGACCAACTTCATGTAGCCTTCTTCGTACGGTTTGGTCACTAACCAGCAGCTGGTGGTCCTCCTGGAGCCTTTGCACTAGTTGCGTCGCTGTGCTGTTAGGTAGTCTTTTGGCGGTAATTTGGAGAAATCGATCCTGTCTTTGAGTGGTAACACGATACCTACCCGTGTGCCTTTCCACCACGTCTCCAGTAGCACGATAACGTGACTGCAGCCTGGATATTACATTTTGGCTTGTGCCTAGAGCCTCAGCAACAACGCATTGTATAGCACCGTTTTCTAACATTCCAACTGCTCTTAACATTTCATCTTGAGTCAAATGACGGTGTGGCATAACGCTAAAGAGCTTACACAATCAATGCATACAAGTAAGAAACACAACTTAAGCCGTTTATCCTAACTTAACACCTGAAAAAAATTCAATGCATCTTCTCGTAATTAAGGTACTCGGTCTTTACCAATGTACTCTGTGGGTACTCAGAAGATTGCGCTGTGCTTTATGCGTTTTCATTTGTTTCTCATATTAGTTTTTAAATTTCGAAGAAGGAATAAATAAGGTTTCAATCTGTATAAACTTTTTAAGGAAACTAAATAGGTTTTAAACAATTAAGCTATGTTTGATTTCAAAATAACGTATCCCTAGACTGTTGATGTGTGTACATTGAATCATATTAGCATTTGCTAAGCCATAGGATATCTAGAGGCATTATTGTGTATTGCATGGGTGTAGAATCAGAATGTGTATGTCTGGTGGAGATAGTGATTGTGTGCTCTCTTGCTCACACTCACGGACTTGTAAATAGGTTATTAAAATTAATCCTGTATGAAATTTACAACTAATAAGCAATTTATAATTTCTCATTACTTTGATTGCTTTCTATACATTCTGTACATACCTGTACATAGTGGTGTGCGTGTCTTCAGTACACCCTTTACTCCCATCTACCTTAGTACTGCCTCATCCTTCGTGAATCATGGCACCTCCTGCTTATTACATGTTCTTGAACTCCTGAAAAAGAGAAATGAGTTGGTGTTAATGTTGCATGACCTACCACAAAGCAGTTTTCAAAATAAAAGCATGCGCTTACTTACACATTTTCCTTCTATTAAACTATTGCATTGCGGTTACATTTGGATCCATTTCACCTTCTCCAATTTTCTCCTGTAAGTATAAATTGATTTATTTTTATTAAAATACAACCATGAATGAAACAAAAACAAAACACAATACACTTTGATTTGAAGAATTCTATGTTGATTAGGCGTGAGGCGTATTTATCGTCACAGGTAAAAGTCACTGATAAAAGAAAGTCACAGTCAGTCACAGCGACAAAATACCTCCGGGAGCAGCGACACTGTGACTTGCGCGCGAATCTATGAGAGCGTGCTAAAATAATAGGTGCATCCTTTTCTCACGAAGGCGTCTGTAGCGTGCCAGAGAGGGACAAACCTAGTATTTTTTTCACAGGAGCTGTGACAGCGACATGTTTTGCCAGCCGTCAATTCAAAAGTAATAGGTGCATCCTTTTCTCACGAAGGCGTCTGTAGCGTGTCAGAGAGGGACAAACCTAGTATTTTTTTCACAGGAGCTGTGACAGCGACATGTTTTGCCAGGCGTCAATTCAAAAGTAATAGGTGCATCCTTTTCTCACGAAGGCGTCTGTAGCGTGCCAGAGAGGGACAAACTTAGTATTTTTTTCACAGGAGCTGTGACAGCGACATGTTTTGCCAGCCGTCAATTCAAAAGTCCACTCCTCCTTTTTCCACATAGGCGTCAGAGAAAGACACACCTATTATATATCTACATCCTGTAACCGTGACTTGTGCCGCGAGTAAAAAATACTCGCTAGTATTTATTCACAGGTATTTGTCACAGGTTTGGCTGAGTCACAGTCACAGAGTCACCTAGTATCTCGATTTACCTAGTACGACCCACCTCTAATGTTGATGTTTTTTGAAGACAACTTATCATTATCAACTTCAACTCTTGGTTAATGGCCTTTGTGGAGAGGTGACCACAATTTTGCCAGTGTCACGTGGACTTTGATGTCACAGATAGTTTTTTTTTCTTATATTTTGGCACCACACATAGTGTATTTAGCCCGTGTCAAGTATTATATTTTCGTCGTGTTATAAAATATTTCACAAGTTTTGGCGGAAACGCGGAAAAGTTCACGTCGTTGCATTGTATTATTTTTCAAAACTTTTGCTCTTTCCAGTGTTAATGTTTAAAATTGGTGGCGTTTTACGCATTAAGTGCCGAATTACGAGCATTAGTGAGGGCAAGTAATATAATGTGGTGAAACGTGATTTTTCATGTTGCTTCCAAAACTCCATAGTAAGTAACTTCTAGTAAATTTGCCACCACTTTGCTGGAGCATGACTTAGAGTGGACTATGACTACCTAACTTAGACTGGACTATGACTATGACTAGGACATGACTTTGCGTGAAATATTTTATAACACGATGAAAAAATATAAATAAATAAATAAATAAATATGTGTGGACATTTCACACAGCGCCATCTAGCCCCAAACTAAGCATAGCTTGTACTATGGGAACCAGATAACTGATACAATACTTAGATACTTTTTTTTGTTGTTTGTTAATAATACAATATCACACCCAGACGCAGGCTAAATACACTATGTGTGGAGCAGCGTTGCCAGAAGGTTACTTTTGTGACCTTTTAGGTTACTTTTAGCATCTTCAGGTTACTTCGAGGTTACACGACTCAAAAGGTTACTTTAGGTGATTTTTTGGAATGTGAAAATTTAATTTTTAGTTTGATAAATGAAACCAAATTCACACACAAAAAGGTCTAGAAAACTATATGCTCATATTAATGGCAAAAACGTACCATACTTTTTTAAAAGAAAAGGTTAGATCTGTTTATACCTTATATCTACCTATTTTGCTGTTTGTCGGTAAGAAAGTATCCACGGGTCTCAAGTAAGGAAATGAGATGTTTAGGCACCTAGATAATCTATCATCAGAACTATTAGCGCATCTAGCCTATTCTTAATTGACGCTTAAAGAAGAGCTTAGTATTCAGTAAAAAAAGCTAATGAATTTCTCGCAGATGGGTGACATCCTATGCTCTATTACCCCAAGGGTGGTACCTATAAATCATTCCATTGATGGGGCCAGGCCTCCCCGGCTAGTGTTCGTTCCCTGTTTTGAGCGAAATTGTACGCCCATACTCCCTAAGTCCTAAGGCGCATCAGTAAAAGTTTCACATTGACATCAAAGGTAAAGTGCGATGCAGCCTAAACTTTAAAAGGTTACTTTTCACTCTAAAAGGTTACTTTTTTACCTCCTTGAGGTGCCTATTGACCAAACCTAGCTGGCAACACTGGTGTGGAGCCAAAATATAAGAAAAAAAATTTTCACAAATCCATGATACAAAATTTTAATTCAGTGGTGATTAAATATTATTTCAAGACCTAGGTCTCTTCAACGACTTTTTTTCCTTGTTTTTCTTGTATGCAGCTGCCATCTTTTGCATGTTTTCTTTGTGGACTTTTTGATGGTCTACAATCCTTTTAGGGTATCCCACACCTATAACACAACCTGCTGCATTCTGTACAGACTTTGGAGCATCCCATGGCTCATAAATGTACTGACTGGGATACTTCTTCAATTCTGGCACATACTTTCTAATATACTGGCCTTCTTTATCTGTTTTCTTACCAAAAGCAACAGGACTGTACACCCTAAAATACTTATAGAAGAAGGCAGAAGCTGATAGCCACATCCAGTTGCCAGCATTCAGAGACCAGTCATAGTCAAGCAGGTAGTCTTCGAATATTTTAGCTCCTTCTTCCCAAGATATCCACAAGTCTCCCCTGGTGAGGAAGCAAGCTACCATATGCCTAGCTAGATGATGTATCCAGCCTTCTTGCTTCAACTGACGCATTATGGCATCCACAAACGGGTAGCCAGTCCTACCTTCAGCCCAGGCTTTCAGATGTTCATCATTTTTCCCCCAAGGTATTTGGGTGCATACATAGTTTCCTACCATTTTATCAAAGTTTTCGGTTCCTGCTCCAGCTGTGTAGTAGAATTCTCTCCACATGAGTTGCCCCAGGAGGGAGACAGGTGGCATTGTATGTGGAGAACCACTTTCTATCTCTTTCAACTTGTGGTAGAATAGTTTGGCTGATAAACAACCATGGCTCAAATATGGACTCAAAACTGTTGTGCTGGGTTCTAAGGAGTTAGGTGAGGAGTTAGGTTTTTCAAACTTGCAAACCCATTGCTTCTTTGCCATATACATGTGAAGTCTTTTTAAACCTTCTGTTTCACCACCAGGATACTTAGAAGGCCCCATATTTGATTCGTCTATACCTAATTCATCCAATGTGGGAACATCATAGTCTTTTGATGCTTCATCAGTGGGTTTGCAATGATTTGATATTTGTTTTGTTATTTCAATTGATTTTTTCACTTGGATATCATTTACTAATGACATAAACTTCTGGTATGTGAGGGGTACAGAGCCACAGTTCTTTTTTATTACACTGTGGACATCATATACCGTGTGTTGGACACGGCGATTTATGAATATGTGTTTTTCATTTGCAACCGTTTCAACAAATTGATCTTGTTCCACATACTCTGGGTCAATATCAACTTGTGTTGTAAGATACCTCACTTGCCATTTTTCAAATAGCTTCGGTAGCACTTCTACTGCATTGCCTTTGATGATGTAGAGACGTGAGTTAAGTTTTCTTAAGTTATCATCCAAATCCCGAAGGCTTTGGACCAGAAACCTTAATCTATTAGCCCCAATTTTCCCTTTGATATCAAGGTCCATAAAATAAACAGGTCTTAGAAGATGTTTTCTGTTTTCAGCCTGAAATAGAATAAATGAAGTATGTAATAAAAAATCATTAATATTATGAAGTTTTATAGGTACTTTCATGTGTGAAATGAATAGATAGATGTATACATCACAAAAACATCAAGCCCAAATTACTGGGACACGGTAGTAGTAGGCCATAATCCAGCACACTAGCCTGGTGTCACGAATTTTAAGGTTCTTAAAACATGCTGTTTACCTCGGTATTTTCTTTCACTGTGTTATGTGTAAAGCAACTAGCAAAGAGGATATAAAGCTACGCTTGCAACAAGTAAAACGTTTAGAAATTACGCATTTGGAAAATATACTTACTTCGTTTATCGCATTTCGAAGCGCAAGATTGTCATGGATTCTTAAGTCTAAACGAAACCAATGTATTACTGTTGGAACTTTAGACATATTTATTGCAGTTAGTTCCAAAACGAAGTGATTATATCCTCTTTGGTTAGTTCAGTGAGGGTACCCAAAATAACTAATTTATATGTAAAAAAGTTACGTCTTTTCGATTTTCGTTCCAAAACGCAATATTCTTGCTGTGCTGTGCGCTCTACGCGTGAAATTGGCGGAAATATTTGACGTTTTTGAAAGTGATAACATTTGACACTGACGCGACTTTGTTGTTTGTTACCATGGTAATGCAACTGGCAACTGCTCACTGCTGGCTGATTGGCTGTAATAGTTCTATTTATGATAAAGACGTCAAAGTTGATTGGCCAAAATAACTGCAATCGTCTTTCAAACGAAATAATAACCAATAATGAAATATCAGTCTTCCGCGTCAAAGTGTAATCTAGTAAAATCAAATGCCGAAAAAATAAAATGTCAGCTTTATGCATAGAGTAGTATAAGTATCGGGGAAGCTTTATGTAAACAATGGTGCTTACCAATGTACTTTGTGAATAGTGCATTTATGAATATATTTGATAATAAATTGTAAATAATTGGAATTAAGTTAAAACATGTTTTATCAAAGGAGTAGATTGCTGCAAATTGATACTTATACTATGTATTAAAAATTTTATAATGCCGAAAATCATAGAATTAACAGTTGAAGTTGATATTCAAAGGGTATGGAAAATGTAAACATTGTCTAATTACAGTTACACTGTCTCCACCTCCATTACATCCCACAGAAGTATTTAATATACTTATATGCGCCTTTCCAATTTTTATGATATAAATGATGACTGAAAGGGTATGGCTCAAGCCCTTTTTTCTGAAGAGTTTTAAACCATGTTGTCATTACAACCAAACTTGAATTAAGAACACAATCAGTCTTCTGTTGTGTTCCAAGCATATCCTGTATCCACAGCAGGTTAGTTAATCATGGTCTTAAAAGTTACTTATCCCTACCTATTGTTTCAGGTGTCCTGTCCTGGAGTTTGGCTCTGCCAAGATGGGAGAGTGTCTCTCACTGTCTTTGCACTTGGTACTAGTTACCAAACCTGCTTACTGCCTCCACAGTTCCCGCTTATATTTAAGGATATATTCTACTTCAGAAAGAGATTTCCTGAAACCTGTGCAGTGAATAATATATGTTGTTTATTAAGTAAGTAAACATTATTTTAAAATAAGCCTTATTTATTGTAATAATAATTTTCATTCATGTCACCACAGTATGAGGAGCCGTCGGATGTAAGAGACAGACAGGCTCTTAAAGTGATACTCTATGAGGGAGGCCTATGTTCAACAGTAGATATCTTCAAGCTGCATAAAGATGATGGTTCTAACCCAGCGTGCTACACTTTAGACCACATTGTCGCTTCCCGTCAACTTATAGTCAAATGCTAGCCTAGTCATTGATAAAAAAATGTACAATTGGGTTGTATTTTTATATTATTCATTACAGAAGATGAAACAATATTCTGCGAGCTGGTTCAATGGTGTGAAGACTGTAACTCAGGAGAATGTACCATACTTGCACAGTACCTCGGAGCCCTGAATGATGTGTTGTTCCCGCCCAATATGTGTTCCAACGACGGGGTTGACTTGCTCATGAGGAGGTCTAAAGACTTTCCTGTAATTGGTTTTATCATCTGTAGTATTTGCTTTTAATTCATTATGACTGCAACTGTTACGGACAACGGCTGTGAGGCTTGATAAACAACTGGATAATCCCATAATTTGATTCTTAACATTAAAAAAAGTATTGTCGACACATTTTCAATTTTTAATGATTATTTATATATACTGTCATCAACAGCCTAAAGATGCACTGCTGAACATGGCTTTAGGGTTTCCTTTGGCAAGTGTCTTGTTGATTGCAATAGATTATAATGTAGGTACTGAAGAGAATGCTGCAACCCATTCCCTGGATATTCCCTTAGCCAACTTCTACGGTACCCTCAGGAAAAGATTGGGTGGTCCCATTCATAACCAGACCACATGGCATTTTACATTGATCATTTGTAATTTTTTTAATCACACACAATGATGAACTTTGCAGAAAACTCCCACCATCTAGTAACATATTTTTTATGTGGTGTAATAGGTGAAATATTTCAGGGTATCCTATCACCAAAGATCGAGATAGCAACAAAAGTGCGCATTGACGAAATGTGGAACCAGGGAGCTCATGGATCACATGTGAAGGCTACATCTTGCCACTGCTCGCGGAACGAAATGGAGTCAGCGAGGCAACGACAAGTGTGTCACTCACCACAGTTCCACAGGTTAATTACTTACTAATTGTTAATGCCTGACTCCTCTAACTCGCTCACATAATCCGCCATTTTCGTAACAGGGAGCTGATGGATGCAAGAGGTAAGAAGCCACTCAAAGTTTCGCTCTATAGGAGAGGCTCGTTTTCAGCAGTGGGCGTCATCAGTCTGAGATGACGATGAAATGATTGAATTTAGTTCTCAGTGATGCTGCAATCTGTTAAAGGCAGCCGCGTAATCCAAACAAGTTATCATACATTAAAACAAAAAGCATTTTTTTTATTTCTATCCTGTAAAGGTCCATTTTAAAGGTTTTATTCAGGATAACGTGCGCAGTGTCACGCGAAACTTTGAGTAACCCTAGTACGAGTTTCCAATACGTGAATACGCGCGAATCCATTTAAAATTTGTACTGCCATTTTTAGTTCATCAACGTGTCCGCTAGGGGCGCTGCAGAGACATGTATGGGAGAAAAGGAAGAAAACATAAACGAATCAAGTTTTAATAAACTATCGAAACTCGTACTACGGGTACTGATACCACAATCTGTTATGGGCGGCCGTGCCGCTTAACATCAGATGAAAAACCAGCTTGTACGTCATTTAAAAAAGATCAAGAAGTCCTTTTATTAAACTATAGCTTCTATATAACTATGTTTGGGTTGTCTGGAAGAGATCGCTTTATGCGATAAGACCTGGGGGGCAACCACAACGTCTTATAGCATCAATCATATTACTTCAATCATAGATTGACAAATGATATAAAAGTAAGAATACTGTAATGTTGCAGAGCTATACCCTGTTCATAAGTCTTAGATATTTTATGTAAACAAAGGGGATAACAGTGAACAAAATATCTTTTATATTGGTAGTTTACTAAAACAATATTCAATTATTTTTTCCTGGTAGTAAACTGATCAATCATAAAATAAACTTCATTTTGTACTATTCGTTTTGACGAAATATCTGTTCTATAAAATGTTATGATAAAATCTACAACTTTTGGTAGAAAATATTTTATTAGACTGGTAATACTGTAGAGGTTCTAAACATTTTCAAGAGGACATAGTCTGCTGCCATCATTTCCCGTTTCATTCGTTTTTGTTTTCTCGAATGCAAATGTTCTTATTCCGGCTTTTGTGCAATTTTATTGTGATTTTTTTGTCTATCTTTTGGTAAGTTTGATAAATTTGATCCGGAAATTCGTTCGCAAAATGGATCCCTAGCTGGGTCTGTCGATCTCAAAGACCTTGTCAAGAACAGAAAATCTATCGCCAGTCATAAACCCGCCCCGGAAAATATGCTTTGAATGTCACGGCAAACTTGTGGTGATGAATGTGTACAACTGTTTGTACACATTCATCACCACAAGTTTTCCGTCATCACTTCTTGTTTAAGTCTGTACTTAAACAAGAAGTAGCCTGCGAGCGAATGTTGATCACTAACAGACTATACAAACAAAACAGCTGAATTGTTAAGAATCAAAATAATCAAAAAATATTTTTCTTAAGGAAAAATGTTTTGTGCAACTGGCATGTCACTTTGACAGCGAATTTTCGTGACGTTACTTTGTTTACATAAAATATCTAAGATTTATGAACAAGGTATAGAGCAGTTTTGGTGACTTCACGTTAAATCGTTCTTTCAAATACAACTGTCATGTCATACCTTTACATCACGTAGACACTGACGTGCGACAGTGATAACGCCATATAAAAATGTAGACGTCTCGTTCACACGCAGGAATACTTTATAAGTTCATGGTACAATATAATTGTAACCTTGAAATAATAATGCTATGAAACATGATGGTTTTGTATGAGTTTGTGGTAAGTCTACTGATTCTGACTCTAGTTATAAGATTTACCACTGTATTTTTCTGTAAAATGGTTTTCTCAATAAAGAGTTTATCTATAGCAGTTTATGTCCGTTGTCTGCAGAAATAAATGCAACACTAACACCAAGCGGTCATCTTCAGCTTCTCGCTCGCGCTCCGGCAGTTCTCGATCTTGCTGCAGCTTGAAGGAACCGGAGACACATCTCCCTTGCAAGTGTCCCAAGTATGTACTCTTATTATTTGAAGATATGTTAGGTTTATGTTCAAAATATTCCTTTTAACATCAGCATCTGGGGCCGCACTGTGAGCTCATAGTGTGATTCTAAACCGAGGCTATCACTTTGTTTTTTTTTTTATGAAGATTAGGACAAGCGATCCAATATTACTCGGTTTTGAATCTAAGAGCTCACTGTATGCTCCCTGTACATTTGTACAAGTGTTCATCCCTGTAAGAGGTTCGACTGGCCTTATATTTCAACAAAACCCCTCTAATGGGAGAGTCCTATGAAGTTCAGCAGTGGATGCAAGAAGGATCCCCCACAGGAAAATTATCAAAATAGTGCGTAATATTTATTTATTTATTTACATAGGCCCACGATACTCCAAATTAAGTTTTTCATTATTGCATGCTAGATCTTTAGTAATGATAAAATATTTCAGATTCTCAATTTCACAATTTTCCGAGAGAAAGGGGGAGGAACAGTTTATGTTCGCGCCTTTTTGGTAATTGAAATTGAATTAAAGACTTTATGGTCAAGTCTAAAGTAGAGTTGTCTAGGTCTTAGGTCTATAAAAAATCTCAATTAGCAAATTTGACGGATTGTGGTGGCCACCGCGATCTGTACGAGGAAATAAATTATTTTATCTACTTGGATGTTTATGCGAAGAATTAAGGTCACAGTTGACTAGAACCACCCGCACCCACTCCGCACCGCCTCGTCGCATAGCGCCACTCATTGTCGACAGTGGTCCACGGGTGGCGGCCGCGTTAGCACCAGTAGGCCTAGCATGAACAATTACGCTCGCGTAAGTGTAACGTTAGCGTACGTCAGTTGTATGGCATTTGATCAGCGCCCCTTACAACTAGCTTACGTTAACATTACACTATGTTCGTTCTAGGCCTACTATAGATTACGCTGAGCAGGTGATACTGCTTTAAAATCATAAATATCTGATACTACGTTATAATTATATCACCTTCTTAAGGCTCTAAACCTTCTGATCTAAACCCTTCCCAGTCCCCTCCCCTCCCGGCCGCGTCGCCACTCCCCCGCGTCTCGCCCGCGAAGCTCGCCCCGACCGCGCGCTTGTACCAACTACGTGTGTAATGTGAATACCGCGGAGCCACCCGCTTGGCTCAACCATCATGACCAAACTGAAGAGGATAATGATTTGGATATGGAGAATGAAAAGTGCGATATTATTTTGTTTTAGTACCCTTGTTTGAACGTCTGTAGTTACTTTAATTATTATTATTGAACTGTTGACTCAAGTACTGCTAACACTTCCTGCTACGAATGATCACGTTAAAGTCATAGGTGAACCTTTTGGTGTGTTTTTCAGTTTTTAGTAATATGGTAACTATTTGTTCGTGTGGATAATAACGCCTATTACATATCAGTGGGTTGACAAAGACTGTAGTAGATGATAATGTTGATTTTGATGTTGTTTATCTTGGTCGGTTCAATTAAACTAGTATAAACAGAAAGATATTATATCCCTTGAAATTTTAGCAACAAGCGGGACTATACTAAACATATTAGTTCTTTGGTTCGCTTGCAACGACTGCAGCTTTGTTAGTTCAACCCAATTTTATTATTACCTTACATTTATTAGTCCGTCCTCCCCCCGCCCCACTCACTGCCCCCGCAGCGAGACTCGCCCCCGCCCCCGTCCTGGATACGTAGTGTACAATGTGAACACGGGAGACGTCGCAGATGTCGCATGGATCAACAAACATGAGTGGAACGAGATTAAACATAAATACGGTTTTGTGATGAGGTTATTTTCATGATTTTGTTTTGTAGGATCTTTTTAATAGCCTTTTTATTCTGTGGCCTTAGCAGATAATAATATATTTATATACTGTCTCCTTTCTGTACTAATAATGTAAACGTGAAACGTTTGATTATTTCGTAGTTTATTGATGTATGACCAAGTTGACTAACCAATTAGGGCGAAATTTGGTACCCATTTACCCTTCCGAGTTCAAACAGACGGTTGTCTACTTCATATCCCGGAAAATTAATGAGATTCTCAAGTTAGGTGGGTACTTGGGTAGTATACTGTTATACAATCTGTGCTCTAAACTATATGACAGTAAACGGGTGTTGAGTAAATCATGAAAAAAATCTGATCTCACAGAACTAATATGAATGAATGAATGATTTATTTTAGAGTTTACAAACATCTCTTAAAAGTACATAATTATAGTTTACAAACCAGTGTTGCAGTCCAAAACAAGTTACACCTTGGTACCCAGACTAGGATTAACCTGTGGAATGGTATACCAATGCCCTCCGCCAGGTTCAATTTAGCGCACTAAGCATGTAGTGCACGCAATAGTTTAAATACACATTATAATTTCGTAAACGTTACCTATCCATTTTCGATTTTATAAACTAAAAGAAAGTTAACCCACTAATGTTATTCAGTTTTTAACACCAGTTATTGTAAGTAATAATTAAAGAGATGTAGATTAGAAGTTATACTTGAAAAGAGATGTTTGCTATAGATTCCTAGATACTGCCGATTCAATAGTTCAAACATTTGCAATATTCACAGCTTGTCGGACACCAACAAAATGATAGAGCAAACAGAGGAGAGGCTGCAAAAGATTCTTCTAGAAAGCCGATACATAGAAGAGGAGCTGAATCAACGGATGCCCACTCTAAAGTGTAGAAAAGCGTACAAATACAATTTAAAGCCGTGCGTTTGCGAAATATGCAGGCGGTATCATGAGATGTTTCACTCGACGGTAGGTGGAGAAAAAAGTACAAGTTAATTTTGGTATATTTTAGATTTATTTATTTATTCATCCGTAATGCCATTGATTTATATAACAATAGATGCATATTTAAAAACCACACGACCGACGTACGCATGACATTCTTCGAGTTACAAATACAAGAGAATCATATAAAATCACTTGCGTGAATAATAGATGTGAAAATCTTGACATAATATTGATGTTTTCTAAATTTTTTCAGTAGATTTAGATGCAAAAATATACAGGTTGTAATTGAATTCATTAGCATCCTTTGAAACTATGTATCTACTCCTGATACCGGTCACGTGTGGACCAAAATTTTTTAATTTTAACACATTGCTTTGGTCACATTGGTCACAATAATAATAAATTAAAAAATGGAATACCTTACTTAATCAAATGCTACAATACAAAATTTAATTAAAATAATCAAGTACTGTTTTTAATTAGTACATACAAGGTATAAAAACGTTTAAATGTATCAAGATCATCCGTGCCAACTGCGTTAGGCGCCGCGGCAATTTTCATAATTTTCAATAAAAATATTTTCATTTACACTCTTTACTCATTAATAATCATCTATAAATGATGTACCATCATATGGGCTCAATTTATGCTAATGAATTAAATTACACCTGTATATAGGATTTAGTTTTTATAGGAATTAAAAAAATAATAAGGCGCGGGTTTGCAATGTAGGTATTATGTGCTGCTACTAGGGGTACAGATAAAGGTTATTACTATTACATAAAAGAAAAAGAAAATAGTGAATTTCGCAAACCAAATACTGAAAAGAATCAAGTATTTTATTAGTCTGATTATAGTAGAATAGCTTAGAATAGAAATCTTTATTGGCCATATTATAACATTGCATGCTATCATTGGCATTAGCTTTTATCCCATACAATAAAAAGTGCCCCTTAACGTTACAACGCCCCAAAATGATACAGGGTGACTACGTTCTGATAAAATGGAAAAGATTAGAGAAAACAAAAAAATTGTAATCGATAAAATAAGAAATAACATATTTTGATAATCAGGTAAGTATTAAGTTATGCAATCGAAAATCATGTAAAATATATATTTTACATGGCGTAAAAAATTAGTATTAAACTTACACAACGTTGAGATATATTTTGATTAATTCCGATATTTCGGATAATGAGTAGAGATAGCATCATTAGTACCTTTAGACCTTTAGCAAGTTAGGTTGTCCACAGTACAAGCTTGGCTAAGTTTGGGACAAGATGGCGCTGTGTGAAATGTGTCCACAAATATCTGTCTATGTATTAAACTATTAAAAAAGTAAATGATTAACTAAAATAAATATTAACTTAAATTATTTATATACTACCTACACGAAACTATTATGCAAACATATATTTATTTTTGCATAAAAACGTGGTCAGTAAAATAGTTATCTTTTTCTTACAGCACCTTAAAATACCAATATTTCCGGACAGATTTTTGTGCCTATTTTTAGTTATATAGAAAAAACCAGTGCAATGTGTTCAATTTATATTAATTTATTGTAAATTTTATAAATGTTTATGTATCAAATGTTGCAATCATGAAATAAAACATATTGAAATCATTAAAAAATATTTTATTTTCATTGCTATCATGATATTTCATAGGGTAACTTACAATTAACTAAAATTAAGTGATATGGCTCCACTTTAATACTTAATTAAATTATTATAAAACAATGTATATTTTATGTTATATAAACAAGCATAGTATTTAAATTATTATTTTATTACCAATTTGAACATAGCATTAGAAAGTGGCAGTAAATTATTTAATTTATAGAATACACACAGAGAAATTATAAATTCGAAACTTAATTTATATACAAATACAATTAAATTGCAACAATCGAATTGTATTTGCATACCTTCGTACTAGAAATCACATGAAAGAGTTAGGTAGCTATATAGAAAAAATGTTTTATTGCACAAGAGTAAACCAAGTACATAGGTGAACTTAATGCTAAGTAGCATTTCCTCCAGTTAAGGCTCCGTGCATCCTCTGTCTCGTTCGTGCTTTGCGACATTTTTGAACGTATTAAATGGTAGAACTTACATAAATTCCAACCGTTGACAAACCTTAAAAATAACATCACAAATCTTCATCAAAAAATCACATCTCTTGTTTGGTTTTTATACATTAAAACAGGGAAAACGCAAAACATCCTTTTGATTCAGTTTTAAGAGCGAGATAGAAGATGCCCAAAGATCCTGGCCTTAATATTGTTTAGTGTGGAACGAGTGGTAGTGGTGGTGGGTGAAAGAGACGAAAAAATTTGCCAAAAATAAAAGTACATCAAACGGATTCTCTCCTATTAAATTTTTGTAGGAACACTAATTTATTATTTAAAAATGCTGAATTGAGAGGAGAAATATTTTCTTTTTCGTTAATTTTTCTTTATGTGCGTCAAAATTTGTTACTTACAATAAAAATCTCTTCTCTTACCAATAAAAATTGCGTACTGAAAAAATATTAGTAATTTTGTGTTTTGTTTCTCTATCAAAGAATTAAGCAAAAATAAAACAAGAAAAAAAAGTAATAATATTCCACTAATATTATGCAGTGTTTATTAGTAAGGGCCTAAATTATAAAATAAACTGAATTAATTGATTACAATATTTATTTTATTATGCATGGAAGACGATAGTCAGCCTTAAAAATTGCCTAAACTAAACACAATAATATAAGCTAAGGTAAGTATATAATTTAACTAATTATTATGACCGTTTTGTACATTTACTTTTATGCATTTTCATAATGTCATACCAGATTAAACTAGAGACTTAAACTTAAAGATCTTTATGGCCCGTATTAAACGAAACTTGATTTCTCTTGTAAAATCTACTTGAGCACCAATTCACGACAGCGTTGTACTAAAATACGGGCCTATAATATTTTAAGCACCAATTTAAGTACTTATATCTAAGCAAAAACCACATCTATTTTCTTAGACTAAAACAGACCAACGAATTTTTCACAAGACATGACTTGGGAAAATCTTAGTATGTTCCTTTTCTCGATAGCGACAAAATTTGCTGAAAAATTTGAACTTCTCATTAACTTAATTCATTAATCGCTAAGTACCTATTATGCTCATGAAGTTAAGTACATATTTTTCAGCAACATTTGTCGGTGATAGTGTGTTACATAACTCAAATAACAAAACATATTTTGCCCAAAAAACCTTCATAGAGGCATTCCATCAACACAGAACCTTCTCAGTACCAATCAGCTCAAATCTCAAGGCGAGCTGGCGGTAACTTTATGACCCATCAAAGCTTTCCGTTCCTTTCTCTTCACATACTTGGTGCAGTCCCCAACAAAGGCTACGATAGCTACTATAGCACAAACTCCGTAGAATACAGCTAGAGCTATAAGGAAGGACTCGTCCGTCCATTGCCATATATGATCAGAGTTGAGGTAGTCGAAGTTTGATAACACTTGCGTACCGTTTGGCGGTGGGCACGGCGACTGGACTATAATATCTTGGTATGGTCTCTGTAAAATTAAACAAGGTTTAAAGATTTATGTCTCTTTAAAACTAGAGTGAATATCCTTATAGGTAAAGATTATGAAGCCCGTTGATAGCTCGTGAACATAATTTCTCCTTACAAACATGATTCACTTGCGCGGCTATGGGTCGAAGTAACAAAACGAGACAAAGTCATACGAAATTACAAAGAACAGAGCAGGATGGAATAAAAGACACATTCGGTGTCCCGTTTCCTCTCATAGGATTAGCGGTTGAAATACACCACAATCTTCGTATGAGGGGAAGTTGTATCATTGGTCACCTGGATTTATAGTCAATGATTATACCTACCAATCACCTTGTATACTAAAAAAATCTCACCTGTTTATTCGTACACCGTATATCCTTACTAATGCTGCTCCTCAAAGCCACTTCGCTGAGTTCCCTCTTCAGAACTCCTGGCATCGCCCATCTTGACGGAGAGACGTATTCCAACCATCTCACATACTTGGGCAAGTCTTGCTGGTGTATCATGACTCCATTGACTAAAGTGCTTAGTAAGAGGCATACACCGGATATTATTGCAGCGGTTTTCTCCATTGGAATAAGGAATATTGTCGCTCGGCAGAGCATTTGGATTGATATTAGATAGAGCAGCATGTAGCCTGTAATATGAAATGTTAATGTAGAATTTGATGGCAAATGTTTCGAAATTACAAACTATTAAAGTAATGGCCGTCAGCTAGCACCAAGTTTATTAAAATACAACTTATTTAAGCCAACAGTAGAGAAAAAAAACAAAAATAAAAAAAGGGAAATTTTAATCCAGTTAATGCAAAAAATGTAATCTAAAAATTATTTTCTACATGTAAAACTTAGTTATCTGTGGCGAGGGCGACGTCCAATAAAATCGAATTCTACCTGGATTTAGATTTTCAATTTTGTCACTAGA
Organism: Ennomos erosarius; assembly: GCA_963580505.1. Classification (NCBI taxonomy): domain Eukaryota; kingdom Metazoa; phylum Arthropoda; class Insecta; order Lepidoptera; family Geometridae; genus Ennomos; species Ennomos erosarius. The sequence goes on along the minus strand of OY756983.1, from coordinate 3,400,031 downwards.
TGGTGTTTAAATAAATGAGAAATGTTTAGAAATATTATACTTATTTGAGCTAAAAAATATTAAAATACATTCAACTTCTTTGAAAAATTATTACTGAAATGTTTTCCATTCTTGTCTCTCTCGCTCCCTCTCTTTCTATCTTTGACTGTTTAAATTCCAATAACGACACTTACCTAAATATAAATAGAAGCCATCCAAAGAGGAAGCCGACTGAGCATAGAGTCCCGACATGGCGTAACTTGGCACCAAATACGCTAACCATGTTAGCACCGCCGACCACAGCTCTAAGAATTGCTGAAAAAATGTAATACTAATATGTTTCAAGTCACAATTTGTTAACGGGTGCAAAATCACTATACAGCTCAAAAATAATTGAAAATTAACTCTATCTCGCTCGTCCTTTGCGATATTTTAAATTATTAAATGGTAGAACATACGAAAAATCTATCCTTAAGCCTTAAAAATACCATCACAAATAATAATTAATTGTTCAACAAAAAATTATATCAATCCGAACCAGTTTTCATACATAAAAACAGGAAAGAATGAAAAAACCTTTTGATTCTGTTTTAGTGTACGAAATCTTGTTTGGATGAAATGTGATTTTTGTTGAACATTTGTGACATTACTTTTAAGGATTTTCTACGAACTTCGTAAGTAAATACTTAATTCTATCAACAGATCCTGAACCTTAACTGGGTTCCCTGTACCTAGGGACCCAGGAACTACGAGGACCCACAACGCCCAGGCACACAACAAGTTATTGCGCTTTCTTCTGTACACAAACACTTGTCCTAACGCGGGAATCGTAGGTACCCGCCCTACCTACCCGCCGTTTACGGGTTATAAGCGGACCTGCTCCACCATCACACCACAGAGGCTGGCTGTATTATTTAATGTTTTAATCAAAATTACCTACACTCCATTTCATACTACTTAAACTATATCATTTGTATTTGTAATGTGTCAAATATAATGAATACGTACATCGAACAATATAAAGAGAGTCCTAGAGTAGAGTCCCACTGCGATGTCCCGCTCGACGTGTCTTCTCATAGAGGCCGCCTCCCTGGAGCTGAGCCACAGGAGGACGGGCCACACGGTCAGACACATCACTGAGTAGTGGAAACCCACGCGGTCGTTTTGGGTTAACTGGAACAAAATTATCACCTAATATATCTCCCCATCGGTTGTTAGTTCTGCGAGCGATGTGGCCTGCCCATTGCCATTTCAACTTGCTAATTTTAAAGGCAATGGGGAAGAAAGGTTCTCGAGTGGCGAACACGAACCGGAAGGGGCAGCGTCGGCATACCCCCCACTAGGTGGACCGACGACCGGGTGAGGGCCGCGGGGAGCCGATGGATGCAAGAAGCGAGCAGCCGCTCCAACTGGCGCTCTCTGGTGGAGGCCTATGTTTAGCAGTGGACGTCTACGGGCTGTTGATGATGATAATATATCACTATATTGAATCACTTACCCCGGTTTCTCTTAAAGTTAAACTCAAGTCAAGTTAAAAATACTGAACGGTCATTGGTCGAAGACAGCTGATGATAACAGGCAACCAATAAGTGTTCAGCATTTTAGAGTTGACATGAGTTTGACTTTAACAAACGTATGAGAAATCGGAGTTTAGCCTACAATCGCTGCTGCCACTCAATCTCTTGTTGCTGTAAGAACCGGCTAAGGGAATATTCAGGGATTAGGCAGAAGCATTCTCCTCGGTACATTAAAGTCTTTTGCGATCACCAAGCCGCCTGCCAACCGTGGTGATAATGGCAGACACCCCTATAGTCAGCATCCATCCAAAATGGCGTTTTATGGGGGAAGCCTGTGTTCAGCTGTGGGCGTCATTTTGATTATAAACAAACCCAGACAAAATGTGGGTACTTACCTATTTTTTTAAATTGTATGTTTGCATTCGGTAGTTTCGGTACTTATATTATTTTTTACCAATATTATGGTGGTGGATCGCGCGAAAAGGCTGGAACTCACTGGTGCACTGAATTTACAAACTGTGGATGAGTTTATCTATCTTGGCTCCAGTATTACTAATAATGGTTCATGTGTGTCTCAACTCCATAGAACGTGGAAAGAGTGGAAAATTTCTTTGAGAACTAAAGTCAAGCTGATCCGCACATTAGTATTCTCAGTTTTTCTATACGGAGCTGAGACTTGGACCCTAAGATCAGCGGACCGTAAACGCATTGACGCTTTCGAGATGTGGTGCTGGAGACGTATGCTGCGAATACCTTGGACTGCCCATCGGACTAACGCATCCATACTTAAGCAGCTTAAGGTCACTACAAGGCTCTCTACCATCTGCCTAAAACGAATTCTAGAATGCTTTGGCCACATCGTTAGGAAAGACGGGGACAATCTAGAAAAGCTTGTAGTGACCGGCAAAGTGGAAGGAAAGCGATCACGTGGGCGCAGCCCGATGCGCTGGTCCGACCAAATTCGCTCCACACTGGACACCACTCTTTACGATGCCATACACGTCGCTAAAGATAGCGTGACATCATAAAGAAGGTCATGGAAGGGGGAGGTCACGACCCTCAGACATGAGGAATACGAATCAAGGAGGGGGGAGTATTTTTTACACTCTCGCAGTTAAAACTCAATTTTTTTTTAAATATTTTCATATTGATCTTCCGTCTTAATGTTACCTTGGGATCAGTCGCCGGGAGGTCCCAGAATATAGTCCCGGTGACTAGAGACATGATCGCGGCGATCAGGACTCGAGTGATCACGTTCGATAGCGTCGTCATTTGCGTGAACACCAGGCTTTTTCTGCAACCAATACAATGCTAGATTAATGCAATATTATTATTTAAACCCCAGACATTATCTAACATACAAATTGTCTCATATACCTAATATACATTATTCAGTCATTGAATGATGTATTACAGAGAACGTAACTGGCTAAGCTGCACTTGAAAGCTTTCAGCTGCTTGCGAAACATTATTCACCTTATCAGTACAAGAGCCTTGCAACATTCCAGTTCGCAACCAACTGCCCCCCCCCCCCCCCCCACATCCATCTCACCGGCTTCACATCTAATTTTCTAGTTTCACGACAAATTTCACACCTTCGCAATCAATTGCCCGACTACGTAACCAACTTACCAGCTTTCACAATTAATTTCCGCTCTTCGAAACCCACTTACCAGCTTCATAACCAATTTTGTCCCTTCGCAACCAACTCCTACCTTCCCAACCAACTCACTAGGTTCGCCACTTACTGTATCAACCCGCACGCGTGTAGCACCGCCGAGGCGGCGCCAGCGGGCGCGGGGAGCGGCGCGGGGGGCGGCGGGTCGGGCGCGGAGTGCGCGCCCGCGAACACGCCGGCGAGGGACTCGATGCGCCCGGACGACTCCTGCATCGCGGCCGGGGACAACTCGTCCAGGGTCACCAGGTCCACTGCGGATCCATCACCATACATTACTAACAGGGCCATTCCATTTCTCACCGAGTCTTAATAAAATGAGCGTCTTTTCATCCCGGTTAGATGCAGGTAAATATTATTGATCTCGGCGTATAGGTAGGCATATATAGGCTAATAGTTCTATCGTTTGGGTGGTAGTGGATCATACATAAACTATAATGAAACATACCGTTTTTTTACTATTTCATTGTAGCTGTCAAACACATTCTTACATTAGATGGACTTATTATTATCACTCTTTACTTGCCCCCCTCCCTCTTACTCCCCGGCACTTGACCCCCTTCTACTAACGTGCCCCCTACCCCTCAATCCCCCTTCACTCATCCCTCCCCCTCACTTGATCCAACGTAGGTATTATAATATTCTCTGGGCTCCAACCTATCCTTTTCTCCACTTCCCCCTCACTTGACCGTTGTTAAGCCATAATATGTAATGTATATAAGAAGAAGAAGATATAAGAATAGAATGTAAAGATTACATTTGAACAGTAATAAACACTCCTCAAAAGAAATGTTCAGCAGTGAAGATCTTCCGGAAGATAATAGTTCACTTGGAAGAAGAGGAAATACAAAATTTTTTAGCTGCTTAAACATCAGGGGTTGCAAAGTGAAAAGCAGAAGACATTCTTCATTAAATTATAAATAAAAAATAATCAACAAAATTCGCCTAATTCCGGACATGGTTACTGAAACATTTTTTTTACAATGAATACGGGGTAAATAATCAATATTTGAATACTTCGTTTGGCAAAAACTTACAGTAATAATCGGAAGGATTCTTGAAGGCTGGACAGGGATAATCGATGGAAGCAAAATATGGCAACATATCCCTCCGATAACCGCTGAACATCGTCCTGCCAGCTGATATTAGCACCACCTGAATAAGGTAAAAATACTTTTTCTTTATATCTCACAAAATTGTAGTAAGTAATGGGGTTTTATTTACTTTCGTGTGAGACCGTTCCGAATAGTGAATGTAGCTACTATTTACTCAATTGAAGATTTCAAATCGATACATTTGCGATGCATTATTATGAGCTGCTGGAAGAGTTTCCCTAACATGTGATCAATGAAATACTTGTCAAACTAAATAAAAAGTGTGGTGCCATCGATTCAATTATCAAAAATTTGGCGGAGAAGGTATCAAGGTACCTTCGTGAAAAGGTATCACCACACCATCTTCTCTAACTGCCCACTGCTGATGGGCCTGCCTGGTTTTGCATTTCTTGCAAGTCCTCGCCACTCTTAGTTTAGAGTTTAAAAAACAAACGCAGAAATATAGTAATTTTGAAGCCAAAGCTATGTCAAGATACCTTTGATCAGCTTAGAAATTCTGACACCAGGACAGACACAACTTGCCTACACACGTACGAGTTCATTATTTCCCGGAAAAAAATATAATAATAGGAGATTTAAGAGAAGATCCATGAATATTAAAGAAATCTTCCATATTTATGTGGAAAATGTACCTTAGTTAACATAGCAAAGATCTCGTACGTCGGTGGATGTAGAGACATGATCACAACCCGTCCAGTGCTGGCCCAGTTCCTCAGGTACTCAACCAGGAAGAAGGTATCGAATATATCCATTTCCTTAGTAGGCTGGTCGAGAATTAACACCGCCATGTCAAGTAGTAGTTGACATCCGACGTTGAGGCGACGGACTTCGGAGCGAGTGAGACGGGAGACGTTTGTGTCGCGGACCTGCTCTAAGCCTAATTCTTCTATTAGCAGGTTTATCTGGAAAGGAATGTGGAATGGTGAAATTGATGCAGTAATTAAACGTTAAGTAAGTAGTTGAAATCAAAAGAGATTTTTCTCTTTCACAAGTTTCACAAGTTTATGAGAAAGATAACACCAAAAAGAAACTCTAGAAGACGCGGTAAATTGTTGAAGTCACGTTATGAAATCAGCTTTTTAGTCATTGCACGTTATAGGTAGGTACCTACCTGATATGCTGCAGTGCATCAGTCCCATTTTTTTTAAGCAATGAGCTCATAGTCCCTTGTCCTCGTCGTTTAGCCTTTAATCCATTTTTTCCTCAACTTACCCGATCTCTATCATCCATTTTGACCTGCTTGTGTGTGGTCCTTGGCCTTCTCAGTAATGCGTGGAACCTCAGGGTATGTTCTACCGTCATGGAGGGACAGAGGTTGGTGTCATTCCTCACGTAGGCAGCTACTTTGCGAAGAGTTGTGGATGCGACAGGTTGGCCGTTTAGAACTATGTCGCCTGATAGCTTCTGTAATGGATGTATTGTTAGGTTTAGTGGGTGTAAATGTGAAGTTGATAATCTTTAACTAATTATTTGTTCAAACATTTTAGCTCTACCTTTGCACCGGCACAGAAACGCGGTCTCTTAGGGCCTCATTAGTGAGCTCAAAGTCGCCCAACTAGCTATGGAGAGAGCTATGCTCAGTGTTTCCCTGCGAGATAACATCCGAAATGAGGAGATCCGCAGGAGGACTAAAATAACCGATACAGCGCTTAGAAATTAGCAAGCTGAAATGGCAATGGGCCGGACACACGTAGAACTGACAACCGATGGGGAAGAAAGGTTCTCGAGTAGCGACCACGAACCGGAAGCGTAGGCCCCCCACTAGGTGGGTGGACTTGGTCAGAATGCGGGGAGCTAATGGATGCAGGAGGCAAGCAGCCGGGCAAAGTGGTGCTCTTTTGGGGAAGCCTATGTTCAGCAGTGGACGTCTTCAGGCTGATAATGATGATGATAGATAGTAAAATAAAATGTTACTTCTATCTTTATCTATTTCTCCAGCTACCCACTACTCATAATCCTACCGACTTCCCCAAGCGCTTACCTTCCTCACACCGGCCAGCACGTCCAACAAGCCGGTGGCTTCATGCTGCGACGTTGCCAACACCGCTAGTATTTCTCCCGACTTCACCTCGAAACTTAGACCTGACACTAATAACGTCATCTTGTTCTCTGGCGATGTGATTTCTAAACTGTTCACCTGAAAATGGAAAATATAAGTACCTAACTTTGTCATCAGCCCAACACGTTCCCACTGCTGGAATAATTGCCTCCTCACACGTCAAGAGAGTGTAGGCCGTGATACACCACGCTGACCAAGAGCGGGTTGATTGGATGACACATGTTCTCATGTTCTTTTCTCATATTTTGTGATCCTTGAAGATCATAAGTAGGACCCTCATTATGTTATTATTATGTTATTATTATGTACCTGTCTGGCACGTAATATGGAAAGTTTTTGTGCTGCACGTGTATAGCACTATAAACAGTAGGTATTATATATCCTCCACACAAGTTTCAAACTATCTGTATTCCATTCCATTACAATCGAGTCAGCCGTAAAAGTTATGTTTTGTTTTACTTACTTATTACTACTACTACTACTATTTACTAGGTGGCAGGACTTTTCTGAAAAGTTCATTTAGGTAGGTACCACCACTTTGCCAGTTATTCTGCCGTCAAGCAGTAGTGTGCAAGCACTACTGTGTCCGGTTTGTCCGGTGTGTCTCAGGATGACGTGCGCCACCACGCACGTCATCCCGCGAAACTTTATTATTTTAAAGTTTCGAGTGACACTGTAGCTGTTATGGGCGGCCGTGTTGCTTAACATCAGGTGAACGACTAGTTCGACACGTCGTTCTTCTCATAAAAAAGAAAACTTATTTAGAAATGAGTCAGGGCCACAAAGTACGTTGTCTTGGCACAGTAAAAGGATTAACCGCGGGACTAAAATTACGCAAGATTTACCTAGTATGAGTCCTCTTTAATGTCAGATAAAACAAACGTTACATTACCTAAACTAGGTAGGTACATAATGATATCATTATTAACAGTTGATGTCACATACCTACTTCCTAAATTATCTTTCACAAAGAGGAACCAGGCTTCGTCGTGCTCCTGCTACTAAATAATTGTGGAAAAAATAGAAATGGTTCATGTTTCAGGGATTAGGTACCTCTTACAAAAATACATACCTACACAGAGCTATGAAACAAATGACGCTCGCCTCGTTTTTTTTTCTCTATGGGTACCTACATTCAAGCCATTTTACCTATCTATAATTCTATATATGGTATACTGGTAGGATAGCCGGTAAAACCACATTTAAAAGACTGCTTAGTTTTGTCGTATAAACCGATAATATGCAAACCATGCCGCGCTGTTTGAGCTTAGTAAATTCTTATATGCTTTGGATCGCTTTGGGATCTACCTACGCCCGCCGCGCCGCGCCTTCTTTTCTCTCTTTCTTTCTACTCACATAATAATTCGGGTAGATGTACGCGGAATGCGTGTACCCGTCCAGATGGTCCCCCGGCCGCAACGTGGAATGTTTCCGGGACTGCGCCACCGACATGTGGCTGCCTGCCTTCGACATCCGCCCGCCGAGGTGGGACGGTGACATTAGGTAGCTGGAATTATATTTATCTACGTCAAGGAACCTGGGGGTCTAGCAAAGATCCCAAACGCTAACTCCTAAATGTATTAAAATGACATTTCTGGAAATCGCTTACTTTTCTGCAGCTAATGTCATTTCAATACATTTCGGAGTTAGTGTTTGGCGTTAGCGTTTGAGATCTTTGCTAGACCCACAGGGGGTCGCTAACGCTCTTTGAGGGATGCTTGTACAGCACGTCTGTTGATGATGATGATGATGATGGTGGTGGTGATATCAAAGACTAATTGATACCAGTATTACGCTCTTGCTGTTGTTGTTGCTATGTATAAGTACAGGATGTACATGATAGTACATCATTTATAGATGATTATTAAAGAGTAAAGAGTGTAAATGAAAATATTTTTATTGAAAATTATGACGATTGCCGCGGCGCATAACGCGGTTGGCACGGATGATTTTGATACATTTAAACGTTTTTATACCTTGTATGCACTAATTAAAAACAGTACTCCATTATTCCAATTAAATTTTGTATTGTAGCATTGGATTAAGTAAGTTATTACATTTTTTGGAGTTATTATTATTACCATACCAATGTGTTAGAATGCAAAAATTTTGGTCCACACGTGACCGGTATCAGGAGTAGGTACCTAGTTTCTAAGGATGCTAATGAATTCAATTACACCCAGTATAGGTAGTTAGGTACTAATCGTGATTTCAATTTTTACTTCGCATTAAAACTTAATCTGGCTAATATAGGCCATTTTGTCTAAAAACAATTAATAACAAGTTTAGCTGTTGTTTTTGTTGTTTAGGTCTTTAAGATATAAATATTATCATCATCAACCTGAAGACATCCACATAAGGAAATGAATAAAATAAACATAGGGCAGGCTCAAAGTAGCGCGTTGAGCGGCTGCTTGCCTCCTATTTCCATCTACGCTATATATGCTTTGGGTCCGAAGTTTTCTTCTTCATCGGACTATTTGGAAACTCATTATCACCGCCCTTTTTTTTTTAATAACGCCCAACGATCACTATGGATCAAAACCCGCTGGATTAAGTATACGTATGGAAATAGCGATTTAACTTTAGTTTATATCTATTAACCGAAGATCGATTTCAGTAGATAATCTCACTTTACAAAAAGCATTTACTTATGGACAGGTATCCTATGCATGGCGCATTTTATTTACAAGATCACCATACGATACCTTTGATGCTCATCAGGCACGTATTCAGCGACGCTGTTTCTCCTATTAGTGTAGTGGGTCCGCTGTGGCCTCGCGTCCATACCGAGCAGGTTCGCTTCGCTGACGGACTTGTTCCTAGTGTTGGTCCAGTGAGGCTCGCCCCTGATGCCGGCTTGATGCATCGCTACTAATGGCACTCCTGTTGGCTGGCATTAGAAACTAATTAAGAACCATAGAGATAAAAAAATTATAAATTAAATAACGCCCAACGATCACATAGGACCATAAACCGGAAGACGCAGCGTAGGCTGGCCCTCACTAAATGGACCGACGATCCAGTTAAAACTGCGCGGAGTTGATGGCTGCGGGAGGGAAGTGGAGGAGGCCTATCTTCAGGAGTGGACGAGTGGATGGGGGACCATAGGAACGCCACCTTGAGCGGTTGCTCGCCTCTTGTATCTATCAGCTCCCGGCGGTTTTCACCAGAAATTTCGGGTACCTATAAACGGTAGGTAAGTATAAAAAGGTACCTGGTAAGATGTGTGTACATTCTGCATCCTGAAGTCCGGATCGGACCGGTACTTCCGACTGTACTTGTTGTAGTTGGTCGTGGTCTCGTTATCTGAACTGTCGTACCCGGACGATGTCTCCCGGACACCTCTACTCTGTCTGTGTATTCTGTAAAATACTTTATTTATTGACAGAAATTGGTCTATAAAAATGGCTTACAGTTACGTGTTGATCTAAGTAGCTGTCGCGGATGAAGAATTAATAAATAGGAGGTGTGACATAAACTAAAAAGTGGGCATAGAAAAACATAATGGCAAAATTATCCCTGCCATATTATTGATTACCGGTGTGACACAGACTGCGAGACTAATGACTGCGACTGGCATATATGACGAAATTACATCCCTGCTGATTGATAAGGTCAATGTAGAAGATCAATGAGCCCAAAATAAGAAATGGTAGTAGGTATAGAAATATGTATGTATAGTGTAATTACGACTGTGTCATTTAGTAAGCATCTATCTATACATATAATAAAACTGTAGAGATAAAAAAATCTGTAAATGCAAGATATCGAAAAAAAAATGACACAAGATAGCTTGAAATTTTTTGCTGATCACGTTAAGCTACTTTTTAGACATTTTGTCTGTTTGTTTGTTTGTTTGTTTGTTTGTTTGTTACGGCACAACTCCGAAAATACTGAACGGATTTTCATGCGGTTTTCACTAATTAGCTTAGAAAAACCCAGCGCACAACATAGGATATATTAAATTTTAAATTTTGTAAATTTTTTTTGGTGAACATGATTAAGATTTCATTATGAAACGGAACGGGATTTTCACAAGATGGCCGCTTCAAGACTTAAAGGTAAGTTTTTTTTTTATATTTTGGTCCACACATAGTGTAGGTATTTAGCCAGTGTCAAAAAGTAAGTTTAGTTTTGGCTACTAATCATAGATGAGAGAAAAAAAATGTGCTCTGTGCTACTGACGGTAATGTTATCTCGGGTTTATCCGGATGCACAGATTAAAGAAAAAAAACTCTGTTACTATTATGGCGCGGCTTCATATACACCCGAACTTTCGCTGTTAAGTTGGCGCGCAAAAACATCTCTGTTGACTATCCTCGATGTTTTTGTAGCGCCCCAACCCGGACACATAGTCAATTTGTTTGCCTGCTGCCCGACCGACCGACGTGGGCTAAATAAAATGGAGGAAGCAGTAGCGTTATATTGCATGTCGGCGAATAAATATGTTTTACAAACTGTGAAAGTATAATTTGCGATTACAAAAATAAATTTTAATAGTTTTAATTTATAATTCCTTATCAATAGGAAGTAAAACCATTTTTTTTTATTTGTCTGTTTATCTGTCCCTTTGAATACGGATCACGGTTGTTATAGTGGCATCAGAAATATATCATCTGTGAAAAATCAACTATCTAACTATCATGATTCATGAGTACATCCTGGTGTCTGATGGACAGACAGACAGACGGAGAGCGGAGGTTTAGTAATAAAGATTTACCCTTTGAGTACGGAACCCCAATCATTTTTATTTCATTCTGAACAATCCCCACTGCACTAAGCAATAAGGAAGTAATTTAATGCATGTTTATATTTATAACTTAAAAGACAAAAAACAGTAAATAACAATTGGCGCGCCTGCATTACCGGCAGCGTATCACACTTTTCGGGCTACGGCGAAATACATCGCGCGATTAATCGATGCAGTGCAGATTAGAGAAAAACAATCAAGGAAGTCATATGTATTTTTTTCTCTAATCTGTGGTATTACTAAAGATAAGTTTTTTCGTTAATCTGTGGTCCAAACTAAAAAAGAGGATAGGTATGAGAACTTTCTTGAATATGAGCAGGACAAAGAGAACAAGGAATTTCGAAAACTAAGAACTTCTTACTTTGACTTTTTATTATAAGTTTTAAGGCTTCACGCGATATCATATTTAGCCAATATTGAAACATAACTAAAATTATTATTCATGTTTTCGATTTCTTGGGTTCTGGCGAGGGCAAAATTCTTTATTGGCAATCTGGTATTATGGATTAGTTATCAAAAATATACTACGCGTTACCATTCGAAATAAGTATTTAAATTGTATTTATAGTACCTATAGCTTAACCTATAGTAGTAACTTATTCAGTAATCTGTGCCTATAGGTACTTAATTTATTGACCCTTGCTTTTGCTACGCATTGTATAACGTTTTTTATTATGGCATTAGACAAAATTTGCATTTAGCCAATGATAGGAAGTATTTTATGAAAACTGTTAAACTGTAAAAGGGTAGGTTCTTAGACTTTTTATAATCATTCATAAGGCTTCACGCGATTATCATACTTAGCCGTTTGAAGCTTACTTAATTAACATTTTTATTGAAGTTTTCGATTTATAAGGTTTTGGCGGGAGCAATGTTCTTTATTGGCGATCTGGTCAAATGTATTATTTACATAAAATTACTACACGTTACCATTCTAAATATGTAGTTAAAATTATTTTTGCGCTAATGCTACATTCTTGATCGACCCCAAAGAAGTTTTACGGTACCTGTAGTACTTATAGCTACTTAAGTTATAGACCCTTACCATTGCTACACATTTTGAAACCTTTTTTATTTTGGCATTAAAGTAAGCCGGAGCGCGTGCTATTATTATATTTAGCCAATGATACGAAATATTTTATGAAAAATGTTTAAAAAGGGTAGGTACTTAGGTATAATAATATGTAGGTATTCAATATGGCAATTGTATCCTCGAATTAACAACAACATGGCGCGTAAGGTTCGTTTTTGACTGTTTTTGATTTGTTCTTCTTCTTCTTCTTACATGTTGATAATAGTTAAAATATTTTAGATCTGTGGGCTATTAAAAAAACCACGGGTAAAAATGATTAGATTACTCGGTTACTCCAAGGTTATAGTTTTAGTAAGTAACTATCTTTGAGTGTAACTAATAATTATGTAATGACGATTTAACCTACTTCCTCACTCTCATCACTAGGTAGGTATGTTGAAAGTGCAGTGGGAATGAGACAGCGTGGAAAATAGTGGACATAATAATAATTATAATCGTCGATTCTTTAAAGAGTGGTGGTTTAGTATTTGTAATTCCTAATTAGTATTAAGAAAAAATAATTATTTATTTATTTATTTTATTTATTTATTTTTATATACACTTATTTTTATATATCTATTGACACTGGCTAAGTGTAGGTACCAATTCGTATGGAGCCAAACTTAAGAAGGTAAAAACAATGTGGTAAATGGAACAAAAAGCGCGCGGATATGTAAAACTGAGCAAAGCAGCATCATCGTGCGTTGTGTCATTCTTTCATATTTTTCTAAACTGTACCTGCCTGCTTAGGTAACTACTGCCTAAACAAAATTTACTAAAACTTCTGTTAAAGACCTGAGTGAAGTGATGATGATTTCTTTTTGTTGTAATATGAAGAGGTACTTATAAAATTGTAGTTTTTTGTTTGAAACTTCTTTTCTTTTACTGTTTTATAAATCTATATTTGACTCAAAACATTTAGTTTTAGGTAATGGCTTAAATAGCTTCCACTCACGGCTATGCTTGCGTTATACCTATATCTATGCTAATACAGGTTACTGTGCTCAGCTTCGAAAAGATTTAGTGCATATTTTTGTTTGGTACGAAATGAATGATCTATTATTAGACTACTTATAACGTCAAAATAACATAACACAAGCGTGCGAAGCCGCGGGCAAAAGCTAGTTTACAAATAAACTTCGCGAAGTCACGTTAGAGTTTATTGAATTTGGATCAACAAGTCTACAAAAAACAAAAAACATTGCAACATCATAAGTTAGTAGAGCAGCTAAAAGAAGTTACCTTGGCGCAGGCTTCATTCCGCTTCCAATAGAAGTCTTCGGCTTGGGCGTGCCTGATCGCTGGGAGCCATTGTGGTTGGGAGGAAACACGCGGGGCAACCCGAATTTAAGGTACGTATACATGTTGGAACCGAGGGCAGATCTGGAAAAAAAACTTAGGTATAACTACTATACTATCCAAAGAATAAGATTGCAGATTCCTTCACAAAATCCTGAATTTTAGGAAGGTCGACGGTAAAATGGATGTAAGATTTAAAGTTACTTTAGGTAAAGTTTGGCTTCATTATTTTGGTAAGCGCATAGTTTGACGTTATGCCTCACAATAATGTCACAGGGTGACTCAGTGTGGTCAAAGCTTTGTTGTTCCGTTTCAGGTAGTGATATTATAATGACCGCTAACTGCACAGTTATTTTCATATGAACTGCGTCCTGAATGCAACTATTGAATAATTGCGTGCCAGCTACTGTTTGTAAATAAGTCAGTGCGGTTTATTGAACACAACATAGTGTCCTCATCCATAAAGTGCCACTTTGAGTGGCTACTTGTTTCATTCAACATCTCCCCGCGACTTTGTCTAGGTCGTCGGTCTTATAGGTACTTAATGAGAGCCTACGCTGCGTCTGCTGGTTTGTGGTCATCATCACTCGGAAGGCTTTCTTCTCCATCAACAAGGATTATTGTAAGAACTCACTTGGGTCCATATCTCGGGTGGGACAGAATGGACTGTACAGTGGTGTCTCTCAGCTGGAAGTTTCCGTATGGCAGTGGGCTCTTGTCTGTGCTGCCAAGAGCGCTGTCTGTGAAGTCTGAGTTTAGGTTCTGTCTGCAAAATGTTAAACAAGTTTTGATAACAGTCCAGTAAATAGAAATATTGATAACACTAGAACTCAAATATGGGAAAATAAGGATATTTAATGTTGGCATTGAGACGTATCAATCAGCATCATAAATGTATGAACTACCGAACTAGTTGTAGGGATAGAACTTTCTCTATAAATGAGGTTTTTGAACCGTTGCGATATCGGGTTCTAGAGATGTAAGCGATAACTTGGTCACGACACAAGACAAAGGATGATAGTAACATCAAAGTAAACTGTCGTGCCGTTATTTTGTTTACTTACGGAGCAAGTAAACACGATACCTTAGTTTTTATTGCGTTATGGTTTTTTATCGTTTAGCATTGATAAAATGATACCTACATATTAAAGGGATTTTCTAACTGATTGTATCTAAGCATAAAAGTGGTCGTTCAGAATGAAAGATACAACAGCGAAGAACATAGATGTTTTAGGGCCAAGCATAAAACAAGAGATATATTGATCTGAGCTTATGAAATTTATATGGTTTGACACTATAGGTTCCTACAGGTACCTACCTATATAGTGCCAAAACAGACCAAATTATATTAGGCTCATATTGTTTCTTTCTCTATGCCTTTTGTGGAAAATAATGTTTGGTTATAATAAAATTATACTTGGATACCTGTATATAGACCAAGCGTGGAGGTCCTCAGAATGCATGCCTCGCGGGTCATGCATCAACGGATTTGATGGCACGGAGTACCGCCTCTCGCCGCCCAGCCCCAGCGCTGATTGAGACATGGTCAGGCCAGCGTCATCCCAGGGTATCAAGGTGGACCTTCTTGGATCTGCTCATTGTTACTTAAGACTGGGTATCATCTGAAACAAACAGAACATTAATTTAGTGTGATCATAATACAGAAGGTAGGTAAACTGTACTACTTAAATTAATAATAGAAGTATTCATACTGAAACCTATAGGACCGTTTTCAATTCACATATCGAAAATATACCTTAGTAAATCTTAATATTAATGGAGATATGCAAGTCTTAGGGTAAAACCCTGTACAACACCTTTTCAAATAAAACCTTATCCTTATTGTAGTTAAAATAAAACACGAGAAACCTTAGATTAAGCCATGAAATATGACATTGGTCATATCCTATCCAAAATCCATGAAACCCAGCACAGCTAGAGTACATAAAGGCATTGCATCAGTACCGGACGCCGCGGCGACTACCGCGCCCAATCTCACCTCACCATCACATTGTTGCGTTATGCAAACCAAACGCGCTGCTGACATGTTAGATTGTTAGTTTAAATGAATTATGAGCTTGTTCATCAGATATGATTCAGGTTTTGGAGTGCCAAATTTATTCATGAGTAACTGACATTATTTGTGTTTGGCGTCTGATGGATTACAGTTAATCATTGCTTAGGTTACGAGACAGAAATGAGGGACTGGATTAACTGGCGTTTGTTTGGTTGAATAAATAACGTTACGGTATACATCATTTGAAGCTTCGGGCATGTCATTATATTTTGCTAGCTGTATGTCTTGTTATGATTTCTACGTTTTTAGAAATCTTAAAACGACAGACAATTCATTGAAAATTCTTTTTTCTCGTGCATCATAACATGAAAAGGTCACACGCACAGCAAACGCGAGCTTCTAATTGAATCGTCAAATATAATTGATGTCACTCATTAGTGGTGTTATTCATGGCACCGTCGTATTACTACCTACTTTAAGCATTTCTACCTTGAACTAGACATCTACCGAGAAGCATTTTAAAAGAGCTATTAGCGCTCGTGGGATCCAAATGCCGTGCATTGTTACCTCAGCTACTTCAGAGCTGTCACATAAGATTTTATTATCTTCAGCGCTCGCGAGGAAAGTTTTTTCACTTTGCTTCTTTCCGGTTTGATATAAGTACTTACATGGTGTTCAAAGATAAACCGACCTAGATCAGAGAACACGGAGCGAGCGTGGTGGAAATAGGTTCCAGTATTGACACAATTTTATGCTATTGCCAAACAAGCACTGAAAAAAAGATCTTCAATTAGGTATGACTGCTAATATGAGGGATGTAGATGCATTTTTTACTTCCGAGCAGTAGAACTTTTTCATCAAAATTAATTTAAATGTGTAGTCCTGCAGTAGTACCTAATACCTACCTAATATTTAAGCAGTTTAAATGATTGCTCTTCAGTTAATGTTTGTACACGTTCCATTACGCTTGTAAGTAAACACCCACATTTACATTGGCTATTACATATGATTACTGCTTTCTTAAACATGCGCATGACTAAGCTTACTTACACATCTTTGCAATAGGTCATGGAGCAGTCAAACCTGTAGTATTAACTACAGGCAATGCGAAAAGTGGTTGTCCTCAATAACGTTGCTGTCTGTCTATCAGTTCTTTCGGAAGCATTGGACCCTCACCTAAATTGATAGCGTGTTAAACCTGCCTAACTTGATGGTGGCTGGTTCTTAGACAGCGGTTCTTAAACTTTTTATGATTGAAGGCATAGCTAACTCGGTTAGGTTCTATTCTACCACAGTATTATCAGCCCACTCAAGTTGGTGCTTTTTTAATAACTGACTAGGCCCGCATTTTACCGCGATCTCGCCTGAAGGAAATGTCTCCACATTTCTGGACATAGGCTTTCTCATGGTACGCCACTGAGCTCGATATTTGGCTCTTCTCTTTCACTTATTACCAGCCACCACCCTACATAAAGATTTCACATGAAAAAAGTCAGGCACAAATGCATAAACGTACACGAGATTAAAACGACTATGTAATATCCCTTTAAAATAAATGTTATATTTCAGAGAACCCTGGCTAACTATCGACTAGTTTTAAGATGCCACTACTAGATAACCACTGAGAAGGATTAAGAACATGCGTGGTTAGTAGTAATGTAATAACACCTCTATTTACCTAAATATCTCAGAAGTGTTAGACAAAAACTATACAACTTTGAGAAGATCTGCTGAAGCTATCGTATGTTGGAATTATCATAATTGCGAAAGAACAAGAAGTTTTACAGCACCAGAAAGAGGCACTTAGGTTTGTAGCGTGTACGGACTAAACTGTGCGTGGCTTAATAACTTTGTATGTCGTTAGTTTAATTGTCTTTCGGACATAAACTGTCGTTAATCTTGCGAAGTGTTTATTTGTTGTTTTGCACGTTAATTGAATTTGCGTGTGCAATTGTTAATGGAGAAAAATTGCTGTTCGTGATACCTCATTACGAGATCTTTACATTTATCTAATGCTTATTCTTTCAATGCTATTTTATTTATTATCCAAAACTATTTACTCACTGCCTAAGGAATTCGGGACAGCAATGAGAACCCAACCCTCACAGTCATTGAAATCCCGGTGTTCCAAATGGTTAGGGCGCTTGTGAAGTCAAGCTATTATAACAGAAATGCTCTTTTGAAATACGTATTCAAACAAAATCAATGCAAGTAATAATTTCATAACATCCAACTGCATGGCCAATGTTATGATTCAGATCATTGAGGATATCAAAACTTTCCATCAAGTAAACTGGTATTTAAATCCTACATAATGCACGAGGAAACAGCTAATCCCGAATGCAATTCTCGTAACTGCTAGTGACTCACAGCTTAACCACGCCACTTCAAGTACGGCCCATAATCATATGGAACCTGACTCTTTGAAAATTGTATATATGTAATTAAGTAGGTAAAACAAAACTCATGTTTGACTAAAATTACTTGATGACTTATTCTTTTCTAAAATAATGGTAGGTACTTTATCGCATTGATAATGTTGTTATTTACTTTGAGATGATTAAAAATAAAAATATTACAGGAAAAAGAATGGGTACAAAAACATCAGATAATAATGAACATTCTTCAGACTTCGAATGCGCCTGATGATTAAACCATAACTTCGATGTGGTGGGCGATAGAAGCCTTTGTATGATAATTGTGTAATTCGTAGCACCCACACGCGCGTCTTTGAATCATGCCGATGGAAGGATTCTCAAGGAAAGATTGGCATTTCGTAGGATGCAGAATAATATGTTCCTTGAGAAAGATACACCTATGTGTGTACAATTTCTGGATTGATGGGACGGTGTGTGCTTGTGATGCTTTATCTCAAAATTCGGTCTAATGTACCAACGACGCAAGTTTAGCATATTCTACTATTTCTTCTGCATAGTAGTGGGAGAAGATAAACATTTTATTCAATTTCATACGCGAGCTCACTAATGTTACGTAACATTCGTCCTCTAAACATTGAAATTAGCGCTAACCGTTTGTGTAACGAATTAGATCCTAGTCTGGCGACCTATTGTTAGATTCGGTATGGTCTAGGTCTAGCATATAATAATATGTTAATGTAATACTCTATTTTAGTCATACGTTTATACCGAAGCATGCACATCTGAATAATGACCATCGGAGCTGATTACCTCTACATTTATACCTAGAGAAAGACTAGTCACAGCTGATTAAGCCTACAAGCACCACTTACTTTCAATATTACAGGTTTCTACTGACTACTCCACAGTAACGAAGAATAATGTCCAATGTGGTGAGTAGTCAAGCCGTGCGTGAGAAGGGTGACCAATCAGCTGCATTTCTTCCATTAGACATGCTTTACTTTCCATTTTTAATGTTAGCACGCGGAGCTAAGTCACCGTCAACTTAAACCATGTTAAATTATATAGGAAAGTAAGTAAAAATGCGATGGGGCGTCACATTGTCACATTTTGTGTTTAGGTTTGCGTACAAAATTCCCTGACCGCATAGGGCAGGAAATTTTGTACACCACGCCAAGTCACGTTGTCACAGTGAAACCTAAAAAATAAGTATGAGAACCCTCCAATCTGATGATTTACAACACTTTTCCAGTGACTTGGCCTGAAGGTATACAAATGGTCCAAAGGGTATTAAGGTTGTAAGCGCCTGTGGCTTAGCGATAGGCCTTTCAACATGCTCAGGCCCAGGCCCAGGCCCGCCTCGCTGTGCCCTGCACCAATAGCTTTTCGTTATGTGCATAATTTGCACACGGTCTTACAACGGTAGGAAAAATTCGTGATAAAACAGGCATGATCTAGAATCACAAAATACGAAAACCTGTCTTATCCACCAACCCCCTCTCTGACCAGTGTAGTGGAGTCGGTACGCTCTCTCCGCGTTAGAGAAAGCCCGTCCGTATCCTAGCAGTGGGAACGTATTAGGGTAATGACGTACTATAATGGTTGACAATTCAACTCTATATGTATTTCAGAGGACTTGGTGTGAACTGTAACCCTGTAAGAAATGGCCACCCTATCAGTCTTAGGGCCGTGTCGAAGTGGGCATGTGCGCTATTTATACGAGGCATGCAGCTCGGTCGGCGACCGGTCGTCGGCCCTGGCGGTTACGTGGAGTTATCCTGTCTGGCTTGAGGTCCTTTGTTCCTTGCAAATGTTTGTTCCTATGCCAAATGCATGTTAGAATTAGAAACTTATATTTTGGCTAAAATGATCGCGATTCTGGTTTTCAAATTGGGGCAGCTATTCTCACAAAAAAGATTTTTGTGAATAATTTATTTTAAATATTAACAGGGATAACTAGACACTGATAATTTTCTTCGAATGGCATTCGGCCTAATACTAAGTTCTAAATTATGAGAAACAACAAGAGAAGTAAAACATCAATCAGTTTAAAAATCACCTTCTTGCTTTGTATTTGGACAATAAAGTACAACAATCAGTAATAAAAGTCACAAACTAGTAGGTATTATAGCAAGTAACAATCACTTAGTTGTTACTGAAAAAAGTAGCGTGCGAATCAAATGACAGACCGTGAGAAAATACCTAACCAGTTAATAATAACGACCTATATAAAATGAGTAATACTGGTAATACATAAACAAACTGCGCATTTCCGCATAGTTGACCATGCAGACAAAATGTCACCGAAACCTTCGACTATCGCGAAAATTGCATGTTGTGTCATTGCATATTTTCCGAGGCAGTCATGCGGGTAAAGATGACTGCAGTAATAACCAACTGCAGTATCGCGCTGTTGCAAGACTTGCAAGATGTTACAGGGATAATTTAACAAGTGGTGAATCAACAAGAAAAGGTCCGAGAAATTATAAAAACTGATATGGAAGGTGGTGACAATGCAAAAGATGAAATTAATTACTAAAACAAATGTTAAAAAGAAATGTTTAACATTGCTACAGTTCGGAAAGACCCAAACTAGGTAATAGTTACTTAACCAGCGTATGAAATAGAAATAGAGGTAACATTATTTATGTGTGGTATAACACACTTTTTATTACGTTATAAAATAGCGTAGAAGTTCATAAGAAACTTTCTATCAATGCTTACCAGTTCTACCAGTATTTACGCCAAACAAGCTGCAAGTCAAGGTATGATGAAATCGCGAGAAAGTCCGCTCAAAAGCATCACAATTACAATTTCTCTTGTTGTCAAATCCCGTTTTAATATCTGACGTACCAATCATGCCTGCCCTCTTCTTATGCTTAATGTACACTAGACTAAATCTTAGTAAATACTGGAATCTGTAGATATTCCTTTACAAAATCCTATGGCAGCTACGTATTTCCTTTCCACCTATATTTATTACAATTTAATACAACTTTTAGTACGCAGGTACACTAAATTAAAGAGTTAACGATTGCTCTTCAAAAAGACCATTATCTTCATCCCGATATGTTTTTCCTTCTGTCACGTCCGCCACAATAAGCCTAACAGCTTCGCCTTCGATAAGTGAATACGATTATTTAAAATTCTCTACAGAAATGTAAATAGGTGCTATGGAATTGCAATTATTAGGATTATGTTTTCTTGCGATGTCTTCTTCGTTAACCGTTGCGAATGAGCTTGACCGGAGTGGGGTCAATGAACATAACCTAACGTAATGAAATTGGTAGGATTAAATCTACTTTTTAACCAGTTCTTGGATGATCGTCAATAATTGAACTATCAACAATATTTTGTTCAACTGCACCATGCTTTTTCCAGTTATCTTACTTAGCTAGCCATAATATAATAACAGTTTCCCTTATGACGTGAACATTTCCTCCGGCTCCGTAGACCGAGCCATCACGTAACTCGCATATAAAGGTTGTGAGAACCGTTACAATGGTTTCATTCTTACCGTTTAGAAATTACGTTTCAAAGATACCGCCGTTTTTACTATGCGCCTACATGCCGTCTCTAGGTGATATGTCGGTGTTATCTTTGTCTGCCAAGTTTACTATGTTATGTGTGTCTGGTAGTCATGTTAGTTTCTCTTGAACCCATTTTACATAGTTTGAATTAACTTTTAGCTGCTCATTGCTTACCTATGACGGCTCAATTATTTAAGTTACGAGCTACATTTGTAATAAATAGTAGTTTTACCGTATCATACATAATAAATATACCGTATCAAGAGAATACTCAATTTTTCTCTGCAAACTTCAATGGCGCAGACTCGCTTATGATAATTTTGTTTATTTACAGATTAGTTCTTCTTTGCCAGTTATCGGTTCACACAATACGAGTAGGTAATAACAAGACTAACGAGGTAATTAGAAATTTTTAAATTAGGGGCGCCTCTCTTAACGACATAAAAAGGATAGGCCTACAAAAGAAAACAATGCACATAAGTATGCAATTTTAGATACCTTATTGTAGCTAACAGAAATCACGAAATGATATGTCATTGTCATCTATTCTCACGGTGGAAAGGTGTATTTTAAAAGTGTTATAATAACATAAAATAACCATTTTTTCGGAGTAAGGTTACCGTAAGTTGAGAGAGTAGGTACATAGAAATATCTTGGAATGCTATTGCGAACGCTCTATAAAACAATTGATCAACAATTAAAACCCTACTGGTGTCGGTTCGTCTGACATTCCTTGGATTAAAAGCGTTTTGAGATTTGGCCTTTATACGACTTATTTCCAGCAAAAAGCCTAATTTCGAGAGTTATACGATGACTGAATTCTTTTAATTGCCTAACAGAATTTATAAAGTCGTCAAAATTAGCTAGTTATTATTGGTTCAACGGGCCTGATAGCTCAGTTGGTAGTATCCCTGCCTTCTGGACTGAGGGCTGTGGGTTTGATTCCTACCCGGGACAAACATTTCCGTGATGAACATGGATGTTTATTCTTCGTCTGGGTGTTATATTGTATTCTATGTATGTATTTACAAACAAATAATATATAAGTTTGTATCAGTTATCAGGTTCCCATAGTACAAGCTATGCTTAGTTTGGGGCTAGATGGCGCTGTGTGAAATGCCCAGCCCACACACATATATATTTATTTATTTATTTAGTTGTTATAGTTTGACAGCACATTAAATACAAGTAACTGAATTTAATGATGATACGATAAAATCTAAAGTTATAACAACTTTTGCTAAATACTTTACCTACTAAATGTGACAGACACTTATGTACAAAATTGAGTACGACACATTTTTATCGCAAGCTTTTTGAGAATTTCGCGTATTTAAAAAGAACTCTACCTGCTTAAAGCCATCAAGCAACGTTGTTCAATAGGTCCCTAGATATTAGCCTTGCGAAAGTCCCACGGGAGAAGCAAGTGAAACCAGCATGAAACCCGAGCTGCGCCTACCATCCATACCCATGTATGGGCATCTAATGTCATTGGCTTACTACGCCTTCGCTAGTTCACTAATCCCTACTATAGAAATGAATAGTAGTGTATGCTTTTCATCAACTGTTTTCCGTCTACTACTGAACAATAATTACCTATGCATCCCTCATAGTTATGGGGTTTGATCGCAGAGCTTTGAGAAAAATTACGCAGCTCTGTGGGGTTGATTATCACATACGCTTGGCAGGCGTGATCACAGTAGTTTATAATGATCAATACCTAGTAAAGTATTGGACTAATCTATAGATAATTATATATAATGATAAAGACACATAATCATGTCAATGATTTTCAGGTAGGGTATGATTGGGAAACTCGTAAATGCTTGTTTATCTTAGAGCTTTGGTTAATTTTCATTAACGTAAGCTCGGGTGATGATCATGAAAGTCCCACGTTACTAACGACCTTAGAAACTTATAATTAAATTAACTAAAATCAAATAAGTTCTGAGCAATGCAAAATTACAGTGCGCAATTTTAACTAATACACTAATACCTAATGTCGTTTTACTTGAAGAGGCGTTTATAAATAATGTTGCCTTTAAGTTACAAGAAAGGTTCCATACTTCTAGCACAGAATAAATAATAATAGTAGTGGTATAATATAATTAGTAGGTACTACCATATAGGCAAGTTAATGAGTCAGCAAGTAGGTATAGAAAATGTCGAGGTTCTCGGCTAATGACTTATTACAGCCTTGTATCGAGCAATATTACATCATAAATACTTAATAACTAGGCACACTTTAATTACCTAGCGGATAGGTACGGTTAATGAAATGGTGAAATAGTAAGAACCTCTAAGCTGAATCTTTCACACAATAAATTGCGTACGTTGCACCTAATTTAAGCGCACTTCACTATCGAGAAGCTATTTACTTATCTTCCTTCTTTATTTATTTACCTACATATGTTTCTGAGTTTACTTATTCATTTCTATGTCTCATGCAAGATGGTGAGATTTAGGTGTCTGAGTCAGCATCTGAATCAGACACCTAAATCTCTAAAAGGATTACTTAGTAAGATTGCGAATCAAATTATTCACGTAATGAGAATTCCATTCCAACCACAACCGGATGTAAACCGAAAGGAAACTTGTCGCAAAACATAGCTTAGTTTTACCGAAAAGCAATAACGCACTTCCTTTGGAAACATGCTGGTAATTTACTTCAAATGATATGGTTGTTGATTATATCTACTTGTATGACTTGTATCCTGCAGCATGGCCTTAATGTTCGGAAATAAATAGGTTTAGTTTGACCTTAATTTTGCCCTTTGAATTTCGCAAAATCTTGGCGTGACTTTGTATTAACTACCTACCCAACAGTTTGTATGTGCTAGTTTAATGTGATACCGGGCTAGTTTAATGTGATACCGGCTAGTTGATTAGCTTACTTGATTGAAACCAATTGAAACTCTAATTTCTATGGATTAGTGAGTTTTTTACTGAGTCAGGGAATCCTAGTTAGGGTCCAGGATCTATGTATCTTATCGTTGGGCGTTATGTATTAGGAGCTCAGTTTACAGAAAGAAAAAAAAAAACAAACGAATTAAGAAGAGTATTTCTCCTACTGTATTTCTATCAAAATTACCTCACCGCCCAGAGTGTTTAATATATTTCAATGTTTTCTCAAAATTTCTTTCACAACTTTTGTTTTCAAATAAAATAAAAAGAGAAAGTCTGATTAAAAATTGCTCATTGATTGAGCAAATATACAATTTATGCGATTGTAAATTTGCAATAATGTATTTGCAATTGATTGAAGATTTAAAACTCATCTTTTAATTGTTTCGTTTCGTGTTCACATCAAAAAATGCCAAATATATGTGCAAATAATAAAATTCGTGGGTAAATAATTGGCAAAATATTTCGACAAAACTTTACCATATGTGTTTATTTTATTCAACACCGTGTTGAAAGTGCTATAACAATAAAAATTCAATTAGTTATTAATTAAATAATTACGTACATTTCTATCATTGTTCTGGTCATTCAAGGATTTTGTACGAAAGTGGACCGATACGGAATTACGCTGGAAGTCGGGCAGACGGCCTGTTTGTTGCTTGCTTTCAGTTGGTCTCGTTAACTCACTTGATATAATATTTACAGCATTTTTCGGTATTAAATGAGTCCAACCGGTTGCTTGAATACTCGGTGACGAAATAATGCCTAATTTTCTGGTAGGAAAGTATGCTGTATGCACAGTTGATAATGATGAAGTACTTTATTCTAAAATTTTTTATGCATAAATGGGCGTACGTTTCACAACAACCCACCTGATGGTAAGTGACGAAGTTGTCTAAGGTGGAGAACATTGGCCCATGATATTATGCCCATTGACTTGAAAAGACCCAGGTTATATACCTAGGAGTATATACTGTTCCATTCCATTCCTTGGCCGTTAGGACTATGAATGGCTCAGCAAAACGCTTAGTGCGAACTGCATGACGGCACACTTGCAAATTATGTGTTGTCCTTGAATTAACTAGGTACCTACTTGCTTAGCCTGTCTGGATAATAATACAGTCTTAGTTCCACCCACATAGATAGGTCTAGCACAGAATAGAACATGGGTCTGAAGTGGGCGACTGTATTATTCATTCGATAGATTATTTATTTATGACACAATTAACTATAAAAACGAAGTCAAGAATCCGGAAACAAGAACAAATCGAAAAATACGTGCAGACCTGCTAACCCTCTCTTGCGACGTAAATTATCGAGACGACTTATCTATTCCCTACTTTCGATCAAGAGCGTCTGAGCTGCATAGTAATGAAGCCTAAAATAAATTCATCGAGTCAGAGCGATGCCAAATAAAGTCTTATAAAGTTTCATTCAGACATTTTACCTGCCAGATTCCTTTAGAGGCAGCCGGGTCGGCAGTGGGTCAGCCAGTTTTTACTGTCATCGCCACATGGTGCGCCGAGTATGATTCTATATGATGTTGTTCATAAACATTTTCTTGAAATCTAATAAACATCGTAAATTATAGTTTTCCAATCTTTTCTAGGCCCTTATTCCGTATGACCATTCACGCACGTAACGCGGCGTGTTACGATATCTTCGTGAAATGGTTTTGGGTTTAAAATGCTATTCTGTATGCCGTTGTCAAATTTGACAAACACGACACCACACGTTACACGCACGTCAAAAAACAGAAAACACTAGGCACAAACAATCTAACGCGTGGCATACAGAATACAATTTCATTTCATTGTTTCCGTCAAGTTACAATCTGGGTCTCTTCAAATCAAGAGTGAATAGGCACCTCATGGGCAACCGTGCTCCAACATAGACCGCATCATCACTTTCCATCAGGTGAGATGTTGTCAAACGTGAGCCCATTCAAGTATTAAAAAAAAAAATTTTGATTCCATGTTAGTTCCATGTCGTGGCGCGTTAAAGCCCGCGTTTACGTTTGGAGCATGTTACACGTCACGCGTTATTGGCAAGGAATCTCATGTGTCATAGCGAATAACCCCCCTGGTTCATAATTTTACCGGCTATCAAATCAATCTCATAGTTTTTGTTCATTATAGTATGTTACATCGACCGAACTAAGTAATTGGATGAAATCAATAAGACTTATTGATTTAATCCATATATACAAAATGTATTATGATTACTTAGTAATCTTCATACAGTTTGTTTTATCGAGACAGTTAAAAGTAATTTCCTCAAACGCAACGTTACGCGTCACCAAATCGAGTCTGATTGATTCGACTAATGAATTGAGTGAGTTCGTCACTGCTTCACGCTTGGTGTTCTTGATAGAGGCAACTTTTTGATTGTCTGTTATATGCAGTATCGGATTTTGCAGAATATGTTGAATATGCGTACGAAACTAGTTAGGTACGCTATAGAAGAATTCTACGTAATACTAGCTACGTAATTTATTTATTTTAATTTATAATTATTTAAAATTACTTGCTTGATAATGATTTGTAAAATTGCAACGGCAGATTTTTGTCGAAATGTACTTACCGAATTGAATTCTCTCAACGACAGCTGCCAACCCAAAACTGAAACAAAAACAAAACAAAATCAAAATCCGCCCTCCACTTCTTCCTACTCATTCTTGTGAAAGTCACCATACTGCAACGGTGGTTGACAACGCGACCATTCTTTAAGAACTTAGCAATTCTACGCATGTCACAAGCTAAATTAGCTCTAGTTATAATAAATCAAAATAAACTTTGTTTTGTTCACAGTAAAGTAGGAATTGCGTCTTATTGTGACTAGTTGTGATTTTGTAGAGTTTGTAGACAATGGTTTCGCTGTTTCGTTCCACTATTGCAGAAACACAGATGAGGTTAGATAGGGGAAATTCCAAACGTGATTTCATAATTCATGAATCGTCTAAAGCCTTCATTTTTCATTTAACACTACTTTTCGGGTAAAAATGTTTACTACCTCTTTAATTAAATAAGAAGTTAGTGAGTAGATAATAAATTTACCGATTTAAATTACCAACTATTTTACCTATAGAAGTACAGAAAAAAAAGTCATCATCGTCATCATCATCATCATGTATTCTTTTATGATGATAATTTAATACATGAACTTCCGGAAACGATTTTTTTATTTATAGTAAAAGAAATATTTAATCCACAGAGCTATGAAACATATGACTCTTCGCCTAAGCGTTTTTTTTTTGCTCTGTGATTTAATCAGTAAAAATCTTATATGTTTGGTATATTTTTTGATTTTATTTTTGCATACATATTGTTTTTACTACATAGTTTATCAAAAATTCGCGGGGAAATAAGGAAATTGCAAGTAAAAAGATGGACGCAATTTGAAAATTATATATTTCTAGTTCTGTCATGTTTGTATGAGACGCGCACACTAGCCCAGTACGATGAGATTATCCCTTACTGCCTACCTATCTCTTTCTCCTCTTTGAGAAAAGGTTGAGTTGAGACAGGCCAGGGGGTTTAGCAAAGATCCCAAATGCTAACGCTAACTCCAAAATGTATTGAAATGACATTTCGGAAATCGTTTTCCGCAGCTTAAGTCATTTCAAAACATTTTTGGAGTTTGCGTTAGCCTTTGGGATTTTTGCTAGACCCCCTGAATCTGCAGGGATACTGGTACTATTACCTAACTGTGGCAGGGGGCGTGAAAATGTAACGTGCTAATTATTGATGGTGAGCATTTCCACTTCACATCAGAAATTATTTGAATAGGAAGTCAAGCAAGAAAAAGTCACATACCTAATTTTACAAAGCCACGCAGCCCACGCACAATCGTGCCCGCATAATTTACTCATAGCAAAGTAATAAAACTAGAAAATAATAAAATGTAACGCAATAAACCTTGGGTTTATGTTTCCTGATATTTACACGTATTTTAACGACGATAACGATTATGGAAACAGTGCAATGCCAAGAAGGTAACGATTTTCATGACAGCTTAAACATTCTTAAATGCTGAAGTCACAATAGAATGTAGAGGTTATTTATTTACCTACGCAGTTGTAAATAATAGAGGGAAGGTAAAGCACTAGATTCTCAAAAATGGTCCACTTAAATTAGGTGCAAGAGACACAATTTTCTGTACCCTACACACACGTTTTAAGTGCATTCAATGATGACCAAAAATACCAACCGTTCCGTTTGTACCTACATCCACCCGACTTTACAACGTGATGATGAGAGCTGCCGCATTTGAGTCATTACTTTAATTATCAGCTCCATTAGAACTAAATTAAGCCAGATAAACGAATTAAGATTTAACAACTATTTAATTCATCGTTCTATTTAATTGAAATATACCTACGTAAGCAGACAAAGTAATTAAGCCCATATCGATAACCTAATGCGTCTCACACATCACAGTACCTAATAAGTATACCTTATGTCGTACGTAATACATTTCTAATAATCAACAATTTACAAGTTTTATTTTAGACTCAATGCAAGTAATTACCTATTTATTGTTGATTAAGTAGTTTATAAGATGAATAATTAAAAAACTTCGGTAAAATATCAAAACATACAGCCTATCAAGAGATATTCATTTTAGCCGGCGTTTCATTTCAGCTATTATCAGCATTGCACGGTTCACAAAAAGTGGTTTATTTTCACGCAGTTATTAATTAAAATAATACACTCGTTAATTTGGGTCAAGATTATAACGATAACACGTTTGTGCAACATCTTATGTGTAATATTCGAAGAATGGATGTTGGTTTTATTAATAATGATTTAGTAAGATATTTGGGTAAGATGTGATATTTTTAGGTCCTGACGTTTCGAACCCCTTTTAGTGCGAGATCCGACAGCACAAATCCATACAAATACAATACTACTGTGGGATCTCGCACTATTTTGGTCACAGAAAGGCAACCAGAAACTTCATTCTGCTTCATTCATTCGTTAGGATTTTGCGTCCAATATGTAGTTGATTCAATTAACAACAGACACACCACGCTTTCCATTAAATTCTAACACAAAAAACGTATATAATGTAAAAACAAAGCATCAAAAATGGTGTCTAATACAAAAGTAGACCATTATTCATAAGCAGACCGTTACACTAAAATATAAGCTACTAACCGACAGATTAGAATGTTACTTACACTTGACACGAGACGTGTGAACGAGATCGGAATCTCCGTTCTTCAGTTATTGTTCACTCCTTAACGTTCACAGGAGGTTACAATCGGTCAAGGTAAATATGTCACTGGTGCAACGCGAATAAATCAATTTCAATGGAATAAATTATATTTTTAATTTTAAATAATTAGTTAATTGATTTTTCAATTAATCAATTTACAAATAACATACAAGACGACGCGACGCGACGTAAGAATTACGGGCACGTTTTCTAGGTACTGGTAGCGGGTTCTTTGTAATTAGTACGGTTATTAATAGTTCTAACGGGCGTTTGTTTTTAAAATAAACAATTAATTTGAGATTAATTATAACAATTAATTTGGGATTACTTATATTTCGTTCATTCAATTATAATCATTAATTTTTGGTGGTCATTTATTATACTTATTTAGGTTATAGTCAAGTGGTAAAAGCTTGGTATGTAAATACCTATAGTAGGTAAACAAAACTAAAATGCATTGTTTAGGTAAACTTATATTATTCCAGCCTTGATATCCAAGGCCTAACAAACCAAAAATTTAGTAAGGTAACCTAAAACGATTTAATGGAATTCACAAGTTAAAATTAAGGAATGAACAGTTTAGCATCGACCGAGTGCGCGTTGAAGTCTTTTGTTTGATTATTTGAGAAGAACTGTATGTCTATTGTTATTTAGTTCTTCATTCTAATTGTTGTTGTTTATTTTATTCTCAAAAACTTACACATAAAAGTATGTTTAAATTGTATTCTTGGTTGGTGTATAAGTATTAGTATAGGTACCTTAATACCTTTTCCCAATTCAGTCTTTTCGTTTTATACGAACATGCAATAACTTTAAAACGGGATATTATACGATTTCAACTCCATCTCTAAAGAGAAATCAAGTGAAAGACGGATTTTAATTTAATTTCAATATTTGTACGCTGTTTTAGAAAGCACATTATTTGTATTTTATGAATAATAAATAATGTATACTTGCATAAATTATGTTTTAATAGTTTTAAGTTATTAAGATATTATAGTTTTGCAAATTAATTTAAATTTGTCTAAAATTACAAATTGGTTCGTGCCAACCTTCGGTAACCATTTGATATAAAAAACCGGCTAAGTACGAGTCGGACTCACGCACCGAGGGTTCAGTAGCTACACATTGTAGGTACGTTCATCCCGAGTCCTACTTACACTGTACAGACGATATTTAACTTATGTTTTGTTATATTTAGGAGTAGGCACTATAGTGATACCAAGTCTCGAGGTTTATCTTAGTATTACCGTTGTAGAAATATGCCGTTAGAAAGACACTTTTCTTGTGTATAGAGACCCCTCCTTAAATTTTCCTTATATTATTTGTTGGGAAACCACTCAAACACAAAAACGTTTACAACAACGCAGATTCTGTAAAAAGTTCAGCTGGCTACCTATACCTACGATTCAAGAAAAACAGCCGATTAGGTAGGTATAGGTAGGTCCGACAGGCAGACAAAGCCTCCAGTATCTGTTCTCAGACAGGGGGCTTCGAAATAGGATCCCGTGTCACCCTTTCGAACCAATAGGTTTTACAGAACCCTAAAAACGCTAAAAAAAAACGCAGATATGGCAATACTGAGAATGGCAAGAGCAAATCGCAGCCGACCTCGTGGGATTATTGCATAAATCCAATTTGTTAGCGTGATAATTACAGCTGTGCCGTACCGATGGGAAATGAATGACTTTTAAAAACGTTTTGTAATTCCACGGAAACTGATTTTATAACGATAATATTTTCGATTGCGTGGGCGAGTGCGAGAATTATTTGCGTTATGGCAACACGCACGTAATTAATGGAGATCGATCGAACTATTTGCATGAATCGGCCGTTTGTATCTCTGTTTTATAAGAACTTTCCCTATTGATGTGGGGTGATGAAATGTGCACATTCAAAATTAGTGGAAAAATATTTAACTGATTTTTTTATTTAAGATTCAGCTTATTACTATTTCCAATATAGTGCAGTTACATGCTATGTTGCACAAACTTAAGCCAAATCGAATCAACACTTTGTCTACTGAACTTATTTTACAGGCAATTAGGAGAAGCGGGCTGATATTCGTTAGTGTCAATTTACCTACTCACTTTCACACATGCCAATAATGATAGTGAGTTTTGGCGAAACACTGGGCCAAGCCTTTACACTCGCATCAAGGGTTTGAATCAAAACTGAAACTAGAGGTAAACAAATTAAGTACTACGATATATTAGCAAGAACAAGTTATAGGCATAATAAAAAAATATTATAAATAAAAATTTCGACACACGTGCCAGCCGGTTTTAAAAGAAAACGAAACATACTATACCGCTTCCGGAAAGTCGTGCTTACAATTCACACTTAATTAGTTATGGTTTAAGTAAGAACTTAACACTTAAATGTTTTAATCGGTAACCATTGCTTTAATTGAAAGAATAAATAGCTACCATGATTTTCTATCAGCCACTAAACTTGTGCTAAAATATTGGCCACTTACGTCAAAATTATTTTATGCACAAAAAATATTCTGGCGACAATGGTAACACTGATTTGCACACCATGTGTTGTTTTCATCATCACCAGCCTGTAGTCCATTGATGGACACAAGCATCTCTAGATGCACCAGTACTTCCCCACTGCTCAACTAAATTGCTCAACTAGTTGAGCAGTTGAGCAGTAGGACATAGTTTGTATTACCGACCATTTTATGCCCTATAGCTCAACTGTATTTTGCTCAACTAAGTTGATCAGTAGGTCATCCTGTTATAAAATTGTGCTTCTTCCCCACTGCTCAACCAAATTGCTCAACTGCATCAAGTTGAGCAGTGGGTAATACCGATGGCTCAACTGGTAATTCTCAGCAGTGGAGGATAACAGCGCCACTGAAACCGATAATCCACTTTCTGCCACTTTGCGTATAGGTACCTCTATTATAGTTGTTACTTTTAGCATATATTACTGAATATGTTACTACGCTTTTAGTCAGACCTTCACCATTAGTTGTATTGCAGCAGTTTCATTCATCATTATACGTCATCAGTCCAATACATTCCCACTGCTGGGACACGGGGTAATCCACCACGCTAGCCAAGTGCGAGTCGGTCATATTCATATTCATATTCATATTCATATTCATATTCATATTCATATTTATATTCATATTCATATTCATATTCATATTCATATTCATATTCATATTCATATTCATATTCATATTCATATTCATATTCATATTCATATTCATATTCATATTCATATTCATATTCATATTCATATTCATATTCATATTCATATTCATATTCATATTCATATTCATATTCATATTCATATTCATATTCATATTCATATTCATATTCATATTCATATTCATATTCATATTCATATTCATATTCATATTCATATTCATATTCATATTCATATTCATATTCATATTCATATTCATATTCATATTCATATTCATATTCATATTCATATTCATATTCATATTCATATTCATATTCATATTCATATTCATATTCATATTCATATTCATATTCATATTCATATTCATATTCATATTCATATTCATATTCATATTCATATTCATATTCATATTCATATTCATATTCATATTCATATTCATATTCATATTCATATTCATATTCATATTCATATTCATATTCATATTCATATTCATATTCATATTCATATTCATATTCATATTCATATTCATATTCATATTCATATTCATATTCATATTCATATTCATATTCATATTCATATTCATATTCATATTCATATTCATATTCATATTCATATTCATATTCATATTCATATTCATATTCATATTCATTTATTTGGTATAAAAAATACAGGTCAACAATAATTTTACGTACTTACATAATTAGTAGGTACTCGTAGGTAAAAACGTACGTTCTTAAATAAACTAAATTTAACTAAGTAAATAATAATATAAAAATAACATTTATCATTAAAAATATAATGTCCATTGAAAAATAAAGATTAAGATTCTTATATTAAAATCCAAGATAATTAATGACAAATTAGTAAGGCCTAATGCCTAAAAATTCATCGAAGCTATAGAAGGTTTGCTCGATGAGCCAGCGTTTCAGTCGCAGCTTAAAACAATTAAGGCTCAGCGCCTCTGTGACGTCATCTGGCAGTCGATTGTACACTTCCGGACCCATGACATGCGTCAGCTTCGTTGATTTAGTTAACTTACAGGATATGTAAGCTAACTTTCCTGAGCTTCGCGTGTTGTATGAGTGCATACCCCCTTTCTCTTGTACTGTACCAAGTTTAGTCGCACATATACCTACGCTACTTGGTAAATGACAACCGAGGGCAGCGTTAGTATCCCAAGCGACTTGAAGAATGGCCTGGCAGAGGAGTCTTGCGGGATTCGTGCCATTGCGCGCACGGCCCTCTTCTGCATACGGAACGCGCGTAGCCAGTCTGCGGACCGACCCCAGAGCTCTGCGCCGTATTGCAGAACAGAGTGGACCGTCGCAAAATAGCACGACCGCACCACGTACTCAGGTAAGAAGCGCGACAGCCGGTGCAGAGCGAAGCATGCGCTGCCTAGCTTCCCACATATTTTGTTGATATGCGATTCCCAGGTGAGCGCTCTATCTAGCTCAAATCCCAGAAACATGGTGTTGTCGCGTTCCTCTAGCCTAGTAGTGCCATTCACGAATACCCGTAATTTACGTGGTCTCCGACCCGCAAGACAGAAGTGCATAAAATGGGTTTTCGTTAAATTTAGCGCTAATCCATTCTCGCAAAACCAAGTTGCCAGCTGACAGGCTGCAACATTCGGTTGCCGCTCAAGTTGGTCTATGGACGGGGCTGTTACCACGGCTGCAACATCATCGGCGTACATCAGTACCTCGGCGGCAGTAATAGCATCGGGTAAGTCGTTTAAAAGCACGGAAAATAAGATGTTTGACACTGCTGATCCTTGTGCTACTCCCATAGTCAACGGTAGAGGATCTGACCTATCTAGACCTCCGCCTCCTACTACCACCTGGAACCTGCCGCATTCTTGAGCACACAGGTTTCCTCACGATGTTTCCCTTCCCCGTTCCTTTGTAAGAGTGACTGCGAATTCCGCACATCATTTGAAGAATTATAAAGATTATACAGGAGTCAATGGCTGGTGCAGTGAGATTTGAACCTTGAATCGACAATTTCAAAGTCGCACGGGTTTCCGTCGATCCACAGTCGCTCAGTTTCATTCACACAGCCTAATTTATTTCTCAATTTAAATCATTAATTCAGCCGCAAAGCCACCGTGTCTAATCGTTCGTGTAAGTGACCTTTACGCTCGATAGCGCTAGGGTCAGGTGACTGATGCTCTATTGTTTGACCGTTTAATTTATTTACCCCGGACAGTGTGGGCTGGCCGATCCGTCAACGATTTTATCCGGTCTAGATTGGGAATTATTAGTCATGACCTTCCCACTCCCCAGGGCAGTTCAAATAGAATACAAGGGTTTAGAATGATGAGAACAGCCAATCTGCCACTGCTCATTTCTCGTGGACCGTTTTCAGCTATTTAAGCGTCATCATCATCATCATCAACAGCCTGAAGACATCCACTGCTGAACATTGGCCTCGCCCAGAGAGCGCTACATTGAGCGGCTGTTTGCTTTTTGCTTCCTGCATCCATCGGCTCCCCACGGTTTTCACCAGATCGTCGGTTTTCCATTGGTGCGGGGTTGGGCTACACTGCGCCTTCCGGTTTGTGATCGCCACTCGATAACCTTTCCTCCCCATCGGTTGTCAGTTCTGCGAGCGATGCTGTTTGCCCATTGCCGTTTTAACTTGCTGATTTTAAGGGCCATATCGGTCACATTACTTACTCATTATTCCCTATTTAAGCGTACTTGGATATAACTTAGCAATAAAAGTGGTGTCAAGTCATATTAGGTATGTCTATACGTAATCAAAGTCACGTCCTCCGTCACATCACGTATTATACCTTATCAAAAACTGGCCGTGCGTCTCGCACTATGATTGTATTTGTAGCTCAAGATATGCTCAAGATGCGCATTGCTATCCCTCGCTTTGAAAACGAATCTGTTGCACCTAATTTAAGCAAACCACTTTCAAGAAGCTATAGTGCCCCTTCCTTCTTTTATTTAAATACCTACAATCTATTAGGGACGTCAAGTACAAAAATATTCTTCATTTGCATATATCTGTAAGTGTGAAACTGATCCAAAGTAGGATTTGACAATGTCAAAGCTCAAAGCTGCTTTCAGTAGCGGTCACCCGGATGGGCAACGTTTAACGTTCAACGTCGGGGGTCGGGGACCGAGGTATAGTTAGCAACGTTCGCCCATGCATAGGTACCGATCGTTTAACCAGGTAGTCGCGCTATGACCGCTACAGTGCCTATAATCTACTTGAACTAGAAATACTTCGACCATCCACTCGACAACCCATAATTTGAAGAACACATGGTCGGCGACAGTAAGTGGCCACTATGCCTCAGTCGTCCAACAACGGTGCCACAGTATAACAGTTACCATTCGGACACCGTTCTTTTGATAGTTGCGCAATACGAAGGTTCTAATGGCTGAGATTTGTTAAGTTCCGATATGTAACGGTATTTTTAGTATCTATAGGCGGCCGTTGTGTTCGCGCAATCTCACACAAAGGCCACTTTATGAAAAAAAGCAAGAAAGTTGGGAGAGTCTGGACTAATAAAGTAACACTGGAATTCATAGTCAAGTTGGGGGCTCCTCAAGGGGACGATTCAGGCGCTGTGCGGCGAATTCTAGCATTATTCATTTCATAAACAAAAGTAGCCCCAATCTGGCATTGTCAGAGGCTGGATGCTGACTGTCCGAATTTCGCCAACCAAACGGTCCCCTTGCTTTCAAATTGTGTTATTTTATTATTTTGTGAACTGTGTGATTTTTAAAATGCGAATTAGGTATATCGTCGTCGTTTCTTCAACATTTACCAGTTAAAATAATAAATTATATGCAAAATACACAAAATATAGAAAAATAATATTTCTTCTAAGTTTTTTAATTATTTGATGGGTGATGATTTTTACTATTTAACTATTAAAATGACATTCGACAGAATTTTCATAGACAACTTGATTGAAATGGTAGAGTATGTTGTTAAAATGCTGTTCAGTTAGGGGTTTCTCCAGCGATTGTTTATGAAAGTGAAAAAAAATGATTAAGCATTCAACCTCTAGGTAAAAGTTGAATGATAGATTTTGTGGGTTTGTTCACCTTTTGTTTATGAACACCACTGTAAAGAACCCTGCCTTAGAAGTTTTTTCATGTAAATTAGTGTGACGGACAGACGAACACTGATATTCTTGTTTTTACTGCATTGGCTGAATACAAAAGCCATGCGAAGCATTATGATAACAAAATAACTTATATTTTTTATTTTTCTCATGCTTTTGCCGTGCCGGATGTCGCGCATTCTAAATTCGAAAGACGTGCGTCGCTTCATCAGGCACACAAGACACAACCGCAGCAAAACGTACAGACTACAGACGTACAGTCATTCAGCTGAACGACGAGCCAGGTGAGAGCATAACCTTGATGCGACCGAAGAAAGCACGGATCGATCGACGAGATGCCAATTATACGGAATACGAATGGCAGCAAATGTGAAATCAGAATCGTAACCTCATTACATTGGCTTGAAGACAAATGCTGTTGTGTTACCGAGCAGTTCACTGACTGTTTAGAAGATAAACTGTTCTGTTAATTTCCTCGCAACTTTTTAGTTTCAGGGTTACTACCGATGCGCATTTACGCTTACATAATATTAGGTACGGATTTTTTGAAACTCCATTCGTTTTCATGTATTTGGGTTGGGGGTGTAAAATTCTATAGGTGCGAGATATCTCTTTCAAGCAGTAGATAGGTAAATGTTGTTTTTTCCATCCGCGGCCAAACAACAATATTTTTAGCTCGTCATTTCAAGTACCTACATCAACCTTCTTATATATAGGTACATTAAAATCCTCATACCTAACCAGCTCGCCAAGTGTGATGGATGATTATGGCCACAGAGCTATGAAACAAATGACGATTCGCCCATAGAGGGGAAGCATTTTTTTTGCTCTGTGATTATGGCAAACCCTATGATGAGCGTCTGAAGTGACGGTTCATGGAGGAGCTCCCAATGAATACCCCTAAACGGATCCCATTATTTAAAAATTGTCTTCCAATCCCAATTGTCATTTAATCAGATTCCTATCGGATACCATACCACCTCGTTACTGATTGTGCCATTATAGACATAAATGCTTAATGAACTTGTGGGTTCAGGAGTGGACTTCTTCGGGTTGATGATGCGAAACACTTGTCTATAACAGGCAGGAGTTTTATGTACCATACTCCTATTTTTATCAGCGTCATTGATAATTAAATACGCTACTCACGATGTACCTAAGTATTTGTAAATCTTATTTGGTATCGTGATCTTGACCTAGCTCAATGTCAATAGCCGGTACTTTATATGGGAACGAGAAATGGATTCATATGCAATCAATGTGCGAAGTAGACGTGTATGGGTGTAACCGAGGTTTTTGAGATATTGGTGGTCGCCGGAAGTGATCCTAGACCACATCGTCACTTACCATCAG
The DNA here is from genome assembly GCA_963580505.1 of Ennomos erosarius. NCBI lineage: Eukaryota > Metazoa > Arthropoda > Insecta > Lepidoptera > Geometridae > Ennomos > Ennomos erosarius. The sequence continues at coordinate 3,361,902 of OY756983.1, read as the reverse complement.
GTGAGATAGTGGTCAAGCGCAAGCCTATCAACAATAAAAAAAGTGAGAAGAGCGTGTGGGGATGTGGATGTAGATGATCAGGGGCCGTACTGTGAGCTTTAGTGCGATTCAAACCAGAGCCTGTATTGGATCGCTTCGTTTTTTTTTGTATGAAGATTTTGACAAGCGATCCAATATTGGCTCAATTTTGAATCGCGCTAAGAGTTCACAGTACGGCCCCTGATGGCTATATCAGATCTTTTTGTCTGAGTTGAGATTAGTGTTAACACTTTTATGTGATCGTTTTGCAAACATAAAACGCTATTTGAAATAAAGCTTCGAGTATTGCTTCGTTACTTTAACACGTTGTGTTGATTCTACGATGAAGTTAGTGAAGCCGGTGTGCCGTAGAAGCGAATGAGCACCAAAGTTCCATTAAAACTTCATGAAAAAATAAATTATATTAGACGGAAACCTAGTTACTTAGTTAGGCAACAAGCTCGGATTCATTAAGTCCAAGCTGTTAAACTTAGTGATTGAAGAGCAAATTCCCGTGTAAATAATCTCGAAACTAGATCAGTTGTAAGTGAAGTAACGGTTCCCTTGCGTTCCTTATAGCGGATGCAACAGCCTTGGATATTTACGCGAGATTGCACTTTGCACGCTTATGTTATTAGTTTAAAATAGAGAAAGAAACGAATTCAGTAAACGTAATATTTGTTAAGTATTACTATTTAAGTATTCCAAGACGAGATTTGAGAAAAACAGGCTAAACATTGTATGAAAATTCAAAACACATCCGAAATCAGGAGATCCACAGAAGAACTAGTCTTAAACATATCAGTCAAGATTAGCAAGTTGAAATGGCAATGGGCACATCGCTCGCAGCAACCAATGAGGAAGAACGGTTCTGAAGTGGGGACCACGAACCGTACAATAGATTAGGCTGACCGAGAATTTTGACGGTGACGGTGACGGCGGCGATCACCAGGGGCCCTATTCCCTATGACCATTCAGACACGTAACGCGGCGCGTTACGATATCTGCGTGGAATGGTTGTGAAATGCTATTCTGTATGCCATTTTCAATTTTGACAAACGCGACAAGGCTCGTTACACGCACGTTATGAACTGTCAAAATAACGTGCCCCAAGTTGGCGCGTTTACCAAAACTCGGATGCAAAATGATACACCGGCCAAATATTTTGTCTCCACCGATCAATCTCCGTCGTTTATTTTCTCCCTATCCACGCGACATTGGCGTCAAAAAGTTGAAATTGAGTTTATTGTTGGTTATCCTCTACTTGGTGAGTTTCACTATTTTTGTGATTTATTTACAAACAATTGGTCGTTCACCTGTACCTATAATATTTTATTTATTTGCTTTCACTTCTAGCCAAAATGAATGCTAGTGCCAGTCGTTGCAAAGCCAGCCCAGCGCAGCTCTGCTATTTGACTGACTGGGAGACCAACAGCATGTTTCGTCCTACTAACATTATAAGTGCGAAAATTTGACTTAATCTTTGTTTGTTACCCTCTATCACCATAACTACGAAACTGATTTTGATGAAATTTGGAATGCTGATAGCTTATACGCTAGATTAACAAATAGGATACTATTTTATCCGCAGTGCGCAACTAGACTAACAGCATGTTCCAGTTTGAGTACTCATAATAAATAATGAAAACTAATCAAATGTTTCTTTTTCAGATTGGTAGACGTGCTGCAAGAACTTGTAAATAATAATAACTGTAAACAGTACAAGTTGTTTAATTTCGTTCCTATTGTCCATCTTATTCTTATTTACTGATAGGAGTAAAAAATGCAGTTTTAATAGGTAGGTACTTATCATTTAATTTATTATAAAATTAATTTACAAGTGACAAAACTCTCTAAGCAAGTTGAAATGGCAATGGGCAGGCCACATCACCACATGGTTCAGCACAGGGAGGAGATGAAATGCAAAACTTAAACAGTTTATTGAAAATAGGCTAATTTTAGCTTTTTTACAAGGAAAATGATGACGATCACATCAGCAGTAGATGTCTTCAGGCTGATGATCAGTTTTGCCACAAAACACAATCAACTGCTGCCTGGCATGTGCATCGGTAAAAGATTCTGTTTGTATTGGGCCAACAGGATCATCATTGGAGGTCGAGTCATCAACGAAATCAATTTCAACACCATCATTCAAACAGAAATTATGTAACACTGCACAGGCATTAATAATTTTTTTTGCACACTTTGTGGGCAGCGTATTTTATACTAAATCTGGCTTCTGTGGAAATTTCTCCACAATATCAAATTAGATAGAAATACTATTTGGTATCACAATCTCGAGTTTTATTTATGTAGGTTATGATTTCAGTATATAGCAAAGTTCTCTGTGGTCAAAGAGTAAAATACCTAGTGTTGGCGACTGGCCGAATACAGGCGTTTCTTTTTTATATTTTAAATGGTTTTCCTTTTACGTTTTTATTCTATGTCAGATTGGCAGTATTGTTTTAGTTTTGGTTACGCGCAGTCGTCTTAATTTTGTGTTCATTTTATTTTCTTGTAAATATTATGTAAATATATCGTTTTTATCCATTTAAACACCGTCGTACGCTCATTTCGCCCTATACAGTCCATCGCTCGCTATCATTTTTCCGAGGACGTAGTTCTTATCGCCGACAGTACAATGCCAAGGGGCCTTTGGCTTCTTGGCAGGGTGGTCAAAACTTTCGCAGGCGCTGACGGACTGGTTCGGGTTGCTGACGTATCAACCAAGGGGGGAATTTTGCGCCGACCAGTCCGGAAGCTCCTCCCACTTGTAGCCGAACCTCGGTCAGTTGCCACCAGCGTTTAGTGTTCCACTGGGGGTCCGGAATGTTGGCAACTGGCCGAATACAGGCGTTTCTTTTTTATATTTTAAATGGTTTTCCTTTTACGTTTTTATTCTATGTCAGATTGGCAGTATTGTTTTAGTTTTGGTTACGCGCAGTCGTCTTAATTTTGTGTTCATTTTATTTTATTTAATTTTCTTGTAAATATTATGTAAATATATCGTTTTTATCCATTTAAACACCGTCGTACGCTCATTTCGCCCTATACAGTCCATCGCTCGCTATCACCTAGGGTTATGGCATATGTGTCATTGATATCATTTTCGTTCCTAAACTGGTCTATCCGTATCATATTATAATATTTTGAAAACACTACTTCGGTAGGTACCATTATTCTTCCTTATTTTAAAATTAAATAAATTATCAACTCTAAGATTTTTGGTATCCTTTATTGATGATAAACCAACGTATTATAAAATTGGAAGCAAAATTCTTCAAACGTACAAGAACCGGTATTTTTCCGAATTGAATGAATGCAATGTTTATGAACGCATCGCGTGAAACCAAAAAATAGAAAACACTGGGCATAGACAACCTAACACCGGCATACAGAATACAGTTTTTCAATTCCACGTCGTGGCGCGTTTAACATCCGCGTTTATGTTTAGGGCACGTTATGACGTCACGCGTTATTGGCAAGGAATCTCATGTGTCATAGGGAATAGGGCTCCAGATACGTTTGCCTTCAAAAAAGTGTAATTTTTCTCTAAACCTTTTTTTTGTTCTCAATGGAATCCTGCCTTAGAAGGCAAAAGGAAGGCAACCGTGACTATAAAACCATGTTTTGTTTTTTTGAATGGATTAATGCTGTTGGCTTTTACCGATCTATCACGGCGACAGAAAAAATTAGGTTTTTGTCTACAGTACAGTCTTTAGTAGCAATCTAACGATTTCACGGAGACAAAATGAACTACTTTAGCAAAATTAGCGATCCAAACACTGGCACTAAATGCGGGCTGTCTCATTGGTTACTTGGTTAGGTTAAATGTTACCGTTCAGCTGTACAGTTACCCGCATTTTTTGTGAAACCCCGACTTGCACTAAACATGGCGTGAGAGATAAACTGTGCGACAAAGTAGGTTTCGTTTTGGTTAGGTTATGACACTTTACGATTTTTGAGTGTTACGCAAATTTTACTCTGGGGATATGCGCTTAAGAACATTTATTGCATGACATAATAATCAAGCGTTATAGTTAACGGTCGGTATATCAGAACCTCTGGATTTTAAGTCTTATCCTGAATTTGGTTCCTGTTAAACGTCCCACCTAGGCAAAAAAAAACAGAAAAAAAGAAAAAAGAAGAGAAGAAGAAGAAGAAGAAGAAGAAGAAGAAGAAAAGAACAAAAAAGAGAAGGGAAGAGATAAATTGCCATAACTCCTCAGTAATCCCATTCCTAGTAGATTATAATGCAAACCAACGAGAATGCTACTCCCATTCTCTGGAGATTCCTTTAACCCTTAGCTGGCTTGGGGATTGTCCTCCTCCTTAAGCCATGGCTACAAAGACTATACTTAAATAGTCAATGCGTGGCTATATACGACCATACTGCACCGTTATTGGGAAATAAACTAAATAAACTCAGTATACAGACTGATTAAAGGTCTTAATAATACTATTACCTATTACTACGTACAAACGAACGAATTTAAAATCACACGCCAGTATGAACAGAAAACTGCCCCACATTTTTAATAGAAATAACACAAAATGTGTAAAAGCGAAAACCGACCCAAATCGTCTAACACACTATACTAGCTTCGACACTAATCCACATTCGATCGTGATGATAAGCATGTAAAACAATAGAGATCGTTCCATCCGGGCGGTACTCTTGCGCAGGCCTCGTGCTATACACCACTGTTACCTATGTTGCCCAATGGTGATAAATTATAATTTATGGTGCACTGTCTGGTAAACTGTAGTCTGTGATATGGATCATCTATGACCTTCCACCATGTATACATATAATAGAGATTGTAGATGTAGGTGCAGCACAGGCAAATGCGTAATATTTCTTCCTGTGATAGGAGTAAACCCTTCTACTAACTTCAATAGAACTGACGCACGAAATTTGCATATCTCATACATAGCTGTATTGTATTGTACCTATATGTATTTGATTCCATGTCCGAGTGGTAACTAGTTCTCGTAGTTCCAACTCTTTTAGAGGACATAAGCCAATGGAAAAACCAAGTAATGAGATTCTGAAGGGAAATAAAAGCATTACACGTTAAAGTTAAGAGAAAGGCACATAAAATAGCATGGTCAAAGGTCAGAACAAAGTTTATATGAGAGTTTTTCAACAAAACAATAAACATATCGATCAGCTGTCCAAGTGCTCCATAAAAATGCATCTAGCCCATAACAGCAGCATTTATTAAACGATATCAAATTACCCCAGAGCATTGTTCTACAGACGGTTACAAATGACGTGAGAAACATCGAATAAAGCGGAGACGTATTCGGGTGGACCTTGCCAATTGTGGGAAGTTCTCATTATTGGGCACAATTTCCCGCTACCAATCCCGTTTGAATGACGAATTTTAAGCGTGTGTAAGTACCTTTAGTAAGCGCCTACCTAAGTAAGTTTACTGATAAAAGCCATGGATAAAAGTAATTGTAAAGTAAATATCTGACTCTCAAGGCGTTCATTCTCAATTTCATATTTATAAAATATAAAGGACGAAGGCAAGATTTTCATCTACTTACTTAAATAAAAAATGCTCGACATTATTGTCTCTCCACTTGTATACAAAAAAATGCCTCGAACAGAACCAATGATGTCCTTTACCCATTTGCTTTTTTGCTTTGCATTTATCATAACCGAACACCAATTCAGTAATGAAAAACGCAAAGCTTTGATGATAATGGCAGAGAAATCTTTATATAGTTATATTAAGTATATAATATACTTACGAAACGATAATATACTTATAAGTTTTTAAACCATTACTTTCCGCATGTGTGATCAAGTCTGACGAATTGACGATTGATTAATTATAATCAGCTATCTCTCATGCGATTGGACGAAAATTTTAAATGATGCTTCTTTCACCAATCAAACGTAATCATTTTAAAATTCTATAGTTCTGTTTATGTTTTTATAATTGCTAGATCAAGCGTGAAACTCGTATCGTTATAACAATGATAACTGTTTTACAAATCGCTAATGTTATTCCGTTGGACGGATGTTTCGAGTCCCCTTTCCGTTTTTAGAGAGCGCAGTTATTTTGGAGAAGTTTATTTAATTTTTTATGTAAACGAATTGATGAGTCGTTCACTTGATGCGGCCGCTTGCAGCGCCACTCGAAACTCTAATTAAAGTTTTGCCTGACACTGCACTGCACAGTTGCACACGTCATCCTGAGACATCAGAATTGACACAGTCTACATAGTAATATGGTTTCTAGACTATTGGAAGTCGCAGTTTCATATTATTTTCCTCAGTAATTTCAAAAGCTAAGCATATCTTCGAATTAAAAATCTAGGTGATCCAAAAGTCAGATGACCGATATAGTTTCAGTTATATTTTCGTTAGATTTGGCAAGTTGGAATGGCCATGGGCATACATTAAAAAAAATCACATACTTTTAATAACGTTCCCCACCATAGAGCATAAAAAACGCTTCGTGTAGCGTCATATTTTTCAAAGCTCTCTGTCCACCACCCATATTTTCGTAGAACTGACAACCGAAAGACTTCCACCCTCCCCTACAAAACGCTAATTTGGACACATATTGTATGGAAGGGGTTTTATAATAAGTAGTACCTACTCAATGCTATTCAAAGGTGTACGTATCTTTGATCTTTTCTTTGTGGTGTGACGCAATAGTGCGATCATCCCACGACTTTGGATGCCAAGTTCATTGCTCATAATAGTTTTTGCCTCCGCTTTTTGCTTACATTAGATATCAGATAAGTGTAGCAGTAGGAGTGAGGTTACATTGATGAAGCCTATGCTTAAAAAATGTCAACTTATTTTAATGTCTGGAAAAAGTTTGAGGTCAACAGGCAACCGATGAGCGTATAGTATTTGGTGTGCCAAGTTGACACAAATTTAAATTTTCGATTGAATGTTGCTTGGCTAAGTTGTACCTACTTTAATAGACTGCAGACGGGCATAAGAGCCTCTAGCATCGTATCGTATCTAGCTACTATAACGCGATCAACGCTATTCCGCCATCACCAAACAGGGCCCCAAGTCTGCTATTTCGATTGTCATAATGGTTCATGAATGGTACCATATAATGACAGATTTTGACACTAATGCTAGTCTACTTATGGTTTGTAGACTATCTTTAGTATCACAGTCTGTCATTTTGACAGATTTTGACACTAATGGTACTCTACTTATGGTTTGTAGACCACTATTAATGTCAAAATCTGTCATTATGGTACGATTCATGAACCATTATGACACAATTGAAATAGCAGACTTCAGGCCCAGATCGTAACGCAACAAGGAAGGCCACCAGTAGGTACCTATATCCGACAAATTGTCAATACGCGTGAAGGCAAGCGCCGATGGCTCATCGCATTATGCAAGTTGTGCAACGTATTGTTCGACGATTTTATTATATTTTGTACTAGAGGCCACTTACGACCGTGTGCCATGGTCGTGACCACAGTCCTAACTCTATGGTCGTGACGTACTAATCATGCGTACCTAAAGGGCTTGCGGTAAAGAATGCCATTTTCTTCTGCTACTACGAGCCAGGCAATCCCGCGCGTTTGATCGTGCAGGAATGCATCTATGATTACCGAATGCATTATACTAGCCGTTTAAATAAAAAGTACGATTAAAATTAAGATTCATGTGAACAAATACGCGTAGGTACCGTTGCATCATCACCTACTACTAACTAAGTCACTAAGCAAAGGATTAACTCCCAAGCTATTCTAAAGCTAACTACTCCGTGGCTGACCAAACTAAGCTTGCGATTGTCGTAAAAATCGTGCTCACAGCCCTAATAATCAATGCAGCAGTTAATATTATGCGAACATCGTGACCTGCGCATCGTTGCGGTCGTGTAATGAAGTTTTAACAGTTCTTTGAAGTAAAATGAGTCATTATTCTCTTCTATACAAAAACTTGGCATTACTTGGCGAGGGCTCTGGACCGGAATATCGAACTAAACAAGCATGTTATTGATCTTAGAAGCAACGTCAATGGTTACCTGTGTTATACATGTGCTTCTGTGCTTTGGAGTGGGTCCGTTCTTAGGGTGGATTTTTCATGAAAGTTAAAGTAACGACGGTTAAAAACTCTTAACAAATTCCAACCAACAGTCATTTGTTAGTTTTGACCATTGTTACCTCAACTATTGATGAAAAAACCCAACCTTAACGTCACCTGGGTCCTGGTTGCCACTAAGCTTATTTCCCCCGATTTCAATAAGATTTCCTAAAATATAAGTGGGTGTTATAATATAACTGCTACTCGGCAACGTATTATATAAATGCAAGTGTCTTGAAGCAAGTCTCTTGTGAATAATCATCTTCATTATGAATGACTTTTCTGGCATGTCGTCGGCTTTAAAATTATTAAGCAAACAGGTACTTAATAAGTTAAGATAATACCAATTTATAAGACTGAAGAATTCGGTAAGCAAAGTACCTACGGCAACAAAATTCGCGGATTCACGCGCGCAATCCCGCACGAAAAACTGCCTTTTTAAACCAGCGTGAGTGTGACCCGGTTAGTAAACAGTACTTATCATATCTTTGACGGGTTAAACACGGACGCCAACATTTTAGCGTAATATTTCGTTACTGCAGAGCCTGACCTTAATACCTACTTCGCCCGATTCAGTCAGAGTTAGACTCAATGTAATGGCATGTCCGTTTGTTACCTACCTACTTATGGATATAATGCCATCTAAACAAGCAGCTTTTTGCTATTTTGTACCTACTCTACATCATACAGTTTCGCGTGACGCTGCACTGCCCACGTCAACTAAGCACAGACACCTACTTAGACACAGCAGGTAGTAGTGCGCGTTCCAAAATTAGGCTCTAAAGCAGTATAGGTAACAGGCTTTATCTAACCCAAAAAAAATTAAATAATGTTTAAGATTAATTTTATCATGGTACACAATTTGATTTTATTTAGATTTAAGCCAGCACCAAACACTGTATTCTATTGTTTTACTTTCGCAACATTATGGCATTGACGGCATTAGAAGTTAAAACAATCAACAAAATCTGTTAACCATCATTAAATGGTTCGTTAAAACATAAGAACATCTAATAATGACAAATCCGATTTAAACGAACACAATTCAGATACATTGCTTAATTTACCTAAACTCAGGAATACATGAGCAACGTTTTATTTCAAAGTATAAAAATGCGAAGTCAGAGCTGTAATTAAATACTGCAGCGCAACAGGCAACTGCTAAAACAAGTGAACATCAGCCACATATATGTTTGAATTGTTAAGCCCGTCACACACGTAACTATTATATATATTAATATATTTATAGCTAGACATATTACCATATATTTTCTATACAAATTTCCGAGGGACCGCACACGCAGCTATAATATATATTATAGCTACGTGTGTGACGGGCTTTATACCACAGAGCACGAAAAAAACTACGGTCCCCTCCGAAGCGTCATAATTTTTTAACCATCGTTACGACAAATCTGTTAATTCTATGATACCTCCCGAATTTCGTCAACAAATCGCACATTAAATATGTCTCAAGAGAATGTTGCAAAGATGCTTAGCAAATCGTAAAACACGGTGTATCGGTGATTGACGTAACGACATTGTAGAATGCCTACAATCCTACATATAGGGTCATCACTCATCACTTGATTGACACCTTCACCTATTTTGTGGAACGAGGAAGCTTAATTTTGAGTTTTGGTTAGCCGGGGTAGCCAAAAATCCTAACCCACACAAGTATTAACAACAAAGATGAGTAATATTATGTAGTTTTTATAGAACTACAAGGCACAAACATAAATAAAGTAGATCCAGGCTAATGTTCACCAGTGATACAAAATACCACCAAGTTTACTAAATAAACAGCTTCATTTCTAGTAAGTTTACTCTTTGTTTCCCTGACACTTTCAGCTATCATTATTATAACTATTCAAAGAGAAATTATCGTGAATCCTATTCTTGACAACCCTACTCTAAGGTAGAGCTTGGTGTAAGTAGATCTTTAATGATGGAGCAGCGAAAATAGCGGGACTGAAGAAAATTGCAGCCACAGACTACATCATTATGTATTCAAGATGCTTGTGTAAGTACCTAATACGATGAATGGCAATAACTATGATATGATATGAAGTTTGTACGTAGTACCTGCCAATATTCTATCTACATATTTTGTATAGTTACATAGATTGGAATCACGAGTCACATTCACAACATCGTGCTAGCTAAGAAAATGTGGAAAGAGGGACGCCTTCGTTGGCCAGAATTTAATACTAAAAAATCTAGGATTGCACCTGTTTCACTTTACATTTTTTGTCAGATGTTTACTAGATAAAGTAAAAATGTTATAAAAGCGAAAGAAGGCCCAGATTAAAAGAGAGGATAAAACAAAACAATTCCAATATTATCACTACTTTTGAGTGAGAATACCCAGACGGCATTAATCATAACAATAATAAAAGATAACCGAATTATTTTCTAAGCGTAAACCTGCAAGAGGCGCTAAGTAAGGTATGAACCGTCACGCTACGCTTCCAGGCCAGTCATATTTAATTAGAATTTACAAAATTTACAATATGGTGTAAACAGACCGAAGTAAATAAGATCTAGTTAACTACATTAGCTTCAAGGTCAAGTCGTTATTAGCTTTATGACAGTGCAATAAGTAAATAAGCATTTTCTTTCTAGCAAATGGAAGTCTTAGAAAAAAAAACTATTTTCTTGAAGTGAAATTCTAAGATTTGCTAATTGCAAAAATGTGAAGAATGAAGAATAGACACCAATTCTGCAGGCCACGGTTAGTTAGTATAACTCCTAATTGTAAACGACGACGTAGAAATCTCCAAACAGGTAGGTACCTGCCTATAGGTGTACTTAGCAGGTACTTATATAAATGAGGTAGGTAAAGTTCTCCAGACAAAATTGGTGTAAAATAAAAAAAATTAAATAAAATGAATATCTGAATTAAACTACTATATGATGTACAAAAAATATGATGGTTATTACCAATAATTGCAGGCAACATCAAAATGAATGAGCAGGTATTGAAAGGTCATTCATTCCCCGAGAGGAATTCGCATACCTAATGGCATATCTCGAGATTCTTGAGTCTGAGATATAGCATCTGAGTCTGATAGATGTCTATCTGTTAATTTTTCATGTAGTTTTAAGTTAAGCGTATCTAACTGAAATATGTCTGGAGTGACATTTCTTTCTCCCTTAATACCTACTTCGGAACTCGGGAGGTTTAAAGTTTGGGGATAATTAATAAATTGATGCCTGTTTGCACTAAAGTTTGATAGCACAAGTTCACACTTATCCCCCTATGATGTACCTACTGTAGTCTGCAATGCATGCGTATTTGGGTACGTCCTAGCTGTGAGAGATATGTACAAACCTGAGATCTTTTAAGCTTTCGTGCAGACGGAGGACAGTAATCTTTAAAATCGTTTGTACGGTAGTGTGTAATTACTACTTCAGTAAGTAGTAATTTTACGAGGAGGAAATATTATGCTAAAGCGAACGCTTCACTGTATCGATTGATGTCGATATAACTTTCGTCATAATCCGCTTGGACCGGCATCAACCAATGATTCCCATCTCACTCACACATACATAAATTGTGTATCTTTTTCTCATTAAACGTAAGCTTAGTGCAAGGCGTATTTCCTAACAAATCCATACCTAAGGCTACGTAGCAAGGCACTAAGCATTGACTCTTGTTCCAAAAGCCGGGTTCAATAACCACTAACCAAAGCCCATTGTTTCACTCTTTTTGTATGGTTAAATAAATTTCTGAGGTAAATTAAATTTGAAGCAAAAAATAAAACACATTTTCGCGCTTCTCACTTGAATGTATGGTAATTTTACAACCTCGAGCTGCACAGACAGCCAGTTTGATTAGGGAGAGTGTTTATTACTGATGGTGATGATCAATGATGAGAGAGCAGTCAAGATCTCTGATAATTATAGGCACCTACCTACTTAAATAAAGTAAACTCTACATTCGTTTAATATACTATTATACCTATGATCTGAAAGCCTAGGTTAAATACCCGCAATAAAAGTTGCAAGCGGTACCCATTTCGGCTTATCATAGACATAAGTATATCGGTTTATACATATTTTGTAATTGAATCCCACCTGCTCCCTTGGGAGTCGGACAAAATGGCTTTTTGATTCATGCGGCGAATGGGCAATCAGCGTGTACTTATAGGGTTTGAATATTACGAAATCTTGATCCATTTTGGTTTTGATGTTCACAGCACCTCAATATCAAAACTTGAACAGGTAAGCAAGACATAAGTACTTTGTCTCGTTCTAGGGGCAAATGTAGCCAATTTATCTTTAGTTGTCATTTCCGTATGCAATCTTCATTTGATTTGATTACTTCGAAGTCTTTTATTTTGATCTTTACCTTGAGCTTTAGTTTAGCATCGAGTTAATGGGAGCTAAATTAATCATCAAGTCAAAAGTAATTGTTTAATTTGCCACAACCAACCTTGTAACTAATGTATTTACTTTCAATTTACAAAATTACTGTCAAGAGCATGCATAAAGTCACCGCTAAATATTATGAAACAGTCTGAAAAAATTGTACGTAAGTTTAAAGTAAGTTGTAAGTGTAGTGTTCTATTCTTTGAATTTTTCTATAGTTTTTTAAGTTATTAGAAATAACATATCAGGCTGAATTTTTCAGAGGACCATCTAAATCGTGTAAAACCCATAGGTTCCCAAGCTAAAGGGTTTATAATCTGAAATAAGTACCTACCAATTTTATATTTATCCTTTGTTTTAATCATAATATTTTAATGACATACTTGACGTCAGAAGCAAAATTATCTTTTGCCTGCACTCAGCACTGCCTTGTGCAAATCCAAAGTCCATGAACACAAGGGGAAAATTAATAGTCCTAACGGTCAATTTTGAGCTAAAAGTACCTGCGTTACAGATTTTTAAGAAATGTTGAACACAATTTACACCCAGTATAAAGTGCTGATATATCTTGATATAGAGATGTTTAATAAATGTTAACTATACTTAAGTATAGTTACAATTTATTAAACATCGCTATGGGGAAAGCACAAAATACAATAAACAACAAAACGAGTTCTAAACCGCTGCAGTGCCAACCAATACCCACCTACCTCATAAACACCGGCAACGGGACCCGTAACGTTAGAACTATCCAAATCACAACTTACGAACACACAACACCAAAAACATACACTAAATACACAAAATCGAACAATTCGATTGAAGTTTCAGTTTTATTTTCGTTTATTCGTTCGATAAGGCTTCGTTTGGATATTAGTTTATTCAGTTCGGACTTCAGAACTCCAGCCTTACGACCGCACAAAGTCGTACTGAGTCAGTGACACTGCGCATGTATGCCCCTCTCTTTCTATTTGTATTTAATTACGTAGGAGAGAGTGAGATGATTGCCATTGGAATGCATTTAGTATAATTCAGGTAGTATATGTGTGGGCGTTTCATTTTTATATCACGTTTTACTCCGAGAGGGAAAGGGACAAAGTAAGTGTTAGCCTTTTTGAGGTTCACGGTGAGTGTGTTGGCAACTGTGCGTAGAAAATATGTGGAAAAATGAGGCTTTCCTTGTTAAGGCGATGCTAATTCTGATGATTTTTAAATTTTTTAAACATTATAATACGAAATTGATATTATCAATTTGATCTGCAAACTTGTGAAGCAAGAGTTGTTTCTTTTTATAATTTACAGGTTTAGCGGTTATAGTTAGATGGAAATAAGGACGACTGCAAGTTATTCTACTCATTTGCTGCCAACCAACCAGCAGTTCCAACTTGAAATTTTATTGTTGCAGGTCTAAACGGGATTCGAACCAGGGATTGTCGTTTTGAAAATCCTCTATCTCGCTCGTGGTATTCGATATTTTAGAAGATACCAAATGATTGAATGTAGTTACGAAAAATGTGCCTTACATCTACCCTGTTCTATTTTATTGTAAATTTGTTATTATTATTTCAAGCTTCAAAATTTATATTATTGTTATAATTTTATTTATTAATTTGTTGTATTATTAATAGGCATATAGGTATCTGGGTATTTAACTGAAGATTTTGTTCCTCTTTGATTATTATTTCTTGTGGTGTATTTCTCACATGGATTTACTTGAACCAGCTTATTATTTATTTGTTACTTTTATTTCTTATTTTTACGGTTTATGACACATTTAATATTGTTTATTATAATATTATACCTATAATAATATTTGTATATGCGTCCGTGATGTCATGTCGGTAGGCCCCGGCTGAAAACCAGTAACTGAGGCTGTAGTCGTCAGCCTCAGTTGTATGCTGAGTCGGGGCCTATTCCTGACCTCACACAATATCTGTTGCCTTCTATTTTTGTTTAAATTGCGTGTAATGTGTTTTAGTTTTATGATATTGTGTGTGTCTATGGAATAAATGTTATTTTCTTTCTTTCTTTCTTTACCCCAGAGAATAATTTAACAAGTTTGTCATATAAAAAACAGGTTATAAAAGAAACTAAACCAACAAACCACAATAATTAATGCTCTAAAAAAGGACGGATGCACAATGCACGCACATTGTAGTAAAAATGTATACAAATTACAACAATGTTATTGTCTTTGCCAGTCTTTGCTATGTATATTCACATAACTCAAGTTGCAAATTTCCATAAACGGTGACAATGGCTTAATGCCATTAGGTAGGACGGCCCAGTACTTATTTAAAAAAAAAACCCAACACAACGAATGCAGAACAGTAAAGTTCATCGCCTTAACTGGCAGAAATTTTACCCTCAATACAATAGAGAGCCTTATTTCTGGCGACATACAGCACACATTACATTCTCTGCCGATAGATCAAAACTTAAATAAAGCCATTTACCTGAAGTTAGGTCTAAGTACAGCTGACAACGCCGCATGATAGTGACGTAGGACTTGAAGTTAACTGCAGGTCGACCAGTTTGCGACTTTTACTTAGCGGAGTGGCTGTGTTTCTCGGCAATGCATTTTTAATTGTTTTTAAAAGTTTTTGCGTAGATTTTAAAGGAAATTTGAGGCAAAATGATGGGGGGCGGATATTCGCCTGCTACGCTGGAGTTGGGCGACGTCAAACATGCAGGCCAAGTGAGTTACCCACTTTTATATTTGATCAAAGCTAGCTTAGAGATTTACTGTTAACGCAACACTAGCAGGGAGATATTTTAGAAATATTTTTATTTATGTGTGGATTTTTGCGGATTTTATTTAATTTTATGACGAGTTTTTTCGTATTAAAAAATATGCTTATGTATTACCTATTTTAAAAATATAGGTAGGTACCTACTTGAATTATTGTTAGTTGGTGGTGTTTGTATTTCTATGCTTGAAATATAATACCACGTTTCTTTACTTGCTTGAATCGAATGAATATTATTTGGTTTGAGGCTGGGAACTAGCGCCCGTTGAAGTCTTTTCTAAGGATAAAAGGTCCCGTGTTCCCGGACCCGTTGATGTCTTTTGTACGGTAACAATTTCGCTACACTGAGACATCCAAAAATCCCCAAAAAGCTTTCAATTTAAGTAAATAGAGAATTAAATTGACATTAGGTAATAAAAATAAAAATTAAATAAATATGTGTGGACATTTCATACAGCGCCATCTAGCCCCAAACTAAGCATAGCTTGTACTATGGGAACCAGATGACTGATACAATACTTGTATACTTTTTTGTTTGCAAATACATACATAGAATAAAATATAACACCCAGACGCAGAACAAACATCTATGTTCATCACACAAATGTTTGTCCCGGGTAGGAATCGAACCCACAGCCCTCAGTTCAGAAGGCAGGGTTACACCAACTGAGCTATCGGGCCCGTCAAAATGAAATGTAATAAATGATGATAGGTAATAAATAAATAAATAAATAAATATTAATAATAAACAAAATTGGGAAGTTAAAAACGAAAAATATAAACTAAATTAACCCTAAAGTTTTGGGCGACGACGTGTGTCCGCGGTAGCTTATTTAGCTATAAAACTGAAATCGAATATAGGAAATGCTTCTGAAATCTGAATTCTCTGAGTGATTCGTTCCAGGTCGAACCGGGAAGCTTCTTCCAAAGAATAACGGGCGGCGTGAAAACTGGAATCATTCTCAAAGATGTCTCTTTTGCCACGAACAGCGGAGAAGTTACTGCTATCCTGGGATCCAAAGGTAAAACAAAGGCTTGCTATAATCACCACATTTGGCAGGCGCCTTGGTGATCGCAGTTCATATAATTAAACTCGAGGAAAAGGCTGCTGCCAATTCCCTTACCAATTCTCACGGCACCCAAGATATGGCGTGGACCTTTTTTTGGACCCGGGACCAACATGAATTGTGTTGAAAATCAGGTCTGCACTAGTCTGCAGGATCAATTGGATTGGTCTATTCCTGACCTCGCGTAATTTATCACCTTGTATTTATGTTCTACGATACTCTGTCACATCAACAGCTAGATGACGTCGACTGCTGGCCATTTTCATTTTGTCGTGGTGTGAAATTAAAGAATGATGTAGTGAGGATGTAAGCCTACATGAAAGTATTGCAATACAAGTAAATCTGTTGTTCAGGTAGCGGCAAGCGCGCACTTCTTGACGTGATCGCCCGCAGAGTGCCTTCCCAAGGACACATCTTGCTGGAGGGTGTTCCATTACAAGAAGACCAGTTTAACAGCACCTGTGCGTTAGTTAGACACTCGACTCGCCTGCTGCCGGGACTGTCTGTCCAGCAGACTTTGTCTTTGTCACTTACTAAGGTCAGTAACCACTTGACAATATTCAGAAAAAAATCTAATAGTAAGTACCTATTTTGTGCATCACAGAGTGTCCTAATCGGAAGTACCTATCTTGTTCATAGTGTCAACATAATCGGTTCGGTCGGTCATTGCACCGTGATTATGAACGAACTTCCTACAAAATAACTCATTAAATATCTTGTTCCAGATTTCTGGATACCTGAAGCAGTCGAAAGTGAAACAAGTTATGGCAGACCTGGCTCTTTCGCAGGTAAGGAATGAACCTTCCCAAACTACCTGCTACCCTCTGAACTTTTGAACATACATTTTATCACAGATTTCTTTTATAATACGATATGTTAGTAATCTTTGTTGAAACTAAATTTTAGTCGTTGACTTGTGTTACGTTTGATTTTAGGTTGCACACAAATGCGTTACAAACTTAACGAAAAGCGAATATCGAAGATTAGTTATAGGATTACAGCTGATACGAGATCCAAGTAAGATTTATGTTTTACCATAATGTTAATTATACTTAGATGTGATCATAAGAGGAGAAAGATAAAGGTACGTCCTCACATCGTTTATCGTTATAGTCAAAAACATTGCGTTCGTCGCGCTCGCATTTCAGTTTCTCTCAATTTCATAAACCTAGGATCTTCGCTCTTTTATTTACATTTTCCATGTTTAAGGTTCATTCATAATAAGGATCAACTATAGTTAATAAAGTACCTTAACCTATATGGTTATCGTCCTTGAGTTTTCTACTTCTTGGACATACGATTTCGTTACGACGATGCCTTCTTTCAGCCACTAACTATATTAAACTCCTCGCAACTACCCTCACGTTTCAGTAATACTATTACTGGACGAGCCAACCTGGGACCTGGACCCTCTGAACACGTACCTTGTGATATCGATCCTGTCAAACGCAGCCAAGACATACGGAACTTCAATCATACTCACCATGGAGAAACCCAGATCTGGTAGGTTGTATGAGGGGATAGAATGTTTATCAGTTTAATGTTTGTTCTGGTTGATATATAGGCCTTGATGGAACAGCTGGTCAACCTATCGGACAAGAAGCGTTTAGTCAGCATTTAAATTCAGAGATTTTTAACCCCTATGTCCGAAAAGCAAGAATGTTATAATTTTGACGTCTAACTCTGTCTATAGTACGTACCTAATTACCTAAGTCGGTACATACTACGTATACGTATTAATACTTTAAAATGCCACTACATCATTCATCACCATCATCATAATTCAAGAGTTTATCCTTGTAGATGTATTCCCATTCCTCGATCGCGTGGTGTACCTCTGTCTCGGAGACGTGGTGTACGCGGGACCGACCCGGAACCTGCTCGATTATTTCGGAAGCATCGGCTTCCCGTGCCCTCAGTTGGAGAACCCGCTGATGTATTATTGTAAGTTCTAATATCGACTTTTTTCACTACCTTGTTTTAGTGGCAGCTATGTGGACTCCAAATAAATATGAACACTAGTATCTATCTATATAACATGAGCGAATGTCATTTCGATACATTTTTGGAGTTAGCGTGAGGCTTTAGCGTTAGCGATTGTGATCTTTGCTAGACCCCCTGGTTCGATAATTATATGGATTTTTGTCGATTCGGTTTATGGAAATGTTTCAAAATGGCAGAGCCATGGGGGTTGATAACGTAAAAAATAGTTTTTCAGTTATAAGATAATGTAAGACTCGCGCGAGTTCTACGACTTTTTCATGTGCAAAAATATGTATAAAAAAACGCAAATTATACTTGTTCTGTGTCTGCGTGTTATGGGACCCATGGTTCGTAGTTCCTGGGTCCTTCGATACGGAATCCTTTAGGGTGCAGGTTTTATGTATGTAGTCGTTAGACGTTATTTATTATTTTATTATTTCAGTATGCCTATCGACAGTGGACCGTAGATCTCGCGAACGTTTCATAGAGTCCAACCAGCAAATCGAGGCATTGGTGGAGAAGTTCAAGATTGAAGGCCACGCCATCATGCAAGGCAACCTGCATGAAAGCAGGATCATGAACCCGAACAAAATGCAGATGAACTACGGAAAGCCAAGTGGCGTCAGTATTATTTGGATGTTGTATGTGTAAGTATTCAGTTCTTCTAGAGTTTTAGTAGAACTTTTCTGCAAAATTCGTCTAAGTAGGTACCACCGCTTTGCCAGTTATTCTGCCGCTAAGCAGCAGTGTGCAAGCACTACTGTGGTTCCGGTTTGAAGGGCATTTTTGCTAGTGAAATTACTGGGCAAATGAGATTTTACGGCCTGATTTCACAGTGTCGCGAGAAATTATATTTTAGAGTTACGAGTGACACTGCAACTGTTATGAATAGGCTTGATGCTTAACATCAGGCGGACGACCAATTTGTTTCATCAATAAGTAACTAATTTACTACTAGGATGGCGCAGTAACCAAAAATGAATGTTGTCCTCCGATAAGAACCGCCATCGCCACTATGATCTGTCCTGCCTAAATTGGCATTAATAAAATGAAAAAAGGTAAGTATAGACATTGTAGAATAGACGCCATGTAGAAATGTGTAATCCTACTCACTGTTCCAGGTGGACAGACAAAATGAGCAATTTTAATGGTAAAAAGGAATTCGAAATCTACTTACTCAATCGTATTTAGTGAAGTTTGATTGCTTCCAGGCGAATGCTGGCATCCATCTACAATCTAAAGAAGAACGGCGTGAAACAGATGTTCATGAGACTGTTCACTCTTCCTTTATACTTCCTTATTCTCTGGATATTCTACAACGAAGCACAGGTAATGTGTTGAATTTCCCTTACTGCACAATAAATAAATAACTTAACGAATCAAAAAATGAAAGTATAAGTCTCAAAGGACCACTATGCTCCTTCGAGCTCTTTCAAATTCCATCGGCCTAGAATAAAATACTATCAACACTTGTTAATTAATTTTGTACTTCCAATTGTTATTGCATACCGGTTACAGTGCCCAAAAACCGTAATATCAACCAAAACATTCTCCCTTCACAGGATTATCAAAGAGCATTTATAACTAAAAGCGGACTGATATTCAACGCAATGGTTGGGGTTTATTTCATCAGCATCATGAACACTATCTGTCTATGTAAGTTTAATTGATTATTTTTATACTACTCTTATTGGCTTCAGAAACCGAAAGAACTATGGCATTAACGCGTGTTTGTATCCCACCAAATCGTGGAAAGGGACGAAATATAGCAGAATATATAAAAGTGAAATGTAGTCTGTTTGTGTGGATTTTACGCCAAAACTGCTGAACCGATTTCAATAAACTGCACACGGATTGCTCATTTCACCCGGATCAATATAGGGTACTTTTTATCCCAGAATATTGAGAGTTCCCGCGGGTAAAACACAGCTGTAAAAATGTTATTTCTCATTAGCTATTACAATGCAATATAATTATTTCCAACGTATCATCATTTTTTTCTTTTTTGTCTCCTATAGTATTAAGTTGAATGTATTTCAGACGGTCCGTACAGAACACGGTATTACCAGGAGTCGCAAGAAGGGCTGTACAGCGGAGCCAGCTTGTTACTGGCGTGGAACTTGGTGTCCTTACCGTATTCATTCGTCACGTGCTTCGGTTCTGCCGCTATTATTTACCCGTGAGTACTGAGTAGTCATAAAAGCAATCGTAACAGAATCGCTGTTGCCTCGTGGTCCTACTAGCTTGTCCTACCAGTAGGACCAAATTGCCCCACACAAGCATTACACCGCAAAAATTGGAAAGAGGGAAGGGAAGCCTTTGCCCAGCAGTGGGATAATATGAGCCTTCTCCTTCCCCTTTCACAACAATCTTACTTACGGGGTTGGCAGCATCGTGTATTGAGAGATTCTTGAGTTGAGGTACACCACAACCTCCACAATAACCATGGTCAACCAAGTTACACCAACAAAAGTTAGTTACAATTTGGTGCCGTTCCCCAGGATCCTAGCCGACATAACCGAAACTATTGACTTCGTCTACTTCGCCCTGGTGTTGTGGTCGTGCTACATCTACGCGGAGCAGCAGTCTCTGGCCATCATGATGTTGGTGAAGAACGGCCTCATAGCCGCGATGGTCAACATTTACATCACATGTGTTTACGTCATGCTGGCCAGCGGAGTACTGAGGTAAAATATAATAAAACGTACTACTTTTTAAAGCGATTATGGCTTAGTTCGAATTGACGTCGATTTACGATCTGAGTCGTGGGTTCGGATCCTGCAATGTGTTGCTTTTAGTGAAGGAAAACATTTTGATGAAAGCATTGCATGGTGGTAGGGCATTTTAAAATGCACGTCTGACTAGCTACCACACCAATCTCAAGTTAAGAATCTGATAACAAACCACTTAAAAAATGACCCAAAGGATCAAACATCTGAAAAAAAAACTGAAAGCTTTTATCGACCAAAAGAAGGCTTCACCACAGAGCAAAAATACACCAAGTATGCCGAACTAATCTAAGAAACATTCCAATCTTTAAATTTCCAGATCGTACAAAGGCTACGAAGAATGGCTATACTACATCACATACATCACCCACACACGCTACGCTTCAATCTTCCTCCACCGCAGCGTTTTCCAGCAGCAAATCTTTAACATCCTACCGTTCAGCGACCACGAGAACTGCACGTCCATTACCAACCTCATACAAACCTCCTCCAGCCTCAGTACTAACTCTAACTCAAACTGTAGATACGCAAGCGGCAAGGCCTTCCTATCGGAACGGTTTACTCCTAAGTCCTTCAACGGGGCTTTGGACCAATCTGGTGAATTTAATCTGGAGTTTAATTTGGGGATTTCGTTTGCGTTTTCAGCTGGGATCATGGTGTTCAACAAGTTTTTGTACTTGATCCCGTTGCCTGGTTATATCACGGATAAGTTTAGGGAGTGATTTGCACAAGTTTAGGTACCTAGTTGATTATTTTTGATGATTGCGTGGCTTATTATTTCTCAGAGCCCCCAAGAATATAAGTAGTTTACAGTTCAGAACAACGTAATCTATCAATTCATCATCAACAGCCTGGAGATGTCTTCTGCTGAACATAGGTCTCCCTACAGAGCGGTGAGAGCGCCACTTTGAGCCGCTTGTCTCATGCCTTGATCGGCCTCCCGCGGTTTTAATCAGATCTTCGGTCCTAGTGGGGGCCTCTGCTGAGCGTTCCATTTTTTGGTCACCACTCGAGAACCCTTGTTCCCTACCCTATGTTATAGGATTGGTTCTGCGAGCGATGTGCCCATTACCATTACAACAAAACGTAAGTCAGTTCATTTGTTTAAGAAGATTCGACTGCTGAGCCAGTGAGTGAAATCTTTGCAGAGATTTTGAGATGAAAATATCCCTTTTTATCCCGGAAAAAATGTAAAACGCGCTAGTTATTAGAGACGTGTGACAAAATGTATTTACTGCCAATCTCTTATTTATAACTTATTCATAAAACTTAATTTTTGTCCAGATATAAATTAAAAACTTTATAAAATAAGAATATTTACAATTTTATTGTGTTGTTTCATTTTAACAACTAAAATAGTGATTCTTAATCTAACATTTACACACCTAATATCTCTCCCATGTACCTTTATGTGAATTATTTTAAATCGGATATATCAAACGGGTTTAGTAGCTCAAGCAACAGCATAGCTACGATGAAGTACCAATATCTTCTATCTAAAAAAGAAAACTAAGATAGGAGGTATTGTTACTTCGTCGTGGATGGGTTTATTCAATAGATATAATGTCCAAAAGTCTTGTTAAAAAGGACTCTAAAAAGTCGTGAGGCTAAACTTTAACATGATTAAAAATGTCGAAAACTGTTGGCTAGCTTTTGCACCACCTGACCTGCGTAGTTTACGAGTCATACAATTTTTTCCTGTGACAATACTCATGTACAGAATAAACTCCACAAAAGTATTTAAATAAATAGCGACCTTTGCCCCAATGCAATACGGTGCAATTTATCACGTTGCAATTGTAAAATTGAAGAAGTAGCAGACCGGCTGATCCACCGAATGTATTCTACCTTTGTACCTTCACTTATAGCTAATCTGGTGCAGAATGGTGCGGGAACCATTCCTCTTTTTTATTCCTTTTTTTCTGTCGCAGAGACCATAACAAGAAGTCAAGTATTAAATATGAAATAAATTTTATTACTTACAGTGATTGAGTACGAGATTTTTCTGTGAAAATCTTTATCGGACAATTTTGACCCACATGCTACACCGCGAATAGTATAGCTAAAGTGCGCCTGGGGGTATAACAAAGATCCCTTTCCATTAGCGAAAATGTATGAAAATGACATTACCGCGGGGTGTCGCTTTTCCCGCAGGTAATGTCATTCCCATACATTTTGGGTTTTGTTTGGGTAAACGCTAACCTAGAAATGCTGCTAAGCAGGTGACGTGGTCCTTAGCCAAGGCTCAACATATTTCCTCTAAATGTATGTATTTTGTATAACCAGTCTTTCAAATGGTTGTTATAGTGCTGAAAATGGCAGTACAATAGAATAAGAATAAATTAACCCTTACCATCACGTGAATTAATTTTAAGTACCGTTTCACCACCTCTTGATAAATACTGAATAATACTACTCTTGTCTTAAAAGTACTTTGTCAGATTATCCACCTCTTGTTAAGTAAATTAGAATAATTTATGACATAATAATTAAATAAATTATTTTCATTTTGTTGTTGTTTAAATAGGCTTGCGCTTCACCTGATGGTAAGGGATGATGCAGCCTAGGTTTTTTTTTATTGTGGTATTAATCCAAACTAAGGAAAGATCCCAACTGGTTATAAAAATATGCAGACCTAATTATTTATGTTTTGTCATAAATAACGATTTATGTGTGGAGAAGAATAAATTACTTCTATTATACATACAACCAAACGCACAAAAAGCAGATGCTCATCACACAAAACTACGTATTTGTTCTGGGTGGAAATCACCTAAAGCGCTTGAGGTAAGGTGGGTTATTAGCAACTGTCCTATGAGAACAGTCCAAATATTACAAATAGTATAAAACTACTGCCCTTAGCAATGTAGTGTATGAACACGCCCGACCTACATAGTTTAGCCGACGTAGCATTAAGTTGGTAATAAGTTAGAGTATCGTAGGGTAGTCACCATGTAGAAGCCGGAGAATACATTCGTGCACGCAACACCATCTTTCATTGCCAACATGGCTCTCTGTCAAGCCTTAGGAGTTTCCCACCAGCTCATCCAGAACCTGCACCTTCAATAGCGAACCTACCAGAAGACCACACCTTCACATGGCGACCATGCCAGTCCGACCTTCACATGGCGACCATGCCAGTCCGACTTTGACATGGCGACCATGCAAGAGCGGCCTTAAGAAGAAAGAAGAATAATTTTAAGAAGAAAAATATTGAAGAATGAAGATTAATTTTATGAAGACTAGTTATGAAGAATGAAAGATGGTGTTGCGTGCACGAATGTATTCTCTGGCTTCTACATGGTGACTACCCTACGATACTCTAACTTAATGCCACGTCGGCTAAACTATGTAGGTCGGGCGTGTTCATACACTACAGTAATATATTGAATTTGTGTCGACTTTAGTTTGTGATATTATTATACATGCACCAAAATCGTTGTTTATTTTATTCATTACACAACCTCAAGAAAACAGACAAGTTTAAGACACATTTGGCTTAAAATACATATTGATAATTTATAAAATTGCAAATAGATAAATAGATGTTTTATTAAGTCAGGTTCTTACTTATCAGGAAGTGGTGAAACTGGGGTTGTAACTAAGTATTTTTACGTAATCCTAAAGGCTTCCATAACTTTGGGATATGCGTAGAGCACAGCAGAATCAGACTGCACTTCACCATCACTCTCCGTGGGGACACATGATGTACCATCTTCTGCAAAGATAGAAATAACATGTTACTTATGCCCATATGCACTAAAGTTTGGATTTGCACTTAAGACATACCTGCTGCAATGCATTTAGGTATGTCCTATTAAGATAAGTGCGAACTTAAGCTATCAAACAATAGTGCTGACAGGCATTACTTTCACCCACAACTAAACATGTTTGCAATCAGCTTATGTTCTTTTCCTAAGGTTTCCTAAGTTTCAAAATATCTCCACATAAACTCTTAAGTGGCTCGCCTCCTGTATCCATCGGCTCCTCGGGGTTTTCATCGAATCGACGGTCTAACTAGCGGGGGGCTGGCCTACGCTGCAACTTCCGGTTCGTGGTTGCCACTTGAGAATTTTTCTTTCCCCATCAGTTGTCAGTTCTGCGAGCGATGCAGTCTGCCCATTGCTGATCAACTTGCTAATTCTAAGAGCTATATTGGTCACTTTAGTCCTGCAGGATCTCCTCATTTGGGATCTTATCTCACAGAGAAACTGAGCATAGCTGTCTCCATAGCATGTTGCACGACTTTGAACTTACAAACCGGACCACATCTCTTCCCGAGGATGCGTTAAAAAAACGCACCCCCCCTCCCCTTTGTGACTAGTTCTATAGTAGGTATGTAATAAACCCAGACAGCGGATGCTTTAGTTACTTACTAATTATTAAATAGCTGAAATATCCACTTACCATTGTAGATTAAAATAGTCTTATTCAATTTGTTGATAGTGACCTGAAATAAAAAAGAACAATATTTTTTTTGCTTTTGGCGTTTTTTTTTTTTTAATTTTTTTATAGGCAAAGCATTTGACTACTGTCTCACCTGATGGAAAGGGATGATGCAGTCTTTTCAATTAAATGTTTGATACTTACAGGTGATAAAACAATTTCTCTATATTTCTTAAGGTATATCTTCATTGGTTCTACATAATTATCGAAGCCAAGAGTGTTCATCGCGAATAGTATGTCTTCACCATTTATCGTTTTCCGTTTCTCTATTTGGCACCTGTCACTCGCTTCACTTGTGATGAAGGAAATGAATTCGGATATGCATTCTTGTACACATTCTCTGGCGTCTTTTGCTATCTGTAAATTATTGTTACTTAATATCTTTGAATACAATAATAAATGATGCCCAACAATCACAAACTTTAAACGGAGGTAGCTTAAGGTGTTTTAAATGGTAAGTAATTTGTGCACAGGAAAATTGTCAATAATTGTTCTGTGTCTGGGTGTTGTGGGTGGGACCATGGTCCACGCAGTTCCCCCTACAGAACAGGGAAACAGGAAATCTTAGTTAGGGTCCAGGATCTATACATGTATGTAATTTTTGTATGTTATTATTATTATGATGTTTATTATCATCAGTATGGTTTCCCGTTTTTTCCTGCTAATGCAAAGACTTTCAGCACAAATTAAAATAAAGGGATCAGGCTTATAACATTCATATAGAAGCCGATAGCAAACATTGAAAAAGTCATTTATTCTGTTGTCCTAGAGCAAATGAGGAACCCAAAATAAAACAAGCATAAAACAAAATTTTATGTGAAAGTATCAAATAAACCTAGTAAATTTGGAAGAATGGACAGGACAGCCCAAGCAGTATGCAGGCCGTTATCACTCCAAATATTTGGGACAAAGTTGAATATTAACTCCAACTTTTACCTTTCCATTCTCTGGAATAGCTCTCTTCATAATTTTGGCAATGTTTGCTATAGGTAGGAATCTATCTTGTTCACGAAGAGGCGCATTCTTGCCACCTCCATCTGAATTATTTTCTTCATCTGAAATATTCAACCGGAATAATTATGATGATCATTCCTAGCCGTTGTTGGCTACAGCAACCCTTCTGTTCTTCAGTGCTCACATGGCTGATGAAAGCTATTTAAGCTGTTAATATACGAGCACAGATGATACGTGCTAGGACAGTGTTTGTTTAGACAGGTAGTTTAGGTCACAGAGGTGGAAGGAGCTCCATTATATAAACAGGAATATATTAAGTTGCAGAAACGGAAACAATATCATTGTTAGAAAGATCTAGAAGCCCTCAAATGAATAGGTAAACTCATGCTCTTGCATTACAATGGTGAGCAACCCATGTGTTTACAAATTTTCGATCACCATACTTTTCAATTGCTTACCTAGTACGTCATCAGAGTGCACGACGTAGGTCTCCTCATCAATCAATGTATAGCCGTTGTCAATCCTCACCAACTCATTACCTAGCTCGTCACTTTCCATGGTTTTCCCCAGAATGTGATGAAACTGAAGTGGTGGATTTTGTTTCAATGCAAACTTGTATGAACTTTCACTTTGAGAGCGCTGGGCAATTATGATTGATAAATCACTTTTGTATCAGAAATAAGAAGCAGCTGGTGAATAACCAACCAACCAAAATAATCCACTAAGCTACACTCACGCTACACTTGTCAAATCAAAACAACAGCTAGGTAGGAAGGAAAGGAAGGAAGCCATATTTAATTATTTATGATTCAGTTTAGAGCAAAGTTCTCTGTGTTTATCTGTTTATGATTTATGTGATATATACACAGAATTCCCCCTATTATTGGATATATATATACAAATTATTTGACATTTTGGTTAATCAGTGTTTCCACTTACAATTTAAGTTTTACCCTAGATTTCTGTGAACAAATATCCCTAAAAAATCTCTAAAATATCTGCCAAATGTATTGGTTTGGAGCGAAGTGTGATTAAAATTAGTAACCACATATAATAACAAGTATTTAATAAATAAAATAAAATACCTACAAAACATTATTTTCATTGCACAGGATCCAAAGCTGCAGCAAGCACTATTACAGATTTTACAATAAACTCATTCACCACAATGATGTATGGCACATCTGGGTTCCAAAATTGGTATAGTACTCCCAATTTTCCAGTGTGATATGAAGCAGGCCGTCAATCAAAATTATAAATAAAAAAGGTTTGCGTATAATACGCCGTAATTTCAAGGTCATCTTTATCAATGGTAACCATTATCAATCAATCAATGCATATAATAATACAACTGTAACTGGGCCAAATTAGTATAACCGCTCAGGCGCTTCTGCCACATTTGTAGCCCGCTTCGAAAAACCTAAAGTGCATAGAAACCACAATAGTGGCTCACAGCTGATTGCAATACTAGGGATTTCAAAACATCGACTATTCAATTTTTAGAGGTTTCACACGTTATAAATCGACTAAAATTGAAACTAGTTGAACATCACTATCGAATAAAATAAAAATCTCTATGGCCTCAATTTAAATTGCAACTCGTGCCAAGCCGGCGCGCGCCGGCGTCAGAGCTATTTCCTTTAGGTATGACGGAGCGTCAATTATTATGTTTATTGTTATTGTGTGTGTTTTTTATACTACAACACACGTAAAAATGCATTTGCTTCGAAAGCCAAGTAATGCTACTTACCAAAACTAGTTTTGAAATTTCAAAAAACTGCTTAGTTTTTTCGTATCAACCGTAAATATGTAAAACCATCCCGCGCTATTTGAGGTTAGTAAATTCTAATTTACTTTGGATCGCTTTGGGACCTACCTACGCCCGCCGCGCTGCGCTTGAGTGGATATTGAATATTTTATGAAAATTTTGACTGCTTGTGTAAAGTGTTTTATTAGGCAAAAAATTCTCACACTACCGTCTATGTACCTATTACAAAGCTGCATGTTTGTAAGAAGACACCGAAATCTTTTTAAATCTAATGCGGAATTAAATGAAAATTACAACAGAAGAAATAAAAATAAATTAGTCCCCCCCCCTGACAACCCTTAAAATAGTAAGCATGAGCCCTTATTGCAGAGTGATCTCTAACTATAACAAATTGCCGGAAGATATTAAATCCGAATCAGAAGATATGATGTTCACAAGACGACTAAAATCATTTTTGCTAAAAAAAGGCTATTACTCAGTCGAAGAATTTAAAGCAGATAAACTTTAGTTCGCTCGGTCCTGTTACACTCGATGTAGGAAATGATAAAAATTAAAAGTATTAATATCAAAGTAGGTAATATTAATAATTAATCTAACAATTGCAATATAAAATTTATCCCGTTTTGAAATTTAGTTAGAATGATGACAATAATAATATATAAATTGACCTAAATTGTATATAAGATGACGAAATTCAATTAAAATATGTATAATTTGCTATTTTTATTAGATATAGATATGTACGCTCCAGCTCCACCCAGAAGTGCAACGCCCTCACAGGGCTCATACAATGAAATATTTAGGACTAGGTATTTAGTTTTAGTTACACTAAATGACATTGTATGAAAGCATGTAATTAATAAATAAATAAATAAAGCATTTTTATTCTTAAACCATATAAAAATAGAAACATTTTTTTTAATTCATTGTGTCTGTCTGTCTGTCTGTCTCTTTGAACGCGCATCACGCTGGAACTACTGAAAGGATTTTGGTGAGGTATGGTAATAGCCAATTTTCCAGAATAACACTCAGGATATTTTTTTGTTTTCTAAAACGGCCAAGTGTGGGTTGCACGAAGCAATTTGGATGTTATTTTTATGCAAGACCTTTTGGTTATATATCATGTTTTTATTTACTAATTTAATTATATTTGTAGGATATAACCTACAAGGGAGTTGTGACGTCATGGAAAATGCAATCATAATCCATTATTCATAGCATTTCACTCGAGTTCATCATAGTGTATCAAATATCAAATAGAAACTGATCCGGAGCTCCAATTACACCCGTAAAGAAGAAACCCCAAGAACCTTCACGGTGATATTATTATTCATTTTAACATTAACGATTTTACTCAATAACAATAATGACTAATATTATTTCTACGACTTGTGTCCACGACTAGAGTCGAACGACGAATGCCTCGAGTCGAATCGGGTCTTCTTCTCACTACCCCCGCAGGGGCGTGAGGGAGCCGGTATTGGGGCATTGCCCCCTGACCGGAGTTTCAGTTTCGCCGCGTATAACTATACGCGGGTCCTTAGGGTGCCATTTAGGCGATGGTAATCCTTGTTTGATTGATTTTTTGTTTTTCCCCCGTAAAAGAGGAAAGGCTTCTTTTCTGTTGGTGGTTATTCTAACGGATGGCGGGAATCGCCACAAGGCCACGTGAGCCGGGCGAGTCGTCCATGTCAGGTGAGACCCCCGGCGAGACCGGGGGAGGCCCAACTAAGCGACCCAGCGACCAGGCTCGGCCCTATGACGATGACGACCCGTCATCCGTGTCGTCGCTACTAGTAGCAACGAGGTCGCGTGGGAAGCCTTTCTTGTCCGGTGGCCTGCGGTGATACGGGGCTATGTCTTTGATGTGCGACCAGCCCGAGGCGTCTGCTCTTTTGAAGAGGTTTGCTGCTTGGCAGCAGATGAAGTCTTCGACGTCCTCCATCCGGAGGTCGCGCTTGATGGTGGTGTTTCTGACGTAGCGCGGTGCTCCAGCTGCTCTCCGGAGGGCCTTCGTCTGGCATCTTTCCATCTTCTTTTTTGATGTGTCGCTGGTTAGCACGTACCAGGCGGGTGCGGCGTAAGTGAGGCGGCTCCTTACGTAGATTTTGTATATCCCCACCTTGGCCTTGGTGGGGAGGCTTGAGTCCAGGATATGTTTCAGCTGCATTGCTGCCGCATTGGCGTGTTGGACTGCCGTTTTGGTGTGGCTGCTCATACTAAGGCGGCTGTCAATGGTGACGCCCAGGTATTTCACCGTTCTCTTCCACGGGACTTCCACGTCCTGTACCTTCAGTGGTGGGACTTTCTTTGAGGGTATATAGGTGGTGAGCAGAAGCTGCGTTTTCTGCGCGTTCACCGACAGCCGCCATTTTTTCAGCCAGTCGGGGAGGAGATCCAGTGTTTTCTGCAGCTTTTTCGCTGCGTGTCCGGCGCTCATTGATATCGATATATACGCTGCGTCGTCTGCGTATAGTGCGAGCTGGACCCCCGCACCGACCGGGATGTCGTCCGTATATTTACAGTACAGCACAGGTGATAGGCAGCTACCCTGGGGAACTCCCGCCTTGATGGGGTGAAATCTGGAAAGCGCACTCTGGACGCGCACTTGGAAGGTTCTTCCTTCGAGGAAAGATGCGATTATTCTGGTGACCTTCTTCGGCGTTTGGGTCGTGGAGAGTTTGTGAATCAGGCCTGGATGCCAGACCCTATCAAACGCCTTCTCCATGTCCAGAAGTGCCTCGAGTCACAGTTGGGCTCTGCTTTTATATTTTTCAGTATTCGGGCGTCGCCGCATTGCAGGTAGGACGTGACGTAGATACTCGGTTGCGACCAGTTTTAACGTTGTTTTTGCTGCTTTTTAGGCCGATACTCTGCTTATTCTGCTTACACACCGACATACTCATAATTCTACCGAAAGGATAATAGATGAGTTGATGGGATGGCAAAAGAAGGGAACCAGGTACAGCCTGCCTTCCTTTGCTGTCCCATCCATTCATTCTTTTCCCTTATATTTTTCCTTTTTGCTTCTTTCTTACCCATAAACAGGCATAAGACGTAAAACTAATTATCTCGTGCGAAGCCAGGGTGGGTCAGCTAGTAGAATATATAATAATTAATGTGGTAACTAAAATAAGAAAGAAAGAATGAAATTATTTATTCATGGCAAAAGATACAAATAAGACGGTTTTTTAAGTGATAGATTGTGTGGTGCAAAGAAGAGGACTACAATAAATGGTTTTACCCCAAAATTCCTTAAGTCCCTGAATTCATAAAGACATCTTGAATTCATAAGGACATCCATACAAATTAGTTATTTTACCCTAAAAAACAGAAAATTGTCTAATAGTGGAAACACTGGATTCAATAATAGAGAAAAAGTTTAATCCAGACTTACCCACTTAGAATATTTTCGCTCTATGGTTTGATGACGGTTTAATCCACAGAATAGAAAGAAAATCGAGGTTTGTTATACTCTTTGCATATAAAAAAGCTATTCTATCATAGAGCATAAAAAAGGCTAATAGAGTAACTTTTTATTGTTCACTAAGTAGGGATACGCCGGATGCGACAGTCAATAGATCAACTCGATTACAACTAACTCGATTATGCAAAGTATGAACTTTATACTTTATAGGGGCTTGGCAAAACTTTTGTTGGAGGCGACGACGGGTGACCAACGAGCATTGCTATCCAACGTGGCAATGCAGGCACCAGCCTGGGCACTTTCTCCTCCACCAAAGGTCATTTTGATTACACTTAGTGTTTAGTTGTAAACATCTTTATTTTTATTAATTTATATT
This sequence comes from Ennomos erosarius, assembly GCA_963580505.1. Taxonomy (NCBI): domain Eukaryota; kingdom Metazoa; phylum Arthropoda; class Insecta; order Lepidoptera; family Geometridae; genus Ennomos; species Ennomos erosarius. The sequence continues at coordinate 3,329,927 of OY756983.1, read as the reverse complement.
TTATTTTAGGTTTTAGTAAATTTTTAAGTATACCTTATAGTGATCTGGGAGTCTAGCAAAGATTTCACACGCTAACGCTATCGCCAAACGCTAACTACAATAATATATTGAAATGATATAAGCTGCAGAAAAGTTAGCGATTTTTGAAATGTCATTCCAATACATTTTGGAGTTAGCGTTTGGCGTTAGTGTTATTGTTTTGCTAGAACCCCTGGGGGTCGACCAGCGAGAAGACCAGCGCTGGTCCAACTGACCAGCATAACGCTGAGTTGGGGCCTATTTGTGACAACATATTCACCTTTTGTTCTTTTCTGGTAAAATAATTATGTATTATATTTTAGTAATTGTTGTTAAAAATAAACAGTTTTTCTTATTTTAGTTCTTTATATTTTTTCCTCCGATTGTAAATCAATTGAAAATCGACGAAATGAAATCGGACAGGCAAACATCTGTCAACATCTCTATTCTCTATTCCATAAATTTTCTTCCTCCGCAATGTAGGTTGTTGGGATAAATAATTATAAAAACAGTTATTACACCAGATTTTCCAATAAATCGTCGTAAACATATACAAGTAATCCATCAATGAGCATTTCTTGACGATTGATGGCGGCGTGATTGTGGAAACATAGGTTATTCTGTTTGGGGTCACTGAACAAGAGGTGGCAAGAATTTTGCTAATCAAATCAATCTATCAATATGGGTGTACCAAAGTTTTTTAGATACACAAGTGAGCGGTACCCTTGCTTGAATGAGCTGGTGAAGCAATATCAGGTATGTTTTATAAAAATGAGCGTTTTATACCCATTTGTACTTGTGTGTCAACAGAATATTCTTATTTCCTGAACTCACTCTCAGGTACCCTATTCAGTTATAAAATTAATGTAAAGTGTGTAAACCTTTTTTATTCCACCATAAATTATGTGTTAATGTACATTTATAGCTATGGAATATTATTTGCAGATACCCGACTTTGACAACATGTACTTGGACATGAATGGTATCATCCATAACTGCTCGCACCCTGATGACTCCAACGCACACTTTCGTATCACGGAAGAGAAGATATTTGAAGACATCTTCCACTACTTAAGTGTACTGTTCCAAATAATAAAGCCTAAGAAGCTGTTCTTCATGGCTATTGATGGTGTTGCTCCGAGGGCTAAGATGAATCAGCAAAGAGGAAGGAGGTATGACTTGAAACTTCATCATCATCATGAAGACGTCTTCTGCTGAACATAGCCTCCCCTACAGAGTGCCACTTTGAGCGGCTGCTCAGCTCCTGCGTCCATTGGCTCCCTGCAGTTCAGGATTTTAGTCCCAGCTCACAAAGCCTAGGCTGCATCTTCTGGTTTGGTTTTTACCCTACTAAAAATTTTAAAACTGAAAAGTTGTTTGTATGGCCTTAAGGTTTAAAGTGAAAATTCTGAACAGACTTGGATGACATTTTCTACATGTATTATTTACTCTACAGTTCCTGTGAGAAAAGAGTGAATTGCAGATGAAACTACAGGGCATCTCTTGTCATCAAATCATCAATTACATATAATAAAACTGTAAATGGGCTAAATCTGAACATTGAATATTTTTTGAAAATTTAAGGCTGAGTTGCACCATAATCACGGTTAAAGTTAGTGTCAAATTTTGACATTAGCCCGCCCTGCGAAGCGTGGACCATGACAGTTAGCAGTTAAAGTTAGCGTTAAAGTAAGCTGGTGCAACTCAGCCTTAGTCTGCTAAACATTCTTTTTTGAATTTTTGTTTGGGTGTCTGTATGTTCCTATGAACATGCATCATGCTAGATGATTAGAACTACTGAACAGATTTTGCTGAAATTTGGTATGGTAATAGCTAAGCTAAGCCAGCATAATGTGTAGAATACTTTTTATTTTCCTAAAACAGCTAAGTGCAGGTACTATGAAGCAATAAGGATGTAATTTTTATGCAAATAATGGGATTTATTGGCAATAACAATGGACCTGACAAACAGCTTTTACTTTAAATGCCAAATAAATCTACAAAAAATTACGAGAAAAACTGTGTGGCCCATACTTGGCCTACTTCCCCCCCCCCCTCCTAGCACTTGCCCCCCCCCACTTGATCCACCACCCCGAACTTACCCTCACGCTCGCACTTGCACCCGGCACCCGATCCCGCCCACTTCCCGCCATCCCCCTCAAACCTATAACGCCCTTCGTTTTGCGTCAGGCGTAATTTGCGGCCCGTAAGTTGATCACCACTGATTTCAATTATTTATTTATTTTTAAAAATCAATGTAATATGAACAAGCTAAACCGGATATTGGATTAAATTAATCAAAAAGATCTGGTTTACTATAAAAATATAATAATAAGGTGCCTACTTAAAAACCTGATAACTACGTAAATACTTACTAGGACTTACCTACTGTATATGGGTAAATAAATAGTGTCATTTTCTTATTATACTAATAAATACACATAAAATAGTCATCGACAACCTCGAGACGTTGATCACGAGTATCTAACTAGCATTTATTATAGCCGCCTGATCTTCCCATCTGTTGTTTGCCACTCATTACATAAAAAAAATAGGTACTAAATGAAATACACACACTCAGCTAGCTTTAACTTTGAACAAATACCACAATTTGAAATACAAGCACACTATAGGTAATAGGAAAACGAAGACGATCGAAATTTAGTAGGCTCAACGCACCGAGTGGCCGGACCGAGCGCGGGAGTGACGTCATCATGAGCGCGGCGTAATCTCGGAAATCCAAAAAAGGGCTTAAACTTCTCGTCGTTATAACTTCGGAAATACTGCATGTATTGAAGGAAAATATATATAATGTAATGTACATGATCTGCGCTTCGATTTAAGATGTATTTTATAGTGATATTTTGACCCATTTGTATTCTCCATTTTCTATTAGTTCAAAATGTTTGAAAAACCAGTTATTGAGTAACTGTTGAGTGATTTTTTACAGATTTAGATCTGCCCGAGAGGCTGAAAAAGTGGAAGCTGAAGCCAGGGCAAAAGGTTAGTAGATTAGTCTACACTTTGAAGTAGAACTTGAAAAATATGAAGGTGATGGAAAACCAAATTTGAGTTTAATTTTTGATTTCATATCTTTATTATAATTTCAGGTGAAACTCTTCCCTCTGAAAAACGCTTTGACAGCAACTGTATCACTCCCGGTACAGTTTTCATGGCCCGTTTGCATGAGCAGCTGAGATTCTTTGTTAAGGAGAAAATGACCACAGACCCACTGTGGGCCAAAGTGAAAGTCATTTTGTCCGGCCACGAGGTATATCTATGATTTGTGGTGTTTTATAAATTTTTTTTTTGCATTACAAAATAAAGACTGATTGGTGGCATTACTCATTTCATTATTCGTCAGTATTAAACAACCACCAAAAAAGAAAACCGTTCTACTACTGGTTTCATAAAAGTTGTAAAAGCGCTATGAATAGCCTATTTGCAATAAAACCATTTGATTTGATAAAGCAGTTGAGGAGAAAATGAAACAGCTTGGGGAAATTATCATATCTAAGATATACATTTGTCTAAAACCTTCATTTTATACTGACACCATTCCAGCAAAAATTGTTATAGAAACAACATGAACAAAAGCAGAACTTTTTCTCGTATTAGCATTTTGATTACATTACTTATTTGTTTATGTCAAGGATGAAATTATAATCGTAAATGTGGATATGTCTTGCACTCTTACTTGATGTGGCTCTTTTCCGCAACTAGGCCGTACTGTAGCTCTTTTGGCGTGCTCCTTGTAGTTTTAATAATATAATAATATTGTATTTTTCTTAAACAGACGCCCGGCGAAGGCGAGCACAAGATAATGGATTACATAAGATGGGCTCGCTCGCAGCCCGACTATGATCCCAACACTAGGCACTGCCTCTACGGGCTCGATGCTGATCTTATTATGTTGGGGATGTGCACACATGAGCCACACTTTGCACTCTTGAGGGAAGAGGTAAGGACACAAGATCTTCAATGTGTACTGTACTACACTGGCAACATGCCTTGGGAGATTTGTGGCATTTGCTCAAGTCATGTCCAATATAGTTTAACTGTGTTATAGGCCTTTGTATTGTTTATTTTTACAGCCCAGCCACTGAGACAATGTTTTTGACAACTGCAGTAACACAGTCAGAGTTATGTATGTAAACCGTAAATTCTAAAGACGTAAGATTTTAAGTGGCAATCAGTAGTGTTAGTACCACCTATAGCGTACTATAGTGTAGCTGTCAAACTCAGTCTTTCAGCGGCCGGAATTATTTCCATCTATTGAAATAACAATTTCAAAACAGGAACTTCTCAGCTTCAAAACAATATTTTTAAGCAGATATAAACATCAAGTGAAAAAACATTTCACAGGTTAAATTCGGTAGGACAGCGCAACGAGCAACAAGCCCTGAAGAGACAAACTTCTACCTTCTCCACCTCTCATTGCTCCGGGAATACTTGAAACAGGAGTTCATAAGCGTAAAGAACAAGCTGTCGTTCCCATTCGACATAGAAAAGGTGGTTGATGACTGGGTTCTAATGGGATTCCTAGTTGGGAATGATTTTATCCCGCATCTTCCTAATATGCATATTAGTAACGATGCCGTGCCGATTTTATATAAGACTTATATGACGGTGCTTCCTACTTTAAGTGGTGAGTTTATTTTGAAACAAAAATGTTTGGATTTCCACAAAGCTTTTGACTGAAAAATCCATAAAATTTTCTTAAATAATTTCATTTAACTGGTCTTAATCTTTTAATGGTGTTATAGAATATCATGTAAAATGTTATAAATAACGGCTAGCTAATCCATTTATAGTTGCGCGTATCGTAACAGGTTGTAGGAGTACCGCAAGGTTCGATTCTTCACCCCGTTCTGTATATACTAGTATATGTTTCCTATATTTTTTAAATTATGCTATGTACTGTTTCTCGCAGGATATATCAATGAGGCTGGCGAGTTGAATTTAGAGAGATTCGAAATATTTATGCAAGAACTAGCAAAGCTAGACAAGGAAAAGTTTCAAGATACTTATGCTGATCTGAAATATTTTGAGGCCAAGACAGGCAGGAGGCCTAATGCCCAAGAAAGGAAAGAGGTATTCATACTTAGCCAATTCATTATTTGGTCACCAATGTAAAGAAATGATGTAAAAATAACTTAGGTGTAATAGAGGAAGATGAGATAAATCCGTCAGTTAGGAGAAAATAGCCCTGTCTCGTTCTATATTTGTTGCCCAAAACGCGTTTTACTATCTCGTTCTTTCACATGACAAATTCTGTGCCACTTGCGAGATCTAGTGCATTATCCTGCCTTTTTAGGGTTCCGTACCCAAAGGGTAAAGCGAACACTATTACTAAGACTCCGCTATCTGTCTGTCTGTCTGTCTGTCTGTTTATCTGTCTGTCCATCTGTCACCAGGCTGTATCTCAGAAACCGTTATAGCTAGAACGTTGAAATTTTCACAGATGATGCAAATACAAAATACAAATACAAATGTTTATTGCGTGTATAATGTATTTTGTTGACGGAAATGTTTATTGACGGGCCCGATAGCTCAGTTGGTAGTATCCCTGCTTTCTGAATTGAGGGCTGTGGGTTCGATTCCTACCCAGGACAAACATTTGTGTGATGAACATAGATGTCTGTTCTGCGTCTGGGTGTTATATTGTATTCTGTGTATGTATTTACAAACAAAAAAAAAAGTATATAAGTATTGTATCAGTTAACTAGTTTCCATAGTACAAGCTATGCTTAGTTTGGGGCTAGATGGCGCTATGTGAAATGTCCACGCATATTTATTATTTATTTATTATTTTGGTTGCCGCTATAACAACAAATACTAAATGTTTGTTGTATGGGGGGCTCCCATACGACAACCGTGTTTTTTTGCTCCTTTTTAAAGATAATGGTACGGTACCCTTCGTGCGCAAGTTGACTCGCACTTGGCTGGTCTTTTATTTATATCTATGAAAAATACGTATGTTTGTTGCCAACAGAACAATTTTTGTTTTCGATATAAATAGACGACGCGTATTTTATTAAGATTGTTGCCGGAATACTGCTGGCCAATAAACAATCATTGGTTGCCAATTCCGCATGTTGGTTGCCAACGATGTTTGCTACAATTTATTTTGTTTACTAGTTATTGTTTTAATATATCTTTTTGATGTTTTCAGTACAAACCGAATGATGATGACACATTTAATGTAAATGTTGAAGATATAAAGGCGGGACCAGATGCTGATTTACAAGCGCTGATTAATGCAACTGATGATATGGTAAGACCTTAAAATAATTTTGAAACAAACAATTACAGCCTATATTTTTAGGGGTCCATCCCAAAAGGTAAAACGAACCCTATTACTAAGGCTCCGTGGTTCGTCTGTCAACAGGCTGTCTCATGAACCGTGATAGGTACACAGTTAAAATAGTAACAGATGATGTATTTCTGTTGCCGCTATTACAACTAATACTAAGAATCGGAATAAAATAAATATTTAAGGGGGTGCCCATACAAAAACCGTGATGTTTTAGCTCGTTTTCATAGATAATGGTACGGAACCCTTCTTGCGCGAGTCCGACTTGCTGGTTATTTTTGAGATGAAGTTTTGTATTGTCTTGCCTAATATAGCACTAGGTGGTAGGACTTTTCTGCAAAGTTCGTCTAGGTAGGTACCACCGCTTTGCCAGTTATTCTGCCGCCAAGCAGTAGTGTGCAAGCACTACTGTGTTCCGGTTTGAAGGGCATTGTAGCTAGTGAAATTACTGGGCAAATGAGACTTTATGACCTGATTACACAGTGAAGTAATCTAGACTGTGTGATGTCTCAGGATGACGTGCGCAGTGCAGTGGCACGCGAAACTTTATTATTTTAAAGTTCCGAGTGCCACTGCAACTGTTATGGGCGGCCGTATTGCTTAACATCAGGTGAACGACTAGTTCGTCACGTCATTCATTCTCATAAAAAAAAAGATGTAGAACTAATTGACAGCGAGCGAGGTCTTTGCATGTTGCATCAACTTTTGTTACTTACTCAAGTACGGCTCGTATTTTTAAAACCAGTTGGTATATTATAAAAGCAATAAGGTTTTTTCTTTTACAGTTCTTAGAAGATGACATGTATGATGGGTACGAAGAAACTAGCGACGGTAATATACCCCAAAATATTTTTTTAATACAAAAATTGTTTTATTGTATACCGCTTTTCAATAAAAAAAAAGATCTGATAATAGCGGACATTTCTATTGCTGTCTCACTCCCACTGTACTTAGAAATATAAGTGGAAGTGGGAAAACAATATTTTCTTGCTTACGTCAGAAACTGATTGTTTTGGAATAAAATACTAAACTGGTTTTTACATTTACAGAAGAAGCAAACATAGAAATGGAGTTCAAATTACACAAGAGGGATTATTATATGACGAAGTTGGACTATTCTAATGTCACAGAGTAAGTATACGCCATGAAGATTTAGGCATGTAGTCTACACTTGAAGTGCCTACCCAAATACTACTATCGCTGTTTCATAATCTTTCGACCTCTCTTTCCTATCCTCAAACAGCTTGAAAGGTGTCAATAACCATAGATCACGTAGAAAAGAAAGGAGATGTGAATCACTGAGTGAAATAGCTATAATAGAATTTGGAAGCGATATGTGAGAGTCCTGAATCCACTATTACAGCAGGTCATCGATCTGCGTGGTATAAATACAGCCTATATTAATTTGCAAAGAATAGTGCACAGATTCATAGGTTACACTTAATAGTAGAAAATAGCAGGAATATAAACAAACTGCCCTAGAATTTTATTGTGTCTATGGTTGATCAAAGAGCTAGAATAGCAGAAAATTTTTTAGATCCCTAAATGCTTTAATATAATCTGCTACATTGAATTTAATGTAACTTTTTATAGCCTATAACACGCAGAGTGTTAAGGTCTATCGATTGATACTTTGTTTAATGAAATGGGATAAGTAGTTTAGGGAATTGAAGGGAATATAATGGCATAGACAGACAAAAGCCCTGTTTTTTGCAGTATTAAAATGCATTTAGGGTTATCAGAGATTAGCTATTGGTGTTATTAAAACTGAAGTAAGTACCAAGTTTGTTTGATCGCAATGTCATCCCTACGTTAGCTTGCGAAGTCGGCCGGACTTAGAAGATTCGTGTCTCGATCACATAAGGTAAGTTATTTAACATTTTTATAAATGTTGTACTTAGTAATTGGACTGGCTCTTCCTATTTTGTTTTAGTTAAGAAACAATTAATATGAAAACGGTAAATTTAGTTTTACAATCTTGCATACTTTGTACAGGAGTAATTCTGTAAATTCCAAATATATACCAATTGAAACAACTTTAGCAAATATTTTTTATCTTGCGAATTCGAAAATAAAAATGAAAAAAAAAACGATAAAAATTATTTTTTGGATAAAATAATTAGAACGTCAAAATGTCGATTTCATCCCATCATTGTAAAAGAACTCTTTTCGATTAAAATTATTTTTTAAGGGTTCCTCGATAAATACGCCTAAAATGGGTAATTTAGGTGCAATAACAGTGACTCCAGTGTTGCCCACAACATTTTTTTAAATCCGTCAAATTAGTTGTTTATTTCCGTCACAAAAAGGTTAAAAATATTTTTTGCTGTTTAAAACTAAGAAACAATTTCATTTAAAAATACAAACTGTATGTACTTGCGGGATGCGGGAAGAGTTTGCTACACTCCCAAACAAAATCTTTACCGGTGTTTTATACTAGAATTAAAACACAGGCACGAGTCGGCACCACACAGTACCTATTTAACTTTCATTACGAATTAAAAAAAATAGTAGAGGTAATGATAAGACTGATAATGGGTAGTTTTTTCCCCGTTAAATATCTCTTCAACCGTTACAAAAGATTTTTCCCCTATTCAACGTATCCAAATCCGTTGAGTTGGCAACACTGAGAACGTTGCGCGCCTCATTCATATGAGCCCACACTGAGAGCTCAAAATTGGGAGCGGTGTAAGGAATCCTTAGATTAGGTGGGGAGATGTGGAATGTCCTTCTCTGTCGTAGCTTACCACAAAGTGTAATATTTAAGAATAAGTAGGTAAATCTCTTCTTTCCCAGAGAGGTGCTAGCTAGCCAAGCTGAGGGCTACGTGCGGGCGATACAGTGGAACTTATACTACTACTACAAGGGCTGTCCGTCTTGGTGTTGGTACTACCCGCACCACTATGCTCCCTACATGTCCGATATAAAAGGCTTTAAGGACTTGAAGATAGAGTTCGAATTGGGACAACCTTTTAAGCCTTTTGAACAGGTGAGAAAATTATTACATGACTAATAAAATAACCTGCACGTCCTCATGAAGGCGTATTTGGTTCATTATGACAAACAGCTTTCGTTCTACGATTTTTCTCAGAAGTCAATACATGTTTACAAAAATAAAGAAAGCAAGAAAGAAAGAAAATAAAATTACTTTTTTTTTAAATAAGCAAGTATTATAGTTATCCAGGCACTGTATGAAAATTTTCAGCTCCCGCGAATATGGGCTTTCGCTTTTTGAGTAGGCTTACTACTGTCAAAAATGGTCTAAGTATATTAAATTTTGAGAAAAAGCAATGTATTTTCAAAAACGCAAGTTCCCGTTTTGATATAAAAGATATCATGAAATAGATATCTTTTAGAAAGTTCCTCAAGTGACCTTTTAGACAAGTCTAAGTAACAATGGATTATATCTTCCAGTTGCTAGCAGTGTTGCCAGCTGCAAGCAAGCACCTTCTCCCAGCACCGTTCCACGAGCTGATGACTGATGAAGACTCACCGATAGTGCATTACTATCCTGTTGACTTTGAGACGGACCTCAATGGAAAGATCAACGATTGGGAAGCGGTGGTGCTCATACCTTTTATTGATGAGGTATGTTCATTACTTATTCCGCGTCATAGACATCCGTTGCCGTACAGATACATAAGCCTGCCCCATAGAGTCCCACTTTGGACGGCACCTTGTCTCCTGCATCCATTGGCTCCCCTTGGTTCTTACCAGGTCGTTGATCCACCTGTGCCATTATTCCGTATCGATTCCTTACTTCGAAACCACGTGAATTTCTTGTCTTACATAAGAAATCTGTGAAACTGTATTCTCTATGAAACGAAAACCGCGCGAAATGAATTTGGAATTGGCGCGATTTGAACTGCCAAAAATCGTATGTTTTACCGAGACGCGTTCCGAAACATAAACACATCAAAAGATTTGACCACTTATGTCAATATATTTTATTCAAAATAAAGATAACTTTAATGTAAAGTGAAGATATATTTGACGTTGTGACACGATTTGAACAAGACACGATAACGACGTGGTTTCGTATCGTGTGGAATCTGTGTTTCTATAGAGAATAACCGCCCTGGTGGGAGGCTTATACTGTGTCTTCCGGTTCGTGATCGCCACTTGAGAGCCTTTACTTTCTACGGTTTATAAAAATATTCAAACTCAAATATATTGATTGCATTCCATAAGACAATATTTATGTATGTCGTTCCGTCAAACTATCTCCTCATTTTTAACTCCATGCATAGAAATACGTTGTATGATTGAGGACAACGGCTGGAACTCCGTTCAGATGACAAATTGTACTGTTTCAAATCATCCTTTATTTTCAAATTTGATACGAGTTCAAATTATCTGTTCAAATTATGTGTATATATATTAACTATTCATCTATTTATATTCCTTTTCAGACCAATTTGTTGTCAGCAATGTTGCCATGCTACCAGAGACTAACAGAAGACGAGATAAAACGAAACACTCATGGGCCAATGCTGGTGTACAATTGGACTCCACAAAGTCTTGGTAAGGGAGAGATGATTTTTTACCAACCAACTTATATGTGCCCTTGAACCCAATCCTTCAACCTTCTCTTTCAAGGTCATTCTCTGCTTTATTAGAAAGAGACGGTGAAAAACTCAACTAAGCAGAGTTTTGTCTAATAGCAAGATTGGTAAAACAAACAGATCAAGAATTACTTTGGATTTGGTTTTGACGGGACCGATAGCTCGGTTGGTAGTATCCCTGCCCTCTGAATTGAGGGCTGTGGGTTCGATTCCTACCCAGGACAAACATTTGTGAGATGAACATAGATGTTTGTTCTGCATCTGGGTGTTATATTGTATTCTATGTAATTTATATAAGTATTGTATCAGTTATCAGCTAGGCGATTATGTATTGAAACCAATAGAAACACAAAAATGTATGGATTTGACAGTTTCAATACGCAGTTTATGTGCATAGTTACTATGAACATTTTCATATTTGGAATGAAATTTCTCCTGTTGCATTGCTGTCAAAGTTACGTAATCACCCCACTGGTTTCCATACTACAAGCTAAAGCTTAGTTTGGGGCTAGATGGCGCTGTGTGAAATGTCCACACATATTTATTTATTATTATTATTATTATTTATTTATTTTAAAAAAGTGTAGATTTCAGTGATACCTACTACCTACATCCTAGCAGTTTTTTACCCCTACATCTTTGCATTATTTTATCCCACATCCTTACAGTTTTGTACACCACACATTTGCAGTCTTGTACGAGGGTACAAGACTGCAAGTGTGACATCTTTGCGGTCTTGTACCCTTCATCTTTGCAGTCTAGTACCCCACGTTCTTGCAGTTTTGTACCCCACATCTTTGCAGTCTTGTACTCTATATCCTTGAGAATTTGTACCTTAAATACTAAGTCATAAAATTCTCCAATTTATAGGAACGGTATGTGCTCCGGATTACTTTAATCCCATTCTGGAGTGTCACGCGTCAGAGAGGAAGGTGTGGCGAAATGAATTAGAGGTATCAGAGAAAAAACTGAAGCGGGGGATGTTGCCTAACGCACGACAGGATATGCTGTTCCCTGGCTTCCCTACTATGAGACATTTGAAGTATAAGGTACGTGTCTTTAGCGAAGGTTTATTCTCCTTGTTTCCCCCTATCTGCTCAGTTAACCTTAGCCAACCTATCCTATCCTTGAGATATTGGATCCAAGCCTTGGGTGCTTGAAATAACTGTTCCAGAGCTGGTGATGATAATAAAGAGGTTAATACTGATGAGCTCAATATGCTGCGAAGATGTAGTTCGAGTCCAGTTGTTTATGTACCTACCTAGGTTTATGTACCTAGTTTCACAGACATTGAAATTATCTAATGAATATTGTGTAGCGGCGGTAAAAGTATTTGATATATTCGAAATAGGCATGAATAAAACGAGAAAATAGCTATTCCACTGTTATTTAGCGTTGGAATAAGGTATACGTTTCAAAATCCTGTTTAGATTTCCCTATAGAGAGAATTTTGAGATTTACATGTCACCAATTTCCCACAGAGCTATATGAAGCATGCTAAAGTGCGAGTATTCGATCAGCCTTCCCGTAATGAGAACATGATTATTGAGATAATTCGTGATGATGAAGAAGAGGAGATGGAATTGACGAGAGTAGCTGAGGAACTGCTCGGAAAGGTCATATGGGCCGGGTGGCCGCATCTTACTAGAGCCAAGTAAGTGGACTTATTGACTTATTTCTGCCCGCTGTATTGCCTGTGGATTACGAGACCTTAACAAAGCTTAAAGCTAGTAGATTCCGGAATCCTTTGTCTCGCTCGTCCGTTCGATATTTGAAGGTATTGGCAGAATTTACTTACAAAAAATCTCCATGGGTAACCTTAAAAATACCATCACAACAGTTCAATCATAAAATGTGATTTATCCAAAAACAAGTTTTCATACATAAAAACAGAATCAAAAGTTCTTTTTCATTCTGCCCTATTTGATTCTGTTTTTATATATGAATAGGTATTTGTTTGGATGATGTAACTACTCTTGTTGAACATTTGTGGAACATAGAGGCACAAATATGTTTAAATGAATCAATATATTTTCAGAGTAATATCAGTGTCGAACGAGAAACTACGCCTTCATTACGTGGACCAACAGAACAACAATATAAATGGTTCGGCAAACTACACTACTGAACCCAACGCAGGCAACTTACATAAACAATGGATCTCTGAAAGGAGCACTATTATTGAACAGTAAGTTGATAAATATATATAAAAAACTTTTACATATATTTTTTAACTACATTACTACTCAAAACAAACTTCGTTATTCATAGAACGCAGAGCCACCAACACAGCTATGACGCCAGTCTTATAAATAGAGTCGGAGCCAAACCTATGGGCGGCTGTGAAGTTGGCGCGAAACGCTGCGTAGTAGCAAAAATAGTTGTGCGCGGGAAGACGTAAGCGGTGTGCTCAGAGTGCTTGCAGCACACTTCACAGCCGCCAGCCCGCCATTAAGTTTGATTCAGACTCTACTATAGATTCGATATACTGTTTTTTCTTTAACAAAAATATAATTGAGAAGTAGATAAACACCATTCAAACACCAGAACAAATAACATTCTATTTTATCTAGCATAACTCTAACCACTCGTTTCTAATCTAGCATAAAAAATCTATTTCATCTTTCTTTTATTTCAGCCATAACAATCGTCTTGGCATCTCCCTGGGAGATGTGAAAATTATAGTTCATGCTGTTAATCATAAAGGTAATATTGACGAATAGTTTATCTCTATCTCACATTATTGCTGTTTTGTAACCTTACATCTTTCAAGTCTTGTACTCTCTTGTTTGTTGTCTTGTTCCTTCAATTGTGTACCATGCAGTTTAATATAAAATGAAATTATTTGAAATTTTTATTCACATAAATGGAGTATATGAAGATCTTAGGGTTTTAGTGGGTACTTCTTCCATTTAGCCCATATTCACGGCATGTGAAAACTACAATTAACTTTAGGTCAATGCATGCTATAACAACCATCACCAACCACAATACCGTACATCTTTACAACTGTGTAACATACATTTTTGCAATTTAGAACCCAACGTCCTTGCAGTTCATAACTTACACCTATGCAATTTTGTACCCTTAATCCTTTCACATTCGTAAACTATACCTATGCAAATTTTGTACCCTACGTCCTTGCAGTTTTGTAACCTATACCTATGCAAATTTTTTATCCTACAACTTTGCAGTGTCGTAACCTATACCTATGCAAATTTTTTACCCTACGTCTTTGCAGTGTCGTAACCTATACCTATACAAATTTTTTACCCTACAACTTTGCAGTGTCGTAACCTATACCTATGCAAATTTTTTACCTTAAGTCCTTGCAGTTTCGTAACCTAACCCTTTGCAATTTTGTTCCTTATATTCTTGCATTTTTGTAACCTAAGCCTAAAATATACTTTTATTCATTCCAGGCTACAAATACGTGGTCCACGATAACGTTCAAATGGTGGAAGAGCCTGAATGGTGCACGGTGCCATGCGGATACCCCTACCATGCTATTGTGAAAGATGTCAAGGCATATATCATACAAGAAGCTGGGCGGTTTAGTACCCCGCAAGAAGCTTACCCACCTGGAGATAGCGTGTTTCTATTGACACAAGGACAGTATTACGGATGTCAGGCTACTGTAAGTATTATATTGTGTGAGTATTTTGAGTAAATGTGTGAATGAACGGAATGAATGATTAACGAAATGAGATAGTTCAGTGTTTTGTATGAAGCTTACCCAGTTGGGGATAGCGTGTTTCTATTGTATGTCAGGCAGCTGTAAGTATTATATCTTGTATACAGAGTATTTTGAGTGAATGAACGGAAAGAACGATTCACTGCTTAAGGCAAAAATACACGGATCACTTTGCTTTACAATTTGGATGAAGCAACCAAATTGATCTGTGTAAACATAAAAGTGAATCGCTCAATATCATTGACGGTCATCTTTTCCTTTCATATCTGCTCCGTTCAACCAAAGTGATTCAATTTGGTTGAACCGTGTGTTTCCGCCTTAAAATGAAATGTGTGTTGAACATTGAAATTCTGCGCTGGAAAATGGGTACACTTGGTATAACTACGTACCTCTTCTAAGTTTGGGATAAGTTAACAAATATAGTGTTTTATTTTTTACAATTTATAGGCATAGCTTTTAACCACTGTCTGTCTGTCTGATTTGTAAATCACCTGTTATTTCCAGGTGGTAGATTCGGAATCGATCCGCAGTGGCCGTATAAAGGTGCAGGTACAGTCGCGCACTGAACCCACTCCCACGGCACAATCTGCCGCCTGCCCTTACCACAACGCCAACCATGCCGCCGCACAGTGTGGTAAGTTATCATTAATTCGTCATCTTTAATTATTGTATTATTATTTGGTGTGTGCAATAAAGTGTTTATCTATCAATCTATCTTCATCATTGTTGTGATTTTTATCATTGTCGTCATCTTTACCATTGCTGTCATCGTCATCATAGTTATCAGATTTATCATTGTCATCATGGCTGTCATCATCATCATAGTAATATTATAGTCATCTTTATTATTGATTTTACCTTCATCATAGTTATTAGCTTTATCATTGTCATTGTGGCTGTCGTCATCATCATAGTAATATTATAGTCATCTTTATTATTGATTTTACCTTCATCATAGTTATTAGCTTTATCATTGTCATTGTGGCTGTCGTCATCATCATAGTAATATTATAGTCATCTTTATTATTGATTTTACCTTCATCATAGTTATTAGCTTTATCATTGTCATTGTGGCTGTCGTCATCATCATAGTAATATTATAGTCATCTTTATCATGACTGTCATCATCATCATATTCATAGTATTATTATAGACATCTTCATCATTGTTGTTGTCAACTTTATCACTATCATGGTGACTCTGGAATATAACCATAAACAAGGACATATATTAAGGCACATTTTAGTTTTACATTTTAATACTTTATTGCTAGACTTGCTGATTTCTCAGGATGTCATGCAGTGCAGTATCACGGGAAACTATATATCATAAGAGTTCCGAGTGGCACTGCAGTTATTACGTGACGCTTAACATCAGGCGAATGACCAGCTCGTCACGTCATTTGTTTACAGTACATCAAAACATTTCCGTTCCATTGTCCCAGGTATATCGACGCACTTGCTCTCGCGTATCACGGGTTGTGTTTTCGTGGTTCCGGGCGAAAGGAACGATCTGCCGACAGAACAACTCAGCAAGATTAACATCGGACTCAATCTCAAGTTCAACAAGAAGGTATGATGTTATATTCTTGAAGTGTTTAACTTATGTTTTTACAAGTCTAGCATGAGATATAAAAATCTTCGTATATCTCTTCTCTGGAGAAAGTTTTTGACCAGTGAAAACGCAGCAAAATATTTATGACGTGATCCCCGTGATCGTTCATTGGTCAAACGCTTTCTCGAGATCATACCTACATGTGTCAAAATTTCTCTTCCAATCTTCGTTTGATGTGATCTGATTTTAGTCTACGTGACATTACCATAATTGTAGTCACAAAGGCCATTATATAGATATATATAGAGATATATAGAGTTAGAGTTGAAGTTGAAGAAGCTCAGCTGGTGTTCAGTTATTGCTGTATGAATAAATTTTTATGCTAGATAATTATTTTGTTACCAGTCGTTCTTGTGACAGTTCTGCTTGGAGAATCTTCTGAAACCTATAATGTTTTTGTGAGCGAGTGTTTTTCTACTTGCCAGTACAATTTGACACTGTTTTTTTTCTTTCGATAGTGGTGCGAATGACCCAAACGAAAATAAATACATTGGCGGTTCACGCCGCGGTCCGTACCGCCCAAGTGCTATAATAGCAGAGGGCGATACGGGCCGCGTCACCACCACTGTCCGATAGAGCCTATTCATTTAGAGCACTTGGGTGCACCGCGGTGGGAAACATCACAGGAAATGAAATGAAATAATATATTGACATAAATGGTACATTGTCGCGGTAACAAAAATTATACGATAGTACATTTATGGACTCGTCACTTGCATTTTTATTTTTACTTTTGAGATGCATTGTCGATGTTGTTTCATTTGTATATTAGTTCATCAGCGTTAGTTAATTTAGTGATTGTAATAATTTAATCTCAATGCTGTAGAAGGGCTTGTAAATTTAGTAAATTAAAAAAAAAATTCGCTGTAATCCTGTGACGTTTCACACGTCCTCCTCCCTCACTAGGTGGACTGGTGAAAGCCGCGGGGAGCCGATGGATGCAGGAGTCGAGCAGACGCTCAAAGTGGTGCTTTCTGGGGGAGGCTTATGTTCAGCAGTGGACGTGTACGGGCTGTTGATGATGATGATGATGATGGGTGAAACGCTGACCGCGCGTTTAGTGTGCGATGATGCAAGCATTAAACACGCACTAAACGCGCCAATTCCACTTTGGGCCACCGAGCTACCGCTCAAAATGGCGCTCACTAGGGCAGCCTATGGTCAGCAGCGTCTTCAAGCTGTTGATGATGTTGATGATAATTTTACCGTGTGTTTGTTACCAGAACCAAGAAGTATCGGGGTACACGCGCCGCTGTAAAGTAACAAACGCGTGGCTGTACTCCCCGCGATGCGTCGACCTCGTCGCTCGGTACGCGAGGACTTTCCCGCAAGTGTTCGACAAACTCTCGCGGTCTATACAGAACGACGTGCTTTTTGAAAGTGACGTGTGGCGCGACGAACTTGGGTGAGTTCTTTTTTTATTTGGCTCTCGTGGTAAGAGTACTTAGCCAGTGTTATTTGTTTACACTAGCTGTTAGATACATTTACCCGAAGTTTTAGCCGGTGATAAAAAGTATCCTATTTGTTAATGTAGCGTATAAGACATCTTGATTCCAAAGCGTCCATTCAAATCTATTCAGCCATTGCAACAAGATAAAACAAATACAGACTACACGTAACTTTTGAATTTATGGGTGTGGTGTGATTAGTGTGATTCTAGTTTTTATGGCCATAGATCTAAATAGGAAGTTTAGGCATTGAATTCCCGAAAGTGGTTCACTTAAATGATTTTTGGTGTAATTGATATAGTACGCCCATGGATGAAATAAAAAAGAAGGATTGAGTTTTGATTGACATCGAACTGAAGCCCAATATGGCGGACATATTACATATGTGTGTCAGATGAAAGTAGGGCGACCGGCTGCATATGATGTGAGTGTGTGCGTGCCCCGCTCGTGCGTACGAAGCGTTCTGTCTTCCTATGGGTGCTTCAGTTTTGGATCAGACGGAATTCCCTCCTTCTTTTTTTATTAGCTCCATGAGTACGCCTCTTGAGTGACAAGTAAAGCGCACGGCCAGGACCTAGTCAAAACGTCTAACACCTAAATCTAATCAAGATCAAATCAAAATTACCCTCCAGTAAAATTGTGGATACCTTACTGAATGGAGTTTTCGACAGAAGACAACAGTTTTTCGTTTAGTTGTCGTTTGCTTTATATACTTGTGCACCGATAGCGTCCATCAATAACACACATTTATCATTTCGAAATACACATGTTTTGGTAAATAACACCAAACCAACAGGTAACATATTTGTGTTTCCAACATAACTCCTTGAGTGAACGACAAGCTGCGGCGGGACGAAGTTGGTGTCTTCATATCGTTATCAGCCCAATTACGTTCCCACTGCTGGGACACGGGCTTGCTCTCATAGAGAGTGTAGGTCATATTCCACCGAGCTGGCTAAGTACGCTGGTGAATTTGTGATTCTTGAACATTGCCCGGTTCCTCACAATGTTTATTTTCCTTCACCGTTGTACGCGAGTGCAAATTCCGCACAATATCTTGAAAAGTCATTAGTGTGGGAGTGGGATTCGAACCAGGAAACGTCGGTTTTAAAGCCGCACGTGCTACCGCTAAACCACACACGCTCTTGCTGTTCCAGCCAAAAGAAACACATAGAAGTACAAGCATGGATTAAAAGCCAGCCTCATACGAAGGCGCTTCGTCGCGAGTGCGGCTCGGAAGCGCTTGAACCTGAGGAAATGAAAGCTTTAGCCGACGATTTGGATACTCAGATTAAAGTACTAATAGATAACGAAAAAAAGGTCTCACTGCAAGTCAAATGGAACCTTCTTTACAAGGTAACAAAGTGTAATTTTGTAAAATTTTTGGCAGTGGTTTTAGGACAACTTCGATCATCTGGTTTGGTCCGAACAAGCTAATATTTGGCTTAGGGCTTTACCTTTATAACTGAAAAAGCTTTTATACTTGAGGAATTAAAAGAGATTCGCCACCTTGAAAACATCAAACAACTTTTATCTGAGTAAATAAATGTATAGTCGAACAGAAAAATTTTAAAAATTTTTAGGAAACCAATGTCTCACCTGATAGAATCTGATGACGCAGTCATGTCAATACATCATCATCATCAACAGCCTGAAAACGTCCACTGTAAAACGTAGGCCTCCCCCAGACAGCGCTACTTTGAGCGGCTGCTCGCCTCCTGCATCCATCGGTCCCCGCGGCTTATACCAGATGGTTGGTCCACCTAGTAGGGGGATTTAAGTGCATGCTTGTTTAAAACTAACATTAAAACTAGGTACTTATTTCATATCACAGCCGGAACTTCACTGCGGCAACATTCAACCAGACCCCAAAGCAGACTACAAGATGTACGATCGAATTGTGTGCGTTTCACACACAATAACAGTGCCGTTCGGCGCTAAAGGCACGATCACGGCGGTATACCCTGCGCCTAACGCTAACACTGTGAGGTTGTCGGACAAACTGAACGCTGAGGCGACATACCAGGTCATGTTCGACGAACCATTCCCAGGAGCTATGGCTGAGGAACTGTTTGAACAGCCGAGGTTCTATCGGTGAGTCGGACATGTTAAAAATAACACTTACCACCGATTTCTGATTCGTTTGTCATGTCAAATTTGAAATGCTGAACGCTCATTGGTTGGCTGGTAATCATCGGCTATCGTCAACCAATGAGTGTGAATTAGTATGTTAGCATGAATTTGACAAACGTGCCAGGAAACCGGGGTTTACTATCCTTAATTACGGGAGAGACATAAAATAACGACTCTCCATTTTTCTTTATTTATGTTTAGAATGTGTAAAAATATAATGAAAAGATAATTTGAAGCCATCATATTTTGTAGAAATTTATTTAAAAAAGAATAGAATAGAAGAATACTTTATTGCACACCAAAATAAACACAAAAGCTACATTATAAAGGCGAAGTTATATGTTATTCCTCTTATTCCATAACCTTAATCTATCAACTTCTCGCTAAAGAAATGTCGCGTTAAAAATACACAGATAAAAGGCAAGATTAAGGTTTTACAACCCCGTAAGTTGGTTCTAAAAGGCGAAGGAAAAATCCGGACATGTGACCACTTGTCGCGGTAGCTTAAGTAAAGCATATCCCGGCTTGAGGGGATGGTTGGATGCGGGTTCAATTCTCGCTCGTGATTCTAATTTTTCCTTTACAAGTTAATCTGAAGATTTTATCATGTTACTAGTAAGTGTTCTATTTACAAAACCTTCAATTTTTGCTACAAAAATATGTGTCATAATTGTAGAATGCAACCTACCCACATGTTGAACATATCCTACGGACGCAAGCTCCGCGACAACGTTATAACGTCGCGCGCCAACAATCAGGACGAGTTCGGGTTTACTTACCCTACCAATGTGCTGCGGAGGGAAGACGGACATCACTCTGCTTTCGCTTGCTATAGGTAAGTTGATGAATGAATGATACGCGACTTGCAACAGCAGAAAGTCCTCTCGAGAAAGCGATAGACCAATGAAAACGTAATAAAAGGTTTATGACGTGATCAGCGTGATCATTCATTGGTCGAATGGTTTCTCCAGAGAAGATATATAAATATCGACATATTATGTCTATTTTTATAGCTCCCTCTAGCCCTGCAGGCTATCGCTTCAGTTGTAAATGTTCTGCCCATATTGCAAACATTTGTTGTATACAAGGTGATCTTGAATTGGTATGTTATCCCGAAGGGGAGGACTGGCACCCACCCTGATACCCACCCACAAGTTGTGAGAGCCTTACTTGAAACAGCGTGTTTCTAAACCTCTATGCTAAAAGATAAATCCACTGCGCGCTGCGCGTAGTAACCCTATAACGCACAACCTAATCCACGAAAGAGTTAAAAGACACAAAAATGTACGTGCGACTACTACAAAAGTTAACAAGATACTAAAATAAATAAACGAATTTGTTTCTAAATACGACAAACTTTTTTAAGAAATTCAGTCAAGGAATTCAACTACACCCAGCGTGCTAGGGCTATCTTTGAAGCGTTCGGGTAAAATCATAACGTAAATGGCATTCTTCAATTGAAAACTATTAATTTAGAAAAGTCGTTGAAGAAACGTGGTCCGCCTTGGGGAGTAGATTTACCCCCTTTCGGGGTAATATACCAAATCATGTTCAGATTGTATACCTATTCACCACCTACCTAGTTAATATTAATTATAGGAGAATATATATATATAATGTTTATTTTATCCCAGCCCTCCAGTAGATAAGAAGCAATCGCCGGTGGAGCATCGCAACAATAATATCAACCCAGCTCTAAATAATAGTCCACCCGCGCCTCCGGTAAGTGTAACCTAAAAGCTTATAAGACATCTCTTTCTTACGTGTGACAAACCCGCAAGAAAGAGACGAAAAACAAGAAACGTCATTCGAGGCGACATTTGGATTCAAACTGTGGTTTGCAATGCGTTCTCCAGTGTTTTATACAGGATGTAATTTAATTCATTAGCATAAATTGAGCCCATGATAGTACATCATTTATAGATGATTATTAAAGAGTAAAAGAGTGTAAATGTAAATATTTTTATTGAAAATTATGAAGCTTGCCGCGGCGCCTAACGCAGTTGGCACGGATGATTTTAATACATCTAAACTTTTTTAAACCTTGTATGTACTAATTAAAAACAGTACTACATTATTTTAATTAAATTTTGTATTGTAGCATTTGATTAAGTAAGTTATTCCAGTTTTTGGTGTTATTATTATTACTAAACCAATGTGTTAGAATTCAAAAATGTTGGTCCAGACGTAACCGGTATCAGGAGTAGGTACTTAGTTTCAAAGGATGCTAATGAATTCAATTACACCCTGTATAAGCTTATTCGTGTAAATTCATAATGAACGAACGAAATGAACTTGTTGCAATTCGTGTTCCAATCATGTTCCCATGTACCACTCTCCCTATGAGCATCTATTACATTTCTGATATTTTGCCTACTTGGTCGTCTTACTTATAACCGACTACATTGTGTTTTAGATTTGATTTTTATTTTACTTGTATCGGTCTTTCTTGAATTAATATCGTTTATTGTAAAAAATACTACGACATTTTCATGGAGAAAAAAACACTGATTTAGCGTGGGATATTCGAGTTTATTCGTTTATTACTATTACCTAATCTTTGACAGGATAACGCCACGCACCTGCTCAAGAGCTTGTTGAAAATCAGCGAAAATGAATCTGAAAAGAAGAATAAGGTACAAGTCTTTATTTCTCTTTCTGTACATTTTATGTCAAACAAACTATATCCTTATTAAGTTTATAATATTTTTCCGTGTTATTCCGAGAAATACTTAACTGCTTAGATGGACTGACAAGTCTACAGGATGTAATTTAATTCATTAGCATAAATTGAGCCCGTGATAGTACATCATTTATAGATAATCATTAAAGAGTAATGAGTGTAAATTATTTCATTTTTATTGAAAATTATGAAGATTGCCGCGGCGCCTAACGCAGTTGGCACGGATGATTTTGATACATTTAAACGTTTTTATACCTTGTATGTACTAATTAAAAACAGTACTTCATTATTTTAACTAAATTTTCTTTTGTAGCATTTGATTAAGTAAGTTATTCAATTTTTTGGAGTTATTATTATTACCAAACCACTGTGTTAGAATTCAAAAATTTTGGTCTACATGTGATCGGTATCAGGAGTAGGTACTTAGTTTCAAAGGATTCCAATGAATTCAATTACACCCAGTATACAGGGTTACAGGAAAAATTGTGCTAGATCCGTTAAGGGCGTGGAGTACCCATCATTTCTGACTTATTTCACTATGAAACACCCTAGCCTAAACTTAACCCTTTTCGAGATATTCGACTTTTAATATTTTTATTGAAAATTGCCAATTTTTAGGCTACAAAATTTAATTTTGTTTATTTTGTGTGTCTTATTATTATTATTATTGCATTTTTACGTGTGTAATAAGATGCTTTAGGACGTCAATCATTAAAATAGTACATAAATTAACTGAATAGACCGTAGTAGACAAGTGAAAGTTAAGAATTAAAAATAAATATTAGAAACTGTATTTTTCTCTAAGGGATATCTAAAAAAAATATTATGGCAGTTGTTCGGCAGATGTGTTTTAAAATATCTACGTTTCATTAGCTATCTAACGAGGTATAATAATCTAGGATTTTATTCAAATGCATTGAAAATAATTTAGTTTCATAGGCGACAGTGGAGAAGAAAATGTATACTTAGCCCTATAAAGCAAAATAAAACAATAGGTAAGCATGCAATGTCATTTTTTAAAGGTTTTCACAAAACTTTTTCTTATTCTACAGTTCATGTTCAACATGGCCGCCTCTATTTCTGATACATTGTCGCATTCTTCTACGGAGAC
Source organism: Ennomos erosarius (assembly GCA_963580505.1). NCBI lineage: Eukaryota > Metazoa > Arthropoda > Insecta > Lepidoptera > Geometridae > Ennomos > Ennomos erosarius. Next base: position 3,306,345 of record OY756983.1, on the reverse strand, counting down.
CAGTCTTCACTACTCCAGTGGTCAACGTGGTCCTCATTTTATTTGCTGGATTCACAATCCTTTCTCTTAAGTCTTCCACAGACGAAACTGGATTTGGCTCGCTGTACACTAAGACTTTTCATGAGCCCCCACACATGAAAATCCATGGGGGTTAGGTCCGGACTCCTTGCTGGCCATGGCAACGGCCCACCTCGTCCTATCCATTTGTTTTGGTAGTTTGTGTCCAGCCAGTCTCTGACACTTCTTCTGAAATGGGCAGGGCAGCCATCGTGTTGGAACCACATGTCCCTGATCAGGTTGAGTGGCAGATCATCCAGCATATCACTCAAATCTGCTCTCAGGAAATTTTCGTAGCTTTCCCCATTTAGATTATCCGGGAGAAAGTAAGGTCCAATCAAATGATTGGATATAATGCCCATCCACACATTCACGCTGAATCTTCGTTGGGACCCTTTCACTCTTTTCTTATTGGGATTCCTTAGTTCTTTTGGGGCCCAGTAATGGGCGTTGTGATAGTTGGTTATGCCATCTTTATCAAATTTGGACTCATCCGTCCACAAGATATTTCTTGGGAAATCTGGGTCTTCTACGTCAGCATTTAGCATAAATCTGCAAAAGTCCAGTCTTCTCGCAGGGTCTCCTTCTTCAATAACGTGTACCGGCATGTAATGGTACGGGTATAGGCCAGCAGTATGCACTGTAAACCACACTCTCCATTGCGAAAGTCCCAGATCACGGGCAACAATATTAGTGGAAGTAGTCGGATCCGTTCTGTTATAACCCTGTTTTGTCAGCGTTTTTGATGAATAAGGCTGAAAAGTGCCAACTCGCACTTTCCAGCCAACAGACAATTGGAGCGGCCAGAGTCAGTCTCGTCCCAACTCTCATACGAGCCACACATCTTCTAAATCAAATTATTTTTATACTAAATCCAAATAAATTCTAGTTCTTGTAAAAAAGTGTTTTTTAAAAACGCTCCCGCGAAATTTCGTATAACATTTGGTGGCAGCTCAAGGGGATCTTTAAAGGTCCCTCGGTCCGTCTCCGAAAGTCGCGGAAAAGTGAAAAGTCGCGAAAAAGTGACAAGTTGCGGAAAATTGTGAAAATCCGTGAAAAGCGGTAAAAACACTGCGACATCCCGGCACGCCAGACGTTCAAGTGCATCATACTGCGTAGTGCTTATACCAGTGCGCATAAAGCGAACTAACCAGTGAAATAAAATTAAATAAAAGTTATAAAACTATTCTAAAAATAACTCATCAAACTATCGCCTCAAGAAGCGCCAGGAACTATCGCGGCGATGCTTATCGCGTACCTCGCCGCCTACGCACAGTGAGTCCGGCTTAGCCTAAACATTCTATTTCGCCGAATCCATTACTAAGTCATGTCTACCAACGATAATAAATTGCACCTGGATATGCCTGATCAAAACAAATCACCTATTATTTCTATTTCCCCAAAAGTCATGGGGTCCAACAGCAAATCATCTGCATCTATTGAGATAGATCTTAACATCCTGTTCAAGTTCATCAACACCTATGACGGCAGCAGAGAAACCCTGAACTCTTTTATAGTAAATTGTGATAATGTGAATGACCTTGCTTCAGAAGTTCAAAAACCAATTATATTTAAGTATATCCTAAGCCAATTACGTGGAAAAGCGGAGCTTGCTTGCTCGATTAAAGAGTATACCAGCTGGAAACAGTTGAAAGATTTTCTGAAAACCCAGTTCTGTGAAAGGAAGCATTACTCTCACCTCCTAACCGAACTGCAAGAAAGCAAGCAGGGCCCGCAAGAGAGCGTTAGCGCTTTTGCTCTAAAAATTGAAACCTGTCTCTCACAATTGCTAACTGAGATTACACTTTCTACCCCAAAATTAAAAGAATTGCCAGGTCGCACAGCGGCTATGGAAGACCTCGCGCTGCATCACTTTACTATCGGGTTACTACCCCGAATTTCTTCGATTGTGAGATGCAGGGCACCCAAAAATCTTAATGAGGCCATTAATCTTGCTATTTCAGAGGAGCGCATTCAACAGAGCGTGTATAAACGCACTCAACAGGTAGAGAATAAATTTTCTAAGCCCAATAGGCCTACCAACTTGCAGAGCCGCAATAATAGTTACTATAACAACCAGGCTCAAACACGTAACTACCAAAACCAGAATCAAAATCATAATACTAAAAATGATTCCAATGTTTGCCGATATTGCAAATTCCCGGGACACTCAATTGAAAACTGTAGGAAACGGGAATACAATAATAATCGTGCTCGCAATTTCGAACAGCCTTCTACTTCCGGCTATAAGCCACAACACCGCGTTCATTACGTCGAAGAACCTGACAACGAGGACGCCGGTAATTCCTTTGATGATGATGATTCAAAAAACGATTAAGTGGCTCGTATCGGTGTCGTGCGGGACACCATCCAACTAATACTGACACCGTTTCCAAACCTACTAAATCCACTGTTTCTGCTAGATCTACATTTACCAAATCCACTGCGTCGACTACACCTACTAGGTCCACTGTTTCTGCTAAATCTACACTTACCAAGTCCACTGCATCGACTGCACCTACTAAATCCGCTGTTTCTGCTAGATCTACACTTACCAAATCCACTGCATCGACTACACCTACTAGATCCACTGTTTCTGCTAAACCTACACTTACCAAGTCCAATGCGTCAACTACACCTACTAGATCCACTGTTTCTGCTAAACCTACACTTACCAAGTCCAATGCGTCGACTACACCTACTAAATCCACTGTTTCTGTCAAACCCATACTTACCAAATCTACTACGTCGACTACACATACTAAATCCACTGCGCCCGCTGCTAGGCCTGCATTTACCAAGTCTACCACATCAATGACACCTACTAAACCCTGTGCCGAAATGAAACAAAAGGACATTTTTGAGATTACAACCGACCCTTCCAAAGTACTCCTCCCATATGTTCTAATAAATTCGACAGTATCCGAATTCCCATTATCTCTCCTGGTTGATTCCGGTTCAGCAGTAAGCCTGATCAAATTCTCGTGTATACAAAAATTACCGAAACTGACAAAAGAACAGATAAACCTTAAAGGTATCGAACCTGAAAAATGTTCAACAAAAACTATAGGGTATTTTTCACTAAAAATGCTACTCACTGACTCGTCTCGCACATACATCAGTCATAAATTCCATGTAATTGATAAAATCCATCTGCCCTATGATGGAATCATCGGAACAGACATGCTCAATTCCTTCGGCTGCAGCATAGATTACACCACTAATGAACTCAAGATCAATAACATGAGATTACCTCTCCAATTTCACGAACCAATTTATTCCATTCCTGCTAGATCCGAAATGACGATAGAATGTTCCATATCTAACCCAGAGATAAAAGAAGGCCTTGTCCTAGACCAGACTCAATCCGAAGACATTTTGATAGCCAACTGTCTAGTGAAAGTAAAAGACAATAACAGAATAAACATAACAGTCGTAAATGTATCAGAATCTGCTAAATCTCTAAACTCCAACCTACGGTTGACTCTAGTTCCTATTGATTTCCCTGAATCTTTTGCGAAACTTCAAGAGCAGTGCATGGAATATCCAGTAAATGCTCTACAAACTCAAAGTTCATATCAACATACCCAAGAGGTCCTAAACCAACTCAGAGTTTCACATTTAAATGCCGAGGAAGCTGACGCCCTCTACCATATCTGCTCAAGTTATTCCGATATATTTCACTTACCTGGTGACCCACTAACGTTCACCAATGCACTACAACATGAAATCCGAACAACAACAAACGAACCCGTTCATGTTAAATCATATAGATTCCCCGAATGTCATAAACAAGAAGTACAAAATCAAGTTGACAAAATGTTAAAAGACGAGATAATTAAACCTTCCATGTCCCCATGGTCCGCCCCTATCTGGGTTGTACCAAAGAAGCTAGATGCTTCTGGAAGCCGGAAGTGGAGAGTAGTTATCGATTATAGACGCCTTAACGATATCACTATTGGTGACTCCTATCCTATCCCCAATATAAATGAAATACTAGACCAACTCGGAAAATCAAAATACTTCTCGACACTAGATCTTGCTTCTGGTTTCCATCAGATCAAAATGTCACCCCAAGACGCAGCAAAAACTGCATTTAACGTTCCTCAAGGACACTTTGAATTTCAAAGAATGCCCTTCGGGCTCAAAAATGCCCCTTCTACATTCCAACGATTGATGAATTCCGTACTCTCTGGCCTACAAGGGTCTCGCTGCTTCGTTTATCTTGACGACATAGTCATTTACTCCTACGACCTCGACTCCCATGTCAAAAACCTAGAAATTGTATTCAAACGTCTCAGAGAGTTCAACCTCAAACTCCAACCAGACAAATGCGAATTTCTTCGTAAAGAAGTCTCTTACCTTGGTCACCAGATCACAGACAAAGGCGTGAAGCCAGATCCAAACAAAATCAGCGCAGTATCCGAATATCCGGTACCAAAATCTCCAAAGGATGTCAAATCCTTCCTAGGTCTTATGTCCTACTACAGAAAATTCATACCAGACTTCTCAAGAACAGCGAAACCTCTAACTTCTCTTCTAAAAAAGGACACTCAATTCATCTGGCAAAACGAGCAACAGCTTGCATTTGAAACACTCAAGAACCGCTTGATTTCTCCTCCTTTACTCATATACCCTGATTTTACAAAGCCATTCACACTCACCTGCGATGCATCCAATTACGCAATCAGCGCCATCCTCTCCCAAGGCGAACCTGGAAAAGAACAACCGATAGCTTACGCGTCTCGAACACTTAATAAAAATGAAATTAATTACAACGTCACTGAGAAAGAGTTACTAGCCATACTATTCGGCTGTAAAACATTCCGACCATACCTGTATGGTCGAAAATTCTTAATTGTTACTGACCACAACCCACTGAGGTGGCTCTTCAAACACAAAGATCCCTCTAGTAAGCTGCAGAGATGGAGATTAAAGCTGGAAGAGTATGATTACGAAATCACCTATAGAAAGGGTAAACTTAACTCTGCTGCAGATGCATTATCGCGATATCCCACTAATATTCCGGCATTCCCCATCTCAAACTCTCCGGATACAAATCCTACGGACACGACCGGTCCTAAAAATTCTGAAGTACCTACCAATCCCTATCCAGACTCCTTAGATGCGCGTCCTCCCTCTATCACGTTGAGCCCCCTGAACCCTGACAACTATGACTTACCTTTTCTGGAACCATTACAATGTCTCGAATTCCTTCCAAATCCACCTTCCAATTCTGAAACAGAAAATAACGAGATTAATTCTGACGTTCCAAATCCGACAACGACCAATGAAGAAAACTTACCTGTGACATTTCCACCGAATCCTCCTGCAAACTCACCCGCTAACTCCCCTGTAAATCCACATCCGAATCCCCTGACAAGTTCACCTGCTAACCTCCCTACAATTGATTCACCCGCTAATCTCCCTACAAACTCACCCGTAAACTTACCAAGCCCTGAAGCTCAAGACAACTCATACTCCGACTTTCTCAAAGCTATGTCCAACGGAAACTATACATGCAATACAAAAATACATGAATATGTTAATCCTCTACTAACCTCAGACTCCAAGATTATTATTATCCCAACATCCATTGATCTGGACGAATCAAACCCCTATGTCGAGGAGGTCCTAAGTAACCTCGGGGATTCCTCTGAATTCCTAGATAAAGAAAGAACATTATACTCTTTCCTACCACTGACAGTAAAAGACAAATTATACTATTTCCTTTTTACTAAAGTGCATCACTTTGACACTATACAATACCCCGAAATATTCCAATCTCTGAAAAATCTAAGAAACGAACTTCTGGTCGGATGCAATGAAACCATAAATGAAATTGCTATCTCAGATCTTAACGACCCATTTGTCAAGCCCTCGTTCACCAAAATCTACAACATTCTAGCTTTTCTTTTTCACAACACCAATATTTCCATAAAAGTTTATAGAAACTCGATCATTTTCCCAGTCCCTAGCGAGATCCCTAAGATTTTAAAGAATAATCACGACCTACCTATTGCTGGCCATGTCGGCTCATCCAGAATGTACAACCGCGTTAAAGAGAGATACCATTGGAAAGGTATGAGATCAGATATAGAGGACTATGTGAAAAAGTGTCCTCAATGTCAAACGAATAAGGCCCTACGCCAAATTAACCGAACACCCATGCAAATAACGTCCACCTCTACAGCACCCTTCGAAAGAATCAGTCTAGACATAGTGGGCCCTCTGCCAGAAGCTGGTCAAATAAATCTCAAGTATATACTTACCTTACAGGATGACTTGACGAAATTCTCGATTGCCTACCCTATTCCTAACGCCACTGCTGAAGAATGCTGTGAATGCCTTGTTCATTTCATTTCATTATTCGGAATACCTAGAAGAATACTTACCGATCAAGGCACCAACTTCACCGCCGACCTGTTCAAGAAAACATGCGAATTTCTTAAAATCAAACAATTGTGGTCTTCACCCTATCACCCCCAAACACAAGGAGCTTTAGAAAGGAGCCATTCAACCCTGAAAGAATACCTAAAATCATACGTAAATGACAACCAGACAAACTGGCACAAATACGTTTACACGGCAATCTTGGCCTACAACACCAATGTACACAGCACTACCAAGTTCACACCATACGAGTTACTCTTTGGTCATAAACCATATCTCCCTGACTCAATCTATGAACTCAACCCCACTGGAACCTACCATGAATACGTAAAGATGCTAAACCATCGGCTAAAGCTAGCCCATGACAAAGCTTATGAAAACATTACAAAATCTAAAGAAACTTCTAAAGCATATTACGATCAGAGGACTCGCCCCACTACTTATAAAGTAGGCGACATGGTGTACCTCAAAAACCATGTGCGATTACGAAAGGCTCTATCCCCAGTGTGGAAAGGACCCTATAAAGTGGTTAAAATCCACGGGAACCACACTCTTTCTCTCCTAATAAATCGTCGTCACGTTAGGCACCATTATGACGAGGTTAAATTAGCCAATGGAGGGCTAGTACTTCCTAGACCCTAAAAATCCAAATGATTTTAAGAAAATATCCTAACCATAAAATAAATAAGTTAGTAATATTACATAAGTAGCTAAGTATAATAGTAGGTATTTTATAGGTTTAGTTTTAATATTTGTAGGCTATAGGCATTATTAGTTGACCTAGCATAGATAAATTACTTTAAGAGAATTTAGTAATTAAACTATTTTATATTTCTTACAGCCTGCTGGTGCTGTGTCAAGGTGTCTCACGCACCCAAGACTTTGCTACCATAGAACAGATCACGAAAAGTCCTGGAATATATTTTAACCCCTCAGGTTCTATAAAAATAACCAGTGATCGTTTACACGTATTGATACCAGTAGAAATAGGTTACATAAAGCCACATATGAACAACATAAAAGACGTTCTTAATTCAGCCCAATATCTATGTGCTAAAAGCGACGCCATTGACGACGTCGAATGTCAAAACAGTTTCCAACCACTTGTTTCAATCTACGAGGATATTTCTAATGATTATGAATCCGTTTCCCACTTGATTTCCAGTAAGTCAAAGAGGTCCGCGTGGATTTCCGGTATCGGCACGTTGTTTAAGCATTTGTTTGGTACTATGGACGAAGACGATGCCATCCAATACAGTAACGCCATACAAACTTTGAAAAGTAATAATATTAAATTACTAAACTTAGTAAAGGACAACATAATGTTTTCGAAAACGGCTCTTGCCGGGTTTAACGAATCTATCAGAGAAATTAATAAAAACGAAAAAAGATTAAATATTATGATTGAAAACCTATCTTCGTATACCAATAACCTAACAGTTATAACAAACTCTCTGTTGTTCAAATCAGTCATACACGAAATGTTTAGTGTGCTCCAATCTAGCATGCTTAGCCTCTCATACAAACTTGAAGATATTGTAAATTCTATCCTGTTTGCTAAAACAAATACGCTACATCCGTCGATAATAACACCTAAGGATTTATATTATGACTTGTTGAATAATGTAAAACACCTACCAAAGTATTCTGAATTCCCTATTAATTTGGAATTAAATAACATGCATACATTGATAGGCCTCACTGAAATTGTAACCTATATAACAGAAAATAAATTAATGTTTACTCTTAAGATCCCTCTAGTGTCTATAAGCCAGTTTAGTTTATTTAGGAATATACCTATACCGGTACCACACAATGTAACAACATTCAAATCTTATGCCTTAATAATACCTACAGCGACATACGTCGCCTTGAACCAAGATAAGACCAAATACTTCACGCTGAATGATCTGTCTAGTTGCAAAACCATTGTAAGCGAAACATATATTTGTGAACAGCTGGATGAATATAATATACAAGACTATCCCATTTGTGAAACTGAGATCATGACCAAAGTCCTGACATCATTGCCCAAACAATGTAAAACAAATTTTTTGTATGGTCACGCTGATATTTGGCAATCTTTGAACAATAACAGATGGGTTTTTACTCACTCTGAACCTAGAAAATTAAATATAGAATGTAACAACGATATTACCGAGTACACTATTTCTGGTACTGGCATTGTAACCCTAAGGGCTAATTGTACCGGGCTATGCAGAAATATTAAATTGATCGGCAAGAGATACCCTAGATATAAGTTTAGTCATGTACACTCAGATTTTAATTTGATAAACGACTCATGTTGCAACTTGTCACGTTTTAAGGAACTCAACTACAGCATAAATGAAAATAGTAAAATATCTAACCTTGATACCCAGAATTTAGACCAGATTAATAGTAAAGCTGATGATATGCTACGAATTGTACAAAATTTAAAATTAGAAAACAACTCTGTTCCTCCACTCGCCCCACATTCTATGATGTCTTATGTGTTTGTTGTTTTGTTTATTGTTTTTATCGTGTATTATTTTTGTAATGGAAAATGCGTGGCTCTCATACGTAAAATCAGGCCGAATAATACTTTGACGATATCTGACGGGGAAACTAGTAATACAAACCAGACTCCCCAGAACATCCCTCTAGAATCTCAACCGCGAATCCGAATCCACTGAAAACTTCGCAAAACCAGCGTAAGTTTTCACTTAAGCGGGGGGTTGTTATAACCCTGTTTTGTCAGCGTTTTTGATGAATAAGGCTGAAAAGTGCCAACTCGCACTTTCCAGCCAACAGACAATTGGAGCGGCCAGAGTCAGTCTCGTCCCAACTCTCATACGAGCCACACATCTTCTAAATCAAATTATTTTTATACTAAATCCAAATAAATTCTAGTTCTTGTAAAAAAGTGTTTTTTAAAAACGCTCCCGCGAAATTTCGTATAACAGTTCGAAAGCGTTGCACCATCTCATTGTCCTGTTCTTCGTCGTCAATTCGTGGTCTTCCCATGTCTGTATTTCGTCTCAAAACAGAGCCAGTTTCTCGAAGTCTTCGATAAGCTCTGTCAAAAACGGCCACATCCGGCACTCGACGACCGGGGTAGCGAGTTATGTATTCGTTGCGAGCTTGCGCAGACACACAATCGCAGTATCCGTAACAAATAAGCATATCAGCATATTCCTCAGGTGTGTAGGACGTCATCTTCAACACTTCCGTATCACAGTAGTTCCGTACAAATCAGAGTCCGGTTAACAAGCACAGTAATCACAACAATCAGAAGAAAAAGTCCAGAATCACAGCCAAGTCGAGAAATAAAGCAAAACGATAACACATCTACTATGTACGAAGCACAAAAGCAGACTGACAACCAAAACAATACCCCCTGTTGCATTCCCAGCCCTAACCAGTCTCTACACATTTTTTCTTTCATTCGCACCTACATAAAACGTCACTTGTCTCGCTCGCACGGTGCGTCTTAACTTGAAGGACAATAGGCGCGAGACCATTAGAACTGCTACCTGGAGCGTCCCAACTATTTTTTTCCATGAAATGTAATACAAACCCTAGATTATTGTACCTCGTTAGATAGCTGATAAAACGTAGATATTTTAAAACACATCTGCCGAACAACTGCCATAATATTTTTTTTAGATATCCCTCAGAGAAAATTACAGTTTCTAATATTTTTTTTAGTTCTTAACTTTCACTTGTCTACTACGGTCTATTCAGTTAACTTTTGTACTATTTTAATGATTGACGTCCTAAAGCATCTTATTACATATGTAAAAATGCAATAATAATAATAATAAGACACACAAAATAAACAAAATTAAATTTTGTAGCCTAAAAATCGGCAATTTTCAATAAAAATATTAAAAGTCGAATATCTCGAAAAGGGTTAAGTTTAGGCTAGGGTGTTTCATAGTGAAATAAATCAGAAATGATGGGTACTCCACGCCCTTAACGGATCTAGCACAATTTTTCCTGTAACCCTGTATACATTAGTGAAGTGTTTAGACCGTTTCTATTAGCGGATCATTCAGAAAACCATTTTTTATAGGAACAAAACCAGAATTGGCGAATGAAAAATAGCAACTCTGCCAATGCGCCGCCTCCGCAACCGCAAAATCAAACAAGGTAAGTTCAACCAATTCTAACGTTAATTTAGTTTTTCAGTTTGTGATGATCATAACATTGTATGAGGATCATAATATTGTATGAGGATCATAATATTGTATGAGGATCATAACATTGTATGAGGATCATAACATTGTATGAGGATCATAATATTGTATGAGGATCATAATATTGTATGAGGATCATAACATTGTATGAGGATCATAACAACAAATGTAGCGTTTTTCATTTTTATTAAACTAATGCCCGTCCGCACTAAGGTTTGACAGCTTTTAAGCTCGCACTTCGCCCTTCATATATCACTTATCTGTCTGTGAAATTACTGGGCCAATAAAAAGAATATGACCTGATTACACCAGTGTAGTAATCTGATTACTAGACTGTGTGATGTCTCAGGATGACGTGCGCTGTGAAATGTCACGCAAAACTTTATTTTAAAATTCCGAGTGACACTGCTACTGTTATGGGCGGTCGTGTCGCTTAACATTAGGTGAACGACAAGCTCGTCACGTCATTAATTCCAATAAAAACAATGACGTACCTACACCACTACTGCAACGAATTTGGGTACGTGGTCTTTAAGAGCTGTCAAATACGGGCATAAATGTTTTTTTGTTTTGTTTGTTTTTTACAGCAGTTTTTTTATTTGGTTTTTTTATATCACCTCCTCACTGTCTACTAGTGATAGATTAATTAGCATTCGCATTCATAATTAGCATGTGAAAACTTAATTAGCATTTCGCAAATGAAATGTAGTTGCAAAATTCTGTGAAATATGAAATTTCATTTCAATTAATTTAGTTCATTTTGGATTTAATTTTTAATATAAATTTTCATTTTATGTTTATTTTCATTTTTCATATAATTTTTAATTTAATGTATCATTTCAATTTTCATTTCCATTTCATTTCATTTTAGCAAATAGCATAGCAATAGCAATTAGCATGCTAAGACTCGTGAATTAGCATGTTTATGAAATGTACGCAAATTAGCATTAATTGCCATCGCTACTGTCTTCGTCTTCATCGCACAACCTCGCCTTATCAAAGATATATCAATATCATCAGTTTGAGGTACGTACACTGCTGAGCATAGGTCTCTCATATAACACATAGAGCGCAACTTTGTAGTACTGCGTGGCCTACCCATTGTCATTTCAACTAGTTTATTTTATCTAGGCTTCTATCCTTTTATATCAGTTTTTACGATGTGTTTCAATGGCTATGTATGTTATCATTTGACGTTTTTAGAATCATCACCTTTTTTAATTATTGAAAGTTTTAAGTGATTAACACGTTTATTTACCTTTGATTATCTATCCACTACATTATTGTCCTGAATAATAAGTTTTGAATGATTTTCCAAGCAGCAAGTTTCCTACGTGGATGTTATTTAACGGGTAAGATATTATGCAATAGGTTTCATTTTAACAGTAGCATTTGGAGTAACAGTTGTAAAAATGCAATAAATTAATTGATTTTTATGGCTGTTGCTGTTAAAATCGAGCTTCAAAGCATAGGAAACAACTGCATAGATTGTTAACATAATGACATAAGCAACCTTAAAGTATTTTTGTCTAGTTAACTTGTTATATGCGAAACGCCCAACGGTTACATACATAGACCGGATATTTTAAAGACACGATGCACAATATAATCGATGTTTATGATTATTGTATGTACATAGATTCTGGGTCATAGCTAGGATTTCCAGTATCTAGAGACCTAGGAACTGCGAGGACCATGCTCCCACAACACCCAGACACAGAACAAGTATTAAGAATTTCTTTTCTGTGCTGAAATACTTGTCCTGTCGCGGAAAATCGAGCCCGCTGCCTCCTTGCTATTCCTGCTCAACCATCACACCACAGATGCTGACAGATCACAGAGCATTGAAAAAATATGCCACTTTGAGCAGCTGCTATTAAAATTGGAATTAAAAGGAGTCAGTTTGTTTAGGATCCCACACCAACAATCCCAGAACTGGCGGAAAGAAAATGTCCAGAACAACGTCAGACACCAACCGCCAGCGCCGAGCGATTGGACTAACACCAACTTTAAGGTAAGTTTTTTAGAACTCCGATACACATTTTATACACAAAACACAACAGATATTTTTTAAGTAAAGGAATAATTTGGATCGCATGGGATTTGAACCCGCATCCATCCGTTCCTGAAGCAGAGTCATGCTTTTCTTAACTACCTTAGCCAGTGAATATCTAAATTATTGTATGTATGTAGGCTTGTATCGATGCGAAACCGCACTTTATTAGTTGTAGCAAAAGTCGCTGTTTATGATATATTTTGTGACTGGCCAATTAATAGGTCTATGAATAAATAAAAGATAATCTATGAAAGAAACAAAATATTTGGATTTATAGATCTTTATTTTCTGTTTGTTGATGAATAATTTCTGACAATATTGATAAACTTTCAGATATTACGATTCTGTAGATACGCTGGGCGACGTATAATCCGTTATTTTTTTAAATAATACTTTCTACACGACTAGTTTTTACAGGTACAAGGAAATGTGTTTTTGTGTCACATTGTCACAGTCATTCTGATTTGGAATAATTGTTAAATAGTACAATTTAGCAAAAACTTTAACATGTTATATTTTTGAAGCATGTTGATATATTGTACAATATGAGTACATGCAGATTTGATTTTGATGCACCAATATCATTTAAGGAATAATCACAATAATATACATCTTTGTGTTATGAATTATGAATGCATAGTTAGCCAAGCCATAGACTGAACATTTTTCTTTACTTTAGAAAATCTCATCAATTGACAAAAAAACATAAGTAAATAGTAAATACTAATAATAATACATTCATTGTTGCGTTTCTACACTTTATCCACAACTCCACAAAACATAGAAATAAGTTATAATTGAGTACTAAAGAGCTGGTTAATAATTGTAAGAACTTAAACTTGTACTTTAAAGTAGAACTGAATATTACGGGATTAGCAACAGAGATTGGTGATCGCTAACCATCAGCCGGGCCGTCCATTTGGATGCTTGTCTTAAAGTAAAACATAGATCTACCAAGAACTTGTAACCCACTTGATTAGATATATAGCTCTACCAAAAAAACTGTTATTTTAGCAATATATTCGACTATTCTGATTGGACGTTTTTATATTTGGGCATTATTTAGCTCTTGGAATTTCATACTATGTATAATGTTTAGTAGACAAATCGCAACAGAGCATTTTCTGTAACTCTAACATGACATATTTGAACAAATTCGGTAATCCTTCTCATGAATAAATCTGTTTAATCATATTTATTTTCTGAGGGTATTATTCCCTAATCCGGCAATCTACACACACAACTCTACAGGTTGTTATAAAAGAATATGCACTGCTCTGATCGGTCACTGGTTCTAAACTTGCGTTGTTCTAATGTAAGAAACGCACTAATCAATCAAACTCCATTGTTTTTTCCTTTCTAAGATCTCCGCAGCTGGGTTATCACGGACATGATTGTCTTTCCCCATTTTAGTCACTTTCTTCATACTTGCTTATTGGTGAAATAGAGTAAAACAGGAGAAACACAATTTTGTCTACGATCTGTGCTAAAGCAGCAGGACAAGAACAAGTTCAAGTCGCGAAACCTAAAAAACTCAAAGCTTAAGCGTTTTTCTCCCTTCAGAACCAACCACCGGTTCCCCCATTCCCATCGTTCGGCCAATCACAGCCGCACCACGGTCCGGTGGCCAATCAGATGCCGTTCCCGCAGTTCCCGACACCTCAGTTCCACAGGAACAATAACATGGGGTATAGGAACCAGGAGGCGAGGAACACTCCGGGGCACAGCTTCCCACAACACTTGCCCAACACCAGCGTCACTTTGGGACCTAGTTGGATGTCTGGACAGGTATATGACCAATACTCAACATTCTCATTAATAAACGCGTTGTATTTTTTGATTAGTTACACCATGTTCTGTCTTTTGCGATCGCTTTCAATATTCAAATGTCAAAAAAAGTCAAAAGCTCGATTCATCATCATCATCATTAACAGCCTGAAGACGTCCACTGCTGAACATAGGCCTCCCCCCGGGAGCGCCACTTAGAGCGGCTGCTCGCCTCCTGCATCCATCGGCTCCCCGCGGCTTTCACCAGGTCGTCGGTCCACCTAGTGGGGGGCCGGCCTACGCTGCGTCTTCCAGTTCGTGGTCGCCACTCGAGAACCTTTCTTCTCCATCGGTTGTCAGTTCTACGAGCGATGTGGCCTGCCCATTGCCATTTCAACTTGCTAATCCTAAGAGCTACATCGGTCACTTTAGTTCTCCTGCGGATCTTCTCATTACGGATCTTATCTCGCAGGGAAACACCGAGCATTGCTCTCTCCATAGCCCGTTGTGCGACTCTGAGCTCGATTAGCTAATCTAAAACTACTCATTCATCATCATCACCATCATCATCATCATTAACAGCCTGAAGACGTCCACTGCTGAACATAGGCCTCCCCCACAGGCCGCTACTTTGAACAGCTGCTCGCCTCCTGCATCCATCGGCTCCCCGCGGTTTTCACCAACCCGTCGGTCCACCTAGTAGGGGCCGGACTACGCTGCGTCCACTGCGGAAAAAAGTAACCGATATAGTTCTTAGTTGAAGCGGCAATAGGCAGGCTCTCAAACTGACAACCGATGGGGAAGAAAGGTTCTAAGTGGCGACCACGAACCGCCTCACACTCACATAAATACTTTCTTCCCAGAATCAAACTACAAAACCGACGACCACAGTAGCCGGCTCGTCTAACTACAGCAGACAAAACTCAGGACAAAGCAGTGCGGAGAAGTTGAGCAACCCGTTCGTACCGCTACAAGTGCAAACTAGTCAAAGGTGAGTGTCACTGCAACCTCCTATTACGAGCTGCAGCTGCTGTAGTTAGTCTGATGATTCTTATGATTCTTAATGTAAGTCTATTGATTCTTGTGATAGTTCTGCTGTTACATATAGTGAGTTTGCTAGTTCTTATAGTAAGCTCCCTGATGGTTATTTCATAAAGTATAAAAGTTTATTACTCACAAGTCAGTGTTCCTGTTTCATTATATTTATTATTTATTTATTTCGATAATCCAACAGCGTTACATTTTACATCATATTATAAAGATAGAATTTAGGTTACAATAAGGCCAAAAGAGGATTAAACGAACGAACTTTTAATTGAAATAAGGTCTGTGCAGACTAATTCTGCTGGTACTTAAAGAAAAGCTGTTAGTACTTAAAGTAGATTTTTATGTACATGTAGTAAGTCTACTGTCTACTCTACATATGTTTATAGTAAGCTGTCTGTTTGTGTGGATTTTTACGCCGAAACAGCTTACGCACACGGGTTGTTTATTTTTCCGCGATTAGCATAGGATGCTTATCCTGGAAATTAAAATTTCCGCAGCGAATCAAGTAGGTAAATAGCGGATGAAACCGCGCCTCTATTAAATATGATAAATAAATAGATGAGAACATTTTGCAAAGCGCCATCTTGCCCCAAACCCCAGATAATATAATACCTACCGTCCTCATCCCATACAACGGAATAACGCGGGCTATTTTACGAATTATTTTATTTCTGCATAACGCAAGATTATCAAGAGACATTTATTGCGTGTTGGTGAAGTATTGGGCCAAATACACTGGACACTAACTAGTAACTCTCTAGACACGATTTTTACTTTTATTTCAAGTTCGAGCTATTTTTCGTTTGTTCCCGATGGGACCCCATGCCCAAACTAAGCAAATTATATAGGAAATTGAGTAACAGAAACAAATTTAAAATATGATAAAATACTTCCAATCATCAACAGCCGGAAGATTCCATATTTGAACACAGGCCTCCCCCATAAAACACCATATTGCTTATCATAGTGGTTATTTTCCATAATAACTACGACTTGCAGATTTTAATGTACCGAGGAGAACATGGAACAGGCAGAGAGGCAAACATACCATACACACAAACATTTGCACTTGTAAAGCATTTTCATTTATCAGAATTTTTTGTTTGATTCGCAGACGTATTCAAAACACAAGCGGACAACCATCGAGGAAAGAAACAGGAGATTTAGTGGCACCTAAGTGTGTACTACCGAAACCTCAACCAAGTATTACCCAGGTAAGCAAAACACACTTGAATTTCCCCTCGTAGGTTTCAGATTTTTGCGCAAACTCTTATATTTTTTATATCTACAGGCACCCCAACAACCGCAGTCACTGGCATCAAAACCAATAAAAAAGAAAAAACCGAGAATAGCCGCCAACCTGCCATTCCAAATGGATTAATATCCATAGACAATTTAGTGTTGCCATCTGGAATAAATCTATAGTATTGCCAATAAAAATGAGGAACACGACAAAATTGCATGACTAATAGTGTACCATAATCATAAACTTAATCTGATAGTTCTTAAACCATTGCGGTCCATGTCATTTCGATCTATATGAAAGGGACAGAAACATTTTTAGGAGCAATCAATTTTATTTAGTTTCGGATTTTGTACAAAGAATCCACTCCAATATTATATATAAAAAAATGAAAATTGACTAGCTCAAGAAGATTTAAAAGTTTTGTATATGTTGTAAATATTATGAAGTGGAATGAATCTATGACGACACGACAAGTGAGATCACTTTATTTTTTAGTATGTGTGAGTTGAGAGGCCTCAATCTAATAGTTCCTCGGTATATTTTTAGAGTTATTTTTGACTATGAATATTAATAAAGTTACTTAATTTCTTTTGCATATCACACCGGTTATCAATTGTACTTTTTATTGGAGATATTATTATAGACTTCAATTAAAATTGTATAAACCTTAATTCATTACAAACCAATATTTTGTGTTCCAGTTGCACTAGAGTTTCCTTTATTTTATAATCATTTAGTCTTATTTTTTTTTAGTAAAAATATACTTAACATATTTTTGGTTTAAAAACAGTTCAGTTCCGCAGTGCTTAGAATTTAGATATTTTGTAAGTAACTGAGTACATTCAGAAGTACAATTAAATTTTTAGTATGTACCTACATACCTAGTTCTTTTTCTCTGTTATATCTTAATTAGCTACAGTGTTAGATGTAACGTATTTAGGACTAATATGTTGTCTATATGGTAGTTAAATTAGACCTTTTTTGATTTAAAATAAATTTGAAATTGGTATGAAAAATTTTGAGGCATTTAATCCCGCAGGGTTACTCTTGACACTCAATTTCAATCGTAATTTGGGATTTGGAACGGAATCGTGGCACTTGGTACTCTTTAATCCGATACTAGCGCACAATTGGAATCTTTGTCCATGGAATTTTATGGAACTAAATGTATGTAATCTGAAATGAGTAATTTCTACACCATCTGCATTTTTACCAAATTATTTAACAATGGAATTGGGATTGATTGGGATTAGATTTTTAGTGAAATTGGGATTAGATTCAAGTGTAACCGTACTGTTCTTGTTTTAGATAGTTATAGCAATGTTGTGTACAAATAAATAAGCACCAGATTAGCTATTTATCTAGGAAAAAGACAGAATCTATTTAACTTTAAATATCAAGAAAATAAGAGATGTTTCGAATCTTAACTATAAACATAATTAAAAAAAATCTTATCATAAATGAAACTCGCTGTGAAAGTTGATTCAATAGAATTTATCGATTCATTTGTAATAGAACAAGTTATAAAAAAAATTGTAAGATATAGAAAGTGCTAAAAATCCATGTTTACAATCGAAATAAAGTGAAATAAAAATTATCCCACTCAGAAACTGGCTTTGATTTATATTCATGGTTTTATTAAAGTTCAAATTAAAATACCTCTAGAATAAATATTGATAATAGCAGTTTCAAATTTTTTTGTTGGTTTTATTACGTACCATGTTTTCAGAGTAATAATCTATTAAAACCAGGTGAATGACTAGACCATCACGTCATTGGTTATCATTTAAAAAAAGAATATCTCCCCGCGACTGGTCAGCGTAAGTGGGGCGTACTGGCGTAGAGAGTTTTGGCGGGAACGCGGAAAAGTTCACGTCGTTGCATTATATTATTTTTCAAAACTTGCTTTTTCCAGTGTTAATGTTTAAAATTGGTGGCGTTTTACGCATTAAGTGCTGTATTACGAGCATTAGTGAGGGCAAGTGATATAATGTGGTGAAACGTGATTTTTCGTGTTGCTTCCAAAACTCCATAGAAGCTTTTAGTAAAGTTGCCACCACTTTGCTGGAGCATGACGTAGACTGGACTATGACTACCTGACTTAGACTGGACTATGACTAGGACATGACTGCGTGAAATATTTTATAACACGATGAAAATATAATACTTGACACTGGCTAAATACACTGTGTGGAGCCAAACTATAAGAAAAAAAAAGTGGGGTGTCAGTGAAGTGATATGGCCCACCACTGGCCCACTTACTAAGTTACTATGTAGGTGGCAGTACTAGCATGCAGAGTATGTAACTAGCGTCAGCGTGAGTCTTGATCTCACAGGGAAACCATAATTTAGACTAAATTATGGTTTCCCTAAATTTTAGAGTGACTGCAATATTTTGTGGGTGGTATACCCTTAAATCTATTGGTTCTTAACAAACACATCCCTTGCCACACATCCTTGCTCATGTCCAGTCGAAACGCACACATACCTGCACTCTTTCAAGGACAGCAATGGAGACAGCATCGGGGATTTGTTTTTATTATTTTACACCTTAGACCACATTGTCACGTCCCATCAGGTGTCATTGTGGTAAATTGCTGCTCTAGTTGCTGATAAAAAAAATTATTTTCTATCTACAATTTCTGTTTATTTAATATGAAATTCTATTGTCAATGAGATTTTAATTTATTTTGTTGTTATTCAAGTATGGCTAAAATAAAAAACTAATTAGCATTCAAACTGTTTTATTTTAAGAAAGTTTCCTAAAGAAAAAGTATGTACAATTGTTATATTATACAAGGAATGATCGTCAGTTTTCAAAACCATTCAGTTATTGAATCGATGCATTAAACTATTGGAAATGGATGATTTAAATTAGACTTTTTGACACTTGCAAACCTACTTATTTATCAAGTGTACATGTTTATACCATTCTTATTCTGGAATAGTACTTATTACAGGCATTTTTGATACCATATACACATTACACCTGATAAGTAAAACAAACATGGGCACCATTCTGAACTTGTATTGAGACCTACCTCTCAAGTTAATGCCGCTACAAATATATTTTAGAAGAATCACTTCATAACAGTTCAGAAGTCCATAGCACCTTCCAGAAAGCACAAACAGTCCACTTTGTTCACTACAACATCAAAGTCTTTCTTTGCTATTGTTTTCCTTTTATTTGAAGCTGTATATGTGAATGTTTCCTTTGCTATTGTTTCTAGAAATAATTCCTGAAATAAATAAATAGAACAAGAAAAAATCTACTTAAAAATTATAATAACTAGTGCATTACAAAGCACAAATTAGATCTAAAAATTCGTAATTTTCATAACACTTAATTATTTAGAAGGGGAATCAACTTACGGTGGCTTTTGTGACTAAAAATACAGCTTCACCAGAAATAACATTGACATCCGGGTCCATCTTCATAATATTCTTTATCCTGGCCATTGGCAGCCTCGTTGACTTTACAACTTCTGATTTATGAGATTGTGCTCTCTTCTCTTCAGTTAACTGTTCTTCCGAAGGCTGCAGTTCAGAGTTCTGTATGATGTTTAAATTTTCTGAATCGGTCACCTCCGTTTGTAATTGTAAGGGTTCGCTGTTCAAATAGTGCTCTGAATCGTCTATAATGTCCGATATATCTACGTCTTCGTAATTTTCTTCTTCTGTCATGATAAAAATGTATTAGGGATAAATTATTTTTAAAAAGTCTAGAAGGAAACCAACAATTTTGGCGCAAAAATATTGAGATTTGAGGTTAGAAATTAATTGCCCTGTATTCCGATTCACGCTGTATGTAATCGCTATAATCGCTCACAAATGTCACGTAGACTGAGAAAGCACATCAAACGACGATTGTTCAGTGAGAAATTTTGCCACATGTAGGTAATGAATATGAGGTCAACTCTCTCTTCCCTTATCAAAGGGCCAAGTAAGAATCTCCTAAATTAATCTAAAGTACTGAAACAAAACAAAAGAATACCATATTATTTTACAATAATTGACATGACGACATTTACAATGAAATCAATCCAATGAGGCGTTTTATTAAAAAAAAAAAGCTGTAATTTTATAAAGACCCGATAGATGGCGGTAAAATGGGGGTCTTACGTTCTGTCATTGTTGAGATAATTATGTATCGACTTTAGTATCCTACCGTTATTTTATGGAAGGCATATACTCTAATGGCTTTCTATCGACAAATTGACAACGTACTCTGTGATCCAATCAACTGAATTGGACATTTCCTTGTTCTCCGTGGTTTGAAATTACGACCATGTTTAAAATATGTCGTTACTGCGCCATCTAGACACAGAAGCAGAACTAGTTTTTTTTTTTAAATAAAACGTCTCATTCTAATACTGAAAAACAATATTGGTAACATACCCAGCAGTCAGCACACAACTTAATTTTATTTACTTGAATAAATGTTACAAAAAATAGCTATAAACGGGGAAAATACTAGACATAGTAAACACTTATGGCGTTAACGGTAATGGACTCCCAGTTTATACCAAATACAGTAGATTATTCAAGCTGTTGGATTCCTGATCTACAGTTACCTAGTACCTACTAAGTATAGTAGGTCTGCTACTGCTACTATACCCACAGAGCTAGAGTTCGTTCGTTATGACTATACCTACTAGGTATACTATACTAAGTAGGTATAAGTCTGCTCAAATCATCAATCTTGACTAAAGCGGTGGAAGCTACTACAGACTACTACACCCTAAGCCCTATATATAAAAAAATCAAATATCAAGGATTGGTGTTCGGATTATAATACAAAATATTGGGAGACGTGACTGGAAGAACTCTTGCAGAGGTAGGTACATAGAAGTTCATTAAGTTCTAAAATAGCCTTTGCAATAAAATAAATCAGGTATGACTATGACTTTAATTTATTACCTACCTATTTATTATACTTTGTAAAATAAATAAAAAGCGCGCTATAGGAGAAAATAGTTATAATTTTATTTATGTATCAGTTCGTGTTGAGTATCAAAACAACATTATAATAAGCATACAATTATATACATCTAATATAACAATCGTAACATTTTATAATATTCTGTACAAATTAAGAATAACCTACTTTTATAAAGTTAACTTACCTACCTGCTTCAAAATCTAATTTACTAAAGCCATTATGGATTTAACTCACTCAAAAACAATTTAATGTACATAACCCATTACAAACTATAGAATATCTTTTAATAATGGACAGTGTTTCACTTAAATAAGTGTAAAGTCAATAATATAGTAGTATAATTTTAAATCTTTCGATAAAATTATATGAACACATACAAAACGTCTGGTGCACAAGCACAGAGTAGATAAAAATAGTAGGTACTAATACATAGAGCAACATACCATATAAAATACATAATAACAATAACTGTTATTTAATTTCGTGACGTTATAATAATTACAATGTATGAAAATTTTACAGTAAGGTACTTTAGTACACTATTTTTCATTTTTTTACAGCTTTTTATTTTAATTGTAGTTATATATGTATTCGAGAAAGACGTAGGCGCTGAATAAGGCACTGTTCAATCAAGCATACGAATTATTGAATACCTGTGTAAACCTACGTAGATATTTTTATCTTGAAAAGTTAAAAGCAATAGTTTTATTAATTAAAAAAAGTACGTAAATAAGTACAAAGGGGTAAATAAAAAATTCAGTTACATCATTAGCTAACATTATTCAGTGTTGACATAAGCTAATAAAAAGTTACACTTATCGTAACTATTTTGGTCTGTTAACTCCATAGTCTTTCACTTATGTAGTTGCCAAGCACCTGGCTTCAGCCAGACCTTTATAATTTCATAAAGCACTGTCTGGCAAGTTTTTTTAAACACGTTCAATGTTATATATCCCTACATTTTAAGGCTTACGCAGAAATAGTTATATGATAATATAAACGGTGGCGTTATATTAAAACTGTCAAAATTTACAGATAAAAGATCGATCTCTTTATAACAATAAACGAAACTAAAATGTACATCAACAATTTCATTCAAAAATACAAATTCAGAAAATACTCTCAAGATTTGACTCAGACTGCAAAAGAATTTATCATTTTTTTTTATTGTGAATGAGAACCACGTACTTTTGGTGGTCCATATCCGTATGTTCTACAAACTGCTAAGAAAACGGGTATGTTCACAGTAGATTCGTAATTCAAATGGGTAATGGGTACCTACATTACTTGAACAATTTCACTTTAATTCTACTATCAATCAACGATCTACAAAACTGTGTACATCCGAGTCAAGCCTAATAAATTAACTATTGTTCTAAACATTCTAATATAGACAGAACAGTTTCTTCCATAACGGTCTTTTCGTGTGTCTAACTGGCAACCCAGCCAAAATGGCGGCATCAAAGGCGTCCTTCAGTTGTTTCCTCGTTTTTGAGGAGGTTTCTATGTAGACCGCGTTTATTTTGGCTGCTAGCGCCTTCGCGTCTGCCTCTGTGACCACGTGTTCTCCACGAGCCTGGAAAATAAAAAATGTTTTAATTTAAAAAGAGGGTACTTATATTAGTTTTTTTTTATCACACCTTCACTAAATGAATTATGGTTCATGGGTTTGCGTTTTGATAAGCCCGCAGAGAGCTTAAGCTCAATTAGTATTCCATAATTTATCATAGATTTAAGGATACCACACCCATAGACATAGAACGAATTCTGTGACTACATCCCAGCATACCCTATTACCTACTATAAATACATAATTTCCTAAGCATAGAAATAGTGGGTAGATAGGTACGGAGTAGTACCAGTACCTACCTGTTTCTTAAGATCACTGCACTGGCAGCTGACTCGGATGCCCTTGAGCATCATAAGTGGTTCTTTGAAAGTAACGTACCTGCTTTATTTTCTTTTGGGTTTTATTTTAGAGCGACGGGAAAACCGTAGTACGGTTATTTTAGAGGCAAAGACCACACCGAATCGAACCTATATAGCAGTTTCTAGTTTGTCCTACTAGAAGAGTTCAGCAAAAGCTAGATATATTTAAACCTATGTAATAGGGAGAACTCTGTGGTTTAAACAAGCCAATTTAAATTTGAGACAACTTGTACTAGGTGGTAGGACTTTTCTGCAAAGTTCGTCTAGGTAGGTTACCACCGCTTTACCAGTTATTCTGCCGCCAAGCAGTAGTGTGCAAGCACAACTGTGTTCCGGTTTGAAGGGCATTGTAGCAGTTAAATCACTGGACAAATAAGACTTTATGACCTAATCTCATAGTCTAGTAAATTGATTACTAGACTGGGATGTCTCAGGATGACGCGAAACTTTTATTTTAAAATTCCGAGTGACACTGTAACTGTAATGGGGAGCCGTGTCGCTTAACATCAGGTGAACGACTAGCTCGTCACGTCATTCATTCACATAAAAAAACTTAAACATGATTTGAAACTTCCGCCGTCTCGTAGAATATTTTTTAATTTGGGTATTGGCAACCTCGAACAACACACCCAGCTTGTGTTGCTATAATAAAACAACGTATCATTGGTATATATGTAGGAATACAGCACTACTTATTGCTTATTGGAATAGGAAGATAACTGTGAGTTATTGGGTAAACAAACTGTTTAATAACGAAGTAGATATATTGATGTGTCACCAATCTGCTAACCAAGCCGTGCATATTCATGCACACTCACATGTGCCATAAATGCCATGTCTCATGACATGACATGACATGGCATTTAGCACGGAGTAACAGTTGCACAATTTGGTAGCTAAGCTAACTATCTGCGGTGTGAAAATAATGTTAGCTGTGAATGACTGTAAGGTACTAGCTGACCACGTGACCATCGCTGTACCTACACGATCAGTCTGGGAACCCTGAGAGGATCAACAGACATAATGAAAAAATACCCTCAAATGCCACCTTCGTCGTGGTACATTCTAGTAGGTCAGTTCACTGCCAGGTTGGTCAGTTTTTTGCCAAACAGCAGGCAAAAAAATAACACTCATTATGCTCTCATTTTTTCTTGCCTGTGGTTTAGTCGATGTCGGACTGGAACGAAGTTCTTCCACTCTGACCAACTGTGCTGAGAGGACCAACTAGTGGTGCTGAATGGAAATCCATTAACCTAATCTAGTTGATATGTTAGGAGATTAAAAAAAGCACTTATCCGACCAGCCAGTTGATTGGAACAAAAAGCATCATCGATTTCCATTCTGCACAACTAGTATTGGTCAGTTCAGTCGTACTGGACTAGAATGATAGGAATGAAATGTTCCGGTCACGTAGATCCTCATAAACTATAGAGCCGGTGAGTGTTTCCAAAAATGAGCATCATTGGCAGCCTCCACTAGAGAGCGAGGGATTCTAGCAAAGATCCCAAACGCTACAGCTAACGCTAAACGCTAACTACAAAAACAAATTGAAATGACATTAGCTTCGGAAAAATAAGCGATGTCATTAGAATACGTTTTAGAGTTAGCGTTTGGCGTTTGCGTTAGCGTTTGCGATCTTTGCTAGACCTCCAGGGGGTCTAGCAAAATACCAAACGCTAACGCTAACGCCAAACGCTAACTCCAAAATGTAATGAAATGATATTTCGGAAATCGCTAACTTTTCCGCACGCAGCAAATGTCATTTCAATACATTTTGGAGTTAGCGTGAGGCGTTAGCGTTAGTGGTTGTGGTATCTTTGCTAGACCCCCAGTTACCATCGCAGGCGCAGCGTGGCGCTGTTTGCTACTTAAGATTAGAAGCTAAAGCTACATGCTTACTCTCAAAGTCTGCAGAACCCTCGTATCATGCGCCAGGTCGCTTTGCGTGCCGACGAGTATTAACGGTGCGTTCACATTGTCGACGGCTCGCGTCCACCGCTCGGCGACGGACCGGAACGTCTCCGGTCGGACCACGGAGAAGCACAACATTAGCACGTCCGTGCCGGGGTAGGCTAGCTCACGGAGCTCAGACATTGAGTCCTGGAACAGATTTGGAGCTCATTACATGTGTTGATTATAGGTAGTCTTTTGATTCATGATTTGTAGACACAAAGCAGGACAAAATGCCAAGGTTTCATGAAGAAAAATTATAGTTTGTTTTGTTTGCCTTGGTGTATCAGGATAAGGAAAACTTTCAACGGTACCTATCTAGAGTCCTATTTAACCAATATGAGATCTGCATTGTTGTAGGCTGTATTTGCAGGAAGTAGATATGATCGATTTTCCCCGGCTAACGGACGATTATCAGTTAAGCGGCTGATTGTGATTAACATAGCTACTTAAAATAAGTGCAATAGACCCGAATAAGAATACGGAGATAGATAGATAGAGAACTCTTTATTGTTTTACAAATAAAATACACAAACAGGAATAAAATAAATCTTACGAACTAGTGCAACAATGGGCGGTCTTATCGCTGACAGCGATCTATTCCAGACACCTTTGGATGGTCAGTATCAGTAGAGAGAGAATTAACGGCGGTGCAAAACAATTTAATAGATAAAGTAAATACAGATAAATAAATAGAATAAAATACTATTACCTAACTTGGTACTAATAAATATACCTACATCCCAATACGATACAATACAATAGACTACGATTATAATACAATAGACTAATACATAATTTAAAAAGGATGGAATAGTAACAGTAAAAAATAAATAGCAGCAGTTCACAATGACAGATAATAATTATGCACCATACTTTTAAATATGAGATAATGTTTGGCATACCTAATACACTACACCCATCATAGATTAGATGTATTGGTATCCACATAGTGACTCAACGCTTACCTGCCATGGGCATTGGATTTAAAAAAGTTATAGGTATGTCTACTGTGCTAGGGTGAAAGTGATTTTAACCAACAATTGAAGCACCATACTTGCCGGTGCCGCACACAACGCAATCATTGCGCAACTGTATGCTCCGTGTGATCAAACCTTTTATAGCACGGCGGGAGTAACGTATGCTACATGTAACATGCTTCAATATTTTAGATGATATTACGATTAGATCGGTTCTTGTAATTTTGACGGCTAACATGAAGCTTTAAATAAAATAATTATAATTCATTTTGCATACATTTTGAACAAACAGCAAAACTTTAGTGGAGGGCAAAATGCAAGAGAAGAGAGCCAATGGATGCAGGAGGCGAGCAGCCGCTCAAAGTGGCACTCTCTGGGGGAGGCCTATGTCCAGCAGTGAACGTCTTCAGGCTGTAATGTTGATGACGACGAAAATGCAAGAGTCCGTTTTCTGGTTAGGATTCCTTCTTTGTCACTAATCTGTAGTATCGATCATTGTCTTTCAAATGCTTTACAGTTTCCCATTGTAAGTAGATATCTAGGTAATAATTATGAATTACCACTTTCGCTATCTACGTACAATCATTGTATTCGACCCAAGCGGATTCGTACTGAATATTCTTGTAATGGTAATGAGCAGGCCACATCGCTGGTAGAACTGACAACCGATGGGGAAGAAAGTTCTCGAGTGGCGACCACGAACCGGACGAAGCGACGCAGCGAAGGCAGGCCCCTACTAGGTGGACGGACGATCTGGTGAAAGCCGCGGGGAGCCGATGGGTGCAGGAGGCGAGTGGCCGCTCAAGGTGGCGCTCTTTGGGGGAGGCCTATATTCAGCAGTGGACGTCTTCGGGCTGTTAATGATGATGATGATGATGATGATGATGATGATGATGATGATGATGATTCTTGTAAGTATCATTTTGAATTTTATATTCACAAGTCAATCGATTTTTAAAATGCCTTTGAAATAACGCTCTCAGAATCTCAGAAGTTAAATTATTCAGACGTTAAAAAGTAAATTAACTTGTTAGTTGAGTAACCGCTTCTTTCATTTTATTGCCGCCTCGTACAAAACGGCATAACATCAGAGATAACGTTATTAGCACCTTTGTACAATTTCACTTTAGTTACGTGCCCGTACAGTAATTCGTATTCATAAAATTTATTATTTTACTGCTGTGGGACATTTCCGTAACTCCCTAGCGAGGTTTCTCTAATTTGTTATTGCGAAGAAGTTATCAACGTTAGAAGCACGTAGGTATTAGGTACCTTTTTCACTTTCATATTAATTCATAATTCATAATGCAACATTTATGTAGTTATAGGATGGTTTATAGGTCCACGCGTCCATCATCTATAAATAAGATAAGTAATTGATTATGATAAAAATTGAAAGGCCGACAAAGAGTCGTTCTACTATTATTGCTGTTGTTAGTCCATATCTATTGTACCTATAGGTACGTATATTCAATAAATCTCCAGGGTTCTCCATGGTGGGCATTTCTGACACTTCTTGTCTAGGTTTTCCGACAAGAAACAAATCAAAACTTTCCCAGCGTTTACACTTAAAGTATCTATTAAAGTAGGCAGAGAAAGTTTTCCAGCTGAATTCAGATTATTATCAGAGGTACCTGGTAGATAGCATAGCTATCTACCAGGTACCTCTGATAATAATCTGGTAGATAGCATAGCTATCTACCAGGTACTATGTAGGTCTATGTAGGTGACCTAGCATTCCGCGGTCAGTTCAATCGATTGCCAGCACCGGACTCACAAATTACGTATATTTCAACAGAATCAGCTTATCAGATTATCTTTAATGCCACAGCATGTTTATTTTAAGATTAAATCACTGAATAAATAATAGCTGAAAGTCACGTACCTTTCTAACTATTAATCTTATACAAATAGAGATACTTATACCAATGTCATATTAATGTTATTGTCGTCACAAACTTTCCCGGCAATTCCCACGATCGCGACTACCACCTGCGCAATCCGATTCTCAGGAACACACAAGATCAACATCGATTTTATGATCTCTATAAAATAGCCCAAAACCGGTGCTTTAAAGCCAGATGCAACATCATTGGTGTTGAATCTGGCTTTAAACCACCGGTTTTACATGTTACATCAACATTGCAGTCTCCAATTTTTGTCTAACAACATAGCTGGCGATTCAAATGATCCATGATTCAGGCCCTGCCCGTGCCAACAATGAGTTTGCCGTTGTATTTTTTGTACGACAATGTCATGTTCCCACAGTTTCTCTACCTGCGTTTATAGACGTAAAACTTTTTATAGAGGTCTTTGTGATACGGGCACACGTGTCCATGGACATGATTTCGTTTAGGTTTGTTATATTGTGCGGATTGCCAGAATCAGCCTATCAAATCGAATTCGTTTTCGGCTCAGGTACTTTACACATTAGACAAGGTTTGGTTGACCAAAATTATGATGTCATCGGAAACTGCAAATATTGTATGACGACGTGGCTGAAGACTGGTCTCAAATCGTGAGTCGTGCACCCACCAGCTCAAACCACCACCATCGGTGGAGATGCCGATGCCATCGCATTACGAACTGGATGGCAGCTAGACCTAGCTGAACAGACGTGATAGCAAAATGCTTCACCATCAAACCTTAGTTTCTTCTCTATATTTTCTTTCACCGACACGACAGCTCAAAATCAAGTCATCATTGTGCACCATGTATAACATGAACAATGAACGTGGAATACCATGCCATGGCATGGCAGCATGGTTACGATGCATTCTTTTCTAGCTTTGATTAAAGCCAATGTAATTCTAAATAGTTTTAACAGGGTGAAGGGGTTTAATAAGGGAATATCTCACCTGTCCAGCAGTATCACAGATTTCCACGCAGACCGGCCTGTCGTCCACGTCTACCACAACTGTAACAATACATAATTAACATTAGCCAAGAGGTAAACGGTAATACAAATAAATGCAAATTCAGGAAACTTGAAAGCTAATTTACTACATATACCTACACGAAGGTTTGTTTGGAATGACAACCTTTCATTTCATTACCAACTTCTCTGCTTAATCCTTTGTTGGAATTTATGTCGGCAATTTGTAAGTCTTTGTTTTAGTACCTTTGACCTTATCGTATTAACTGTAAAGAGGAATTTGTAGTTGGAAGAAAAACAAGCTATGAAAGAGGATCGAATTCCAAGACATTATTACTTAAAAATACCGGTTTAAAGCCTATTATTTATCTAATGCTTAAGACTTGAATTTTTTCTTGCTAATTAGTTCGATTTCGATAACATGTGTAACATCCAATGATCGTTGTAACCTAAAATTTCCTGTGCATACGGGTTCTTAAAGAATTAGTTCAACAAATCTACAAGTTTTCAACAAAAGACATGAGAGACAGTAATTTTCATATACCCTTCGATTTCCCGTTCAGTACAAATATAAGTACCTAACTAAATCTTCCATTGACATGGCGAAACCCTAAAAAGGAGTATCGATAGAGTAGAAGGTACGAAGGCTGGCTGGTATTTTCTGTCATGCTTGCAAGTCCACGGAGGCAGATCTCGTCATTCGACACCATCCTCGGCCCGGATGCGCAGCGAGCGGCGCAGGCGCAGGCGACCGCACATCCTGCCCTTTGTGTCAGTGGCATAGGTAGGCTTGATTCGGGCCTAGTGCTGAATTAAACCTAGTATTATCACATAATAGACGTATTACTTGCATACTTATTTATTCTGTGGTCATAGTATATTGTGGTGAAGGCCTATGTTCAGCAGTGGACGTCTTCAGGCTGTTAATGATGATGATGAATGTTGAATAGTATAATAGGGACCTATGTGAAATTTGGCACGTTATTCGATAAAATAAAGATTGGCAGCTGGAATTACTTTTTAATCATTTTAATAATTTGTCGATTTTTCATTTTTCCGCGCACTCTGGGCCTTCACATCCGAAGATAAGCTTTGTATATTGCGCGTTTTTTGCCTATTTTCTGTGGTACCGCCTATTATTTGCAAAAAACAACGGAAATCAAGAGTAATCTGCTATTAAGCCTTATCATGAGTCACGGACAGTCACGGTGGAATCACAATAATTGACCGCGCGGCCTCTCGGGGCAGCGCGCGGCGCTCGTTACTTCATCTTATTTTATTAGATTACCTACTGTCTTTGACTATTATTCAAACAGTGCTAAGTAATATGAAACGTCATACGTATAAAATGATACTATTAATAGTACTACTAATGGTAATTAGTATAGGTATTATTACCATAATGATAATAGTAGCTTGCTTTAGTTGGGTTCCTCTACCTCACTGTTAGGCAGCTAACAAGCTAGTGGGCCTTCTCTTCTGAAAGGAAGGAGATCACCGGACTTTTGTAACACTGGAGTTCACTGGGTGATGGCCACTAATGCGTTCTTGCCTTGAGTGTTCGACTGAACGACAACTTTCGGCACAAACCACTGGTTCTGACTGGAAAGTTGATATTTGGAAGGTAGGAAAGTATAGTTTTTGTAAATTCAACCCAGGTTTAAATAAGGTCCTGGTGGCCGACAGAGCCGAATATCATTAGCGAATAATAACACACAAGCTTCGCTGGCTCGGCCATCTCGAGAGAATGGGAGACGATCATAGACATACATATAAGGACAGGCCTAATGACATTAAAACGTCGCTTCAAAAGAGGGAGCCAAGTTCACAGATTGGCATCCACTAGCGCTCAGTCTGTGATGGAAGTTAGACCGATGCCGGTCGAATGTCACAAACAAAATATGCCAAGTTGTATTGTGAAGGGTTGCGCAATCTATACTCAAAAGTGCAGTAAAAAGAAAGACCAAGTTTCTTACCTCAAGTAATTCAATATTTTCAATATAACACTCCGTTTTGTAACAAAATAATCGAATTTATGTTTGGAATAATCATTGTAAACATAAACATTGACGGACATAATGGCGGGGATAGGGCTGTTCCAATACTAGTATAAAGGAGTATGTACTCGATACTTTTCGTACGATACTCAGTATACTTCATTGAATAATTTTTGTAAATATCTCTATAGGCCTATTCTCGCTTCTGCTACGAGGTAATTTAAATGAATACCTACTGTATAAATTGGCTTCCAAACTGATAAACAGATACACATACGATTTCAATGCGGTATTTATGTTACAAAGCCTGTTGAATATGATTTAATTTTAGCTTACCACCGTTCTCATCGTCGTCATCATCATCATCATCATCATCATCATCATCATCATCATTATCATCTATACAGTTTACTATACGACGTATGTTGCATGATTATTACCTAGAAGATCCGAGTGACACTGCAACTGTTATGGGCCATGTCGCTTAACATCAGGTGAACGATTGGCTCGTCACTCGTCACGTCATTCATTCTCATAAAAAAAGATCAAAGGGACAGACAGAGGTTTTTAACGTTTTTACTTCTATATATCGAAAAAAACTGTATTTAATTTTAAGGTTAGGCTAGGGTGTTTCATAGTGAAATAAGTGGGTACCCACGCCCTTAACGGATCTAGCACAATTTTTCCTGTAACCCTGTATAAGGGAGGAAAAATGTATGTCAGTGGAGTGTGTTTGTGTACGTGAGGGGGTGTGTTGTGGTGTGTGTGTGTGGGGGTAATTTGTGTTTAATTATAGAAGTCTTAAATAAATGGGACCTTATTGTTTTTATTTTCATACTCCCAAATTTGTTCCACCACTAAAGTTCAACCAGACAAAACTAATATAATAACAAATTTCACAATATTGAACACTATTATATGAAACAAAACTCCCAAATTTACCAAGTATTTTAATGTCTGCGGCTCCAGAAATACTCATTTAGATATTTTACTGAACGCGGCTCGTACGTATATTTCTAACTGATACCAATACTAGTATTGAACATGCACATTCCTAATTTTCTCAACTTCGTCGTAGTTCACGAGCAATCTAATAGATGGCGCTGACTTTTCCCACGCCATTTTGACAAAATAAAATGTTCCTTCGGGCATATCCTGATATATAGATCTATGGAGACGATAGATCAAGCCGTGAAACGACCGTACGACGGCCGACGACGACCAGTCGGCTGTCTTAGATACCGCTGGCTTGACAAAATTACGAAGGACTTGAGCGATTTCCAAGTGTACAGCTGGCAGATGGCATAGGGCTAGGGCAGACTAAAGTGGCGTCTTTTTTACTATCGGAGGCCAAGACTCACTGAAAGTTGGACTTATGGAACCAAACTTGTCACCGCGGACTGCTTCTATAATAGATGGTAATAACTTACAAGAAAGGAAAGTGAAGTTGTATTGCGTTTCCATTTCGTTTATTACCGAGTCCACCAACTCACAAAAGCTGTACGTGGAGTCACGTAAATAGTACCTACATAGAAATATTTTTGCTCGGTTGGTTTTTAGAAATACATACTTTCAAACTGAACGAAATCGGACACAATAAGCAACGTGAGGCATACAACAAGCTTGCGAAATCTATAATGATATCATTGTTAGCTCTATTATGCGAAGCACAACAGTTGAAATTGTATTGTAATGTGTAAATTTGAGTAAGAAGCCTTATTTAGAAGCTTTTTTGAAGTTGTCTGCCGAAATGAGGTGAATAGCAGATGTTAATGACCTCACGTGATAAAAGGTG
Source organism: Ennomos erosarius (assembly GCA_963580505.1). Lineage (NCBI taxonomy): Eukaryota > Metazoa > Arthropoda > Insecta > Lepidoptera > Geometridae > Ennomos > Ennomos erosarius. Next base: position 3,273,130 of record OY756983.1, on the reverse strand, counting down.
GATAAAAGCAGCTTACTATTACTTATTAAAGTCAAAGCTACTAAGCTATGGAGAGAGCAATGCTCGGTGTTTCCCTGCGAGATAAGATGTAGCTCTTAGGATTAGCAAGTTGAAATGGTAATGGGCAGGCCACATCGCTCGTAGAACTGACAACCTATGGGGAAGAAAGGTTCTCGAGTGGCGACCACGAACCGAAAGACGCAGCGTAGGCCGGCCCCCCACTAAGTGGGTCGACGATCTGGTGAAAGCCGGGGTACCCGATGGATGCAGGAAGCGAGGAGCCGGACAAAGTGGCGCCCCCTGGGGGAGTACATATTATATACATATTATACTAACATATCTATGTTCGTACATATTATACCTCGTGTTTAGCAGTGGACGCGGCTGAAGTGAGTGAATAAACAGTCAGTTGGATAATATTTGAGAATTTATTCTCTTATCAAAATATTTGTTTTGGAAAGCCTTTTATGGGTCCGGTTTGATACCTCAAAATGATCCCGTGCTATTCGTTTTTGAAATGAGATTCTTGGTTGATCCCTCATGGGTAGTTGGGTGCTTTCAAAGATGTTGATAGTTAATAGAGTTGTTACGGTATTCTAGCACCTATCAGCTACAGCTGGCTGCCTGAATTAGCAAAGATTACGTTACGTGATCCAAGCCTATAATCCGTCTAATTGCCGCCAGAACTAATTACGGTACGTCGACTGGAAAGCGAAAGCGTTGTTTGTGTGCCTATAATATTAGACAGATGGTATCTTTTTGCGGAACTGGCTGTTGTGTGCCGTCTCCTCTGGAGACTGAAAAATGTTCACAAACTTGAAAATTTTCTTTCAGAACATTTTCAAGTAGGTATTCGTAATCATTAAAGATCAAGCCAAGAATGTAATGAAAATGAATCCCTCTGTGATGTGACGGACGTTCGAGGCTATTTATTTACTTATTTATTAGCTTGATGCTAGACGGCCCGAGGCGACGCGACAATCAGGTGCCCGGTGAAAACCGTAGGCAGCCGAACCGCAAGTCGAGGCAAGCAGCTCAAAGAGGCGCTCCATGGGGAAGCTCTACGAACGTAGATCTGATGGAACGCTGTAGCTGAACAGCAGTGGACGTCTCCTGGCTATTGATGATGATGACCCCACAATATATAATTCTACTATAACTTTGCCAACTACAGAGTTGAATAATTTATAAGCGAAAGGTGAAAAGTGAGTGCGACCTATCTGCCATTCAGAGTTTACCGCCCTCATTTACGCGGCCTAGGTGGCGCCACTGAGACCTTCCAGTCCCGAGGGGGACGACGCCGACGCTTTTAACCCGACCTGTTTTGCTCAAGAGGTCAACTCTGAGGGTCAACTGTTGTTCAAATAGAAATTCACTTGTGTGCCGAGAAATTGCGGCAGATGCAAAGGGCAGCTTCGCCGACGACCGTATTGCGGACTGTAGGTACTTACTTAAATTGGCTAAATTATCATAAACTGGAGGAAGCCTTACTTTGTCAATGGGTTCTATCCTACCTCGTTTACATTCAAGCAATTTAAGAACGTAAGACGTGAAAGAAAGCTTTTGAAATGATCAGACTAAAAATATTTTGTAGGTCTTGGTACGAGTGAGTGCCGTTTTCACAGTAACGTTTGGTAACACTTTAAGTTTAATTTCAGCTTCACTTTATGAGGTTAATCTTAAAAGAGCTAGAACGTTGAAAAGTACAAAAAATAAAATGTTTTGTAGGTCTCTAGGTACGAGTAAGTGCCATTTTCAAATCTAATTTCGGCTCACTTTACGAGTATTCGTGGTCACGTCGTCGGCGTTTTACGATCGTGTTCTTATAGGCTGATGGGCTTATTGGACATTAACAGTTTTTAATGGCAACGCCTTGGTAAATGAACTCTCGCTTGGCGATGAGCTAGAAATTATTATTCTATCTATTGGAACTGGTACAGTATCGTTTATCTTTGATATTAAATTTGACAACGAGCTATGGAGAGAGCAATGCTCGGTGTTTCCCTGCGAGATAAGATCCGTAATGAGGAGATCCGCAGGAGAACTAAAGTGACCGATATAGCTCTTCGGATTAGCAAGTTGAAAAGGCAATGGGCAGGCCACATCGCTCGGCAACTGACAACCGATGGGGAAGAAAGGTTCTCGAGTGGCGACCACGAACTGGAAGACGCAGCGTACGCCGGCCCCCCACTAGGTGGACCGACGACCTGGTGAAAACAGCCGCTGGGAGCCGATGGATGCAGGAGGCGAGTAGCCGTTCTAAGTGGCGCTCCCGGGGGGAGGCCTATGTTCAGCAGTGGACGTCTTCAGGCTGTTAATGATGATGATGATGATGATTAAATTTGACCATCCGATATCCACGTCCAGTTGAAAGATTCATTCTGTATATGCTTGAGCCTCAGCCTTCAGACACCTATAGGCAATAAATAAAACGTGTGGGGTAATAATTAGGTACCTAATCGTTATTTATAGCGATTATTACTTTTAAGCAAACCGCCGCATTTAACGGGTGCAAAATTATTAGCCTACATAAAGGCAACTGTACTTACAGTACACTCATCACAAAGGTAATCAAAAGGATAACGGGTTTGAGCCCGGTTTGGACGCATAAAATCGACGTTGTCGAATTGAAATTTTCTGATTATCGGGAAGCGATTCAATGTAATTGTCTGCAAAGTTTTATCGGATCAGTGAAATTAAGCTAATTTTTTTTTTGCAGGAAAACACTGATAATAAGGGTTGGGAATTCAAAAAGGCTAGAGGATTTTCTATTCGAAATCTATCCTCAGCTCAGTCTCCGTCATCCGGCATGTCCGGTGTGCATGAAGAAAACAGTAAGTGTAGCTCAATCAAAACCTAAAAGGTGATGAATGGCAGCTAACCTTATAAATAAGTATGAAGGACTTAAAAATATCACAGATATTATTATTTTTATAAAAGTAAGTAAGTATATGAAATTGCTAGAAGTCTTTGTAAATTGCATGGTGTTATAATATTATAGAAGGTTTTGTTTGAGGTCTATTTATGTTCAGCAGTAGACGAGTTCACGCTAATCATGATGAAGTATATTAAGTAAGAAGGTATGCTAAAATAAATAACATTTTGACAGACAAATTCACTATATCGATTGAAAACGTTCAACACTCAAAAGAAGCACGCGTAACACAAGAAGGTGCAAAATATGACCCACTTTTACACTCAAAAGGTGAAAACGCAAAAGTAAGATCAAGGCCCGAACGGAAATATCGTTGAATGCCGACGCAGATAATGGCAGGAAACGGAAATAATAGTTTCGGATATCATAACTACCGTGAATAACAAACATTACCAACACGCGAAATATCAAGTTTATCTTTAAAACGAATAGTTTCATGATTTAATCAATCACTGAATCACTGATTCTTACAAATTGGGCTATTTGATTATTGATGCAAGCCAATATTTACCGTAAGTATCTAGAAACTAGCGGCGAGTGTGAAATCATCGCTACGCTTCTGTGTAGAGCTATGTCTGTTTACTAACATGTCGACTCACACTCCATTCCATCCATTTGTTATTGCTAAAAACGAACCCATTACGCAGGTACTTGCAGCCTTTAGGGCTGTAATCTATCTTCATTTCTCAAGAACCAATGTCTTGAAGATCATGGGGATGTTAGGAAATTTCTTTTGAGATGAAAAAGGTACCTACTCTTGCCGTTCGTTCTCTTTGTGTATTTAGCGTCTACCGATAGTCAACTGCCTTGTTGCCGTTTTTGTTTTGTAAAACGTTCACATTTGTTTCGGTTAAGATTGATACTTAATAATGTTAACTTTATCATTAGAATGTACATATAAGGGCACAGTCCTAGATATGACCTAGATGTTATTTTATTTGAACAATCAGCAATTTTTATGTAGGTTTATTTGGCAGCTTCAAAGCGGTTGAGTTGATTTTTATTACCCTTTGGTACATATTACATAATTTATGCAAGGCTTCGGTCCAGGCACAGAATTGATTAATAGTAGTAGTACAAGACAGGATACGTTTCAAAACACTTCGCCAGAAGTAATTTCTTCTATAAATATAGCAGAGCAACGAAAAAATCGATTATCCATTATATAAAAATATACGTTATGGCGGAAATTTTTCTACATTTTGCTTATTAAGGTTTGAATTAGTTTGATCTCATTAGATTTAGCTCATTGTCATTCCTAATTATTAAGCCCCGTGCTAGCCCTACCAGTCCTACCATTTCACACTACCTACTCGTCATTGTCTCTAAAGACGGCAATGCTTACTCAACAATGCTAAACAAATCGGATCTCAGAAATACTGGATAATCGCCTACCAAGAAAATATCTGAGAGTTTGGCAATGGACGCGGAGATCTCGGAAACTATTGTTTATTATTGTGTAACCTGTTAACAACTGTTTCCCTGACCCATATTACAAAAAAGGCTTTTAAAAAAATATTAAAGGGAAGTTTCATTGATTTTTTACATAGATTTCAGTTTGAAATTCTAACATTTATTGTATGATGTATCTTACCTACTGCTCTAGCGTTCTATTCTGTTTATCAATGTCATGCATTTATTTATTCCTACCGTATTGTTGGGTTGACGATAGGTTTTCTTATGTATTGTTTTCCTCCTAACTTCTAGAAAAATGGTCTAACCAACTCTTTAAATTTATTTAGTTTGTCATTCCTGCATGCGGCTTGTTTCTCCTAGGCTGAAAATGCTAATAGTAATAATTATGCCATCCTTCTTTAAATTTTGTTTTGACACTAGGTACCTACTTGTATTTTGACAACAGATTTGAGCTATAACTACTCCTTGAGAACTGAATTATGAGGAGTTCGAGGAACTAGGCTCAACAGTTCACAACAGACTCAGACATGCAACTCAGATGGAAAAATATTCACATTTTTCTAAGTTCACCAACAGTCATAGTTAATGCATGAATGATAATTGTGTGTAGAGTAGTGTTTAGTATACTTACCTACTTACTTCAAACTGTTCTCTTTGAGAGAAATCCTGTGAGGATTAAGTGATCTCAGAATATTAAAAGTAGGGTATCATAAATATTACAGCAATATTTTGCTCATTTTAAATTGTTGCTGTTCAGATTCTTTGTCCAGCACATTTGCACGTTTAATTTTTTATCCTGACTTTCCTGAGTCATAATAAAGATGAACGCACACTTGCCTGTGCCGTAAGAAGAAAAACGCTCACTTGCCTTTGTGTGCTCGCAGAGCAGCGTTCAGTTGGTCTTGTTATAAGAAGTAGTTACCTTAGTACCTACGTATTATGCTATGAAGTACTTGAGTAACCATTGGAGTGGGTAACACTAGTTACTAACAAGCATGATTCTAGTGAATAGTCATCTGTCCAAACCGGTGGTAGAGAAATCTGTTGCTCTAATTGGTCGGGGCGTTTTGCTGTTATGTGATTGGTGACCTCAGTGAGCCGGGTGGGTGACCTCTGAAAATAGCGCGTTTATGGGTGTAGAGTAATATTATCTATCAGTCAAGTACTCTTTGTTCACAGCTTCACAGCACTCGATATGGCTTCCATTATGCCTGTTACGTGTGACCATAGTAGTTCACTTTCCAAACTATGCAGGTTGGCAAGCAGACGGGCGGCGGCGCATGCCAACGTCAACGGCTTTGACTGTCCAGTACGCGTCCACCTTAACCCCACACTCCTGTATGTACCCTGGCTATCAGTCCTACAGAAACACAATGCAAACTCCCAGTTAATTCACACTGGGCGCTGTGTATGAGTGCAAAGTAACTGCATTCATAAAAGGCATTGTAATTGCAAGGGTCACTGACCACTGTTAACTTATTCGATCTTTATTGTAGAAGTACAGCCAGCCGGTAAATGTCGCTGACTGAACTAAAAGAAACTCTCTTGTGTCTACAAAGTAAGTTAAAAGGTGTAGGCCTGTAGGCACTAAGCTGCCAAGTGGCATTATAACCATTAATATTTTAATGTTTATAACTTTTATAGCAATAAGTATTGCCTGCTCAGCGTAATCTACAGATTAATTTGTAAAGGAAAAATTGTACTGAACCCGCATCCATCCAACGCTCGAGCCGGGATAGCTACCGTGACAAGTGGTCTCGTGTCCCGCTCGTGATTCTAATTTTTCCTTTACAAATTAATTCGAATGATATTTTACCTGAACCATGTAGGTCTAGCGGTCATAAGATACTTACATACATTACTAGCTGCACCTCAGACAGTTTTATTGCATGGGGCATTAATTTCATTAACAAAATTTAATTAAAATAGGTAGGGACTTTCGAGTTTTTACAATAAAGAAATTTAATTTAATGCTACTTCTATCTTATAATCTGTATAATATCTTTATGAGAATGTGGGATCTTATTTCGTATGTAAGTTGAAGTTTGAAGTTAAAGCTCCAGCGGATCGACAAAAACGCGACTCGCTATAATATAATAGATTTATTTTATGAATGAAAGATTTTTTACTGTGTCATTTATATTGATAAGTACTGAATTGTTTTTTGTAAGGCTCACAATACCGAGTTTAAACTAACATAAATAACCTTTACGATCAGTACTACACTTATCCCTGGAAAGAATTGTCGCGATATGACGAGTAAATACCTGGTGAAACGGGACGCGCCTTATTATGAAAACATCGAAATAGGTATCAAAGAACAGTGTCGTCAAAGGTTCGCTGGTGCTTCGATACTGTCCACTCACAATACGCTATAAATAGCTCAGCAATAAAGGGTGGTGCTAAAATTACTGGACCACGCTGTGTGATTCATTCGTGCATCAGATTAGGCACTATAAGTAGGTACTCGCGTTCGGTACACTCACCGCCATCGTCATTATGTGAGCATTTGTGCAATAAAACAATCGGTTCGGTAAAGTTCGGTAGAAAAAGCGCCAATGTAATACCGAAAAACTACCAAACATTTCAAGCTATTTTTGGCATTCGATTACTATTCATCAACATCCTTGCTGAACAAAATGAACATAGGCCTTTCCATATAGAGCAACACCGAGGAGAATGCTTCTGGCTCAGATCTTACGCTGCTGCCCGTTCCCTGGATATTCGATAGAGGTCTCTTATAAGAGATCCCTCAGTCTCATAACTCAAAATTATAGGGAACTCTTGCAAAAATGTGATTATTCAATGAGCAGGTAGGTTACTTATAACAGCCTACTTATAACAAAGTTCTCAGAAAAATATTACAGAACAGAACTAACGCTTCGTGAATCTATCGGTGTTATGAAGAGATTACATTCACAAAATGATGACTTCCAATATTTATGAATGAAATCTCTACTAGCGACTGATAATTGTTCTTAACCAATGAGCTTTTCTACTCGACCCGGAGCTAATGGTATATTGGCACACGTGCTCAAGATCAAAGGAAAACTTCGAAAAACTAGGATCCGTAAAAAAACTTAAGTATTACCTAGTATTCGTAGAAGAACATAATTATTCTTACATAAGTAGGTACTGCCTATCTAGTAGTAAGTGTCATCCTCATCAGCCTGAAGACATCGAGTGCTGAACATAGGCCTCCACCAAAGAGCGTCACTTTGAGCAGCTGCTTGTCTCTTGTATCCTTCGGCTCCCCGTGCAAGTGTAGTCTGTGTATTTCTGTTGTCGACTATGCCAGATAAGTATACCTAGGTACTTACCCTACATAACGTTCACTAACATAAGTACCGTACCGCCCACGCAGGTCCCTTGTATGGTGCAAAGTTCTTCACTTTGCTCTTTGCCTCTGAGGTGCAAATTGTACAGGGATGTAGAAAATTTCTTTCGTGCCTGATAAACCCACCCACGCAAACCGTGCCCCTATCGTGGACATTTTTCACGATTTTTCTTTTTTTCACTAAGTTGCATTGCATTTGTGACAGAACCACAACCACAACTCTACGGTCTATGTTAACTGGTTAAGCTTAAAAAAAATCAAACATTTCATGCACCAATTTCTAATTAGGTATTCTAAACTCAAAAACTACTCGTCAATCGTCAAATAAACGCTAAGTTAAAGTGCAATTTAATTCAGAGCAGTTATATTTCTCAACCAGTCAATCCTATTTCGTATTCCTCGCACCACACAAAGGTTTCCGAGGGCCACATCCGCAGGCTGTTATTTGCTCGCTGCCATATCTGGACCACACATCCTAACTGCAAATTACATATCTTGCCAGTCTATAAACTGTGGCTACCAAATATGGCTAGTCTGTGTACAGAACGATTTGCTGATCAATTATCTTTGTTATTTCCTATGACTGTTATATTTACTTGGTCAATAAATAAGGTTCTAAGAATAACATTCAAGAATATTTTATCCTCATTTAGAGCCACCTAATCAGCTATTTTAAAATGTTAATGGTACCTTTTTAAATGTATATCATTAAAATCTTGTTTCCGTTATTAGTTTTCCCCTAAAAATAGCCAAGGCCTCACAATGTCAACCTCAAACGTCGACCTTTAGTCACGCTTGTACGTATTCTGTCTATTCTAACTAATTAACATTCGCGACGTCTCATGATCACTGCTCGTACGTGATTCTTTATAACTTCACACCTCCAGTTACGGCGAGAGGCAGCTGTTTAGTGTTTAGAGTAGGATGTAGTTCTGTGCGAGCTGAACTACCTACACTTTAATACGTTGTATTTTGTAGCAAAAGTCTCAATTTATTTGATTTCGCGGAGTGCATATTCTGTCCTCATGTCATCAAGCCAGATACAGTTGTTATTATAGACAGTTTTCAGAATAATTCTCATTTTGATTCTAATAATTTATCGAATCGTACTTGGGAAACTTTTTGATTTTTTTTTTGTTGTTAGGGGAACGTCCGCAGCCGCACGTATGATAGAGACAATAGAGCTCATGAGCCTACTACCTAAATGCCTACATTTCAGCGTTTCGGGCGCCAACGGTTTCTACCACAAAACTTTAGGTTTTCATGTCAATTGTTTGGCTAGGTTAATAATCTATGCTTGTACGTCTTGATTTTCTTGAAAATATGTTTCCTTTTTTAGGTACCTACAACTAATTTTCTCCGTCATAATTTTGAGGCCAAAATTCGTAGCTTTAGGTGGCTATAAATAGGAAGACCATTAGGTATAGGTTTTTTACTACTATAAGGAATCATATCCTAATCTCAGAAATGAAAAGCGTAGCTATGATTATTTAAGTATTTAATACAAGTTAATACATTTCCCACGTTTTCGAAGCTAGCTAATATAATAATTATCTTAGTTCTGACAATATAATAATCCTTCTTCTTTTTACAAGTGTCAGCTGTCACTGTTATCTTGACGTTTACCGTTCCACAGAACCACAGACTACTCAGGAATACATCATCATCATCATTAACAGCCTGAAGACGTCCACTGCTGAACATAGGCCTCCCCCCGGGAGCGCCACTTAGAGCGGCTCCTCGCCTCCTGCATCCATCGGCTCCCCGCGGCTTTCACCAGGTCGCCGATATACCTAGTGGGGGGCCGGCCTACGCTGCGTCTTCCAGTTCGTGGTCGCCACTCGAGAACCTTTCTTCCCCATCGGTTGTCAGTTCTACGAGCGATGTGGCCATTTCAACTTGCTAATCCTAAGAGCTACATCGGTCACTTTAGTTCTCCTGCGGATCTCCTCATTACGGATCTTATATCGCAGGGAAACACCGAGCATTGCTCTCTCCATAGCCCGTTGTGCGACTCTGAGCTTAGTAATGAGGCCAACAGTTAGAGACCACGTTTCAGTTCCATAAGTCATCACTGGCAACACACATTGATTGAAAACTTTTGTTTTCAGGCTTTGTGGTATTTTTACAGGAATACATATGCGCTCCCAATTGATATTTGCCATATACGAGGTATCCGATATTAGTTAACCTAACACTACCGGGTAGACAACATATTATTAAAAAATCATCTAAATCGGATAACATTTAGAGGTGGAAAACAGTACTTAGGCACTTTTTGTATAATAGAATTAGTAGAAGGGAGTACACACACAAAAAAAACAGATAAGAACTCGACTGGAACTCGATTATCTTTCTTGATGAGAGCGGCGCGTACTACCTATATAATTATTACAACTAGTAACTAACTAGTATAACAAGGTAGTTTTGCTAGTTACATATTAAGTAATCTGTGGTTTCGCCTAGTTTGCATGTAACCATCAGTCTTATTGCCTTGTAATCATCATAGTTGAGGTCTATAATAAACGTCCCAACGGCGGCGCCTTGTTCCGATCTCAAAGCGATAATAGTAATCACAGTTTTATTAGCACGCCCGCAGTTTCACCCGCGTTTCTTCATCATTATCTGCAGCCTGAAGACGTCCAACATAGGCCTCTCCACAGAGGGCCACTTTTAGCGACTGCTTTGCCCCCTGCATCCATCCATCGTTTTGCGAGTGATATGACCCGCTCATATTACCATTTCAACTTGCCAATCTTAAGAGCTATATCGGTCTCTTTAGTTCTCCTGAGGATCTTTTCGTTTCGGATCATAACTTGTAAAGACTTTAGATACTTGTAAGTTATTCCCATTACATTAATCCCATATCCCTGTCATCATCATCATCATCATTAACAGCCTGATGACGTCCACTGCTGAAGATAGGCGTCCCCCAGGGAGCGCCACTTTGAACGGCTGCTCGCATCCTGCATCCATCGGCTTCCCGCGGCATTCACCTGATACACCAGATTCCATTCCCATCCCCTATTTAATTTTCCCATTTCCCTGTAATAATTGTGTTTTTACTTAGAACGGAAAATTGTTACTAAATGCGCTATACAAAGACAACCTTGGAGATAAGATTATCATGTCTTGCGATATGAATTACTTGAAAACTAGGTGCGTGTGCTGGCATATCTTAGGGATATTTACTTACGGTATAATGTTATATAGGATCTCCTACAACAACGGGACACAATTAATTCATTGAATTTTACAAGTAATTGGTAATGCTAATTGGAGAAATAGAAATCAATATAAAAAGTGTTTATTACAGTAGTAGTAGTAATGTTAGTTTAAAGTTTAAACTAACATTACTACTACTTTAATGGGAATATGCCTTTATTGTTTAAACATTAAACAATAAAGGCATATTCCCATAAAAATATCAAAGTGAAACGTCATGTCGTCGTCTGTGTATTTGCTAAAAGCAATGATATAACCATGGATGAAATAAAAAAAAGAAGGATTGAGTTTTGATTGACATCGAACTGAAGCCCAAAATGGCGGACATTATACACATGTGTGTCAGATGAAAGTAGGGCGATCGGCTTCCTATGATGTGAGTGTGTGCGTGCCCCGCCTCGTACGTACGAAGCGTTCCGTCTTCCTAAGGGTGCTTCAGCTTCGGATCAGACGGGATTCCCTCCTTCTTTTTTTATTAGCTCCATGGATATAACACGATTAAAAATTACAATAGGTACTTGACACTGGCTAAATACACTGTGTGGACTGTAGAGCCAAAATATAAGAAAAAAAAAAAAACAAAAAATATCACCACCAAGATACGAGGTGGTACGAGGTACTGCCGAGACTAACGTGGTACTTAAATTATCGCGATTAAAATACCACGCTTCCTATATCCTTTTCCAGGGTTCAAATTATCTACATACCAAAGCGTATAAGAATTCAGCCATTTAGTCTTGAAAAGATAAACAGACAAAATTATGTAGGTACTTTCGAATCTATAACATCAGCATGAATGTGAATAGATTTGTTTGGGTTTTATTTAAATAATCGCGATATCCTCGTAGAGGATCAAAATCGAAATCAAACTAGGATTTCTTGTTGAGAACCAAATCATCCCTATTCAGAATAGAATAGGAAGCGTATTGTGTAGTTATTTATAGACCCCTTTGTCTCGTTATTAACGATTAATTAATTACGCATACCATACCCTATCAAAGGAGGTTTCGTATGTCAACTAATATTCTCCGCACGCTCTGACTGCACTATTACTTAATCTATGGCTTTGCCTGGAATATGGACAATCGAAAATGGTAAGCATACCGATTATGGACTGGATCTGGATATGGCCGTGCACTCAGACCACACAATAATAATAAAAGCCTGAACTATGTGAACAAAATTGAAGCTTAAAAGGCTAAATCGTACTACACTTGCATTCCCGAGCAATGGTCATAATGATGAAGGTGATGTGAAGCGTACGACCATCGAGGTAATTCATATAATTTATTAGACAATATATAAGTATGTATATTATGGTAGATACGAAATTAATAAAATTGTTATAGCCACAGGTACAATTGATGTGTATATTAACTCGCGGTTATAAATGTTGTAATTTTGCAGGCGAACATATTTTACTCATCTATTCCAGTGCAAATAAAATAAACAAGTGTTTTGCTTCAACTAGTCATATTTCGATTCAATAGGAACAAGAATTATCGCTAAATCGCCTTAATACTAAATATGAGGGCGAAACAAAATGGCATGATTATTTTAACGATTTGGTATTCCTTTTTCGGGCTTCACTTTCCAGTTTGGTCCCTGATCTTGTTTTTTTAGCCTGATGTCGGTGTGCGTATAGAGGCGCCAAGGGTTGAATGTTAAATAGACGTAGGTAAAATGTAAATGGATGTCGTTTACAGCGAAAACGAGATGTAATAAATAAATATTGACACGTGTATGGTGTAAACATAAACATAATACTTGGGTAACTATATTTTATTAAGTTTCCATTTTGATAGTTTTAAGTAGATATTATGTAGTGAGAGTGGAGAATTTTGTGAGATTATAAATCATTTATTTAGGTAAGTAGTTATATTTACGGTAGCCCATTTTGACCATGTTTTCCTAAAATTCAGTTAAGTAGAGTTATTAACGACTTTTGACCCGTAGTTAACCATAACTACGGGTCCAAATTATGTTATGTCTATAACATCATAACCGAACGTAACGATGTATTTGTTTTTTATTTTCCAGGAGAGGTGGGTTTTAAGTACTTAGGTTACCTAGGTACGTAAAGTAGTAATAAGAATTAACATGATAAGTAATAAAGCTTACAATACTTATTTAAGTCGTCCAAATATAAAGATTACGTGAATCCCATATGGTGCAAAGAAAACTCTAACAAATAGCCACAAGGTACATTAAATGAAAAGCTTCATTTTATTTTAAACTGCGGTTAGATAAAACTTTTAAAAATACAAACATGCCTATTCGTATAACGAGGAGTGCAAAGTACAACAAAGAAAATCGACCCAGGATAAGTGGAGTGGTTAGGGCTGTCACTCGTTTAAAAACTACTTATTAAGTCGAGTAAAATGTCAAAAACTATATTTATGACCTACGTTTTCACATTCTTCAATAGTCGGAATGATGCGTATTCAAAGGGACAGACAGAAAGACAAAAAATCCAAATAAATTGTATCTAAGTATTGTTATATCGATTAAGAAAAGAAGTGTTAAAGAAGCAGTCAACATTTTCAAAAATTATTCAAAAATAGATTTAGCCCCTTTACAGTTTTACTATAATCATGTAATAGATAGAAGATACAAGAAGAAGATAAGCAAATCTTGTAAGTTATGGCAACTATGCGAATACTTAAATACTTTTTGTTTGTAAATACATACTTAGAATACAAGGGAAAAGTAGTACTTATTGACCAACAAACGAGAAAAAAGAAAAAAAAAAAGAGAGAAATAAAAAAAAATTATAGAGCCCAGCAGCGACAACCCTAGGATGTGGTAGGCTAATATAATAGATAGTTAGGTATTTATGTTGCGGTGTCGCGTTACTCAGAGTTTGGCGGCAAAAAACAACAACAAAGAATAACCAGACCGATGGGGTCATCAGATGACAGGCCTGAATGCCGGAGTCATTGAGTAATTGGCTTCTAATTAAGCTCAATCTATTAAAATGTTATGTTATTTTATGTTACTCACTTTCAATTTCAAACTTAGATACTTGGTAGGGGGAGGGAATTTCCCGTAAAACAGAAATTTACCCCCCTTTTCTGAACTTTTTCAGTCAACATTTTGATTAGAATCAGTCTAATGATATTTTCCCAACATTCTGGTGGCAAAAGCTCTTTGTATTCGGCTTCGCCCGCGGCCAGGTTCAAACTGCACTTACCATCACCAATCTATTCCTCTTTTCAAAATAACTGTGATGCACGGGTCATTTACCGTTTACCATCTCCGCTTTTAAATCTAAGGGTGAGTTATTTGATCCATAGTTAAAGATAACCAATGGTTCCAAAACTAACAAATTTTAACCGATAGTCAAAGTTAAGGCTTAAATTAAAGTTAGTGGTGATTTCGAAAAACCCACCCTAAGGACTTGTCCTCCACGGGTTTCTCCGGAGAACATAAACCGATTTCTAAACAAAATACTAGAAAAAGTAGGTGGGTCTCTAGTCTACAGGTATAAAGGTGCCTACTCCGGGTACCGATAAATAAAGATGAAGGTCGTTCAATGGTGTATTTTGGAAGGTAACCTAATCTTAATGTATCCTTATGTTTAATCGATGTTGCCAGTGATTTTGATAAACCCGCGTATTTTACCTATATTTTGATTATGTAGTTATAAATGATAAATGGGCGTAGAACGAAGCGGTACCTACTTAGGGCCATTGTTGTTATTATGAATTAGAAATAATTTGATTATTATCCATTACTTGTTACCTACATGACAGGCAGGTAGTAAGTACTACTGGTACCTAATTAAAGACTAATCAATAAGTGATGAACGGAAAAAGCATTTCGTTCCGTGACTGACATTTTGCCGTCTACTTCTCACCAACTACGCTAAAAGTAGATGGCGCCAGGAAGTTTATGTCCATTTATTTTTATTTCCAAAACGGACGGGTTGAGTTTAAATGACTAATGGAGGTAATGAGGCAGCAAATACAGATGGAACTGGTATGATCATTTGTGGTAAATAAATTGTGTACACATACTCTGTCGTTTTATTGAAACTCCGCTGCAATAGCAGTTTGACTTTTTTTGTTTGATTAGTTTTTATTTGCGGGTAGGTTGCAGTAATTGCTATGTCTATGGTATGACTAATAGTACATTATATTAATTTTTATGGCAATCAAGGTCTTACTGAACGAACAATACCTAATCCTATGCAAAGAATTCCTCATTTCGCAACTAGCAAACTTTCGCGCAGCCCGAGCCGTTCCAAAGGACTTCTTTTAGTTATCAGGTTAGGTACCTTACCTATCTTGATACTAATCTTGTAAAAGTATAATTTTTTAATACTTATAATGCTTGGCGCTTATAATAAAAGGGCACGTAAGATCTTATCAGGTTTAAAGAATGTTAAACCGAATCAGCATTTTCAATGTTGCTAGCACAAAGGAAGTGGTGGCATGGCAACCTTGGGAAAAGTTAAGTCTGTGCCGATGAAACTGCACGAATATTGCACCTAATATTTTTGTTAAAGTCACGAACAAAGATTGACGTTGGCTGCACACAAGTTCACTCGGTAGTGAAGTAAAAACAGTACCTAAGTATATTATATTATTCTAATAAAGTATTAAATGACGCTAAACTAAATGTTACCTACTTATCTAGGGTAGGAAGATCCGCTGCAGTTTTTGTTATCATTTCCATTTTCCATATCGCCGCTTCACATCACAATCAAACAATCCCTTCAACATCGTACAATCTCCAGAACTTTATCTCGAGTCATTGTTCGTTGAACATTATTTTATGTTTTTTAATATCGTACCGCATTTCCATGTAATCATAAAACCAGCTGTGTGTTAAATAAATCAAGTAAGAAAGCAGCTCAATCGGGCAATGCGTTTGCATACAACGTACACAATACAAGCTTGAATATACTTATCAGGTAATATAAGCCCTCCTGTTGAGATTGTAAGGAGTATTATTGGTTGCAGGTTTACTTGCTGACTGGAACCCAGGAATGCACAGAGCGCATGCGCGGCGTTCATAATGAAAATGAGTGCGGTACCCGTCACGCCAGCCCATGCGCAACCGTTACCCGAACACAATTCTATTCCCGATCAAACCCAAACAAAACCAATCTTTTATCCAACGCAATAAGAATTATAAGAAACGCACGATCAACTTTGTAGGTTACAGAACGGGTATAAACGCCTTATGCAGCGCCCCTGAATAAGAAACTCAGATTTATCGATTGAATTTTTCTCGATTGTTTTTATCGATGATCGATGGAAAATAATATGTCGCGCACCATTTTATGATACGGGGACATCTCCCGTTTTGGGATGGTTGAATTTTATGTGGTTGTTATTGCCACAACGTATCGTGAGCAGAATCCATCACTGAAGAGTTATAGAGCATTTATGTTATGCTAATTTAGTTTATATCGCTAACTTATGTTAGCGATATAAACTTTTACAATAATCATATCGTAATAGTTATTTATGATATTAGTGCGGTAAGTTGGTTTTTAAATAACGAGTTGACAAAGACGTAGTCGAGGGCTTACCATAGTCACGAGTTTGTAAAAACCAATATCCGACCGTGTATCATACAACGTTTTTCAACACATTTGCGAAAAAACAGTACCACAGATACTGAAGCTAACATTGTTTATTAGTGGGAAAGTAGCAACAAACAATCTTTGACGTTTCTAATCTAATGTGAAAATCTAGTAGGTACAGTTACCACCACTCTACTAGAGCATAACTTAGACTGGACTATGACTAAGACTTATGTGTATAATTCTATAACACGATGAAAAATTGTACTGCAATACTGATTCTAGCTAAATAGACTGATGTGTGGAGCCATAACATAAGAAGAAAAAATGATCTAAAATGGCGCCCATTTACAAATACAAATAGTGCCAAACATTAACACTGGAAAAAGCAAAAGTTTTGAAAAATAATACAATGCAACGACGTGAACTTTTCCGCGTTCCCACCAAAACTCCGACATAGGTACTTAGGTGAGAGTACCTATGTTTCCGCACGGTCCGTTGTATGGTGCGTCATAATTAACTTTCGAACAATGTATACAGGCTTCGTAAATGCATTTTTTTGAGCAAATGTGTTGAATAAGTTTATATCGATATCATAACTTAGAACTTCTACTAAACCTGAATAGAATGTAGATCCATCCAACAATGACTTAAATAATAGAGGCACATCAAAGAGACTGACACGTTAGACATGTGTAGTAAGATAAGAGAATGATAAATGCTGAAGATATTTCTCACGTTTGTAGAAGAACTTTTAAATCGGGGTCTTCAGAATATTTGTCCAATATCTTTAAAAAAGAAGGTTGCAAAAAGCAACAACAGCATTAACAAAATTTGATATAAGTATGATCATTTGACGTAAAAAAAACTTGGATTTTCAAAAGACGACGACAATACGACATACGGGAATATAAAGAAGATAAAAACTACAAAAACCACATGAAACCATAATATTATAATCCCTTCTCTAACGAGTTAGCCATCTACGCACCACCGTTTACCTATTGAAGTAGGTGCCTCACAAGAGTCTCTCATTATATCATCATAATTAAGCTACGTAGCCTTTAACAGCTAAACTAAATCCTATGACTTTGATCACCTAGACCGGTACCAAATTACCAATGCGTCTCGTCGCCACCTGCTGGGCAAATATTTTATTCATACGTGGTCCCATCTATGTGTTAAACCTCATGTAACTTACATTACTGGTTTTTTCTCGGAGCGTCTTCATAAACAGGTGGTAAATTAACATTTTCAACGAACGAAACTTGTTGGGAGTCAGCGGAATCTTTATGCCTACCTACTTTAATATGACACATGGAAATATTCGAACGTGGTACTTTTAGAGTTCAAAACGCTGTATTAGATTTTATGAACTAGTGATTTACAATATTGCTCGAGCTAAGCGCATTTTTTTGCGTGAGTGCGTGTGGACTGTGGACTCTGTGGAGTTGTGCACTGTCCTTTATTTTTGGAATAGCTGATTATATCGGAGCAATTTCTTCACATGCTGCGGTTTCATACATAATGGGTGCAGTCAGCGCAGTCATTAGCGTGCAATCTGAATGCATTGCAGATGGTCATCAAGCCGTAATTCAAAGTCATTCCATGTTATTGCTTCTGATAATACCTAGTACATAATTCATTGAGCAAGCCTTGTTTTAAAATTGAGGCTATTGTTATCGATATGTTTGTTTTTAACACGGCATTTTGTTAAATTATCTTGTTCATGCAGTTTGAGACCATGCCAAGGGAGTCTTGACTACTTAAAATTCATATTATTTCGAGACCCCTCAAATCCATTACTAGCAGACATAAGTATTTAAGAAGATACTTGTATTTATTATTTTCTTTTGTTACCCAGGTATTGGTTTGCTTCAAAAGTTTAAACTAACAGTCAAATATGTTTGTTGAGATCATTTCTACACCGAACCATAGTGTAGTATTAGTATTTATTACACTATGACCGAACCGACAGACTAAGGATGATGACATTCGCGTAGCTCAGTGTTTTATCTTAGCTTTTCTCTTTATGAATATTAGCGGTGACTCTTAGCATAGAACATTTGCTGCAATCATGTATGAAATTCGATTTAAAATGTCGAACAAGATTGAATCAACTCCGATCTGTGTTCAGTTAAATTTTGGGATGTCCACTTTGCATACAATGCATTCAATTGTTCGGCACTCTTTGAAACGAATTCCATAACAAAGTGAACTTATTGTCTTTCGTATGCGAAATAATAAATTTACAATATCATTAAACTGGTTATAATTGTTGCTTCCTTGTAAAAAGTATACTTATACTTAATGTATATTTTCTCCATCCGTCATAAAATTGTGATCAAAAAGAAATATATACATACTTCCCACTTCCCATGTAAAATATTACTTCCAAAGTCCGCCAACGATAATATCTGATTATTTTATTATGTTTGTTGAGGAGAAATAGAGCAAAATTCACTTTTTTATGAGAATGAATGACGTGACTAGCCATTCACCTGATGTTAAGCGACACGGCCACCCATAACAGTTGCAGTTTTGTGTGTCATGCTCAAAGGTATTTAATTCATTTATTATGTATTAATCATTTTCTTCTCCTATCCTTGTTTACCAGTTACCAGACGCCGCTGACTCTGGGGGTAATTGTTGCCAATCAGCCATTCCGCGTTATTAGATAAAATGTGAACTCAAGACCTTTGCATTTAGCAAATTAACCTATTTAATAGTCTCTTCATTGAGACAATAAACAGCGTGTCAGGATTTAAAAACCATATCGCAATAAGAAATACAAGTTGAATAAGAGTTTTTGAACGAGTGTCATATGGTTTGGTACGACACGGTAATAAACTACTGTAGTTAGCGGTAACCAACACTGCTTCCTTCACAAAGATTTATGTGATTTGAAAGTAATAAACTTGAAGTAGGTAGTAAACATGTAATTATTTTGTGAAAGTGTTTTGATAGGCATGTAGATAATAATGAAAGTGACAAAACCATGACATCATCTAAAAAGCACGTTGCTGTTGAAACATGAATTAAAAAGATAATGAATCAAAATGATTACCACTTTGAAACTAGATTTCGAAATCTGACTGCGTGGGTCCTTTTGAAATGTTTATGGAATTTAGCAATAGGTATTCTAAAACTGAAGGCGTTGGTTCATAGAGATAAATATAATAATTAACCTACTAAGATAAGTATTAATCAAAATCGTACATCATTTTGTTATTCGATTGCCAAGCTAAGCAAGCATATATTTTTTGAAACGTAGTAACAAGATAGATTACCGGTACGTTTTTAAATATTTTGCATTGTTCTAAATCCATGTCCTTTTGTCTCTGTTTACATTTTGTTCTTGAATCAAACCAATCCATTCTTATTCCACCACGAAAGGAATTTGGAACAGCACGTTGTCCCTTTCAACGAAATTCATTTCAATCAGCTTTCTTTCCGTTATATTTATTTATACTCATTTTATAATTAGATACCTACTTTCTTTCTTCAACATTAATTACCTCTACTGATACTGTGATTGTATTGAGTAAATATAATAAGTTTTAAAGAAAATTCAATCAAACCATCGACGATTTCAACATGAGATGTACCTAAGCTAGCTAAGCTCTACATGCATCGGTCTTTCGCCTGTGAGTAAACTGTTATCGCATAGCAGTAATAAGTTGTATGTCACGATCTGACTTACACGTGTTAGAGAACAGGTTTGGGAGAACGTTTTGTAAAACCAATGCTTATTTGGCTTTCCTTTCGAACTCGTGAAGTTGATACTACATACTGTGGACTGCAGTGGAACTAGATTTCAAGTATCTGTTGTGGTGAAGGTAAACACAGGTATAATGATTTTATTAGCAGGGTTTCCTTGATAGAATATTCATATTATAAATTTTTTGCAATTTTATGTTTCTAAATATTACTCTAGCCTTCTGAAGAGTAAAGAGGTACGGCATGTCGATATGTCTATCTTTGTATAAGTACTTGTATAGTTATAAGAGAAATTTCAGTAATCACTTCAGATTCATAAATGCTGTAGGTACCTTAGTTGGTTTGTGATTTGTAATCTCTTTCACTACATGTTACTCTATTCTCTAATATCCGTAAGATACAAAATGAATTAAATTTTTATTTGGTCAGGGGACTTTGCGGTTTACCTCCAACTCTCTGAGATGTACGTTAAAATTCTACTTTCACGAGAATAATTAGCAAGCAGTCCAAGATTCTAATCAAAAGATAGAATCATACTCATAATAAATACGCGGTCAAAACAACTGCTTGCCAGAAGTGCCAGACGCGCTGGCGTTTGTTCTCTTACAGACTTACATAATGCAATGTAGTGGTACGTGGCAATAGTCAGGCTGAGAATGATAGACTTGACCGCTCAACCAGGAAGGTCGTGGGAAGGAAGGTACCCGTTGATTATCTCTCTAAGCGCTTACTTGACAATGTATTCAATCACTCTTCATTGAGAAACTAAAAGGAACATTGGTTTGATAAGATATTAAAAATAAGTAGATATACCTAAACAGAGCCTGAGGGTCTAGCAAAGATTTCTTTCCATTGGCGTTTGGCGTTAACGCTAATTGTAAAGGGATCTTCGCTAGACCCCCTGTAACGTTTGAAGAAGCTCTGAATAAGCAAGAGCCATCAAGCTTGACTTGATTCTATAAAATGGTGTTTCTTACAAAATTGGTGATGATACAGGCAATGGAGAAGTTGTAGAATTATTTATTTAATAAATTAGAAATGAGTTTAATATATCTTACTGTCATTCATTCATTCATGAAAAGGGCATGAATGACTCTATTATTAATTATTGTTTTCCTTATTATTTCCTCGTCACATGACACTATTGAAATTAACAACCATGACAGATGCTTATGAAATACCAACCACTGACACCATTGAAAATATATCATCATTGAATTTAATTGCAATAGAACAATGGGTAGGTACATATATATATTAACTAGGCATAGGTACGTAGTACTATTGTAATCTATTCTGTAGTATAGGGTGAGTAGAGTATAAGTACCCCTAGTATGGATAACACGCATAACATCATTAATACAAGGTGACCTTGAATTGATATGGAGTAAATCTACACCCCAAGGTAGACCATGTTTCTTCTACGACTTCACTAAATCAATAGTTTTTCATTGAAGAAATGCCATGTAAACTTTAAGTTCGAAAATAGCCTTAGCGCAGCTGGGTGGTTGAACTTCGTCCTTGACCGAGTGCACATAAATGAGTTTAACTACCTGTGTTTAGAAATGAATTTATGGTATCTATCTTGTTAACTCTCGTAGCGATCGCACGTGCAATCTTGGAATTGGAATTATTTTTTACCATGGAGGTTTGGAAACACCCAGTTTCAAGTAAGGCTCTCACAACTTGTAGGGTATCATGGTCCCAGTTCCCCCATTTCGGGATAACATACCAATTCAAGGTCACCTTATATAGTCCCACTACTTGACGAACCATAGATATACAAAGGCCTAGTTCTGTCTGACCGAGAGACCGAAATCTCTTTTAACTTATCACAAATCCATACATCAGAATTAAATCGCCCACAGAAGCGAGTCGCTTTCTCCGATTGGAAAGAAATGCTTAGTAATTACATCGGGATGTGTGAAAGTAGGTGGTTTGCTGTGTTTGTTGTGCTGGTAATCATACGCTGATGATGATTGGGCAGTTGTGTTGTGAATGAGGCGTCGACATGTTTGCTGTTGTCGGTGGCTATTGGCAAATAGTTATTCTTCTCTCGTATCAACAATGTCAACATGTGGGTTTGGTTGGGTAAATTTGGGGTCATACATTTTTTTTATTTTCCCCACTATTAGGAAAGTCAGAATAAAGGATTTCCAACCACCAATCAGCTGCTTTTTAGGCACAGTTTAACTTCTATAGGTGTATTTGGATTATACTTAACTAGTTCACCCAAAAAGCTATTCGACGTTCCAAATCAATTAACAAGTTAAGTAAAATTATTAGTGCATAATAAAGGTCGAAAATCGCAAACCAAGCATGTTGTCTTAGAGTAAGTTGTACATGTCATGTCTTTTTTTCTTTTATTCAACGGAAGTAAGAAGTTTTCCTCTTCGGTTATTTTTAAAGCACACAAATTACGAGTCACTGACCTGTCTTATTCATAGCTCAGTTTAAAAAATCTGTCCAATATTTTTGCTTGTTTATTATTACAGCTGTATTTAACGTCGGCTTTCGACTAAGTCAGACTGAGTGTTAGGAAATAGGAATTGGGATTTTATTCCCTCCGAAAATCTGATAGAACATCATACGTTGTATTGAAATGTGGCTAACTAGCTGTAGCTATCAAAGCGTGGCCAAAGTACCTGCAAAAATGGTATAGGTAGCGGAATCTCTGTAAGTGCCTATTGGTATTCTCAATTCTGAATACAAGAATTTTAAAAAATTAAGCAGGTATTTACGTATTACAGCTTCTTTTCCATATTTAGTAGGTACCTACGTATAAAAGCACTTTTAGATATAACTCTGAATACGCGCTGAACATAATTTTCAATCTGAGAAGCTTCCTGCTTCTCTGCTTTGCTGCAGAGCAATATTTCTTGCGTCACTCACTACATGGCATGGCAGTGCAGCGGTGAGGTTCAAAGGCTCAGAGTCAGAGCCTACTGAGATCATAAAGGGCTGGATGCAATTTTGATTTTAGATGCATTTTGACAGACTTAGATTAGTTAGATCACAAACCGGTATAGTGATTGAGTAGCGTGCACTGCACTATAAAAATGACGCCGATGACGAAAATTTCATGAACATTAAACAAAGATAGATAAATCTATCACTATTTATTCAAAGCCGGCATCGGCAGCTTGAAAAGAAATAAATTAAATTATGGTTTGTAGTCTGGTAGTCTGGACAATTTTCTACAGATAATTAGGCGAAACAAGACACTGTTTTCTTGACTGTCTGTGTGTGTCTGTGTTGTTTTGTTTTTTTCTTATTATTACCATTTAATATTGTATTTAAAACCTGAAAAGTAATTCCTCATTTATTTTAGCATCACCAAACAGCTAACATGCGGTGCAGTGAGCGGCAACCTTCATTCTTTAGAAATCCGTTGCATTAATTAAATTAGAAAAAATGCCTATTTCCCTTGTTTATGACGCTTTCCGGCATTTAAAGTAGCTGTAACCTGGTTAATGGATCTATTAATCTGCCAAGTATGATATGAGTAACGGTATCTTTAGTTAGTTAGTTAATTTCGTAATGGGCGTCATTATTGATCAATTTATTATTATGTCAGACGATAACCTGATGGGAAACATTTTAGGTAAATATAGGTAGGTTCTATGTAGTCCTTGGCCTCTTTGCCCTCTCCGCTGGTAACTTCATAGAAATCATAATAGCCTTATTATTACGATTTCTATGGGTAACTTGATACTCCGAGGACAATAAAAATTGTACGCTAACACGCCGACCTCAGAATACAATTTCTATTGTCCTTGTTCTCTAAGCACATTCCTGATCTCGTCCAATCCTATAACTAACTTTTTTACGTCGTCATCAAATGCACCGCCCGCTGTAATGATGACCTCGATAAAGCTTGGATCCAGTTCCTCCTTTTTGTTTTAGTTTCATTTATTAATCTCCTACTTTAAGTTCACTTCACGATTATTTCATAACTTCACTTTTAGATGCTATCAGTCTGTAGGTATAATATCAGTTATTCTTATTGTCTGAATGATACATTATTAAATTTTCTTTTCGAATTCCATTCCTAATTTTTACATAATCTTTACTCTTGATAAGGTCTTCCATTTCACCAAAATATTTGGTGAAATTGTTTCAACATCATTAATTAAAATATCACTACTAACTTTGATTCCGATATAAAATAGCGACCTAACGGAGGCACTAAAACTCAAAATCCCTTCGCCACAAGGCCCTCCAACGAGACATCAACAAAAAATAATACAAGAGATCCCGAAGGGCACCGTGGAGCCTTTCCTAAAAGGTAATCGCTTGGAGGCAGTATTTTTTATTCGTTTTACGAAGGCAAGCCTACAAAGGCTTGGGGCAGCTGGTAGTACAGCTGTACCTATTTACTTCACCTGGCCTTAGAATAGTTGAGACAGAATGCGGTTACTTGCCCAGATAGCATGCGTACCGAGACAAAAATTTCTCGACACTTTTTCTCGTGAGGTACCGTGACAAGACTATGGTATCGCATGAGTGTGTCTCACTCTACAGCGACGATAAGATTTCTCGCGGTGCGCATGCTAGGCCATCGTCTGGCCCTACTTGTTGACTTTGCATTGTTATCAATGCTGTTTTGGTATCTGAATCAGCTGACGGTGACACCGAAACACGATAAGGGGCGTTGAAATTGATCGTGGAAATGACTTTGATGGAAATATGGTGAACTGGTGAAGTAAAATTAAA
The DNA here is from genome assembly GCA_963580505.1 of Ennomos erosarius. Classification (NCBI taxonomy): domain Eukaryota; kingdom Metazoa; phylum Arthropoda; class Insecta; order Lepidoptera; family Geometridae; genus Ennomos; species Ennomos erosarius. The sequence continues at coordinate 3,248,245 of OY756983.1, read as the reverse complement.
GAAAATAATTTTAAAATTGTTACTTAAGTAGTTTATTAAAATAGATATGTAATTGTTTTATTATAGATAGTAAAAAGGTAACTACAGGGGGTTCTCCTTCTACGAGTAAAACGTAGGTGGTAAACTTGGAAATCTTGGTAAACTGTATTAGAATTCAGGATAGATACTACTTAGATCATTTCCATTTCAATCAAATGTTGATTGGAATCACCATTCACCATTGCTTACAAAAAATTATAAATGTTAACGGTTGTGTTAGGAACGATTTATTGAAACAGTAAAATCAGTAATAAAATTTTGGTAATATAAAAGCAGCATAATAATTCGAAGCTCTTAGATCCATCGAACGAAGCAGCAATCAAAAAGCTTCGAACGAATCATCTAGGTTCTTACCTACTTATTCTGTCGAATAAAACACATCCCAATGATGCTAATTCATCTTCTCAATGGTTACATTATATACGAAAGCCTGTACTAAACAGACAATACCAAAAGTGCATTTGGTGTAGGTACTTATCTAAATATCTAGGGCTAGGGCATGTTATTGTGCTACCAATCGATGCACTTGCCTTGACCTACTTCGTCCTGATAGCTTGCAGCAGGTAACTAATACCCGAGTACTTGTACCATCAGCTTTGTTGAACAGAACACTTACAAACTAATTGTAGCGTATTCGCATCACTATTTGGTAAGATTTCGCATCTGTGGCGGCGAGCGAGGCACGTCCCTATCCTGACCCCCTCCTACCCCCGGGCTCCCCGCCCGCGCCCACTCCGTAAAAAGCTACTGCCGCGCGCGCATGCAATTTTGCAAAACAAACAATAATAACAAGAAAGCTTCACATAAACCGTATTAATTAACCGTCCCAGTGTGTCCAACTATCCAGCTCACATTCCCACGGCACAGGTGAGTGTTTTCGTTTTACCGCACATAGAAAAGTGATCCTGTCGAGCCAAATAGTGTTTGTGCAAAATCTGAATCAGACGCCATATTTTTTCGTGTAAGTTTTGTTGCTTAAAGTTTATCGAAAATGCCACCTAGTCAAATGAATAGTTTAAAATACGAGTTTTTATGTGAAAAGATTAATGCGTTGTATGTTGCTGCATCTACATTAGATTTCAGTCAAGAACAGAATGTAGTCAAGTTTACAATCCGATGTACCGGTCTCGACACGATTTGTTCTGATGTTGAGGAATGTTTTCTAAATCTTCAGTCCACAGTCAAGGACGAAGACACATTAGATTCATTACGAAAAAAGTTCGCGTTGTTCGAGGAACAGTGCCTAGAGGTTAGGTATAAACTAAGCACATTTGCGACGCAGCCAAATGTCGACTCTAAAGCAAGTATACATAAAGACCTACCTACGCACTGCACCTCAAGCAAACAAACTGAAATAAACTGCCGTCTTCCGGACATCGGATTACCCCGCTTCACGGGCAATTATTGTGATTTCCCTAGTTTTCTGAATTTGTTTGATGCCTTAGTACATAATAACGACAGGTTGAGTAACGTACAGAAAAAACATTATCTAACGAGTTGTCTCTCGGGCGAACCTGCCAATCTCATCAAACACTTGACGAACATTCCTGACAATTATGAAGTGGCGCGAAAATTACTGCTCGAACGTTATGACGACAAAAGGTTGATCGCCGACACGCATCTTTCGGCAATAATGTCATTACCTACAGTTTCCGCTAAAAATGCTTCTCAGTTGCGTAACTTCGTAAATGTACTGCAGGAAAATACGAGTGGCCTGACCAGTTTAGGGTTCCCCGTCAAAGAGTGGTCTCTCTTACTACTACACATATTTACGAGAAGACTCGATAGTGAATTACGAACTAGATTTGAACTAGGGCATCAGGACGTGAAAATACCTACATTCAATAATTTATTGACTTTTCTGAGCAACTATTGTAAAACATTAGAAACGACTGGCGTATGTCAACAGAGTAGCGGCAAGTCATCAAATAGCACTATGCCCAATAAAAGTAGCAAAATGTCCTATGCGTCCAGTGTTGTTTCCGCGGAGCCGGCAGTACGTAACAACAACAACAACAGCGGAGGGCAAACGGTGTCGTGCCCACTTTGCAGCGGCGCACACCTCATGTTTAAGTGTGTGAAATTCACATCATTGGATTTAAAATCACGAAGCAATTTAGTTAAATCGAAAAATCTGTGTTTTAACTGTTTACGTCCACACAGGGTAGTAGACTGTTACTCGCGATCGCGCTGTCAAAATTGCTCACGCAAACACAACACGTTGTTGTGTTCTAACGACGAACAACAGTCAAGTTCGAAACCTAGCGCCAACGAAACGCAAGCGCCCAGCGACAAACAGGTGACCGCTCACCACGCAAGCACATCCGTAACGATGTCTCCAGCGACGACGAACGAAGTACACGTGCTATCTCTGTCACACTCGTGCGATCCGCGCTTCAACGATAGCCACGCGCGTCACTCACTGCTCGCAACGGCCATAGTCGAGATTTCGGTTGCTAGGAACGGGGAATATCGTTCGGTCCGTGCGTTGTTGGACCCCGGTAGTATGGCGAATTTTATAACAACGTCTTGCCTTCAGGGATTAGGGTTGAGGTACAACAAAACCGACATATCGATATCGGGTGTCGGCGAATCCAATAAAGTACACCCTAAAGGTCAGATAGATATGTACCTAAAAAACGAGTCCGGACCGCCCCTGTGCGTAGAATTGCTAGTGCTACCAAAAATTACCGCGCCTTTACCTACATCGAATATCGATACCACACTTTTGACAAAATTTAGTCATCTTCGGTTGGCCGACCCGCGATTTCACGAAAAGGGTCATATCGACATGTTGTTAGGGGCGGGGGCCTGCGCGAAGATTTTTAACGGACCTAAGTTAAATGTAGGTGAAGACTTACCCACCGCATTCGATACGATTTTTGGTTGGGTTTTAATGGGGGACATAACCGGACGACCATCCGAACTTCAGTCATTGACTTGCGTGACATCCATTGATGAGACATTGAAAAAATTCTGGGAGATAGAGGAGGTAACGCAGTTTAAGCAGACCGATCCTAACGATATTATGTGTGAGGATCATTTTAAGCAGACGCATTCGCGTACTCAAACGGGGCGTTTTATCGTGCGATTGCCCTTCAGACAGGGTGACCATGATATTGGCCAAAATTTCGGGGACACCTTGCACATAGCTATCCGTCGGCTGTTATCGCTGGAAAATAAATTCAAACGTGACGAACGCTTAGAGACACGGTACAAAGATTTTATGCGAGAATACGTTCAACTGGGACACATGCAGCCAATCGAACCTTCGATTGCACAGCGTCTTCCAAATTACTTCATCCCTCATCACGGGGTGTATAAGAAGGGTACGGAGAAGATCAGGTGTGTTTTTAACGCCTCTTCCAAAGGCCCCGGTGGGAAGTCGTTAAATGATGAGTTATTAGCTGGACCCAAGTTGCAGCAGGATATTGTCGATATTATCCTCCATTTTAGACTACACGAAGTAGTATTCTCCGCGGACATTAGACAAATGTATCGCCAAGTTTTAGTGCACCCAGATGATCGACAGTATCAGTTAATCGTATGGCGCGACAACAGTGAGCTCGAAATTCAAAAATTTCAACTCAACACGTTAAGTTACGGAGTTACTACAGCGGCATTTCTCGCGATGCGTTGTTTACATGAGCTAGCTCATCAAGGCAAGGAGACGCATCCTCATGCCTCTCAAATTCTGCTCAACGATATATTCGTTGACGATATTGTTACTGGAGCGAGTTCATTGGCCGAAGCTCAATGCATGAAAACTGAGCTGATAGACCTTTTAGGTAAAGGTGAATTCGAGCTTCGCAAATGGATGAGCAACGAGCCTCAGTTGCTTACAAATCTGCCAACTGAGCACTGTGAGCTACAATTCACTGAGAATGACGACATGTCATTAAAAATATTAGGATTCAAGTACAGTCCAAAAACCGATACCTTTTCGTATCAAGTATCGTTAGACAGCGACTTGTGCACCAAACGCATAATCTTATCGAGAATTAGTTCCATTTACGACCCAAACGGGTGGTTGGCACCCTGCGTTGTTTTTGCGAAAATTCTCATGCAACGTCTGTGGACGTTAGGTCTTGATTGGGACGAAGTGCCTCCTCTCGATGTAGTAGAGGATTGGCAACGCTTTTGCAATGATCTTCATCATCTGCAAAACATATCTCTGGAACGCAAAGTTTTGCCAAATTCGGTTCAGCATTTTGACCTACACGGTTTTAGCGACGCTTCGCAGTCCGCGTACGCTGCTTGTGTTTACATGCGTTGCGTCCATATTGACAACTGTGTTACCGTGCATCTGCTCATAGCCAAAACGCGCGTTGCTCCGATCAAACAGAAACTAACGGTGCCAAAGTTAGAACTATCAGGTGCTCACCTTTTGGCTCGTCTATTAGTTCGCGTAGCTGACTCGCTTGGACTGCGAACGAGTCTACATCGGAATACGTACGCCTGGAGCGACTCGTCCATAGTTCTCTGTTGGTTGCGCACTCAGCCGCACCTTCTTAAAGTTTTCGAATCCAACCGTGTTAGTCAGATTCAAGCGTTGGTTTCCCCTGAACAATGGCGTTACGTACCGACTGCTTTGAACCCGTGTGACCCAGCCTCGAGGGGTATCTCGCCTCAAGAATTAGTTAGTCACGAACTGTGGTGGGGTCCGGCATGGCTCACACGTGATCCGGAAACATGGCCACCGCCATGTGAACAACTCGAACGTAATACGCTTCCCGGTATGAAGAAGCCTGCTCAAGTAGTCGCTGCTGTAACTGACAAAGAAGTGGCTGATCATTCTTTCATTCAAAACTGTAGCTCGTTCACCAAGCTCGTGCGGGTTACTGCTTGGCTGCTTCGTTTTGAATACAACAGTCGAAAATCGAAACCAAGGTTTCTGGAAACAGGGCCTTTGACGGGACCCTTAAGTAGCGAAGAATTGAAACGTAGCCTTCACACGCTCGTCAAGTGCGTTCAGTCCCAAGCGTTTAGCAAAGACATACGCAACCTACAGGCAAACAAGCCCTGTAGTACCGGAATGATACGATTACAGCCTTTCATAGATGACGATGGATTACTGAGGGTAGGAGGTAGGTTGATCAATTCATCTCTTAGCTACTCTTCGAAACATCCACTCGTACTCCCACACTCGCATCATTTCACTAATCTGGTTGTAGACTATTATCACGTCAAGTACTTGCATGCAGGGCCTAATGCATTAATGTCTCTCCTTCGAGAACAATTTTGGATTCTCTCAGCTCGACGCGTCATACGGAGCAGAGTTTATAAATGCATCAGCTGTTTCAAGTTAAAATGTCAACCGCCTCAGATCAAAATGGGTGATTTACCGGCAAGTCGAGTTACAGAATCTCAACGACCGTTCGTTTCAATTTCGATAGATTTCGCGGGTCCATATAACACAAAATCGAGTTCATTGCGCAATGCCAAAATAGTGAAGTCTTATCTTTGCGTATTCGTGTGTTTCACGACCAAATCGGTTCATTTGGAAGTAGTCAGCGACCTTACTACCGAGGCATTTTTAGCGGCACTAAGAAGGTTCGTCGCTAGGCGCGGTCTGCCTAAAGAAATTTGGTCCGATTCAGGTTCGAATTTTAAGGGTGCGTGCAATGTACTAGAAAAATTCAAACGAGATATTATTCATGATCCCGATTTAAACCACTTTTATTCGGAACATTTCGTTCGATGGCGTTTCGCGCCTCCATTGAGTCCCGCTTTCAACGGACTAGCTGAAGCAGCTGTCAAATCGAGCAAATCGCATTTGAAACGCGTTATAGGCGATCGACCTTTAACATTCGAGGAGCTAACGACAATTTTCGCACAGATAGAGGCGATATTAAACTCACGGCCATTATGCCCTCTATCTAATGACCCCAATGATTTAGCCGTATTGACACCGGGCCACTTCATAATTGGGTCACCTCTGGTTTCTATACCCGAAGTTCCTCCTGTTGAATCCCCGCGAGTCAACTTACTAGCGCGTTGGCAACTCCTTAGGAATATGACGACAAATGTATGGAGACGATGGAGTCATGATTATCTCCACACTTTACAACAACGGGCTAAGTGGTATACCACCCAATACGATGTCAAAATAGGCGACTTAGTTCTGGTCAAAGAGGACAACTTACACAGTTTACAATGGTGCACGGGTAGGGTGACCAAGCTTTTTCCTGGACGTGACTCAATATGTCGGGTCGTGGAAATCATGACCTCCAAGGGACGTTTCACTCGTAGCTTAGCAAAGCTTGTCCCTTTACCATGTAACACAGACTAACATTATAAGTACCTATTATAAGTAATAAGTTAGTTTTAAGTATAGTATAGTCAACAAGCAATCTTTTAATACAGTCCATTCGCTAAAATATCTCAATTGTCTAAGTAGTTAATATCATTTTGTAAGCAGCAAGATACAACTTATTAGTCATTGTAATACCAGAATCATTCAGCGTAAAGTTAACTTTTGTGTTTGAAAAAGGAAAAAGGGTGACCCCTTTTTGTGGGGGGCCATGTAGCGTATTCGCATCACTATTTGGTAAGATTTCGCATCTGTGGCGGCGAGCGAGGCACGTCCCTATCCTGACCCCCTCCTACCCCCGGGCTCCCCGCCCGCGCCCACTCCGTAAAAAGCTACTGCCGCGCGCGCATGCAATTTTGCAAAACAAACAATAATAACAAGAAAGCTTCACATAAACCGTATTAATTAACCGTCCCAGTGTGTCCAACTATCCAGCTCACATTCCCACGGCACAGGTGAGTGTTTTCGTTTTACCGCACACTAATGAACATTGTGTAGCAGAGGAATAGTTAATTCGTGTTTTGTCTTGTTCTATTGAATTCGAAATGGGTAAAGATGAAAAAAGAGAAAACAGTAAGTAGCTATTCTACTCTATGCAGTGTTTATTACGTAAACAAGTTACAATATAAACGACCAACCTCTTATAAATGTACCCTACGGGCTACGCGACGCCCCAATGCGGGTATATTCTAAATAGTTTGTTTAATCGTAATGATTTTTGTTGTGCAACTTTTTGGATTCTAATAGTTCCTAGAGCAAGACAGCGTAAGAAGTTGATATAAGATTGTCTAGTCTAGTATCCATATTGTATAATATACGTGGTGCCTACGTAACTTTGATGATCATGACCTAATGTATTAAGAATGGGTAGAGGAGGAAATCAATTCAATTGGTAGAGGAGGAAAATCCATAGACAAATCTACACAGGTAGATTAATTCTTCATGCGTAGATCTATATACCACACCTCACAACATGTAAGAGTTCATTCCGACTGAGCTAACGAGGTCCCATTAAAGTACTTATTATAAAAACTTTAATGGTAGTCTGATTCATTGAAATCGTGACTAATATTGGCTAGCGTAAGTAGGTAAGTATTTAAATATATTTTGCATCAGTATATTTCAAACGCAGGATGTTTTATACAACTCAATAATGAGCCTTGAAATGTTGCCAATTAAGCTGTAATGAGAAACTAGTTCTATTCTATGCAGGAATTGTACTTCTATAAAATACAATAAACTGTGCCTACCTACTTGTAATAAGTAATTAAAATACTGAGGTAAGTAAGTAATTAAGTAAGTACCTTATATTGTTTTTGCGTCAATAAAATAAAGATTGAGTAGGTAGGTGCCTAGTGGTTTATTATTGTCCAGAGATAGACATACTTAATTACTTAACTTATCCAGTACTGAAATCTAGGCTTGTAAATTTTAATTAGTGAAAAGAGATGAATATTTATACCTACGTTCAAACACATTTTCTTCAAAGATTGCACAAATGCACACCGCCTAATATAACTAACACTGTTAATTAGTATAATTCAGATCACAGCAACTAAAAGAGCTAATAATGACGACACCGTAACACAAAACAATAAAGATAATGCACTAATGTAACAAATAAGCGAAAGAACAAAATAAAACAAGATAAGGTTCCATCACTACGAAATGGCTTCCAAAATTGTTTTCATAGAGCAACATAAACATAAGTGCACTTAGCCATATCTAGAACTGCCGTCAAACAAAACTGGATCAACGGAACCAGCTTTTCTTCCTATTCGTTAATTCAGTTCCTTTTCTTGAAAGGGAACACCGAGATACTGTTATTTTGTGACCCAAATTGATTGCAACATGTTCCCTCCCATCTCTCGGTAAGAAAGTTTATCGACGGAATATAGGACAAACCGTCTGATGCAATGTACCTAACACAACGTAATGTATCGTGCTTTTATGGCTTGCCACTCTTGCCAAGCTATATTAAAGAGGTAACCACTCGGCTCAAAAATTTCTAAAAAACGTCAATGTTCATGTTGGTGAAGGTGTTGGAATTTTTCATAACTTAGAGGTTTTACGAGTCGTCACAATAATTTAAAATATTGAAATAAGGTGGTTTATCTTGTATGTTTAGGAGCGTATTTCCTCTATGTATTTAGGTAAAAACCACATAACACAGTTAAAGTGAACAAAATCACGCCATTTCGATTTGCTCCAATTACAGTAGGACTTGGTGGAGGACCACGGTACAAGGTTTTCTGCAATCTAAGAAATTGCATTGTAATTTCAACATACTAGCACTAACTACAGCAATAACATGATGACTTGATGAGCAGTTCGCAGCTTCTGTTGATATGATAACAACCGTTCACTTAGGCGTGCTAAACATTACAACTTCAACTACTTTGGATTTTGTAATAATGCAATTTTGCAATTTTAACAACTGTTAGCGAGCACGTCTGAAATCAATTTAAGTACGTAGGTTTTAAATTTGTATTTCATCAACGTGTCAATTCTGACATAAGCCCTATTAATATTAGAGAGCACAAATCTCAAGGCAAAATAGTAATATTTCTTTATATTCCATTCATTTAGTTCTGTAAGATTGTTTTCTGGTAAAGCCATTGTCAAGTTATGCACTTGTCGTAGACTAACATCCGGCGAGACGAAGTTTCCTGGGACAAATGCTAAGTAGGACCTAAGTAACCATGTGCAATATGCAACAGGCATTATGTTTAGCCCTTTTGTTCGTAGCAAAGGAAGCATCAAGTTGATGAGTATTCACATGCAGAGTCAGGCGAAAGTAGGTACATTGTCCTGACTTTCTTATTAGCATACAGACGTAATAACAAGTTTCCAGGAAACCACTTAAGTAACCAAGTTATAACTTAAGTAACACATGCAATGTTTTTATGATACAACTGTTGTTGCTAACACGGAAGTGTTTGTCAGCAGCTTTATCTTCAGACTTCAGCTATTGTGTTGTGATATTTTATTTCTTCTCAACATATGCGTGTTGTATTTCTAAATCTGTGATTATTTGTTCTTGAGAAACTGAGTTTTCGACAGTGCTTTTGCTGTTACCTCAAGCAGTGCCTACAGTACACGAGGTAATTTCGTGAATAAGCGTAGTCAATAAATATCACTTTGTCTTGAAGAACCACTCATGGTAAGTCCGTAACAATAAGCCATGGCACTTTCACTCGCTGTGTGGCTTCTTTAAACTTCAAAGGGCCAGAGAATTTAATCTTTTGTGAGGTTCTTCTACCAATGACAACAAAGAAAACAGTTCGCATAATAAAAATATAAAAAGAAAGCTGTAACGACATTTTAAATGCCACTGGTTTTGTCATAGTAATTAGTTCAACGTAATGCCAAAACGGTAATTATTTCCATTTAAAAGAACAGTTTCGTAATACGTAACATTCATTTGCGTTAATTTAATGGCGGCCCATTAATATGACACTTTAGTTTTGAGAATTATTTTCAGGTCATTTTTATTTAAAAAATCAGTCACGGATTTTTAAATATTTAGAATACTATTCCGATTTGTTCAGACTTTCGTGTTTCCTATTATGCACAAGACGGAGAATAATACTGAAAGAAGTTACTGCTCTTTGGATAACAGTGGTCTTTCTACATTATGCTTAAATCTTTCTTTTGCTTCTGATTTGCGTCATTAATAGAGTTGTCTCTTTTTCTTCCCAATTCAAACGAAACATTAAAGAATACCTACTAATTCTAGTTATTCATAAATATTACTTATACGTTATACTTAATATTTTTTAGTAATCATAGGTGGGTATGGGTGGGACACTACAAGCCAGTGCATAAGTCAGCGTACCTCAAGGGCCACGCTTGGGCCCTTCTTACATGATCATTCCATCGAGAATATAATTTATTAATTTTCATGTTAATGCGATCGTAGAACCGTTTTCTCATTTCTTTTTACTCCATTTATATTCCCTTCTGCCTGATTAATGAATGTAAATTTTAAAGAATATCTTTGTCTAGTTTGTATTCAAATCTCAAAAGCAGTGTAACATTAATTGGTCTCGGGTACAGTAACAACATATTAAACAGGGTCTATGAGTTCTATGACCCGGCGATACGTGCAGGTACGGTGAGAATTTTATATTATTTTTTTGGTTTGTTTTTAGATAGGGTACATTGTGCCGTCCTGGGTGTGATCAGAATTTATAAAGGGAGATAGTGCAGAGGCACGTCATCTATTAGCCGATGTTGACTATTGTATAATATTAGATACCTACATTAGTCTCATTCTTAGAATTGATGAGTTCGTGATTAGTGCATTAATTAGAAGTATTAATGTTTTCCTTCTAGTAGATTGTTATGCTGGTTGTATAATAATTTTATTAAGCTTTTGACCTTTTCCATTAGATATAATTTTCAATAAATCGAATAAAAAAATTTAAACATAGGTACATAAATTACCATTACTGACGAGGATTATACGACCATGCATTTTATTAATATTATTATCATCTATTAGGTAATTATTTGTGACCAAATAACCAAATAGCCTCTTGTACCTAAAAATTTTGTAATGTACATATCATAAGTTGTAATAAATTGGCATTAATATACAAGGTAGGTAAGTAATGCAATTCTTTCAAGAAACGTGTGTCGCGATAGATAATTTAATAGATAATAAGCTATCGAAAAATGACGCGGCTCCACACTACACTTCGCATCTTGTCGACAATGTCTGACGAATAATACAATAAACGTTCATTTTGTGTCGATATCATGGTATGTTACGACATTATAAAAGTAGACGAAAACGGCAATTTTTGCAGGATTTCCGGAAGAGTCATCGCCCAGGTATTTATATTTATCCTCCGGAACTCTACAAAACTTGTTTACTTATTGATTTCGGTATTCTGAAAAAGATAAAAATGTAATCTAAAAATACTCTATAACTACTATAGGTGTTATTTTATCTGGGCTAAAACTAAAAGGCCCGGGAACATTTGGTTTGGACTTTGGAGTCGTCGGTAGGTAAAGTTGAATCATAATTTTGATACTTACCAAAATATTATGATCAATCAATATTCTACGTAACGTAGCTAGTAGCTAGCTACATGCAATAACTTCACAGAAATGATACAATTTATTTTATAACGATGCTAAACACGATAAAAGCGTTCCATCTTACATATAAATCGAAAATGAGAAAGCGTAACAAGATTTAAATAAGAAACCATGGACAGTAATATTGGTGTATGTGAGAGAACGGGTTTCTTTTGATAAGGTACAGAAATGGCTGGGACGTGTCATTGACTCCTTCGTTCGATATATTTTTAATATGTAAAAGCTTTTTGTAGACTGTGCGAGTTACATTGTGACACTAATTAATTGCTGTTATTGATAAAACTTGTAGTTATGAATAATCAGGTTGCTTTAAATGGTTTCCTTTCTTTTCTTTCTTTGAGTGGTTACATCATCAATGATTGTAATGCCTAATGATTCAATATTGGATATTATGCCCTCCATATTTCTTCCACAGGGTCGACGACGGTTATTTTACGCGAACGTTGTCTATCAGCCAGTTACATTATTGTCATCTCTGTTGTGTTGACCATCATGCTCTCCGCTTGGTCCCCAGACTAGCTCTACCTACTTGCTTCACCTGTCCGTATTTGAAATGGTCTAAATTCTAATTATGACTTGGAGTTTTGGCGGGAACGCGGAAAAGTTCACGTCGTTGCATTGTATTATTTTTCAAAACTTTTGCTTTTTCCAGTGTTAATGTTTAAAATTGGTGGCGTTTTACGCATTAAGTGCTGAATTACGAGCATGAGTAAGGGGAAGTGATATAATGTGGTGAAACATGATTTTTCGTGCTGCTTCCAAAACTCCATAGAAGCTTCTAGTAAAGTTGCCACCACTTTGCTGGAGCATGACTTAAACTGGACTATGACTACCTGACTTATACTGGACTATGACTATGACTAGGACATGACTTTGCGTGAAATATTTTATAACACGATGAAAATATAATACTTGACACTGGCTAAATACACTATGTGTGGAGCCAAAATATAAGAAAAAAAAAATTATGACTTGTCACGTCTTCCTGTGTCCTTTTCTATGTTTTCATGACTGTCACTTTCACATCAAGAATCATTCATTGACAAAAACATTTTAATGAGTCCATAGAACCATAGTCATCATGGGATTCGCCGGTAAGCTTCTAGGCCTGTCTTAGGTATGTCCTTATCAGCTACAGGTAACTATGAAATGCACTTACTTTCAAATAAATGTACTTATGCATTTATTTGTAAAATATTCAGTTACAAACTTATTTTATGGCTGCCTTGACTCTTTGTGATTTCAGTGATTTTGCCTGATCATTGATCAATATCCTGTATTATTTTTATGAGATTTTATACTGTTGTAGGTTTACCAACCTACAACCTAGTATAAAATCTTATATTCGAATAAATAACAGCATAGGAACAGTACTTACCTATACTATAGGTTCGTCCGGTTAAATAATGTTGTTTGCATACAGCGAGTTCGAGCAATGATGCACGTACTTACTTATTTACTACCTACGTCAGCCTTTTTCGGTTATCGGTGATATCTCAAAAGAAAGAAATGGGCTTGAGTGGCGCCAGTAATTACAAAAAATATCATCGTCGCGTCGAGGTGATAATCATTCGAGAACAATTTTATTTGTGTGCTAATGACGATAATTATCACACAAATCAGGGCCATTTGCGATAACTCACGAAAGTAGGCGACACCTACAAGAACCAACCAGCCGGTCTTTGTCTTGGTATCGTTGCCTTCCTTTGATAAAATTTGTAGGTGTACCCTATTAATTATCGCAGAACAAGTTAATTTATGAAGATAGCGAATTGTCTTCTTAGGTGTTAGCTAATTTTAACAGAGGCAGAAGTAATCTTACCATTGAATGTGTCGTGCGCTGTTGGCGTGTATTCTTCCCGGAATGTGTCCTGCGCGTACGCAGATATCAACGAGCTCTTGCCTACAGCACCATCACCCACCAACACACACTTTATCTTTTCCTTCTTTCCACCTCTCACCTTCCTCCTATCCTTAATCTGAAACATCCGATTCAAAGTCCGTCTGCTCTTCTTATCCCGAGTCGTCCAATCGTTCACTTTATCACAGCAGTTCGTCTCTCCGGAGACATTGTCACCTATCACAGCACGGCCATTCTCCTCGGCCACTTCGGAATAGTCATAGTCGTCGTCGTCCCGCCTTGGGATCGGGAACTGGCTCGGACTGTGCACGCCAAACACAAAGGGTCCATCCTTCTCAGGCTGACGGGACGCGTACCCGTTCGCAGGAGTAGGAGGCTTCGCATACTGCACTGCTGGCGCGCGATATTGGCTCGACAAATACTCCGCGGACGCGTTAGTATCGAACCTGAAAACCAGTTCGGCTTCTCTCCTATCCAGACTTAGGTCAGGAGGAGTCACTTTATCTTGAAAGTAGCCGACTTTCTCGCGCGCGCGGCTCTCCTGTAATCGTTTCTCGAGTTCGACGTTCGAAGGCTTCCAGTAATCCGGTCGGTAGGAGTAGTCTGCCGGGAGGTTTCTTGGCGCGGGCAGCGGGCGCTGTGGGCCAGTGTCACGGGGCGGCGCGCGCGGCGGCACCACGAGAGGCTTTTGCGGCTCGGCCAGAAGCGGCCGCCGCGCGGACATATTCGCGTTCCTGTTGAACATGATCCCTTCGAGGCTAGGAGACATTTGCGCCGTCACGACCGGTTGCCGACGGAGGGGTTATCGGAGCGTGCGTTCGCGCACATAACTTGCACGATGTCACAGCCTTACAGAGATCGGAGCGTTCGTACGTAATACTACTTGCGGCGTGGCCGACCGTGCAATAACCGTGGAGGACGGAGCGCGACTGACTGTGAGTGACACTGTGACACTGTCTGGTTTACTGGCGGGCGTATGCGACTGGCGAGATGGCGCGGCGTGCGGCGCGAGTTAGCCGGTGTCGCGCGGCGCGGCGGGCGCCCCCTGCTCGCTCGGAGAAATGACCTGTTGCTTCTCTATGCTGTAGCTATTTTTTATAAATAGGTATACTGGTATAGTATAGTTACCTGTTCAGGTAGGCGGTACAGTTCACGCTTTCTTACCTGTCCAATGTCTGAACGTTTGTTCTCCACCGTTCGTTTTCCATCAGCATCCCACTCAGTCATATGGACACTCAGAACTAGGGATGCGCCGAATATTCGGTAGTTATTCGGTATAACGAATATTCGGCATGTTTTTCCATATTCGGTATTCGGCCGAATATTCGGTTAAAGTGCCGCATAATTACCGAATATTTTATTAAATACTTTCTGTTAAATACTTCCAAAATTATCTTTTAAGGGAACTCATCCTAAGATAATCAGAACACTTAGCACTTTCTAATCGGTTTTCTACATACTGATAACATGCCCTATCTAGGCCCTTAAATGCTTCGGTCAGCAGAAAATTATGATATTTTGTGTCTGATGGGCACTACCGACCTATAGAGCGTGCGATTTGGTCTAATATCTATTTTGAATAAATTTTTTGGGTAAGTAATTGCATTTACATATTTGCATAATACAAAACTTCGCAATATACAACGTTTCGCTTGTTTCTAAGAATTCTGATATATTTTATGTGAATGTGAATCATTCACATACATTTTAATTGCAATTTCATAGGAACTTTTTATAAAAATAGAGATTTACACATAGAATCGTAGAATAAAAATTGTTTCCATAGCACCTGTGTAGTGGACCTTTTGTTGAAGTTTTAAAGCGACTGCATGTACGGGATAATTCGTGTAAAATGAACCGAATAGTTCGGCCGAATATTCGGTTCGGTAAGCTCTAAACCGAATAATGTTCGTTATTCGGTTCGGTTCAAAAATCCATGTTCGGCACATCCCTACTCAGAACTATCTTACACTGGAATTCATAGTCAAGGTGGGGGCTCCTCTAGAGGATGATTCAGGCGCTGTGCGGCAAATTCTAGCTTTATGCATTTCATAAACAAAAGCAGCCCCTAATCTGGCATGATCCAAGGCTGAATATTGATTGTCCGAATTTCGTCAACCAATTGGTCCACTTGCTTTCATTTCGTGTTATTTTATTATTTTGTGAAGTGTCGTGATATTTAAAATACGAATAAGGTATATCGGTACCATTTCTTCAATATTTACCAGTTAAAATAATATATTTAACACAAATTAGGCACAAAAAATATACAGAAATCAAAGACTTTTTATCGTAATAGGGGGAATTCTGTGACAGAAATAATGAAACCTCTTCTTCTTCTTCTTCTTTAATGGCTTTCTATCGCTGTTTTGCAATAATTCTGCCAATGTCAAGTCAGTAAAATTTGTACGGTTATGTCAAGTCAAAGTCATATTTTGTCAGTCAAAACGCCAACAGTAAAATGGTGGATATTTTACTGAAGGCTCTAAAAAAGGCCGTTGAAGCAAAAACGAAAATGAATGGTTTTATGATCTTGAAACCATTTGCCAACACTCGTGCACATTCACGAACACTTAACGGAAAATAATCCACCCTTATTACACATTAAAGTTCAAGATACACTAGTTTTGAAAAATAAATTCAAAATCCACAACCGCCATTGTCGGATTTTCTTCAACGACCCCGACAGAAATAATATTTCTTTTAATATTTTTGAGAATGAGTGACGGGTGACATTTTGGCGCGACTTTTGATAGTTCAAAAATCGCGTAAAAATGACACTCATCAACATAGATGTTCATTTAACGTACCTTCATTAAATGAACGACATTATTTCTGTCATCCACCATATTATTTGTTTATGTAATTGGCCAAGTAAGGATACATGTAATTATTTTAGATAATGTTCAGTTCTGAAAATGATTTTAGTCAAGGAACTTATTAGTATACGTATAACTTCCTTGTACGTATACTATTGGCTCCACACATAGTGTATTTAGCCAGAGTATAAAGTATTGTATATTTTCGTCGAGTTTTAGAATATTTTACGTAGTCACGTCATATAAAGTCCAGTCTATAAGTCAGGTAGTCATAGTCCAGTCTAAGTCATGGTCTAGTAAAGTGGTGGCAACTTTACTAGAAGCTTCAATGGAATTTTCGAAGCAACACATTTTACCCAAAGACGTTGTATCCAGACCCCTAATACGAAAAAAAAGTAAGGCAAAACCGTATACACCACTTTGGGTGTGATTGGATCTCAGCTGTCAAACTCAAAATCAGTCGTTGCTTGGACGTACTTGTGAAAATATACCAAAAAATGCCACTTTGCCTGATAGAACTTCACTGAAATTACGAAAAATACCGAACACGGAAGCTCATGTCGCTATTTCACAAGTTATTGGGCATTAATATGTGTTATTTAAGGTATTTTAAAATATTTTTGTCTAACAAAGAGTTGGATATCAGTATTGCCACACAATGTGTAAAATATTTCCCGATTTTTTGCTTAAAATTTTAGCATATCCGTACTAAGGGGCAAAATCAGAAAGAGGGCCAATCGCGAGCAGACCACTCATGCCCGCCGTGCTGATCGTGAGATACAAATAGTACCTAGTACCTAAATAATATATCAGAGTCGAAATAAATATAAATTGGACATCTCATATAATTATGTTAAATAATTTATTAAATTCTACGCAGTTGACTTGACTTGACTTGACTTCTTGATTATGGCCTCTGCTTCTACGCAGTTTCAAAGTAACATAGGATACTTAGTTGCAAAAAATGCCACCATCAATTGAAATAATGCAGTAACTACAAGGTTACCTACCACATTTGTCACATAAGTTATATTCATATGCCTGTCTGCACCTAAGTTTGACCGCTTTTATATTCGCACTTATCTCTCCAAATGCGTTGCAGTATGTACGTCATAGCGGGATAAGTGCGAACTTAGGATTTCTTGAACTTTAGGACAGACGGGCATTAGTATTGTAGGAGTCCGCACGCACTGTAGTGAGCAAGCAGATCTTTTAATGTTTATGAAGGGCCTCTACAGCCACAGCTTTGTGTTTGTTAGAAGGTAGAAGGTAGGTAGCTCCTGTGAGTAGAGTCTGCGCCGCACTCAATGGCGGCTGAGAAGTCCGCGTGAAACGCTGCGCAGATTAAAAATTTAGATATGCGTGGGAAGAAGTAAGTGGTGTGCGCAGCGTGTGGGGGGATTGCAGTGCACTTCACAGCCGCCTTAACGTTTGGCGTCTACTTGTGGTTTATGTATTATTATAGATTTCCCACATGGGTTAAGCCGCTAGGTTAATTCGAGACATGTCAGGTGAACTTGTTTTCGTCCAGCAGTGTATTGGTATACGCCGACGCCGACGCTCTACCGGTTGAACACTCGTTAATTAACAAAAACTTCGGTTACTCAGACATAATGACCAAGTGAGCAAAGTCTTTGCTACATACTACGTACAGAATGGCTAATATAGTTTACTGCAGTACTATATATATATTCTGTGACTTTACTGCCAAAGTTTGCCTACATTACATAATTTCTTCATGCATAACTTGATGTATTTTTTCCTTGGGTCTGCTTCTTCATTTACCCGATTTTATCGGGTGATACTTTTCATATGGTATGCTGGTACTGACAGAACTGACGTAAAAGTGACGTAAAACTGACATAAAAAAAGTTTTTCAAGTATACACCCCTGCCCTCTTACTATAGTGGCTTTTTGTACACTCCAAACGCTCTAACTTGTTGTGCTCGCGTTATCATTTTATAAACTTACCTTGTTTTTCTTCTGGTTGAACAAAATTACTATTCATTACAAGCGTATTTTTCTGAAATCTGCGTGCGCATCTTTGGATTTACACTTGTGATTTACACCCATGAATTTGGAAACGGTGTTTCGAAAAAATAACGAAACCAAATTAATAAAATCGATATTTGAATAATCGATTATTTTTTAACATCCCTAAGAAAAGAAACTCGTTTTTTGTTTTTGAGGTTATCTGGTGCTGTGTTATCTTAAATGTTTAATATGAGTTTAATAATCAATCTGCTGCATACATAATTAACTCGTGGTGTAAACAGCTTATGTGAAGTGAAAAGCTTATTTTAGTGTTGTATGGTAAATAGTGTTATAGTAATTTAGATTTACTATTTGTTAAAGATAACGTGAAGTGGATAGGCAGAAAGCGTGTACTGTTTATATTTTCATTGATCTCACCTGTGGATTTCACAATTGAATCATGGCAAAGTTTAAATTGAGTAAGTATGGACCAAAAGAACTCCGCGTGCACTTACAACTGCTTTACTCTAACTTTTATAAACATTTGGGAATACTCTACCTACTCTTATTTTTGGGGCTTTTGGGGTTATAATTGGCAACAGCTGATGAGATGAATGTTCACGTGTCTGCTGTCCAGTGTTACTTAAAAGTTTTACTTATCGAAGTTAGATTTCACCCGCTCAAATCACAATAATTTAAAAATCTACTAGCGCTTTTTAGTTTAAGCCATTCGCGTTATTGTGGCGAAGTTGAAGCAGAAACCACAAAACTTACTTACTTACTTCTTTGGTTTCTCTTACTTACACTTTATTATTTTTATTTCTAGCATGAAATAGAAATCTATTGATGTTTTGTTTATGTTCAGAGGCTTATATTACCATTAAATTTCAAAGGTCTTTATTATACTTTATATTGTTCATTGACAGCACAACTATACAAAATCCTAGTGGTGTGAATTACTGCAATAATAAGTTACTATGCAAGCACACGGGCTTATTGCAACTAGTGTCACAAAATTACAATTATATGTAACTTACTATTGATTTAACCCATGGCTATTATTATTACAGAAAAGCCATCAAAGAGGCAGCCGGCTCGCCTCCGCTACAAAATAGAGAAGAAAGTTAAAGACCACAACCGCAAACTCAAGAAAGAGGCAAAGAAGAACCCTAAATCAAAAAAGCCTAAGCCAGTCCAGATACCGAATGTGTGCCCGTTTAAAGAGGATATATTAAAAGAAGTAGAAGCAGTCAAGAAGCACAAAGAAGAAGAGAAACAGAAAAGGAAAGAGCAAGCCAAGTTAGAGAAACAAAAGAAGTTAGAAGAAAAAAAGAATGGCGGTAATGTTAGCATTGGCACTTTTGTAAGTAATCTCAATAAAATTTTTAATACCGTAATGTGCTTTAGGTTTTTGAAAACTAATTGGTGCACATTTTTTAGTAAATTTTTCACTTTTTTGTAATGAAAAGTAAGCACTCTTGCCCCTGGTTTCTCATATTCTGTTCATCAAATTCACATTAACTGACCAAATAGTAACACTCATTGGTTGACAACAGTCGATGATGAACAGGCTACCAATGAGCATTCAGTATTTTACAGTATTTTAAAGTATGCATGAGTTTAACTTACACAAACATAACAGAAATTGGAGTTAAGTATAGTAAGCATTCTGTGAAATTAGTACACTTTTTTCTTAGTTTTAACTCAGGCCTGGGAAAAGATATGGGGTGGGGTTTTTGGCGGGAACGCGGAAAAGTTCACGTCGTTGCATTGTATTATTTTTCTAAACATTTGCTTTTTCCAGTGTTAATGTTTAAAATTGGTGGCGTTTTATGCATTAAGTGCTGAATTACGACCATGAGTGAGGGCAAGTGATATAGTGTGGTGAAACGTGAGTTTTCATGTTGCTTCCAAAATTCCATAGAAGCTACTAGTAAAGTTGCCACCACTTTACTGGAGCACGTCTTAGACTGGAATATGACTACCTGACTTAGACTGGACTAATGCCTATGACTAGGACATGACTGCGTGAAATATTTTATAACACGATGAAAATATAATACTTGACACTGGCTAAATACACTATGTGTGGAGCCAAAATATAAGAAAATAATAATAAGATATGGGGTAATTTTTATCATGATAACATGTTGAAATCTCAGGCAACTTGTATTAACATTATAATTGCGATATTGGTGCCTTGTCTAGTCTATGTTTGTATATTATTCTGGTAAGCGTCTAAAGAGCTTTTAATGAAAGTGTAGGTATGCTTTAGTGACTAAAACATATTTTTATCCTATCAAATTGTGTGGTTCTCATTCCAAGATATAGCAGACATGGCATTTGCACACATTTGGGTGTAGGATAAACCACAGAACCTGGCTAGTATTAAAAGTTGTTAGTCAGAAAATAACAGTAAATCACCCATACGCAAAAAGCAATAAGAAATGTAAATCTTTCAGGCCGCTAACGCAGAATCAAGGGGGAAAGTCCACAATGCATTCAAAACAACCACAGAATCGGATGACATTGAGTTCGGCAAGGACAGAAAACAAGAAAACTCACTCAAGACATATTACAGAGAGTTCAAGAAAGTCATATCTGAGGCTGAAGTTATATTAGAAGTGGTTGATGCTAGGGATCCATTAGGTAAGTTAATAAGGCACGGGTGCTTAGAGTGGAGCCTTATCTGTTAGCATGGTATCACAGTTTTTAGTGTTCTATCTTTTTCCCTCGCTTGGGATCATCGTTTCCTGGAGTGAGAGAGATAGCGTGAATTCTATAGCATCTGTCCATTCAAGGGGACAGATGAGACCAAAAATTCCTGTCTGTTCCTAAATCATCTCCGAATTGAAATTCGGGAACAAACAAGAATATATACTCCTGACCGCGAAATTAAAAAAGGCGATGAAACCATCGAAATAATACCCATAGAAGTATAATACGAGGTCCGAAATGGCCAAACGCAAATGCAACCGCTGTGGGTGGGGCTTAATTTTGCAACCGCGCGTGGCGCCATTCTCATCGCGACCGCCGCGCTGTGAAGTAGTCTTACTTGGACTGTTTTATGAAATAACGACCCAAGCGACGTTATGATGAAAATGAGTTTCAAACTTTTAAAATTTGTTTTAGTTATTGGATTTTTAATGTAATTTTTACTTATAAGGTTTTTTCTGTGGTATAATTTTAATATTGTATTACTTTTTAGTATTTGTTGTTATAGCAGCAACATAAATAAATGATCTGTGAAATTTTCAATAACTATCACGGTTCATGAGATACAAGCCTGGTGAGTGGTGACAGACGAACAGCGGAGCCTTAGTAATAGGGTTTGCTTTACCCTTTGAATACGGAACCCTAAATAAGCGATAAAAAACAACAAACAGATAAATGATGAATTAACATGTATTGTAACCGAATTTCACGCTAATCCATTTTGCCGTGACGTAGTTTGTTGGTTGTTACTATTGAAATTCTAGGTCTGTGGAGTGATATGATTTCAAAAATTCGTTCTAGTAATTTTTCTATTTTATATTATACATGTTTTCCATACTCGTAGTTTTAATGCTTAACACCATCCCAAATCACCAGTCACTGTGGGCATAGTTAGGGAGCTAGTTGCCGAATTTTTTTTGCGATTTCTTTATATGGCAGACATCACATCACACTATTATCTCACTCAACCATAATTATTATTACCATTGTTATTATTTATTATTATGGTAGACTGTGATAATAGTATTCACTCCGAACGCGACTTCGAAATTCTTATAGGTTCGTACTCTAGGTACAACTGATTTCTCATGTTTGTACGTAAGTTAAGCTTCTTGTAAACAAAACTTTATGTAACAAACTAATCGAATATTGTATTGATTACTAACTGACCTGACCCATCTTGAAATTTGCTAGGATTTATTAGTTTTATGTCCTTACCTTGTTCATGGGAAGAGGTAAGTTGTCGAAGTTTTTTAGTTTCTCAGAATTAGACTGCCACAGATGGCCATTAAATGTAAAAATAACGGTTGAAATGCAAGAGCGCTCTTAGTTGACCGAACCAAATCGATTTGTGCTGTTCTGAACTATCCGCATCCGTATCGGTGTTTCTAAACATGAAGAAATCTTACATCAAAACCAGTTAGCTCCCCAACTATAATGACGATATGTAGAGAGAGACGCAGCTATGCATCTACATAGCTGTGTCCCTCTTATCGAGCGTCAAAAGAAGTCACTGATCAGCCAATCAGGGAATGACCACTATGCTGGTGGTATTGGTTAGAGTAAAGTCTTATGTTATTGACTTTGTATGTTGAAATGCACCTAATCTCAATGGAATAAGGTCGTTTTTACAGTACATCGTTCGTTTGGTTACAAAACTGGGCGATCTTTCTTAGAGTTATTTTTCCATGGGTATTATTTCGATGGATGAAACAACCTATATTGAAATCAAGTATTGTTTCCTTTTATAGCTTTTTGTCAGTAGTAGTGCAGCAGCGTCATGATGCGATAGCAATTACGCTATCTTGCTCTGGAAAGTAGCGATCCTGAGTAAAGAATAGATAGAGCATAGGGAAGAGTGATTTTATGCTGCCAGATGTGTTGTGGCTAAACCCTAATATAATCACAATTGTAAACTAAGTAAGGACTTGGTCATAATGGTTATTATTTCACTGTTTCACTAAAAAAATCATCCACAATTTTCTAGGTACCCGCTGTGAACAAGTCGAGGAAGCAGTCAGAGAGTCTGGCAAGCGTCTAGTCCTAATCCTGAACAAAGCAGACCTGGTACCCCGGAACAACCTGACTGCATGGCTGAAGTACCTCCGTAGGACAGCACCGGCTGTACCATTCAAAGCTTCCACTCAAGATCAGCAGCACAACTTGGGACGGAAGAAAATGAAACATATTGTTAAGGAGAAAGAGATGAAAGGTTAGTTTAACTGTATTAGAGGCAAATCAAGAAAAAGATCAGTTTCAGATAAAAATTACCAGTAAATTAGTGCTCAGATTGCTTGCAGTACAAGGTTGCTATTGGATGTTCCGAAGTTCATAATGAAATATGCGGTTTCCTATTGGTTGCTTTAAAGTTTTTTGTCCAATCACAGAAAGCGGTAGCACAAGAGTATGATGTGAAAAGGCGTAATTTTTTCTGGTAGGGAATAGTGCTGGGGCAAAGATATAATTTGAAATAATTTTTTGGTCTGAATGGGTATTTGTGCACAAAAAAAAAAGCGCAAATACTTGTTCTGTGTTTGGGTGTTGTGGGACCATGATCCTCGTAGTTCCTGGGTCCCTAGATACAGGGAATCCTAGTTAGGGTCCAGGATCTATGTATGTTAATAATAATAATAATAAATAACACCCAACGATCACATTCATAGATCCTGGACCCTAACTAGGATTCCCTGTATCTAGGGACCCAGGAACTACGAGGACCATGGTCCCACAACACCCAGGCACAGAACAAGTATTTGCGCTTTTTTTTTTCGGGCACAAATACTTGTTCTGTCGCGGGAATCGAACCCGCCGCCTCCGGGTTATGAGCCGACCTGCTCAACCACCACACCACGGAGGCTGTCAAATGTGTATGTGATCGTTGGGCGTTATTATTATTATTTTATTGATTAAGCAATTTTGCTTTATTCCATGTATTTGTATTGTATTTCCTCTCTTAAATAATGTAAACTAGTGTATTAACTGTGACAATAAAATAATTCTATTCTATTCTATCCTAATCTTATTTATAAGTTTTTGCCAACCAACCAACTTTATTCGTGTAGGATCTGCTTGCGTCGGCGCAGAGCTCCTAATGAGCTTACTGGGCAACTACTGCAGAAACCGCGGCATCAAGACATCAATCACAGTGGGCGTGGTCGGCTTGCCCAACGTTGGGAAGAGCTCAATCATCAACAGCCTTAACAGATCTAAGGCTTGTAATGTTGGCAGCACTCCGGGGGTTACTAAGTGAGTTTCAATAGTAGTTCTGCGTACAGTAGACCACAAAACTTTTTTGCAACAACTAGATTGCGCTATGCGTAGTTTGGGAATGTCTACACATTTTTATTTATTATAATTTTTAAAGGTACCTACCGTTTGAAATCCATTTCGAGATTCTCTAAAGAGCTCATAGTCATATAAAAATAGTATTTCTCTATAGGTTTTTTTTGTTTAATCATCACCAGCTGGACGACGTCCACAGCTGAACATCCACTTATTAAGCTACAACCAACTGAGCCTGATGGCTCAGCTGGTAGTAGATCTGCCTTCTGAACTATAGGTTGCGGGTTTGATTCCCACCCGGGACCAACATATTTGTGATGAACATCATTATTTGTTCTGTGTTTGGGTGTTATATTGTATTCTATGTATGTATTTACAAACAAAAAAGTAGCTAAGTATTCTATCAATTGTCCGGTTCCCATAGTACAAGCTATGCTTAGTTTGGGTCTAGATGGCGTTGTGTGAAATGTCCACACATTAAAAAAAAGATTGGTCACAGCGATTATGTAATTTCTCATCTCTTCCACAGGCAAATGCAAACCGTCCAACTAGACTCGAAGATCAAAATCCTGGACAGTCCGGGCATAGTCTTCCACACGGGCTCCGAAAGTGACTCCACCGTGGCCCTTAAGAATGCCCTCCGAGTGGGCAGTTTGAAAGACCCAATCACTCCGGCCACTGCAATCTTGCAACGGGCCAATAAGCATACTCTGGTTGAACTTTATAGTGTGCCAGAGTTCAGTACGCCTCAGGTAAGATTTGTTTCATCTTTTTTAGTGTTCCATACTCAAAGGGTAAAACAGACCTATTAGACAGGTTGTGCCAACTTTACCCGTTTCTACTAAAAGAAGAGATCGAGTGCCTGCCAGACAGGTGAAGACTGAGAGAATAGAAGAGATTTGCACAAAAACAGTATGATGTGGTTGTTACACAACATTACAATGCTATTAATAAGAAATTTAATGTTAAAAAGGTTAGTAACAATGAAATCAAAAAAGTTATACTGCATTGGCTAAATGAATTTGACTATGAAGGTGTAGAAAGAATGTTGGCAAGCTTTTATTATTAATGGTATACACACCTACCTATAGCAAAACTTCACTTATATATATATTTTATAATTTATATACCTTCTTATAACCTATACTTTATTAATATTATAATTATGTTTTTCAATTTTGCACTAATACACACTCACATCACGCACAGCACACACACATTAACTCACACACACAACGCACTCACATTAGCTAACACACACACACATAAACACCCTCTTATAAAATTACACCAGAAATATACACATACAGACATACACATTCTACATACAGATATATACCAACACAACATTTACATTGATACCTATGTTACCAATGAGTGCTGTACAATGTACATAGTATGTATTGTACTCATAAGTTTTATTTTTCTTTTTAAATTTCTAAATTTTACTGTTAAACCTTCTTTTTGTGACATAATATTACATACTTACTTCAACTATTGGGAGAAGCCACTGATTCCTGAAATACAGTTTAAAAACTAGTTCGGGAATCTATGGACTCATTAAAATAATGTAAAAAATATTTATGTCAATAAACTAATTTGTATTTGTATATTATAAGACTCTGCTGTCCGTCCGCCACCAGGCTATATCTCATGAACCGTGATAGTTAGGCAGTTGAAATTTTCACAGATGTATTTTTGTTGCCTCTATAATAACAAATACTAAGAAACAGTATAAAATAAATATTTAAGGGGGCTCCCATACAACAAACGTTCAGATAATGGTACGGAACACTTAGTCCGCGTCCTACTTGCACTTGGCCGGTTTTTGAATTGTAAGGATAACAAAAACAAAATCAGATGTGAGCAAATTGCAGTTTACCAATTGAGTATTTCTTAAATAGATGGGATTTTGAGATGGGTAGAAAAAGAAGAGTTCATTTGACTATGATGTTTTTTTATTTAGTCACTTTAGGCTGCTTTGACTAGCAGCTTAACGTGACCAAATTTTATAGAAAATGAGGTCAACAGCAAACTTTGGTAACAATACGCATTGTGGTATTACAGGAATTCTTCGCACACTTAGCGTCCCGTATGGGCAGGTTCAAGAAAGGCGGAGTTCCCGATCAAGAGGCGGCCTCCAGGATTCTACTCAACGATTGGAACACTGGCAAAGTAAATATCCCCTTACTATAATTTATCAAAAAATATAAGCATCTGCAGTTTTAAATTACAGGTTTACTACTAAACCATTACAAGAATTTTGTAGTAATATGGTAGTAAAAAATCTTTGTTACTACAGTCACAGATAATATAATGAAGAAGACATCATAAGGTAACCGGCATTTTAAAAAATCACATAATTCGAAGACATTTATGTCATCTACCAACCTACACCTAGGCCAGCGTGGTAGATTATAAATAAATAATAACAAAATATTCATTTTATTGAAAAAATTCGCAAGATCGTTCTTTTCTGCAAAGTTCGTCTAGGTAGGTACCACCGCTTCGCCAGTTATTCTGCCGCCAAGTAGTAGTGTGCAAGCACTACTGTGTTACGGTTTGAAGGGTATTGTAGCTATTGAAATTACTGGGCAAATGAGACTTTATGACCTGATTACACAGTCTAGTAATCTGATTACTAGACTGTGTGATGTCTCAGGATGACGTGCGCAGTGCAGTGTCACGCGAAACTTTATTATTTTATAGTTCCGAGTGACACTGCAACTATTATGGGCGGCCGTATTGCTTAACATCAGGTGAACGACCAGGCTCGTCACGTCATTCATTCTCATATAAAAATAAAAATAAATTTTGCTTAGAGCATTTATAAATGGAGATGTTAACGGTATAATCCGCAAGCACAATTTTTCTGCCAATTACTACGGGGGACGAGGTAAACACGCATAGTACACGCGTGAACCACGCGTGTAAACGCACGCTAAACTGGCGTAGTTACGCAGTGTATACTATCCGTCTTACCACAAAAATAATTTTAAACATCGCTTAGATACATGTTTAGTTAGACGGCGTCTAAAAGTTAAATGCTCTTTAAACGGATGTTTTATTTTTGTCACCACAAAACCATGTTTATACCGTGTTTACTTAAACACTGTCTAACTCGATCCACATTTTTTAAATAAGGTGACATTATACGAAACGTTTCATTCCGCGCAGAACTCATTTTGTAAATCCAATACATGTTAGCGTCATCGCTGTGACCATAGAAAAAACGGAACGTTATTAGCGTGAATTTGACTGTGTGTGTTATGGTGACAGCGACAGTTAAACACCTCTTAAACTAAGGGTTGAGTATGTTTAAATTTTAGCACATGTTTAACGCCTGTCTATCTTAAACGAGTGTTAGGCGCGGAATTGTGGTATGGAATTCATGAAACAACTGTTCAGCAAGTGTTTAAGGCCCGTCTAAATCTTTTGTGGTAAGACGGTTACCGTCTTACCACATGATGTGTTACTACCACCTATATGTTACTGACAGCCTCCGTGGTGTGGTGGTTGAGTAGGTCGGCTAATAACCCGTAGGTGGCTAGTTCGATACCTGCGATAGAACGAGCATTCGTCCACAGGGAAAAAGCGCAAATACTCGTTATATGTCTGGGTTTTCTGGGACCATGATCCTCGTAGTTCCTGGGTCCCTAGTTACAGGGAATCCTAGTGAGGGGTCAGGATCTATGTATGTGATCGTCGGGCGTTATTTATATTGATTGATTATTTAGCGATATTGATATTTTAATAATGATATTTATATTTTATTTATTTATTTTCCAGGTACGTTACTATACAGAGCCTCCGGAAATACCCGCAGACATCCATGTAGATGCGCAGATAGTCACGTCACTAGCCAAGGAATTCGACATCAACTCATTCGAAGCTATGGAGACTGAAGCTATGAATGAGTTGGATTCGCACAACACTGGAATGGAAGGCGTTAAGGTACTCTCATTATTACTTTAATATTGAAATAATGAAATTAATCAATCCACATCAATACACCTAATAAAATTGTAACTAGGCTAAACCTGTACAATGAATATTTTTTGAAAATGTTGACCGCATTAGGTACACTTCTTAATCGATGTACTTAGAAGTAGAAACAATTTTTTTTTATTTTAGTTATTATATATTATTTATCGACTGTACCTCATGAAAACACCTTTTAATACTATTTTTTTTTAATTGTTTGTTTGTCTGTCCCTTTGAACACGCATCACGCTGAAAGTACTGAATGGATTTCGCTGTTTGGCATATTTATAGCTAATTTTTGAAAATATCACAGGATGGTTTTTGTTTTCTAAAACGGCCAAGTGCGGGTTGCACGAACCAATATGGATGTATTTTTACGCATCTTTTTTTGTATACATATTATTCTCATCCTTTCGAAGGGAAGATTGAAGGGATAGGGAAAAGATAGGAGAAAAGGATGAATAGATAGGCCGGCAATAAAATCCCTCCTATTTACATTTCATTTAGTTTTACGCCTTATCTCAGTCTAAAGACGGGCCCGATAGCTCAGTTGGTAGTAACCCTGCCTTCTGAACTGAGGGCTGTGAGTTCGAGTCCTACCCAGGACAAACATTTGTGTGATGAACATAGATGTTTGTTCTGTGTCTGGGTATTCTATGTATGTATTTACAAAACAAAAAGTATCTAAGTATTATATCAGTTATCTGGTTCCCATAGTACAAGCTATGCTTAGTTTGGGGCTAGATGGCGCTGTGAGATGTAAACACATATTTATTTATAAAATAAACAAAAGGAAGAGAGAAGGAAGAGGAAAAAAGATAAAAGGATGCCTCCCTTCTTTCTTTTCCATAGTACCTACTAAAGTTCCATACTAACTATGATGTCTGTAATTTCTGAACCATAAAACCGACGACCTTGAAATATTTACGAGACAATATTTAAACTAACCCCTTTCTAAAAAAAACGAATAAATGAAATCGAACCACGTAAGCCGTATTAATGAATTACAACTAAGTACATTTTTTCAATTTCATCCCCTCTTCCCAGGGAACCGTGCTGAATTTCGGAAGTATCTTCTACCCCAGATAATATAATACCTACAGTACAGATGCCGCATCCCATACAACGGAATAACGTCTTATTTTACGAATTATTTTATTTCTGCATAACGCAAGATTATCAAGCGACATATATTGCGTGTTGGCGAAGTATTGGGCCAAATGAATACACTGGACACTAACTAGTAACTCTCTAGACACGATTACTACATTTTTTTCAAGTTCGGGCTATTTTTTGTTTGTACTTGATGGGACCCCATGCTTATACCCACCTTGTAATATCAACTCAAATTATACTGAGTTTTATTTGAATCCATTCTTGTCTACAGATATCAAGCACAGGTCCAGTCAAAGCGCTAAACGAAGAAGAAATGCAGGTCGACGAGGACGAATCGGGTCTTCTCCCTAAAACCTTAAGCATAAGGTCCAAATTGGACAAATCCAAGAAGGCCGAACGAACAAAATCTGACCCCGAAATGCAAATAGAGGGCAACACCAAGCAAAACAAACTGAGAAAGATGCAGTTTAAAAAAGACAAGAAGAAAAAAGCGCGGGACGAAAAGCAAGCGGTCAATTTGGCGGGAGTTCTAGAAAATGTTACGTTGACTACCTATAAGAAAGATGATTATGATTTCAAAGATGATTTCTCACTATAAATAGTTTTTGATCTGTGAATTTTGCGGCAATAACCATAACCTAACTTCAAAAATAAAATTCTTCTGACGATTTTGTACGTAGGCATTAAAATAAAAATAGATATTTACCAAGACTTACAAGTACAAACATACATAAATATATTAATTTTATATTGCATCGCCAATCGGACGTGAGTTTATTTACGACAGTAAAATGGCAGAAAAATTCGCTGCTCTATCTCTGAAGGTAACTTCGCATGGCAACACTTATCAATACACAGCCACTTCGCGCAAAAACAACCCCAAAAGCTTCTAAATTAAAGACTACATTACCATGTAGCAATACGGAAAATGTCGTCAATTTGTTGATAATTAAAATGCTATGTTTGAATAATTATTATCGTTTAATTTCCCCATGAATATTCGAACTGATAGCGGACGAATGAAAGGCGATAAGCGAGTTTAAAATGACGTGGCTTTTACAAAATTATTGAGAGACTTCGATTAGCCAATAAAGGTGGAAATTTTATTCCCGATTGCCACGGGGCAATCCATATGGATTGGGGAAAATACGCTATGTTCCCAGTTGCCCCCACATGCTTGCACCAATGACGGTGGTTTTTTGATCTATAGTTAAGCTAACCAATGGCTAAAACCCTGATAAATTACCATTGATTAGAATTTGTTGTTTTGGATCAAAAACATGCACCCGAAGTTGTTTGTTAGTATACAGGATGTAATTTAATTCATTAGCATAAACTGAGCCCATGATAGTACATCATTTATAGATGATTACTAAAGGGTAAAATGAAAATATTTTTATTGAAAATTATGAAGATTGCCGCGGCGCCTAACGCGGTTGGCACGGATGATTTTGATACATTTAAACGTTTTTATACCTTGTATGTACTAATTAAAAACAGTACTCCAATTAAATTTTGTATTGTAGCATTGGATTAAGTAAGTTATTCCATTTTTTGGAGTTATTATTATTACTTCAACATTTTTGGTCCACACGTGACCGGTATCAGGAGTAGGTACCTAGTTTCAAAGGATGCTAATGAATTCAATTACACTCAGTATACTCGATCTTGCAACAATGAAGAAAAATTGCTTTTTAGATTCATCATTGACAGCGTGAGGACGTCCACTGCTAAACATAGGCCTCCCTTAGAGAGCGGCTGCACGCCACCGGCTCCTTGGTTTTCACCAGATCGTCAGTCCCTAGACGGAGCACATGAAAAAGAAAGTGCAAATACTTTGTTCATGTCTGTGTGTTGTGGGATCATGGACCATGGTCCTCGTAATTCCTGGGTCCATAGATACAGGGAATTCTATTTAGGGTCCAGGATCTATGGGCGTTATTTATTTATTTATATGTATCTATCTGCATAGATAATCATAATATATAGTATATACCTACATTACTATTGGCCCAGATAATAGAATACCTACAGTACAGATGCCTCATCCCATACAACGGAATAACGCGGGCTATTTTACGAATTATTTTATTTCTGCATAACGCCAGATTATCAAGCGACATTTACTCCGTGTTGGCGAAGTATTGGGCCAATTGAATACACTGGACACTAACTAGTAACTCTCTAGACACGATTACCAAATTTTTTCAAGTTCGGGCTATTTTTTGTTTGTACCTGATGGGACCCCATGCTATTGGTAAGTACCTAAAGAAATTAACACTCATAAAACAAAAGGAGTCTGAGGGATTTCCTTTGCATACCATTTACATAGTCATTATTAGTAACTAGCTAATAATTAATGCATATGAAAACTTAAATACGTAGAAACCCATTAATTGTTATCAATTAATGTAAAATAGCAAAAAAATCAGCTAATGTGAAATATCCAGGACTAGCCTTGTAGCAATACGTTGTTAATGTGACTGTATCTCTTTTCATTCTATTGTTATCTCTATCGGCATCTCTTTCTAAAGGCATGTGCGTTCACGATTGGTTAAACAGAGATGATTCTGATGAGTTGTTTTTATTTCTTATCACCGATTTTAATATTTTTCTCTCAGATACGAAATAATTCAATTAATAATTAGTGATTACATAAAAAAATTAAAGTTTTATCTATGCATCTGTGTTTTAATATTTCGATTTAAATCAATATTATTTACACAAACGTAATTTCTATAAATAATTATTATTATATTCGATAGTATTCTTCGTAACTTCGTACTTTCGCGCGCTGTGACGCATTATAATACGCAGCGTGTGTACAATTCCTATTCGTTGACGCCAACCAATAGCAGCTTTCCATCTGTCTGGCGTAATTTTACGTTCTACTACCATTTGCTATCCCTGTCGCACTAGTTTGTCTGAACGGGGAATAAAAATATTGCCCTTTCGGTTACGCAATTGACAATGCGATTACGTGTTTCTTGCTCTCGCATTCACTCTTCTTAATTTTGTATAAGTTAGACGGAAACAGCGCATACCGAAGCTAAAAACCGGTCGAACTATTATTAGCGAATACGGCAAAAAGCAAAATTATTCGTGGCCAGTCCTTTGCAAGTGGAGGTTGTGATTGTGAATCAAAATGAAAGGTTTAGTGCTGGCAGTTGTCAGTTTACTGGCAATTTCGACAATAAATTGTGATGTTTACTTTGAAGAAAAGTTTCCCAATGGTGAGTAAAACGTATTGTGGAATATAAATTGCCTGTACCATTACCACCGGCAGATAATCGTCATGCCGCGTGTACGGGCGCGATCGATTATCTAGGCGTCTCTGAAGCCGGTTATTAAGTTGATTTTCTGGACTAAGTTTAGCTTTATATCCGTTCCAGATCCAGATGCATGGGAATCGGAATGGATTTACAGTGAGCATCCCGGCAAGGAATTCGGCAAATTCCAGCTGACCGCCGGAAAGTTCTACAACGACCCCGAAGAAGATAAAGGTAGGTGTAATGCCGGCCGCCACCTTTCTAATTGCCAACACTACTATTCCTATTCCCACACAAATCAAACTTCATTGAAAACATTGTCACCATTCATTAGATCAATGAGGAAACGCCCCATTCGTAAATCGCTAACTTGAACGTTCTATTGACTTCCCACTGGATCGTCCTAAACGCGTTAATATTTCATTCATCGACCTCCTATACTTACATGCGTCCCTGGTGCTTCAGGTCTGCAAACATCTGAAGACGCGAGGTTCTATGCCCTCTCGCGGAAGTTCAAACCCTTCAGCAATGAGGGTAAGAACCTGGTGGTTCAGTTCACCGTGAAGCATGAGCAGGATATCGACTGCGGAGGTGGATACATGAAGATCTTCGACTGCAAGTTGGAGCAGAAGGATATGCATGGAGAGAGCCCCTACGAAATTATGTTCGGTCCTGACATTTGTGGTCCTGGTACCAAGAAGGTGAGAATCTTTTTTTAACGTAATTTTCTTATTTTTTTGACACATTTTAGATTAAGAAGGACAGCTGATAATAGGTAGATTAGATAGAGAACCACCGATTGTTTTTTTAGTAAGTTACCACTCATAACTTTTCCGGAAACCCTGCTTCGTCATCAACATTGAAATCTAGAATGCGACGCATAATTAGGTCTTTCCTACTTGTTTGCTTTGTTATGGTTATCATTTTATATCGTGTTACATTATTATGGACACAAATGGTAACAACTACAAGAGATATGTGATTCATCTGTCTTTTTATACAAAAGTCTGAAATGTTCTCAAAATACAACAATGAAAGACTTACACTGGTATTTTTTCTTAAGAAATACATTATATTCATTAAACATAATTCGCGCCTACTTGTAAATATTTTTGCTAGCTAGCCATTATATATATGTCTATGTAGCTAGCACATTATTTTTCTGATCATACTTTCGAAGATTCAGTTTTTTACCCCGAGGAAGGAACCTACTCCAGTTGCTCATCTGGGCCATTATTCCGTATCGATTCCTTACTTCAAAACCACACGAATTCCTTGTCTTACATAAGAAATCTGTGAAACTGAAACTCTATGAAACGAAGACAAAACCGCGTGAAATGAATTTGAAATTGGCGCGATTTAAACTGTCAAAAATCATATGTTTTACCGAGACGCGTTGCGAAACATCAACACATCAAAAGATATGACCACTTACGTCAAAATATTTTATTCAAAACAAAGATAACTTTAATGTAAAGTGAAGGTATATCTGACGCTGTGACACGATAACGACGTGGTTTCGTATCGTGTGGAATCTGTGTTTCCATAGAGAATAACCGCCCTGGTTGGATATATTTTATAATTTTTTCCACGTATTTATTTTTGAACAAATAAAACAAAAAATGACACGCGTAAAACATAATATCTAGATAGCCGCCTTTTACATTAAATATGAAAATTACGGATTATAATTTTATTAAAACTAAGTAAATAAGTAAGATATTTAATAAAAAAAGCACGAACCATTATATTGCATTGCAACCTTGTGATAATGATCAAGTCCTAAATAATCACCTGGGTTTAGGTATTGTTAGATAGACTGTACCTATTTCAATCAAACAAACATCATTGTAAAAATTATATGAGTAGGTACAATAACAATACAAATAGTAAGTATATACTGCTGTACTACAGCAGTATATACTACTACATACACTATACTACAGTACTACTAAAATAGGTCTGCGTGCATAGAAATGTGGCATTGGCATCAATATCATATGGTACTATTATTTATGATTATTATTATTACCAATATCATATCACTAAACACGTTTTACGTGTAAAGATTGTAAAACCCTAATAGCATATTCGATTAAATTAGTAATTATCACAAAAGCTAAAACGTAAGAATTTATGCACAGAACGAGCTGAATATTTTATTCTAGAAAAAATTGGACCATCAGTGGATATAATTAGGTAGGTTAATTTTCAGTTTATTTTTAGAGATAATAAAATAATATATAGATCTTGAAGGCAAAAGAAAATGACTCAAATAACCCCTACAATAATTATAATTGGCATGAACGAGGCATGACAACAACCAGCTTTGTTAAACAGGTGTTTAAATAAAAGTGAATAAATTATGTAAATACTTAAATTATAAATGTGGACAAT
Organism: Ennomos erosarius; assembly: GCA_963580505.1. Classification (NCBI taxonomy): domain Eukaryota; kingdom Metazoa; phylum Arthropoda; class Insecta; order Lepidoptera; family Geometridae; genus Ennomos; species Ennomos erosarius. Next base: position 3,213,367 of record OY756983.1, on the reverse strand, counting down.
ATTAATTTATTTCAAGCTCCATATACGTTCAAAATTATTTTACTGCCAAAAGAATAAAAATTAAAAGAAATGAAAAAAGAATAGAAATGATAATGAATAATTCCAATAAATGAATGTTCAATACTAAAACAGAACTACGTCTATTACCAGACAAAAAAGTTACGCGAAATCGATCAATTGGAAATGGTTACGTAACATCCTACCGCGTTCGAAGAATTTGCAATACAACCGGTTTTATAACTGTACACTAATCGATATTATATTCATGTATAAATTATTACCTCAACTGTGGCATACGCATTACGTTAATAAACCAAAACTGGCTGAACAGGATTAATTGCGGATCTACTGAGAGCAAAAATCAAACCAAGAAATATTTAACCAATCCAAAATATATTACCCCTTTCTTTTTTTATGAGAATGAATGACGTGTCGATCGTTCCAATCTAACTGATAGAGCACAATAATAGGTTTCCTGATATCTGTTGTTTGTTATGAGCTTCTGGTCAGTCCGTCCATCACCCATCGCAGTTATTTTATGACCGTCCGGAGATAATTACGGTCTGAGGTCTTTCATGACCTCTTAGCGCTACTCAAACTAAGACCTAAAAGCACCACCCACAGGTAATACAAACCCACATACAGCACAAGCAAGTTATATTAATACGATAGTAAATACCTTCAAATAAAACAAGGTATAAGGTACAGAAAACAGTAGTCTACCTTTAGCTAAACTAGGTTGTAGGCTTGACTGAAGTACCTCTTCTACAAAGTGTGTCTTGTCAAGGATTTTACGGACAGGAAACTTGGGGCCTTGCTTTTTGCATTTATGTAACTTCCCCAGTACATTCCTGTTAGGTAGTTGGTATGTTTTATTTTAAACACCTATTCTCATAATTTATAAGTTAAACTACTTGTTTGCTTGGCTTCTTAATAGTTAATACACAATCCATCTGGGCGGTTATTCTCTATGGAAACACAGATTCCACACTATACGAAACCACGTCGTTATCGTGTCTTGTTCAAATCATGTCACGGCGTCACATATACCTTCACTTTACATTAAAGATAACTTTATTCTGAATAAAATATATTGATATAAGTGGTCATAACTTTCGATGTGTTGATGTTTCGGAACACGTCTCGGTAAAACACATGATTTTTGACAGTTCAAATCGCGCCAATTCCAAATTCATTTCGCGCGGTTTTCACAGAGAATAGACTTTTCCAGATTTCTTATGTAAGACCAGGAATTCGCGTGGTTTCGAAGTAAGGAATCGAAAGAGAATAACCGCCCAGGTTGAACACTTGTAAAGTTTATTGGTGCATAGATTTCATTGTCCTATTTTTGATGGCACCCTGGTACCTGACTCATTTAATTTTCAAATCAGGGAAGGTGATTCAGAATCTGGGCAGAGACCTACTTAGTCCACATGCCCTTATTAGGATACCTTGAAAACGAATTTTCTAGAATGGCAAACAACTTGGGCCATCATCCCACTACGCGACCATTTTTATACATATTTGCTACTGCACCGGTTTAATTGCATGGTCACTTGACGCCTCAGCCAGGAAACCTCGCATTTTCGACGCATTATAAAGAATACCTACATAAAGGGCATATGGGTTCGCAAAATACTCTTCAGTCAAAACCTCTTTTAGGACATTGTACCATATGACCATCAGTCATATGATGACTTATCGCTATCAATCGGTAAAGTTAAGCAACGTCTGCTGCGATCATTAATTAAAGAGACCTGTTTTCTCTCCTGAAAACTTAAAAATTAAAGCTATTCGGAAACACACACGCTGGTAGTCATAATCTAACCTTTATTCATATTTCAGGTCCACGTAATCTTCAGCTACAAAGGAAAGAACCACCTGATCAAGAAGGACATTCGCTGCAAGGATGATGTATACACCCACGTCTACACCCTCATCGTAAAGCCAGACAACACTTATGAGGTCCTCATCGACAATGAAAGAGTTGAGGGCGGTGAATTGGAGGCTGACTGGGACTTCCTACCCCCTAAGAAAATCAAGGTACATACATGGATTTATGTTTATGGGCTACTATTTTTTGTGCGGATTTGGGCCCCATTATGAAATACTTAATTATCATTGTATGAAATCAATATTTCAACGACTAGGTTGGTTTTAATGTGTAGGTTTCTACTTTATCACTTGAAATCATAAGTGTTTTTAGTAACTTACATACCACAGGCTATGAAATACAAAATGACTGGCTGAACGTGTGTGAACCGGCAGTAAATTTCACATAGTCTCTTGACGACAAAACTTGCTTACATTCTCAAAACTTACTTTACATCTTTACTCGCATGATTTCCTAGTACCGACCTAGTTTATGTCAATTTTGATTTTGTTGTTCAACAAATATTTTGTTTTTCAGCAAGCATTGCTGACAAGCGATTTTTAAAATGCGTCTCATTTGTAGCGAAAATGACATACTTACCTATTAAGGCGTGACCGCTGCACCATGTTTTGAACAAGAGTATTGTTCTTGAACATTGTTTGTTCAAAACATTTCCCGTCCGCTGCGACTTTAAGCCGCGTCCGCTGGGCCACGTTTTGAACAAAATATTGTTTAAGAACAATATTCTGTTCAAAACATGGTGCAGTGGTCACACCTTTATACAGTGGATGTATGGTTTATAATTCATAACAGAATCGCCTGTTTAGTGTAGTCAACAGAATAATGGATGTGGTATCAAAGATTGGTTTTATTTTTGATCATTTTAACGAAGTTAATTATACTACGTATTTACGAAGATCGTTTGTGATTAGATTAGGTTCTAAATCCTTTTTACATCAAATGTTGAACCTTCCAGAGATACAGAATAGAAATTTGAACATTTTCCATTGTCAGGACCCCGAAGCCAAGAAGCCCGAAGACTGGGATGACAGGCCCACCATTCCCGATCCCGAGGACAAGAAGCCCGAAGACTGGGAGAAGCCGGAGCACATTCCCGACCCTGATGCCGCCAAGCCTGATGACTGGGACGATGAGATGGACGGCGAATGGGAGCCACCCATGATTGACAACCCTGATTACAAGGGAGTGTGGGCGCCTAAACAGGTAAATATACTCGAGAGAAACTGGCATTTACGCAAACAATCAATTTTGTATTTTTTGTTTTAGCGACTAAATAGTCAAATTTTCACGTTCCGAAATGCTAAACGAATCGGCAAAGCAATCCGAAAATTAAAATTTTTAGGTTTAGTGTAGAAGATTCCCCATCGAAAGTAGCAATATTATTGTAATAGTAGTAGAAATGATCTAATTGGAAGGTGACTGCAGAGAATTTTATATACTTAGAAAAGATAGGTGCATAAATCGTCATTGATTCGCATCCCGTGGAAATCGGAAGCGCAATAGAGATTCTCGATAATAAACCCCCAATAACGTCTGAAAAAGTTCACAAATGCCACATCCATCTCCTACCATTTATTTTTGTTAAAATTATCATAATATCGGATAATATTAATATTATTATCAACATTTTAAGTGTTTTGTAAATTCTTACGAAGTACCTGGAGACCAGAAATACTGAGGAGGTTGGGTTAGTCTTGTGACAATTTTCCAAGAAGGGAATTTAAATTAAATGATTTACCAAGAGAATGTAAAAGGTATGACCAGCTTCCAAAATTAGCGCGTGTTTATTATAGTTGCTATTTCCTCCATTCTGACAGCAGACTTGCTAACGAGCGCCATATTTGCGCAGTGTATTGACCCCGAGAGACCAATAAACTGGTGGAGTGCCGTTATAATGTACGAATACACGAATAGTTGACAATGCCAGCCACCATACATACATATGTTTGTCGTTGCATTATTTTCCTGGAAAAATACACAATACGGGCGTCAGTGTTGTATCAAGGCTTATGACTGAAAATTCCGGGTATAACGCTATAACTTACCAGGGGGTCTAGCAAAGATACCAACCACTAACGCTAACGCCAAACGCTAACTCCAAAATGTACTAAAATGACAATTCGGAAATCGCTTACTTTTCCGCAGCGAGTGTCATTTTAATACAGTTTTTGAGTTAGCGTTTGGCGTTAGCGTTAGCGGTTGGTATCTTTGCTAGACCCCCAGAGGCGCCTCTGGTTTTACCCAGCAATTTGCCGGTTTGATTTTCCGGGATAAAAAATATCCCTTGCTTGTTTTTTTTTTGTCCTATAGTTTTGTTGTAAAAGCCCTACCAAAAAGATTACGATTTAATCATATTAGTAGAAGATAGTACGGATAGTTGAAAGACCTAGTGACGTCATGCTTGTACATTTTTTAGTAGCGTCCAAAAGGTGGTGTGATCGTATCTATAGATAGAATCAAGATAGTTTTCAATGGAGTAATTGCAATGAGATTGAATATAATGATAAATTATAATATATATTTGACCATATAATTAACGTTTTCTGAGCTATTCTCACAGTTAAATTAAATTATATATCAGATCTATATAAAATAAAAGTAAGGAATTTTAAAATATGCTACGTGTTTTTACCGTAATGTAAATTAGTTAATAATGTGAACTGGCATTGGCGACCAATTTACTGATAAGTGTCAACTGATAACGGTTTTGGAGAGTTAATTTGTTCAATAAATAATACCTACCTATGCGCTGGCGGTCTTTCACCTTTGTATTATAACGATCATGTAAGCAATTAACTTGAAATAACTGCGTTTGTACATTGCTTAGGATATTATGATGTACGGTACTGCAACGTATTTAGGTACGTCTCTTAAAGATAAGTGCAAACTTAGAGCTCTCTTTTAGTGCAGCACGGCTATCACGAGCTGTAAAAATCAACATATCTCTTCTTACTGGAGCCTTCACGAGATATGCGACCCCTGCAGACGGGGCATAAGATATATAATTTCTTTATTTTTTATGAGAATGAATGACGTGACAAGCTGGTTGTTCACTTGATATTAAGCGACACGGCCGCGCATAAGTTGCAGTATCACTCGGAACTTTTGCGTGACACTGCACTGAGTCATCACACAGTCTAGTAATCAGATTACAACACTGTGTAATCAGGTCATAAAGTCTCATTTGCCCAGTAATTTCATTAGCTACAATGCCCAACTAATTTTCTTATTGACTCCGCAATTTATTATTATAAAATAAAATAACATTTTAATACATACTCATAGCTTTATTGTCCAGTCTGATTTTCATTTTTTTTTCGATTTCTTATATAAAATGTTGTTCTCAGATCGACAACCCCGCTTTCAAGGGTGCGTGGGTGCATCCAGAGATCGAGAACCCTGAATACACCCCGGACGCGACACTTTACAAGCGCGACGAATTGTGCGCGGTGGGTCTCGACCTTTGGCAGGTTAAGTCTGGCACCATCTTCGACAACTTACTCTTCACTGACGATATTGAGGTTGCTAAGGTGAGATACTGATTTTTTAATCCTAGATCTATTTATCTTACTTAAATTAGATCACGGTCTTACCCATTCCAGTTGACCAATGATGCAAATTCCCCTAATACCAATATAAGTGGTGTATTTCAACCCCTAAACTTTTGCGAAGAAACGGGACACCCGTTGTCTTTTCTCCCATCCTGCTCGATTTTTTTGAAATTTTGTGCGAGTCGTGTTTGTAGGAGCTATCAACAGGCTTTATAATCTCTGGTTTCACCTGATGGTAAGTGACGATGCGGTCGATGATAGATCATGTTTGCCTGGCAGATGATCCGTTCCTTTGCTGCTTCAATAAAGTCTTAATAAAAAGAAAATAACGTGACTCCCCTTTAAGGTGGAACGGTTTACTTAGCGCGGCAAATTCAAAAATTCTTGCGTTTTCTGCCAATCATAACTTAACAACAACAAACTAAACTAACTTAACTTAAATTACTCATGATTACATGAAATCCAATTTTGCGCTAATAAATAGAATGTATCAACAAATTACGATTTAAAGTATCACCTTATATATCATTTGACAGCCTCCGTGGTGTGGTGGTTGAGAATGTCGGCTCATAACCCGGAGGTGGCAGGTTCGATTCCCGCGACAGGACAAGTATTTGTGCCCGAAAAAAAAAGCGCAAATACTTGATCTGTGTGTGGGTGTTGTGGGACCATGGTCCTCGTAGTTCCTGGGCCCTAGACACAGGGAATCCTAGTTAGGGTCCAGGATCTATGTATGTGATCTTTGGGCGTTATTTATTATTATTTATCATTGGTTTAGCAACAAATGGCACTAAACAAATTTTCCCTTAGTGTTTCATTATATAATAAAATGTTTATTTCACTTCCAGGAGCGCGCAGAGGCGATCAAGAAGACACAAGAAGGAGAGAAGAAGATGAAGAACGAGCAGGATGAAGCGGAGAGGGAGAAGGAAAAGGCGGAGAAGCCTGAAGATGAAGAAGACGATGAGGATTTGGATGACGATGCGGGAGAAGCGGCGCCTGTGGTCAGTAGCTTGTCTTCTTTACTCATTATTTTATCTTTGTACTGCTGAACATCGAAAAAGGGAGTTTTGGCGGGAACGCGGAAAAGTTCACGTCGTTGCATCGTATTATTTTTTAAAACTTGCTTCTTCCAGTGTTAATGTTTAAAATTGGTGGCGTTTTATGCATTAAGTGCTGAATTACGAGCATGAGTGAGGGCAAGTGATATAATGTGGTGAAACGTGATTTTTCGTGTTGCTTCCAAAACTCCATAGAAGCTTCTAGTAAAGTTGCCACCACTTTGCTGGAGCATGACTTAGACTGGACTATGACTACCTGACTTGGACTGGACTATGACTGTGACTAGGACATGACTTTGCGTGAAATATTTAATAACACGATGAAAATATAATACTTGACACTGGCTAAATACACTATGTGTGGAGCCAAAATATAATAACAACAAAAAAAAATCGTAAAACGGCACTTTGGACACTTATCATAAGGGTTTATTTACAGATTTTGCTTAGTTTTTCAATTATTGCATTCATTTTTAATCTTCTTTATGAAAGTAATATTTACTTGTTCATTTTTAATAGTAGACATCATGCCTATTAATGACGTGACGAGCTAGTCTTTCACCTGATGTTAAGCGACACGGCCGCCCATAAAAGTTGCAGAGTCACTCGAAACTTTAAAATGAAAGTTTGGCGTGACACTACACTGCGCACGTCATCCTGTGACATCACACAGTCTAGTAATCAGATTACTACACTACTAATTTCACTACAATACAATGCCTTTCAAACCGGAACATAGTGGTGCTTGCAGAATAACTGGCAAAGCGTTGGTACCTACCTAGACGAACTTGTACACCACCACCACCTAATAATACGAATTAACCATGCTAGAAATATACCGTCTTACCACAAAAGATTTAGACGCGCCTTAAACACTTGTTGAACAGTTGTTTCATGTATTCCATACCACAATTCCGCGCCTAACACTCGTTTAAGATAGACATGCGTTAAACACGTGCTAAAATTTAAACATCCCAACCCTTAGTTTCAGAGGTGTTTATAGTGACAAAAATAAAACATCCGTTTAAGGAGCTGTTGTTTGATTGAAACAACTAAAATTTTAATTATATTATTTATTGGAAGGCAAGGCAAATAATGTACACGGATGGATATCGATCGAACAAGAAGGTTAATGTCATTAGAATGACCACAGACTCAAAACAAAATGTTGCCAGTGCATTACTAAAATTATTACATTATCTACTTTATTATTTATGGTTTCCAACAGGAGCATTTAACTTTTAGACGCTGTCTAACTAAACATGTGTCTAAGCGATGTTTAAAATTATTTTTGTGCTAAGACTGATAATGTCTAAGTACCTATAAATATTTGCGCTAGTTTTCTATGTAGGTATAACTGATTCTAATTTAAAATGTTTATTTGTCCACAGGAGGAGCACGACGAACTGTAAACTAAAATGAGTGCGACAGAGACAATAGTAGAACGTTCTACATGTGTACGTGAATGTGTGCGTGAGTCGAGACACAGTCTAGAAGGAGATGGCGAGACCACTCTACAAATAAAAGTTGAAACAGCAACATGATTTTAGTCTCTCTAGACATTGTATGTGAAAGTGTCTGTAATTTCAAAGTCTTAGGCAATAGTGTGTTTTGTTTTGATCCTATTTTGCACGTTTGTCGCTCGAAATATTCCAAGTTCCGGCGTTTATTGTGCAATTTAATTTATTACTTGCGTCGGCGACTGATTTATGTATTATGGATGGCGTTTTCAGCGGTTGATTTTCAGAGTTCTGTCCTTTTCGCTCACATTGCGTTTGAAATGAAAACGAAAAGGACAAACGTGTATTGAAAATCGGCCGGGTTTCCGCGTAAAGGCTAGTTTTCTTTACGTGGTACCGTTTTAAATGTTGTTTTTCGGCCCAGCACTGTGTGTTGGGGGTGATTTTTAAGGGTTGATTGTACAGTGTTAGTTGCTTTAGCTAGTTTTTGTAAGAAATTCGACTAATGTTGTATAATTAATCAGTGTGAGTTCTCATTTACGGTTGTAATGAGTCTGATTAAATTAATATATAAAATTATTTGGTTTTTTTCTTAACAGCACAATTAAGTTGTTGCCACAAGTACCGTGAAAGTAGTTCCATGATGGAACTATTGAGACTTTTTTTTCTAAATAGTACGGGGAACAGTACCTACCTACATAATAGTTTTTATGGTCTAATCTGGTAGGGAATAAGTAGTAAAACAAGTTCAGTACAGAAAACTATTTATATTTTGTAAAAAACAGCTATAACTACTGACTTAGCTTACAGTATACATGCATGTCAATCTAACTCAATGGCTCTTCAAATGACCCTCCATTTTTACATTGTGAAATTTGTAGGTATTTAAAATTACTTCCTTAATAAGGACAGCACATAGAGCACAATAAATATGACCACTGGAAAGGAAATACCTGTTGTTTTATGAATGAAGGGTTTTTCGCTTATGCCACAAATCAGGAAAAAGTTACTCTGTGACTTAGGTGGCCTCTCGCCAAGGAACTTATATATTCCTCAGTATACGTATAACTACCTTGCCTCTCGCCTCTGAGAAGGTAGGTCTGCTCTGTAGTAAATAGGCCCCGTTGTGACCCTCAAATCCATACAACGGTGTACTAGCTAGGGAGTCAAAGATTCTCTTCCATTATGGGTAAAATACACGATCGGGCCAACCAAGGTTACATTTGTCTCACCTTCGTCGGGTTGGTGTAAAAACCGACCGTGTGGATGCGCATACGACCAAGGTCGAGAGGTTGGCCGTTCGAATAAAGACACCAACCACCAAACGGTAAAAGTAAAACGTATGGGGATTGAGGAGTGACATTAGCTGCTGCCGAAAAGTTTTCCGCAGGGATGGGTTGTTCCTGTTGCCCCCCACGTTTTCTAGCAGGAATAAAATTTCCTGTTGAGCCCCATGCAAAAAAATAATATTTCATTCAAAATGGGAACGCTCATAGATCGGGAACGGTAAGAAATAAGGGGGGGGGGACAGGAATTTATATTCCTGTTAGCCCCATGGGGCCGAAAACGTGGGGGACAACAGTAACAAAGTAACAACCCTCTCATTCCCATACATTTAGGATTTTGGGCGTTTTCGTCACTTTCTTGCTTTTCATACTTGCTTACTCGTCGATCTTTTTGTGGAATAAACCAAATTATGCAACAGTAATAATACATTATAATTATTGTAATACAATGTACATACTATTGATAAATGGTACCTACTTACCTACCTAATCCATAGATTAAGTCACTAGGTCAAGGAATTATATAGATGTTCTATTTCTAAAAACCTAGAGTTAACTAGAGTATCTATAGAAGTCGCAGATGTTAATGTTGATATTTCATATAAAATTATCATTTCGACTTGGCACCGATTCACACACATAGCTAGAATACTTAGGCTTGTGTCGTGCAATTTTTTATTGCATAAATTAATAATATTCCTCAAAAAATTAACAGTCGTGAAAACAAAAATTAAATATCACAAAAAATGACAAAGTTACAAGCATTTTAAAATACATGAATACAAAGAGACAGTTCAAACGCGTAGTGACGTCACTTCTTCCACCTTCATTGTACCTCATTACTAAGCTGTGGTAGATTTACATACGATCTCTTTGGCATGTGACGTCATATCCCAAAGTTACATAGTAGCTGTGGGGATGCTCTGTTCTGCGAGAAAGGGACAGGCGATGCCCCCCCAGAAACTTTAAAAGCTTATTACTCCGTTATTTTAACCTATTTTATTAAAATAATATAGCTTGCTTATTTTTAATAGCAGGACACAAGCCTATTCCTTACTCTTAATAGAGCCACGAAGCATGGGAGCATAGAGATAGAATGTAAAGAGGAACAGTTTGTAAATGGGACAAGAAAACTAAAAAAATACTGCAGTCTATCTCTATGGATTCACATTCAGTACGGGTTTACATTATTAAATCGCTAAAGAGGAAAATTGTACAAGTCCGATAAAAAATTCCTGTAAATATCCCATAAATCTGCCATAGACTTGGGTTCACCTTTCTTCTTGTCCTCTTCTGCTTTTTTCTTTTTTTCTTCTTCTTTTTTCTTTTCTTCCTCTTTCTTTTTTTCGGATTCCGTGTCGTCTTTTGCCACTGCTGTAACATTATTTTTGTTAATAATTGTTTTATTGGTATTACAATACAATTCTTTATTTTAATCATCATCATCATCATCATCATCATCATTAACAGCCTGAAGACGTCCACTGCTGAACATAGGCCTCCCCCCGGGAGCGCCACTCAGAGCGGCTGCTCGCCTCCCGCATTCATCGGCTCCCCGCGGCTTTCACCAGGTCGTCGGTCCACCGAGTGGGGTTTATTTTAATGCTTCATTTTAAACAAAGCAACAAGATGCGCAACATCACTCAAATGTAACAAGTTTTTTTTTAACTTTTACTATTTTATAATATGAGCTGGCTAGGTAACCAAGAAATAAATAATAAAGTGCAATACTTACATATTTCCTCTAACACTGAAAAATAAAACAAAACAAATATTATAATGTAAAGACAAATTGCTAAACAAGTATAAGAATAATAAAAGTGTGAACATATTTTATAGGCTGTAGGCTGGAATATCTTCGATAATATTGATGATATATAGTATTTTAACTAGGTACTAATGTTAGGTACTTTTTCCTTTAGTAGGTACCTACTTTACGTAATTTTAAAGGCAGATCTAAAGCTCCTAAAACTGTTGCTGTCCTTGTCAAATACACGGCAATGTAAAAGACAGATATATTTTTAGCATTTTTAAAACTGTCAACTAATGCCTTCAAAATTAGGCCTACTACCTACTTAAAGCACATTAGCACGGCTTCATCCGAAGTTTTATTTTATGCCTTGAAAATGACGCAACGATTAATTTGAATAACTTCGTAATTTTTCAAGCAATGGAAATAATTATTTTACCACCGTTAAATTGTAACAAAAAATGCATAAAAACTACTTGTTGTATGTATTGTTTGGTTATTTTTAAATAAAAGATCTATTGTAGGAGACTTGCAAAAAACTTGTTTTATTTCTTTTAGGTTAAATTACACTTTTTAGTATCTGTCATGGTCGCCCGATCCTGTGTTGCCAATACTTATCTCCCAGATACTACAGTTAATACTCCGTGCAACCCGCACATGGCTGCTTTTGAAAACACAAGAAATCTTGACTTGAGCACCAATCGACGACTGAAAGATATTCAGTAATCTGTGACATCGTTCTGTACCTAATAGGGGTGCTAATCTGTGTCAATACCTACAGGATTATATTATCTGTGATCAATACTAACGTTTTCCGATCCGACTGACGAGGGCCTTGTAGTCATCCTTATCGTCGGTGGCTGGCGCGGTGGTGGTGGTGGTGTTCTCGTGGTGGTGGTGGCAGCGGCGGGTGTAGCAACACAGCATGTGGCCCGGCATCGGGACCGGGGCCGAGGTTACTGTGGACAAGATAATAAATAATAATAAATATGTATGGTCATTTCACACAGCGCCATCTAGCCCCGGGAACTAACCGATAGAATACTTAGATACTTTTTGTTTGTATTGTAAATACATACATAGAATACAATAGATACCTACATAATTATAACGCCCAAACAGTCAGACACACAACAAACACTTATGTTCATTACAAAAATGTTTGTCCTGATTGGGAATCGAACCCACAACCTAGTTCAGTAGGCAGAGCTACTACCAACTGAGCTATCAGGGCCAGAGACAAAAACAAAGCCCAACGACCAGGATTCTTATCTGGTGATTCAGGAACTACGAGGACCACGGTGACAAAAAGAAATTTCACACAGCATAACCAGACCTATAATATACCTATGTGTAATAAATACGACTTAATACACATATGCCTATAATAAAGTGTATCGGCTGCTGTGCGAAATGTCAAAAATAAAAAGGATTTAAGTAGGTAAGTAGAGTTATAGAATGCTTTAACTAGTTATGATGTGAGATTTGTGTGTCTACATAATGTACTGTAAGCTTTTCAAAACCTTTACAGACAAACTTTAAACATGTGTTGGTTTTCTTTGTTTTACCTATAAATAGGTAATACGTATACCTTACCACCAAACCATACTTCGACAAAGAGGTCGTACGAAGAATCCAACTCGGCTAGGCAGCGTTCGGGAAACTTCGACCTATATTTCCGTCCAAAATACCGCAGAGCAATCAGTGTGTGTTGCCAGTGCTGACATATGGAACTGAAACGTGGTCCCTTACTTTTGCCCTCATTAGTAAGCTCAAAGTCGCGCAACGAGCTATGGAGAGAGCTAAGCTCGGTTTTCCCTGCGAGATAAGATCCGGAACGAGGAAATCCGCAGAAGGACTAAAGTGACCGATATAGCCCTTAAAGTGAGCAAGTTGAAATGGCAATGGGCAGGCCACATCGCCCGCAGAACTGACAACCGATGGGGAAGAAAGGTTCTCGAGTGGCGACCACGAACCGGAAGGCGCAGCGTAGGCAGACCCCCCACTTAGGTGGACCGTCGACCTGGTGAAAACCGCGGGGAGTCGATGGATGCAGCGGTTTCCCCAAAATTTCAGGTGAACAAGGAAAATAAGACGCTTTATTTACCTACGTGTAATAAGTGTAAAATGTTTGAGCTAGGTGCCTTAGTATGAATTAAAATAGGTACCTACTAACTTGTGGGTAGGTAACTATTCTGCTTTTATGGAGGCTACACCTACCTACGTTCAAATATTGGAGTCGCGTGCAACGAAAACCAGTACTTCCCCACTGCTCAATTAAATTGCTCAACCAGTTGAGCAGTTGAGCAATAGGACATAAACACGGAATAAAGTGCAATCGTCATTTATATAAAAAAACTTAGATTAAAGAGTGCTTAGATAGATACATAGATGAACTCTTTATTGACACCAATGTAACAAAAACAACAATAGCAAATAACGTATTAGTGGTTACCTACAATGGGCGGTTTTATCGCTAAAAAGCGATCTCTTCCAGACAACCTTTGGATGGATAGATCAATGAGTATATTGTGGTGATGCTATAAAAATTGATTTAAAAATTAAAAAGAAAGAAGTAGAATTATACAATAGGTCCTTCTTAGTTTTTCATATAAATGAATGACGTTAAAAGCGTGTCATTCGCATAATGTAAGCGTCACGGCAGCCTATAACAGTTGCAGTTGCTTCAAATACTTATCCTGCCGCGGGAATCGAACCGGCTGCCTCAGGGTTGTGAGCCAACCTGCTCTACCACACGACCACGGAGGCTGTAAATTTAAACTGGATTTGACCTGGTAGTGTACACCTACATCCCTTTAGGCCAAACACCACTTCCTAAAATGACCATAATTTTATTTGGTCGATTTCTCATTATGAAATCTTTTCTGAAAGACTACATAAGCACCTACAGGGTATAGGGAAACTTGCAAAAAACCACTTAGTATACTTAGATCAAAAAGAAGAAAAGCACTTACCCTCATTATATCTTCCCAGAATAATGACCTGGAATTATAAAAGTGAAGTTAAACAAAAGGTGGCAGACAAGACATCATCTTCAACCAAATAGACGTGACGGGCAGTCTCACACCACGACTAATCGTTCAAGTTTTAACATAAAGCCCGCGTAAGGTCGTATTTAAATTACTGGTATTTCTTTGCGGTGGTATTTTGTTCGGGAAATGAGTTTCAGATAGTATCTAGAGCCAATAACCTTATGAGACAATAGTATAAACCTCTATAGGAGACCCCTGTGTATGTGCTACAGATCTTTGAAAAATATGATGCTTCGCACAAGCATTTTTTTGTTCTGTGGTATGCGCAATTGCAAAAGTACAATTCAAATTTTGAAAACATACAACGCTTACTTTTTTAAATGTGGTTACTTAAGACAAGAGGACCGTTCTGGTGTTTGACAATGTTATTGCTGTCGTTCTGCTCTCCACACGTGTGATAGAGAATTAGAGACAATAGAGTACATGAGTCAATTTCTTTAATCAGCGATAACCTAACATTTGACCACGGTCTCACAAGATGGTAATTAATTACGCAGTTGACTTCAATTTACCTACATTTTAGCGTTACCAATGGTTTTCACCCTTTAAACCTTAACAAAAACTTTTGAATTTGGTGTCAATCGTTTGGATAGATTATAAATTATAATCTTAGCATGTAAACACAGATCCTATAAAATAGTTAAGCTTGGTAAGGTATTGTATTGATTTTTCTGAAAATATGTTTTTTGTTTTTCGTTAAAACTACTTTTCCTCATCATAATGTTGAAGGCAAAATTCCTAACTTTGGGTGGCTATAATACGAGAATATTGTAAAAACTTAAGAAAGGAAGAAGAGCATAGTTTTACACTGGTAAGAAAACATCTTAAGCCTCATACTAGTTTCAATAAAGATAAAAGAATAACGTCATATTAAAAAGAAAAATTTATGGAATCTTCTGTATTTCGTAATAAAACTTGCGGAAAGCTCCTTTTTTGTTCATTGTCAATACCAACTCTTAACTCACGATGCGGAAATAAAATATATTTGTTAGAGAAATATTCTACTCGTCAATTCTAAAACAGGCCTACTTGCACAGTGGGAGGGATCGCAAAGCTCTAGTTTTTAAAACAAACGTATAATAATCGCAGTCAAACGCTTTCCTAAACATCACTTTTCGTAAACCACTTATCCTCACCGAAATCACAAACAGTCCAAAACACACCGCACCACCCATCTTCACTGGCACTTCAGTCAAATGAGCCAAATCCCACATGGTGTAAGGTTAAATATTTTCGCGACACAAAGCCTCCGACACGGGCATTACACGGGTGTTAGTGTAAATATCTGGGTTTTAACAAGTTATGAGAGGATTAGATCGGGTTACTCTGCCGGCTTTCTGCGCGTGTGAATTAAGTATAAGTATCTTTACAATCGTGAAATTATTTAGCGTGTCCTTTAGAATGAAGCGGACCTAAATGCTGTGTTCTTTAAGGTCTATTATCATTTGTAAATCTATGTCCCATGCCAGCTCACTTCTTGTAGTGGCAGCTATGCTCGCAGATGAAAGTACGTGACAGGAGGTTGTCTCCTTTTGTGAGTGCATAATGACCCAAAAGGAGACCGCGGAGCAAGATCGGGAGAGGGCCGAAGAAAACGACGCCGGGGTGCTGGTAACAGCCACTCCATGCTGTCTGCCCCATGAAGGGGCAACAATCCACTCAAATGAGTCCCGGAAGGACAGTGACGCATGTGGCGTGCATCACTGTTAGCGCCGTGAGGCTTGGCGGGTGACAGCCCATCAGTCACCCCACGGGGTGTGCTTTGGCAAGTGCGAGGAGGGCACCGGTGCGTTCCGTAGAAGATCCCGGAGCCCTCTGCCATGCAACGAGGTAGGCCACCGGGGGGTTTTAGTGAGTGGAAATCTCACATAACCCGGTTACAGCCCCATTGCAGCCGGGTATCTTTAAAAGATTTCTCCCTCGACAACAAAAAAAAAAGGCCAGCTCACTTCTACAGGTAACTCCTGCTATTGGACAAATGATTCATTAAGCATCATCTAACTTAGACAGTTTCTGTGGTTGTTAAGAAGGTCGGCTCATAACCCGGAGGCGGCGGGTTCGATTCCCGCGACAGGACAAGTGCCTATTTGTGCACATGAAAGAAGCGCGAATACTTGTTCTGTGTCTGGGTGTTGTGGGATCATGGTCCTCGTAGTTCCTAGGTCCTTAGATACAGGGTTCCTAGTAAGGGTCCAGGATCACAGGATCAGGAGGGGCAGGGTCTATGTATGTGATCATGCGTTTTTTTAAATTAATGTATTGTTCAAACCTCTGCGAGTCTCATCATCGTCAACATCAGCCTGAGAAGACGGACACTGCTGAGCATAGAAACCTGCCCTAGAGAGCGCCGCTTTGATCGTGCGGCTGCTTGCCTCCTGCATCCAACGGCTCCTGGTATTTTATGGTTCACGCGTTGGCAGTGTTGGCACTCAAGAACCTTTCTTCCCCATCGCGGTTGTCGGCCCTGTGAACGATGTGGTCTAAATGCCCTTGCTTTTTATCTTGCTAATTCAAAGCTATGTCGCGATGTCTTTCAGTTCTGCGAATTTCTTCATTTCGGATCTGTTTTCGCAAGGGAACCTCGAGCATAGCTCACCTTTAAAGAAAAGCTGGAAGGAAAGGGTTTAACTACCTAGGCACTGACCCTTGGGCATTTTTCTTCACAAAGTTTCACATTAAGGTGTCACATTAAGGGTTAGTGTACGTATTCGGTACTTACCTATGGGTAAAAATTCATGTCAGGATCAAACTAATCTTATTCACCATCATCATCATCATCATCATCATCAGCCTGAAGACGTTCACTGCTGAACATAGGCCTCCCCCAAAAGCGCCACCTTGAGCGGCTGCTTGCCTCTTGCATCCATCGGTTCCCCACGGTTCTGAATAGGTCGTCGGTCTACCTAGTAGAGGGCCGGCCTACGCTGCATCTTCCAGTTCGTGGTCGCCACTCGAGAACCTTTTTTCCCCAACGGTGTTCAGTTCTACGAGTGATATGGCCCGCCCACTGCCACTTCAACTTGCTGATTCTGAAAGCTATATACTTCAACTTAACTCAAGAGTCCCGATTAGGTTTTTATCTTGACATGGCACTTCACGCGACAAATAGGCACATAGATAAAACGACGCATACAAATCGCGCTTTAACTTAAGCAAACCACCTCAGGGTAAATAACCCTGAAGCTTTATCGACCCTTAGACGCCGCTAGTTTATTTTAACCACAGGGACTTATACATAACACAGCTTTGTTTTTTCAGCCACCCTTTAAGTAAATTTCACTTTCGCATCCACCATACTTATGCAAATTGAACTATAACGCTCTGGAAATAAGGTTTATAGTAATCATATTTATATTACGGTATATTTGAAAGGGAGTGATAAAGGAAAATGTCAACATTACTATGAATTCCGCCCCGGTTTGCCTGAGATATATCCGGTGTCGAAAGACGTCGGTGAACGTGCAGGGGAGAAATTGAGAGCACGGGATGATAAAAGATCTAATTTTTTGTGTGCGCTTGTTTGGATAATGAGAATCTGTGGAGAAAAGTATGGGATGGTTTCCAGCTGTAATAGAAACTTTTTAAACACAGTTCACAGAATAAAATTCCGTGATAAAGTGTGGGCACGGAATTTGCTTGATACCAAGCCTATGTTATTCAGTACCTTTGATCTGTGCCTATACGGGGAGTGAATGTATAGTTCAGCGACAACCCGTGCAACATTCTAACTGACCTACATATCCCTGGTTTTAATCCAGCCCGGCCCTGAACTACTTAGTTATTTTTCAAGTTTTTATGCAGCACTGTACAATGATGAAGGAATCACCGTGAAAAATCAAAGACTTCAATGTTAGTACATTATATCTCTTTGGGAGAAACTGGCATGATGTTCAAAAATCACATTTTAGAATGAGTGTCATCCACCAACACGCACTTGACCAGCACAGCGCTGTGTGTTATGCACACACACTGTCTCTCTCTCTCTGTGACTTCTTTTATCATTCCTTCAGCATGTCTCAAAATAACGCTCATTGTATTAAAAATTGAAAGGGTGTTCTTTCACGTCCAAAATAGATTCGTCACAACACAAACACTAGTTATCCCGTAAAACCCAGCTATAAAAGTGACTTTACGTGACGTTTTTACGGCAAAGTACGACCGGACGGCTGGGCGCACCACGTAAATCACCTAAATGGACGTAAAAGCAAACTTTAGTACCGCGAAGGGTCGGAGCCAGGCCCTATGAGTCTTGTGACGTTTTCGTAAGGCGAGGGAACTCTTAAATCGTTGGTAACTCGATTAGGGTGAGGGCAATAAGCGCGTCAGTTTAGACTGTGCCAGTGCCAGTCCAAGTTGACGAAATATAGGTGTCCTATAGAAGGTCCCTAAAGGTCTATTTTTTAGACTTTCTAGTCATGTTAACCACTTTTTTTAATCAATGCTTAAATGTCCTGAAAGCATCGAGTGAAACTATGTTTGGTTTAGACCTATTGTTGGTTCTATAGCAAAACCACAGACTTAGTTTCAAGCAAAACATTGTATAGCATAGGTGGTGATTTTGTATCATTTCCACATAATTATGACGTAACTAAAATATTGTTGACGGGATTTTTGCTTTTTACCACGCAATTTATTTGTCTCGAGTTGCCGATATTTAGTAAATTGTACAATATTTTAGTAATGTTAGTGACCATGGCAGATTTAAAATAAATAAAATAAATATGTGTGGACATTTCACATTAAAGTCTTTTATTTGTAAATATGTAGGTATACCTATAACCTATTTCTGAACCAGTAGTTGGAACTACTTAAACAAGCATGCGACTGCTTATACACTGTCTCGAAGAATCGATATAAAATGCCCATTCATCATGTCCGGGGAATAGGGGTCGCCGTAGGCAAGGCGATGTATTGGGGAATGCCATAGGAGCTTATTGTTATTTGATTAGTAGAGGGGATGAGTGAGAAGGGCACGTGTAAGGACAAGTGCGGGACACGAAGTTTCGACTTTCGACACTATGATATGAAAGTTATTGAATTAAAACTTTTAGATAAGCATTATTTTCTTTCTTACTGCATGCAGCAATGCCATGAGTGTCTTTAAATGGAGAAGGCTTCTGTCTATTCAACGACTTTTACACAAATAAGAGAAGTGGACTTTTATTACGACAAAAACGAGAGGAATAAAAGAGTAAAAAAAAAACATTTTTATGGGGTATTTATTGAAAACCATTAGCTGCGAAGCTTTTTATCGTAACATTATGAACATCAGGTTGACTGGAAGAGATCGCTTTTAGCGATAAGTCCGCCGATTGTACTGTAGATTACGCTATTTATTTCTGTTATTGTTTATTTTATGCTTGGTGTACAATAAAGAATTTTTGTATTGTATTGTATTGTATCAGCATAGAATATTATGAACTTGCTGCTTTTGATGTGCAATAGGGCAAATTCTGTGTAGCTACCTAAGATTGTTTGGTCCTTATTTTTGGCTTATTTTTGTTTGTTCCTTATTTTTGGTGCAGGGCGGAGCGAGTTTTGACCATACATGCATCGATTAGATTGTCGCAGGGCCACGCTCGCTCTTATAGACAATGACACGGTTTCAAAAGTCTAATACTGTCTGCAAAAACCGTAGGAAAATCAAACCTTTTCTAATACATAGCTTGGCCTTGTGGACGTGTGCTCCTGGTTTGCGAATAGGGCCGCCCCCCCTGCCGTGGGTGCCGTAAGATCCGGCTAAGGGAATATCCACCATAGGTTTTATTTTGGCGGGAACGCGGAAAAGTTCACGTCGTCGTTGCATTATATTATTTCTCAAAACTTGTGCTTTTTCCAGTGTTAATGTTTAAAATTGGTGGCGTTTTACGCATTAAGTTCTGAATTACGAGCATGAGTGTAGGCAAGTGATATAATGTGGTGAAACGCGATTTTTGATGTTGCTTCCAAAATTCCATAGGAGCTTCTAGTAAAGTTGCCACCACTTTACTGGACCATGACTTAGACTGGACTATGACTTGGCTTTACGTGAAATATTCTATTAACATGATGAAAAATTACAATACTTGACACTGGCTATAAATAAACTATGTGTGGAGCCAAAATATGAAAAAAAAAACCGTAGTGTCACAGTAGTATGATGATACACCTACTATTTTACTATTTACTTGTACCACTGGATATAGCTCTTAGGAGTAGCAAGTTGAAATAGCAATGGGCTTTAGGCTGGGCAGGCCACATCGCTCGTAGAACTGACAACCGATGGGGAAGAAAGGTTCTCAAGTGGCGACCACGAACCGGAAGACGCAGCGTAGGTCGGCCCCCACTAGGTGGATCGACGATCCGGTGAAGGTCACGGGGAGCCGATGGATGCAGGAGGCGAGCAGCCGCACAAAGTGGCGCTACCTGGGGGAGACCTATGTTCAGCAGTGGACGTCTTCAGGCTGTTAATGATGATGATGATGACTTGTACCATTGATTGACTGAATGTTCGGGTGAGTCTCCGCTGCCCGTCTGTCCTGATTACTCCGGATGCGTACCACTACGCAGCTCAAAGTTCTTGCTTATTTTGGTATTTAGGGTCATATTTACAGCCTGGTGGTCTTGACATGGTGCTATGTAACTGATTATCATGTAAACACGATAATCGATAAGTATGGTAAATTACACGAGTTTTCAGAGAGTATTCAATAAAGCGCAACCTTGTTGTATTGAGCAACGTGTTGGGACGTATTTTCCGAAATATTTATTTATCATTGAACGACATTATTGTGTGGAGTGGACCTATAGCAGCAGGCGAGGCGAAAGCATTTGTCTCACGTTCGCCACGGCAGAGTGACCAAGGTCACGGGCTGTGGAGGAGAGATTAGGTGTTCCTCGTATATCATGCAAGTGTTGTGTGAGCTCTGGTCTGCAGTATTACTAGGTACCTACTAGAATAGGTAACAATTCCTAGAAACTTTATTTGAACGTGCTGTAAGGCTGTGTCGTGTGCTCCCGGTTTGCTAATAGGACAATTCCATATCTCCCTGTGGGTGCCGTAATTGTATAAGCCGGCTAAGAGAATAGCCAGGGGAATAACAAGCAGTTTTCCGTTAATTAAAGTAAATAAATAAATATCCAGAGATATGAGAGTAGCATTCTCTTCGGCACATTAAAATCTACGATCACCTAGCTGCCTGCCAAGCATGGTAACTATGGTATTTAAACCTCTCGTATGAAGTCGATTGGCTTTAAAGGGAAGATGTATACTGGATGTAATTGAATTCATTAGCATCCTTTGAAAATAGGTACCTACTCCTGATACCAGTCACGTGTGGACCAAAATTTTTGAATTCTAACACATTGGTTATGTAATAATAATAACTCCAAAAAATGGAATAACATACTTAATCCAATGCTACAATACAAAATTTAATTGGAATAATGGAGTACTGTTTTTAATTAGTACATATAAGGTATTAAAACGTTTAAATGTCTCAAAATCATCCGTGCCAACTGCGTTAGGCGCCGCGGCAATCTTCATAATTTTCAATAAAAATATTTTCATTTACACTCTTTACTCTTTAATAATCATCTATAAATGATGTACTATCATGGGCTCAATTTATGCTAATGAATTAAATTACACCCGTATAGGTAGTCGTTTGATGTGTTGTGTATATACCTATATATAACTTGCCATAGGTAACTATTAACTATACTATATCTTCGTGGTTGCGCCGAATGAATGACATCATACAAAAATGCATTCAATAATGAGTCATTTCACGCCAGTATTTTTCTACTGGCTCATAAAGATGTTATGCCATCAAAATGTATGGATTTCACGGCAAAATCTTTAACAATCGGGTGGTGATGTCATTGTAACACGCACACAGATGATTTCAACAAAGGGAGAAATAGAGTAACCTATTAGCATTAGGTAGCGTAGTTCATGGAGGTATTAAGGAAATGACCTTGCTTTATAAAAGATTTCTGCCATTGATTTTTTTTTCACTTTTGGAAGATTTCATTTCCATCTAACTTAGAATCACAGGTTAACTAAAGTTACAATAATATTTAGAACGAGCGCGGAACACAAGTGTGTACCTAAAACTAGTTATCTCGGCAACTGCGCAAATAACTTTATCTAAGTACGTCGAAAAAACCTCCAAAACCTCTTTGTTTGAGCTACCGCCCGCCCGTAGCGTTTACGAAACGAATTGCAGCCGGTCGTTGTTGATAAAGTCATTGTAGATCTTGCTACGTTGATGTAATTTCAATATTATTATGAAAAGTGGTGTAAAAGAGTCGGTAGTTTTACTTAGGTATCTACCTACTTTTGTTGTAGGTAGGTATTTGGGTCAGTTATTTTGCTTAATATTTTATTACCTAATTTAGTGAAAAAATGGATACCAAAAAAGTAGCTCCTGCGTTTTTAGTACGGTATAAAATACAGCAAGTTCCTTTAATATACTTATATAAATATGCGTGGACATTTCACACAGCGCCATCTAGCTCCAAACTAAGCAATGCTTTGTAATACTGTTAAATGGTAATACTACTGTAGGTATTATATTATCTGGGATAATACCTACATATGGGAGCTAGGTGTTCCAACCCTCATTATGTAATTTTTGCCTGTTATCAAATAAATGTTTTTTCATTTTTTCATTTCATTTTCATTTTCATTACACCCTTCGTGGTGTGGTGGTTGAGCAGGTCGGCTCATAACCCGGAGGTGGCGAGTTCGATTCCCGCGACAGGACAAGTATTTCTGCCCGAAAAAAAAAAGCGCAAATACTTGTTCTGTGTCTGGGTGTTGTGGGACCATGGTCCTCGTAGTTCCTATGTCCCTAGATACAGGGAATCCTAGTTAGGGTCCAGGATCTATGTATGTGATCGTTGGGCGTTATTTATTTATTTATTTATTTATTTATTATTAGAGCTCATCCATAGAGAGCTCTCGGACAAAATACGAAGGCACTAGACTCGGGTTATACATCGCGTTTTCTTTTTTCCGAGGTAAGTATAAAAAAATCGGTATGCTTCGCCATCCTAATAGCTTCAGCCGTTTTACGTGAAAATAGACAAAAAAAAACAAAAAGAACTTCTAAAAAACAAAAACACAACTTCGAAAACTTCTAATCGGCCTTCTGTAATTTGTCTATTTTTCTGTTTTGTTCCCTAGCTGTTAGTTTTCCCAAAATCGTAAAAAAATAAAATAAATAAAAACCGACAACAATGTTTTACGTTTTAATTTATTTAGTAGGGGCAGAGTTGTTATAGAGAATTTATAAAAGTAAAGGATAACACTATTTATATTTGAGTGATTTTTATGTGTTTTTTCTTTATAATTAAATTATATTCAATATTCATGAATGTCTGTGATTTTTATGATTCAATCTTGATTAAATCCTATACCTGGTTTAGTGTTATGATTCCTAAAATTGTTTGATTTGATTTCTTACTTCATGAATTCTTACATCACATTATTATGTTATAAACGAGTGTATAATCAATTATACTGAAACAAAAAGTTAAATGTGGCAAGAAATGCATTTTATAACGATGGTCCATGCAAAATGAATTGTATGTGTTGCAGTTGTGCAAGTAAGTAGCTAACTATTTTTGTGTATCTTTTGTTTGTATTCCTTATTTTTAAGTAGTATGTATATATGTAAGTAGTAGTATGTATTTATTTTTACTTGAAGGATTCTCACTTTTTTAAGGCATTATGTGGCCATTCTGTAATTAGGGCTACATGTAATTCAAAAGCTGTCATGTAATCCATGTAAGCTGTCACTATTACTTTAGAAAACATGTAGAACTGTTGAAGGTCCATAAATAAATAAATAATAAATAAATAATTTGCTCCGCTCCGTCTATCTAATTTTAATTTGAGAGCAAAACTCAAATAATGCGAATAAATTACAATTTACAATGGCACGTGTCGGTGTCGATATGACCTCGAACAATGTGCACAGATTAGAAAAGTTAAGTATAGGCACTTACACAGAGTAAAGGAAGTTACCTACTTAATTTCAGTAGAAAATAAAATTTAAATAATTAATTTTAATTCTTACTAGGTATAGATGGGATCAGCGGCATCACCTAGGTATTTTACCCGTTTACATAATACAAGGTGACCTTGAATTGGTATGTATGTTATCCCGAAAGGGGGTAAATCTACACCCCAAGGTAGACAATGTTCTTTACTAAATTAATAGTATTTCAGTGAAAAAATGCCATGTAAAGTTTACTTTCGAAAATAGCCATAGCGCAGCTGGGTGGTTGAACTTCGCCCTTGACCGAGTGCACATAAATGAGTTTAACGACCTGTGTTTAGAAATGGATTTATTGTATCTTGTTCACTCTCGTAGCAATCGCACGTGCAATTTTGCGAGTCGATTTATTTTTTACCATGGAAGTTTAGAAACACCCAGTGTCACAACTTGTAGGGTATCATGGTCACAGACCCCCCATTTCGGGATAACATACCAATTCAAGGTCACCTTGTATAAGTATCAAAAATATTTAATTTTCCGGGATAAAAAGTATGCAGGTAAAAGCAATGTACGCTGTGGCTACTTTGGAATGAGTTAATTTAATAGCACCTTTAGAATAAATTTATAGTCGTGGATTTTTGAATGGTTTACAAATGATGTGTATTGCACATGCATTGATTTCCACCGACTCTACCAAATGCAGTACATGTCGCGAGTAGAGTAGATCAGTCGTCATCCCCCCTGCAAGCTAGGTAGTCATTTAAAATAATAAATAAAATAGCCTTTATTGCCCTTATTAACATATAAATTAAAATTTAATATAATTTCATAGAATAATATAACTAAGTAAAACATCTTTTCACATTAATTTTATTTGGGCGCCCAATTATGGATATAGGCCTCCTCCATGCAATGCCATACGTGTCGATCTCGTGCTATTCCGGTCCATGTGATGCCTGAACGATGTCATCTCGCCATCATTTCTTCTGATGACCTCTCGCCCGAATGCCGTTCCTCGGGTACCAGTGAACAATGCGCTCACTCCATCTGTGGCTCGCGCAAGGTAGTCATTTAGATCGTTAGAATAGTTTGTTGTATATTCAACAGAAAATATAAAATACCATACCGTAGAAGTCTCTACGGCTCTACGGTTGGCTCTTATATACGTAGAGCAATTAGAAAATTCTAAATGTTCTAAGGGCCTAATATCAAGATATTTGAAAAGTTTCCCAAAGTTAAGTTATTCGTTTTATAGCGCAGGAGTGTTATGTAACTAAGAAAAGGTTATTGGCAATTCTACCCTTAACGGAGTAAATGGGGGCTGCTTCTAGTTAATTATTTTCTAATACAGAGACCACCAGCAGGGCTAGCATAGCATGAGCTTTAACCGCTCAGGCGCTTCTGCCACATTTGTGACCCGCTTCGAAAAACCTAAAGTGCATAGTGACCACAATAGTGGCTCACAGCTGATTGCAATACTAGGGATGTCAAAACATCGACTATTCAATTTTTAGAGGTGTCACTCGTTATAAATCGACTAAATTCGAAACTAGTTAAACATCACTATCGAATAAAGTAAAAAAAAGTCTTTATGGTTCAGGAGGAAAAAAAATGCCCCAGTTTAAATTGCAACTGACGCCGGCGTCAGAGCTATTTCCTTTAGGTACGGCGGAGCGTCAATTATTATGTGTATTGTTATTGTAGAAAAAACACACTTATACTACAACACACGTAAAAATACATTTGTTTAGAAAGCCAAGTAATGCTACTTACCAAAACTAGTTTTGAAATTGTAAAACACTGCTTAGTTTTTTCGTATAAACCGTAAATATGCAAAACCATACCGCGCTATTTGAGGTTAGTAAATTCTAATTTCCTTTGGATCGCTTTGGGACCTATCTACGCCCGCCGCGCCGCGCCTGAGTGGGTAAAAGTTGAAATTATATCCCCTTTTGTAAAACTTTTTAACCAATGAAAACGCTACAAAAGTCTTATGTCGTGATCCGCGTGATCCGCTGTTTTCCCGTGGACCTACTATTTTGTCCTACTAGTAGGACCACGAGGATACACATGGTCCTACTGTGACGTCATTCGTTCATTGGTCAAACGTGACTAGAGAAGAGATTTGTCCATTTTAGGGTTCTGTACCCAAAGGAAAAAACGGGTCCTACTATTAAGGCTCTGCTGTTCTTCT
Organism: Ennomos erosarius; assembly: GCA_963580505.1. Taxonomy (NCBI): domain Eukaryota; kingdom Metazoa; phylum Arthropoda; class Insecta; order Lepidoptera; family Geometridae; genus Ennomos; species Ennomos erosarius. The sequence goes on along the minus strand of OY756983.1, from coordinate 3,187,129 downwards.
GTCACCAGTTAGAAAGTTAAATTTTCATTTTTGTTGCTATTTTTTTTTTTTAATTTTCTCTCGGCAAATGAGACTTTATGACCTGATTACACAGTATAGTCATCTTATTACTAGACTGTGTGATGTCTCAGTATGACCTGCGCAGTGCAGTGTCACGCGAAACTTTTATTTTAAAGTTCCGAGTGACACTGCAACTGTTATGGGCGGCCGTGTCGGTTAGCATCTGGTGAATGACTAGCGTCACGTCACTCAATCTCATAAAAAAAAGATGATGTATTTTTGTTGCCGCTATACTAAAAACCAGAATAAAACATATATTTACTTAAGGGGGTTCTCATACAACAAACGTGATTTTTTGCTCGTTTTATAGATGATGGTACGGAACCCTTCGTGCGTGAGTCCGACTCGCACTTGGCTGGTTATTTAGATCACGCTAGCCCCGTAAACTGCAGATCAAGTCCAACGTATTTTCGTTAATTAGACAGTGTTGATAAGAGTCGATCATTAGGTAATGGTGGATGCGGATCTCGGTGCATCGCAGATCGTAGCCGGTTCGGCTCCCGGCTCCAAACCGTGTCGGCGACCTCCGCACAGTGCAAGCGGGGCCAGTAGGAGATGTTACAATATAGGGCACTTGGACACAGATTACCACAGAGTAAAATACGCGTCATATTTTTCAAAGCTCTGTGCAGATTACTAAATAAAAAAGGTAAGATTGGGGTGATTCTCAAGGATTTCTCAATAGATGGCGCTAGCATCCCCGTAAGTTGGTTGTAAAAAGGTAAAGGATGAAAGACACTAGATCACATGCTCACATGCTTAAGTTAAGCATGTCCCAGCTAAAGGGGACGGATGGATGCGGGTTCAAATCCCGATCGTGATTCAAATTTTTCCTTTACATAATCTGTAGATTACGCTGAGCAGGCGATACTGGCTATAAATAAATATTGATTTGGGAGGCGTTATCTTTACGAACTGGACGGTGCAGCGTAGGCAGAACCCCGACTAGGTGGATCGCGACGGTCTGGTGAGAAACGTGGGGAGCCGGTGGATGCAGGAGGCGAGCAGTCGCTCAAAGTGGCGCTCTCTGGGGGAGGCCTACTTATGTTCAGCAGTGGACGTCTACAGGCTGTTGTTGATGATGATGATTTTTACAGAATTTGTGTTGATGTTACTTGCCCATGCTGGTTCGGATGATTCTCAAGAATTTCTTAATAATGGCACTACCAACCCCGTAAGGTGATTGTAAAAATACCCCGTGAAACTTGGTCTGTTTTCATCATGTTCATTGAATTGATAGCAACATAATTTATCCCTATGAATCTACCTTGAAATAAATAGATTCATCATTCCACTTACTTGACTTTCTTGCCATTTTCCACGCGCTGTGGCGCTGCAGCAGCCTCTGGCACACTGAACTATTCTTACCTGTCGCGTTTACATCGCAAACCAAACTGTACATAGCTGCGTTTACTTAGTTTACAAGTTACTTTTATCATATTTTTCGCGCTTATCTTCTATTATAATTAATGCCTTTTTTGATAAGACATTGGGTTCATTTTCGACGTAGGTAAATTTAACTAAAATTTAGTTTCAGTAATATGAAGTCCAAATATACTGATTCCGACAAAGAGATTAGCCGCAGTTAGGGGCCAACATAAAAAAAAGAAGACAAGCATTACAATCAATTAGGAATAGAAACGCAAACATTCTCAAATGCAGTAAGCTATTAGCTCACACATTCTTCTAAACAAAGCTACGAATATCATATACGAAGCCACCGTAAAAAAATAAAACCGTTTCTAAACGAATCATTGATATGATATTATGTTTGGAAATTGGAAATAAATTTGAGCCCGCAATGTACTGCAAATTCAAGTAAACATCGACCTTCATCACATTGGTAAAGAGGCACGCCTCACTAGCCCCTCTTCCCTCAACGAGAGGGCGCCCCAGTCCTCCGTCGACCTCCTCACCGAGAGAGCGTTTCGCGCGACCAAAACCAGTGCCGACAAAAACAGTTCCAAATCTCACACAAAAAACCGTGCTGTGTTTCACATTTCACAACGAGACATTGGATTTTTGTCATTGTAAGTACTGGTAACACTTTTTATTGTGATCGGATCACGCTTCGATGAAAGCTCCAAGCTTTTATGGTTGGATACAGATTTTATTTAAAAGGCGAATGCAGCCAGTTCCCGCTCCCGGCTATGTTTAACTAAGTATATTAGAAAAATGCTTAACTAAGTTACAAAATAATTTGGTCTATAATATTGCAAAAAACAATTAAACATGTACATCATTATAAAGAAACGTTAAAGTGGGTTAATTAATTGCTGAATTTAATATTGTTCCTCGTGTTTCGTATTTGCTTGTCTTTGCTACTTTTATTAATAAAGAAAACAACTTCCTATTATAAATATGGATATTGACATGATGTTTACTATTAAACTGTATAATATTCGAGGTTTTTGATTACCTAACGGAAAAATTAAAGCATTCATCGCGCTCTCTTCTCATGAATTTTAAATTTGATATTTATGGATCCAATTCTCACACGATTACGTAATCGTGCTTAGATACCATCATCAATATTTTAACGTTTAACAAAAAAACAGCTGACTGACGACTTTTTTACATTATTTATTAGCTCGTTCGAAAGATAAATACGAGAAATGTTACTGAGGTGCTTGATTATCTAGTCGAATATATCTTGTGGACTAGGTTGTATTTTAATGAGTTAGTTTTCGTGAATTTTTATCTGAATTCGTACAAAAACATCAAAGGCAACTATTACTTCTCTACAACTGTTCTGCTAAGTAAAGCAGGAAGAGTAACTTACTTTACAAAGTACCTAGGTACCTAGCTAAAGTATGTGACTATGTATGGGCTGATGAGCTGTAGGGAAACCTACGCTTTCATTTATTAAAAAATTGCCCTTTGAAACCTTCAATTAGTTAAACCAAAAATGTCTTTTGTCAAGTTTATAAAAATTATTTATCATTTACTTATCACATGCGAAAACGTAACAAAACATAATTTTAATCAAAGTTTCAACGACATTTTAACCATCCATATTCCATACATATAATAAATGTGTAATTCTGATGCGCTACGGAACACACACATAATGATGTCAAATCTAATTTATCCCATAGGTTCTATTGTTCAAAAAATATCGTAACCGCGATGCAGGACTACAAGGCTTTTTGCCCTTCTCCATACATTTTCTAATTTATCGTATCTAACGCCATCTAGGGACAATAATTTGTAGCTGTTTGTTAGTTTGTTTGTTTGTTATTGAACAAATCCCTAGATACTGAACTGATTTTCATGCGGGTTGCACTAATATGCTAGAAATAACCAGCGCACAACATAGGATATATTAAAATACAAATATCATTAAAAATTTTTGGTCATAATTATTAAATATCATTACGAAACCGGACGGAATTTTATACAACATGGCCGCTTCATGGTGAATTTTTTTTGGCTACTGACGGTTAGTTTGTGTCACAGTAATTTCTTTTATGTTGTATTATGACTCCACACAAAGTGTATTTAGCCAGTGTTAAGTATAGTAATTTTTCGTCGTGTTGTTATTGAATATTTCACATGTTTCACGTAAAGTCCCTCTGGAGACACAGATTAAAGAAAAAAAACGTGTGTAAGGCCATGAACAAAGAGTAATAGGAGTTAATTTCGGTAGTAAATAAGCATTAAACAGTGGAATGAAATTTTACAATTTATTAGATTTGATTAACCATTATTAGTTTTTCTATTTAAGCCCTTGCAGGTTGTTTGGGGTTTTTGGAGTAAAATAGATATACCATCAAATAATATGTAAGTAGTATGAATCGATTGCATTCAAGATACAAACATGTTAATTATACTTAAGTGCCCGCAGATTAGAGAAATAACCGGCCAAGTGCGAGTTGGACTCGCGCACGAAGGGTTTCGTATCATTATCTATAAAAACTAGCAAAAAAACGTTTGATGTATGAGAGAGAAAAAATACTAAAATACACAATAAAACAAAGTATTTAAGGGGTTAAATACTTATTTTATTCTGTACTTTTTGTAATAGCGGCAACAAAAATATATTTATGTTCTGTGAAGATTTCAGCTGTCTAACAACTATCACGGTTCATGAGATACAGCCTGATGGTGACAGACGGACAGACGGACAGCGAAGCCTTAGTAATAGGGTTCCGTACCCAAAACGGACTGACGTCTGTCAGGCTGTCTGTCCGTCTGTCACCAGACTGTATCTCATGAACCGTGATAGTTAGAGCTTTACCCTTGGGAGTATAATCTTGACCCTTGCTACGCCTATTTTTGGCATTACATGACGTTTATGTTTGGCCCACAGGTCTGAGGGCCAATGCATACTATTACCACCATAGGCTAATGCAGTGAGCCAATGATACTCTTACGTTACGTATAAATTAAATACTCTTTGAATGATACAGAAGTATAATAATACTCTTTGGAATGATGGAAGTAGATTTTTTTCTCTAATCTGTGTACGAAACATGTTATGTAAAATGCCCTGGGGGTCTAGCAAAGATCACAATCACTAACGCTAACGCCTCACGCTAACTCGAAATGACATTCGCTACGGAAAAGTTAGCGATTTCCGAAACGTCATTTCAGTACATTTTGGAGTTAGCGTTTGGCGTTAGCGTTAGCGGTTGGTATCTTTGCTAGACCCCCAGACTTTGCCCTATTGTAAAAATGTTTTGAAAGCCTAGGTTTTAATATAATATAGGTTTTAATTAATCATGAGTTCGATGATACTTATCGAAATATCATCGAAAATTTTTCTATAGTTAAGTAGCCATGAGAGGAGATTTCATCAAAATTGGTCCAGGAATATCAAGGATAATAATTAGCGTACCAACGCTGTTTTGGGAAATATTATAATTAATTATTTCATCCATGATTAAGACATGTCATTTTTACTTCGCGGAAGTGATTATACGAGCAGAAAACTCAGTGTGGCTGATAGAAAATAAGTTTTTAAAAATAAAGCCATTACCCAAACCGAAACCTGAAAAGTAATGTAGTCCACGCGTGGCAACGCCGCGGGCAGTAGCTAGTTCATAAATAAAGCCGTTAAAACTTAACTTAAAAAACGCGACTTAACAAACTCATCACATAACAAAATTCTGCTGACAGATTACTCCGCGCCCGCTTTCTATTTGCCGTCTTCCCATTCGTCTTAATTAACGTCATCCGAACTCCCAGTGAATTTATTTCATTAATTCTGGCTTACCATAATGGAGTGAGCAGCTGTGCCTTCGTCCAGGAGTTAGTACCACCATCAAGGTTTGTATGAGGATCAGATGGATGCAATTTAGGGAGATTGCCCGGCTTAAGTGCGCCATTTACTCTCGTCTGCTAATGATGTTATATTGAGGTACCTATTCTTATTAGTACCTATAGCTAAGGTAATATAGGGCTACATACATAAGGCTAGTGTGAGTCTAATACGATTCATCTTTTCAACATTCTTTTAGATTTGTATTATTCAACTTCTTCATGCTTATTTTTAAAAGGCCGGAAAAAGTATGTCTTTACATTTTTAAATCTATGAAAATTTTGTAAAATTTTAGTTATTTATACCTATCTGGTTAAGACACCCGTTAGAAAAAGAGGCATTTTATAGAACGTATAAATCCTACTAACCTACTATTGTAAGAAACGAAATCCTACCACTTTTTCACTTTTCCGGCTGTAAAAATGTTTGAAAATAACGCAAATTTAAGAACATTTCTTAAAAAAAAACTTGTGGCGCACGCACACACTAAACGTTGTTCCATTTACAGACCCTAACCCTAATGAACATAGACGTAGACTAAAGATTATCATGAGTCAGAGGGAGGAATAAGGATAGCATCATAGCAGTTAGTTCAAGTATTCAAGTTAGTCAAAATGCAGGCAGCTAATATGCAATTTTCACTTTTTTTTTACACCGTCTAGCCATTACTGTCAATTATTGCAGAGTTATGGTCGTCGAAGAACGATTTACTGATGGCTGAGCTACCTAACACAAGAGGGTCGTATAACGTACTCTACCCTCACATAAATCTATTATGTATTTTACTATACCTTGCTAGCTTGCTACGTGCCAACTGTTACTGTACATGTTTGTTGTTCTATAGTACCTCTGCCTTCAATTCTCTTAAAAACCAATTGAAAATACTGCAGTTGTATAGATTTACAAGCTTGTTATCGTATTACACCGTATTTAACGTCATGGTTTTCATACGTGTCATTATTGATTGTATTTTGTTAATTTATACACCCCATATTTTGCTCTATTAGGAACAGATGCTCCAAATACCAAGTCTTACAATTCGGCGCAGTGGTTTAGACTGTACTATGTTCTCTAGCACTAAAATGTTGAAATGTTCAGACAAAATAATAGATTATGTGCAAGTAATTTCGAACTCTAGCTTGTTCATGTATGCGAATTCGATACGACTGTACTGCGCAACTTTTGATTTTCAAAATAGAAATCCATTGTTACTGCTTTGTTCAACTTGCATTCATTCGTTATTTTTGATTAGTGCCTTTTCCATTGTTTAGACCTAAATGGTGTTCGGCACAATTCTTCAGACAAATTGCTTCGTTACTTCTCTACTTTTTTGTTGTTTTATATTGTTCACTTGTGTCTGAAATTATAATATTCAATGAACATTATGAAATTAAGCGAACTATAACCACTCACTCCACTGGCCAATCGGTGAACCGTTTGATTAGATAAACAAAGATAAAATAATTAAGAATTTTTGGGACACTTATTTTAAGGTATGAGAGAAACAGGTTAGCTACTCGACTGATAAATGCAGGGTAATGTAAATTACAGTAACTGCAAAGTTCATAATGACTTTAACCATAAACATTTTGATGGTTAGACATATTGAAAATCCGCTTACTAATAAACACTGCATACAACAGTAGAATATCTAGTGTGTTTTGTCTTGCTTAATCCTTTTTTTTTGAAACTCGATAGACAGAAACAAAACACATTATTCTATGATAATAACTATTTCTTCGTTATCGTTTAATTTATTAGTAAGGAAGGAAAAATTAACAGCAAAACAGATCTACCTATGTGACCTATGTTTGCGGTAGCCTCTCAGAAAAATCTCACCAGCTCACCAGATAAAATCAATTAAATGTTCTTAAAATAATGAGTCAAGATGCACTGATATCATACATGTGTATTGGCGTATGTCACACCGTCCTTTGTTTGCCAATTAGTTCGTTGACTCGACACGGAGTGGTCGATGGTAATGCCAGGCAGGACTTGTGCAGAATATCAAGCGGTCGGAAGTACGAAGCTACGTCATCCCTGCCTAACCTGCCTTCGACCATAATTAGTATGATATACGTTCTATTTTTTTAAACGTATTACTGTAACCTGATTGGTGGTACTTTTTATTATGTCTGTTAGAATCCGAATCAGCCAGTGCAAAGTGCATAAGGGCATGGGTTGTGGTATAGTGACAGCTTTAACATCTTTTGCTGTTCTACTTTTCTGCCTACACAATACACAACTACTTAGTATAGGTACTTATTATTACACGTATTAACGTCATACCACTTACAAGTATGTTAAAATAGCAGACCTACTTATTTTCAGACCAGTCTAAACTTCCTTTTAAGATATTTGGATCACGCCTGCTAACTATCAGAATGCTGAACAAAATAAACAAATACGTTCCGACACAAACTCTTCAAAATGTGATTATGATTCAGTCTTTCGTTGGTTCGACAACATATTAATTAATGAAATGTGTATGTATTATGATAGCAATGTGTATAAATGCCTAAGTAGATTTACCAGGCAGCGCTCAAACTATACAGGAAAACTTTGTGGCATAACATAGGTAGGTAAATCGATGTAGTAGGTACGTAGATTATTGGTGAAATGCGATACCTAAGTACCTGCTGCCTTTCGTCCGACCGTAGACCGTTCCTAGCCTACCAATGTTATTTAGTTCTAAGAAAGTCCTTTAAAAAGCTTATTCATCATCATCATCATTAACAGCCTGAAGACGTCCACTGCTGAACATAGGCCTCCCCCGGGAGCGCCACTTAGAGCGGCGGCTCGCCTCTTGCATCCATCGCCTCCCTGCGGCTTTCACCAGATCGTCGATCCACAAAGTGGGGGGCCGGCCTACGCTGCGTCTAATAAAAGTATGTACAATTGAATAAAACTGATGTCATAGGAATCTCTTCTTCGCCGATTTCGTTTACGTATTTATTATAAAAAAATTTGATTTTGATGTACTAAATGTGGATAGAAATACGTACTTTAAAAATAAGTAGGTACCTATTCGACAGTTTTAGCATTTTCAGCTATTTTTATTTCAAATGAAGCTAGAATTTCTATCAACAGACAATAGTACACAAACTGTGCCGTAGAGTTCCAAAATGTCTTAAAACTCATGTGATTTTCACAATGTTACATGTTTTATCTAATCATCAATAAATAGTGTAATACTAATAAGTCAGATTGCTGATATTCATGGATTAAAAACCGCTAAGAAAATACTAAATGTCTAAAACATCTTTCAGTTTACTGTCGGTTAGTTTGTACAACTGAAACTCGCATATATACACGGTGAAAACATTTTGTCATCAAGGAAGACAAAGAATTCGATTGTAATGCTTTTTGTATGTTTACATTGGCTTGGTGAGACACGGAAATATTGAGAAGTAAGGTTTTTAAAACGTAAATAAAAAATTATAAAATGTTTCTTTTAGATGGAAGAAATAAGATGTCCAGCCAAATGAACAAAAAATACTTTTAGATCGTAAATCTGGAACTATGTTTGATTTCATGTTATGAAAAGTTGATTTAATAATAAATATCTGTAGAAGTAAGTGTATAAGATTAAAATAAAAATTATTCTCTTGGTCTTGGAAAAATGTATGTACACATGCAGAACAGATTGCTGCACTTTATGATTTTCTAGATTTTCTGTAGACGTACATATATGTGTGTAGGTACCAATATCACTAACATAATAGTCACGCACGACTGGATGTAGCTAGACGGGACGTGGAGACTGGAGATATAAACCGGAATATTTATACAATATACATGGACCGCCGATCATCATTTATCTGAATTCTGAACTCTATATCTGCCTACTCTACCGCCTACGAGGCTGCACTCTCCTTAATAGAATATTCAATAACAGACCGTGCTGCTTTTAACATTTTTATGATGAGCATTGTTTGCAATTTGCATGGCGCACAGAATTCGCCCTATTACACAGGTCAAGTCTATGGCATGGCATTGTTTTTATTTGTTTATACGTGTTATTTCTACATTTTTGGTGTTTAGTTTTTTTATACTTATTCAATTTTTATTATAGGTAATAATGACATCATTATTAAGTTATTATTACGTAATAGTGAAATAGTAATTTCCAAGCATATAAGTACTTTATCGTGTGCAAATTTCATAGTATGTGCACGACATGTTAATATTATGCTTTACATAATAATTATCTGTATTTATATGTTTTTGATAAAATTATTTTACTTCATCGAATTGCAACGTTGAAGTAAACAAGCTAATTGTATCTTTAGCGTGTAAACAAATAATTTAAATTATATTGATTTTGTTTTGACCTTTTATCTGCGAAGAAGACGGTGATTTTATTAACATACATAAACACATAATAATATTATTTATGAAATTCCAAATTGATTTTCAATTCGTTGAAGAGAGTCAAGATCAAACCAAATCTCAAAGACTAAAAAGTTGCCTTATTTACTTGGTTGGTTCCTTAAACTGTTAGCTAGCTCATCAATGGAATAGATTTTCCTGCAACAGATGGGTAAAAAACCTGAGATGATTTTGCATTACATCTGAGAAAAACAAAACATTTTAAGTTACTGCGAGAACCAGTTTCTAAATCAAGTAATACAGGTTTCCTTTTTGATCTTCTTTCTGAATACTTAGTTATAAACATACTACCTAGGTAAGTTTTTTTACGAAATTTGCCACAATGTGTTTACTGGTGCAATAAAAGGATCGCGTCAAGATAAAAATAAAATGCGTGGGTATCGTACTGCAGTGTTATTGGCACACGTTGTTTGGTAATACAATCTCAATACGACCGTGAGCTCTTTCTTTCTCTTGAATATTCATATACACTAACAATAATCTGAAGTAAGAATTTAAACTTGAATAAAGCTTAATATCAAAGCATACAGAATTGCGAGCAATCTAGAAGCTGTCGCAACTTTATCTATAGCTTTTAAAGTGGTAGAACCGGTCTTCGCCACCAGGTTAAGCTCGAATGCGACGCACGGTTTGCGTTCTGTCATTGTTTTCAAACTGTATGAAGGCAAGTTAAGTTAGCGAGTTGCACGTCGACGGTGAGTCAACGGTCAATCTATAGATAGAACTTAGAAGATATAGCAAACCCGACGCATGAGTCAGCACAGCTACTTGTGAATCAGGACTGAATCCTGGGAATGTCAACCTGTTTTTCCTATTTGTAAATTGTTTGTCTCGTCTATGTAATTACAGGCCGACAATGAACTTTGAAGCTCGTAAAAAGAAGCAAAACATAAAAACAATATATTAGCATGTCGTCCATATATGCAGCAAAGCACAAAAACTATTTTTATTTATTTTAATAATTTAACCGATGTAACTGATTACTCCATTATAAACCTACGCCGCCATAAAACGTATTAAAGTAATTACGTCAATGTTTACTTTAATAACCGTTCTGAATCTGAAACTACTAACTCCATGTCCATCTGGCAGAAGGCATAGCATCCCTCTATTGACCTAAAAACTTTGGCACATAATAATAAATTAACAGACATGCGTGCGTGTTGCTGATTTAATAATTACTTAGTCGATAAGGGATGCATAACGATGGGGTAGTTAATGAAACACATTCATCACGCAACTCATTTTGGTAGCCATGTTTTATGCACCCCTGTTTCGTAAATTTTCCTTCTATACAAATTTTGAAACGAAAAAAGGCACGTTTACAATTTTGTAAAGTATGTTGGCATTGTAATACTAACGAACAAAGCTAGCAGCAAACGAGTGAGATGATATAGAAACGGTTTATGTCTTTGTGTTGATCTGTGTTGAACACCTAGAAGAAGGGTAAGTTTTAAATTCATAAAATTTAATAAAATGTTAAGTTTTGAGATCGTGAATCGTTATGGTCTGAGCTGTAATAGTTACAGTTTAAGCCATGCAAAGCTTTCTGTTGCTGCTTGGAGTTAGCTACCACAATGTTCATTATTTTGTTAGAAAATTGGTACCAATTGTACCAATTATCTTCGACCATCACGCACACGCATTAGTTACCATACTTTTCACATGTGAATAGCCCCCATTGCCTACGGCAATAGCCAGCTGTATAGAGGTACACAATAATTAGTTTAGTGAGCCAGGGGGACTACTAGATGGATGGCAGGGGTCACCATTCTACACTTGACCCATTTTTTATGTTTACACACAGGAGTATTGCCATAGATGTAGTTTTTATGGAAGAGCTTTTTATGTTAGTGCTACAAACTTATACATTTATCTTCTTCTTTCAACGTAACGTAAATAACGCTGAAAGTTGAGCAGAATTGAAGAGAATGAATGAAATGATAGTATTTTTTTAAAACTTTAAAACTAAGTAGATACTAAAAAAATATACTTAAGTAACATTTTGATCAAAATCTCAACGTACTGTAATTAAATATTTATCATTTTAGATTTCTCTTAATATTGTTTTTTAGTGTCGGATAAATAATATCTTATTGTTTATTTGAATGAGGTAGTGGAATAACATATTTTTTATACTTATAATGCATGGCTGATTTTCAATAAAAACTTCGTTATAATTTAAGTCGTTTAATTCAAACAAGTAGGGAAGTAACCGTACAATACCCAGAAACGTACTTATGTTTTTTTAATAATTTGCAAAACTAGGCAGAGGTAGGTACTTTACAAAAACTAATAATTGTATTTATTATTTAATAATTGTATTGTTAACCCGAGCGGGTTTTAATTTCATCTACTATACAATACAAAAAAATTAATAAGCAAGTACAGTATGAACAGTTAATAATACGTTAATTATCATGGACACTTTTTTCGCACGTGACTTATGGAGCCATCTGTAAAGTAAATTAAGTATAATAAGAAAGTATTAACATCAATGTCACTTCCAGAGACTTAATTTTCGAAACATGGGATTGATGGCACGTGCGTGGTCCTTCGAGCCCTCGCTGAATTAACTATGATTATAATTATTTTGCTGGCACCAGGTTAGGTTACGTACGTAGTACCTACTACCTAGTGGCTATAAATTAATCTGTGGCTCATGGCCGATGTATTTTGCTGTACGACCAACTATGAGTGACCTAAAATTATGCATAAAACCTACATTTGTTGTATGTAGGTATCTATTTACGTTTCATGACTCAAATGTAATATGTAGTTTTGAACAATAACAATTCTCTGTCGCTGCCTCAATGATACTCTTTATTTATTAAAATATTGTTTTTGCGTTTAAAAATAAACTTTATCAGCTTTTCTGCCTTTCAATTATTACTTGTTGGAAATACAACAGAAACCATAGTTATTATCTATATACACAATGCTCTTCTTGACCTTACAAATGACAATGCAATTAGGTTAAATAACGATAATGTAAGTACCTAATTGGAAAGGCATCGACTAGTATTTCAGCCGAATTAAAAAATGACGAGATTATCAACTTGCTTGTATGTTTTTTATGTGAGATCTCCGACATTTTTAAACCATGTGAATTTTTTTGTTAAAACCTTTTTTATTTGATAGTAATACATCAGATTGGTCGCTTATATATTGTATCAAAATCAATTCAGTTTTTTTAGTTTTTAATTAAAATTACTGGATATATAAAAAAATAAATATATATTATTATCATTCCAAGTATTTCTCAGTATGAAATGAATGCGGTCGAAATCGATTAACTTATTTTGAACAACAATTACTTATTACCTCTGCTGTCACTCTTAGAGCCACCAATAAAGAAATACCTAATAAATCAAAAAATCATAGGTACCTATGCATACTAATATGGTACTGGGCGAGAATATAACTACTAATAACTGCTGGTGCTCAGATATAATGCGGCTGGAATTGGTAATACTTACATATTTAGTTATTCGTATTTCTTTTCTTGGCTTCACTTTCTAATTTTGAGCGCGGATTCTGCAACCTTCTCTTGTTCTCAGTCAGACATCGCCTCTCATGCCTGCTTTTCTCTGGAAGAATACATAACTACTACACAGTTGTCTACAAGTAGTAATAATGTAATCCATTAATTAATGAACTCGCACAACGCATGTAATTAAAACTAAGCGCATCGAGTAACAAAACGCGTAGATCTTATTTCTGATTTTGCTCTCGAAACGTGGAGTCGGATTACGTTTCATTTTATAATACTGAACTGTCATTTGCTTCGTAGTTTTAGAACGTAAAACATATTACTTAACTTTGTCAATATTTATGTAGAGGTGTACGTACCTAAGTAGGTATTATATTATCTGTGGCACTAATACATAAACTGAGCTTAACAATTATAGACGAGAGCCATCGAGAGCATTGTGCATTGCATCACTGTCGGAAAGACATACTCCGACAGAAAATGCAAGAAGCCGAATCCTGAAATGCAATGCATTATAATAAAAAATTTTTTTAAATATTTTTCAATGTTGGATAAGTAATGTTTTAGATAAATAGGTACCTACTATATAGAACCTCAGCTCTTTTAAGTAGTTAGTATATACGAGCTGTTAAGGATTTTTTATAAAGCTTGTAGTACCTACGTGGTTGTGCTCTTATTCCAGCAGAACAGAAGCTCTTAATTTTCCGAAATAAGTAAATATTATCTTATGTTGATGTCGGTAGTATTAGTAACCTGTATGCAGAATTTCATTCAAATCGGTTCAGCTGTATTCACGTATATAAAAGCCAAGTAAACAGTTTTGTTTTTATATATTGCTAGAGGTATTTATGTCATCATAATCATCAACACACTGAAGACGTCCACTGCTGAATATAGGCCTCTCCCAGAGAGCGCACTTTATGCGGCTGCACGCCTCCTGCATCCATCGGCTTCCCGCGATTTTCACCGGAACGCATTCATGAATATTTTAATATATGGTCTTATTTTATGATGCACTAAATAATAAACATATACTTACGTAAACTGCACTTTTGTAGATATTATGTAATAAAAGCCACTTAGAATTATAATCTCAATCGTTTAGAATTTAATTCAATTCTAGATCTATATCTTTACATCTAGAGTAGAAAGCTGGTACACGCTTAGACCCGACACAATAGGAGGGCATTGATCTATCCTTAGATAGCTTTAGTATAGATGTTTTATTATTATTGCAATGGATTTGCTCGTTTCTAATTTCTAATAGGTGACTACTAGTTCAAATACCTAAGTAGCTACTTATTTTTTTTTGACAACAATTTTTAACTTTTATTAAGTTACTAAAAGATTGTGCTGTGACTTGTTTGGTAGGCTAGAAAAGCTAACTTGTCCCTCAAAGGTGGGATGCACAGATGGTAGACAAATTTTCTTTCCCCGTTTTATGTTACTTTCTTCATACTTGCATACTTCCCAGTGGCGTAAAACATGGGAAAGATAATTTTGTCTACCGTCCGTATTAACTGCTATAGCGGGATTTAATACTGGTAATCCTGGTTATACTTAGGTTTTTAGTTATTGCCACTTTATATTGATAGTAAATCTTATTACCTCACTTATTATTGTCAATACTAAAGTACCTAGCTTAATTACCTTTAAGTTACTGTTCGCCTTATAAATAAATAATCTATTCCAACCCTCTTGTCAGAGGACATATTATATTTGGTTACTCTAAGTTGTTTACTTACGTACTAAGTTTTTATGTAAGCAAATAAATAAATAAATACTAATGTAGGCTATTACATAGGTAGGTACACCTACCTATAAAGATTAAGTTAAGAGCAAGCTTCTTTCAATTGCAGGATATATTGAATGGTTAAGAATATAAATAGAATATAAGAAATCATATCCTTATCTCAGAAATAAAAAACGTAACTTGGACTATTTAAGTATTTAATATAAGTAATACATTTTAGCTAATATAATTATTATCTCTCAATCTTATAACCATCTTACTTATAAGAATATAATAATCCTTCTTCTTTTTCTTCTTTCACATGTGTCACTGTTATCTTTTTTTTTATTATTATTATTTTGGCTCTACACATAGTGTATTTAGCCAGTGTCAAGTATTGTAGTTTTTCATCATGTTAAAAGAATATTTCACGAAAAGTCATGTCTTAGTCAAAGTCATAGTCCAGTCTAAGTCAGGTAGTCATATTCCAGTCTAAGTCATGCTCCAGTAAAGTGGTGGCAACTTTACTAGAAGCTTCTATGGAATTTTCGAAGCAACACGGAAAATCACGTTTCACCACATCATATCACTTGCCCACACTCATGCTCGTAATTCAGCACTTAATGCGTTAAACGCCACCAATTTTAAACATTAACACTAGAAAAAGCAAAAGTTTTGAAAAATAATATAATGCAACGACGTGAATTTTTACGCGTTCCCGCCAAAAAAACCACTGTTATCTTCTGTTCCACGGAACCACAGACTACTCAGGAATACATATGCGCTCTCAATCGATATTGCCATATACGAGGTATCCGATATTAGTTAACCTAACAATAACTTTGTTGCCTATTTTAGGTACAAAACATCTTAAGTTAGGTATTCGCTCTATTGCGATGAATATCTCGTAGAGATTAGTAATTTGTGCACTCAGCCATATCGTCTGGCTATAACAACGGTTTGCTCAAATTGGATAGTTTTTGTAAATGGAAATGAAAACAAAAAACTACTGTTTTGAATCCAATGCTAAGTTGTTGATGGATAACTTGACTGAAACCAGGTTCAAATACAAATCCTTTTCAATTATTTTTCAAGTTATGCGCGCTTACACTCACAACAACAAGTTTGCCGGTAGTTTCCGAAACCGGAAAACTCAAGAATCATGAAATTCGAGTTCGATATATATAGGTGTATTATTTTATAATATACCTAAGTTGTGTTTTGTAATGTTACGTATATGTAGAGATATGTATGTGTTTCCTTTATAATTATGTTATTGTAAGATTAAGTCATGTGTGTGGGTAGTAAAATATAGTTTAGTGTCAAATAGAATAGGTCAGTTGATTTTCTTGGTTTATTAATATCAGTTTTATATTACAACTGTTTTGGCGATTAAAATTTTAAATGAAATGAATTTGATAAAAAAATCTAATGTCAATGGCTAACACAACACGTGTTAATTCTAATTTAATAATAAACATTGGGTGTGCTCACAGACTTAGAATATTTTCCTTACTTAGTGTGCCTAGTCAGGGGTGCTGCGGAAACTCAAAATGTATGGAAACGCAATTTTTTCCGCAGCTAATGTTATTCCCATAAAATTGGAGTTAACGTTTGGCATTAACGATAATGGAAAGGGATCTTTGCTAGATTCCTGGTCAGAACCGCGGGGAGCCGTGGGTTGGTCTGATCAAATCCGCACCACTCAAAAGTAACATGTAAGTAGTATCTCTGCTCTGATACTATCTATGATTCTATGCTTACCTTCACTGCCGAAAGTACAAATGGGAAAGGATCATCAGAAAGTCATTCCTCTTGATGTGGGGATTAGGTAAATCAAAAAGAATTATCATCATGGTCGTTCGTTATACTAAATGTCATTTGATTGATAATTTCGTTCCTATTTAATAAATATAATATCAAAATCTAGTATCTTTAGTATCTTAGTGTTATTATTTATTTGTGAGATTAAAGTAACGTTAATTTAAAAAATAAAACAAAATATCAAATTCATGATTTATAATTTTGTTATCAAATTAAACGTTCACCTCGCGCCGAGAACTTGCCACGAGGACCGGTTGCGAAAACAATAGAACTGGCAACACTGGCAAGGTTGTAATCTTCGCATAATGTAATAGATATTATACTATGTGAAACCGCGTTGAGACGTGGTGAAAAATTTAAATTGATACACACAATTTAAGTCATTTCGGAGTAATTATGTCTTTATCAAGTCGGCAAGTTTTTAATTAGTGTGCGGGTTTTTTAGTTAACTTGGCATAGTTTCTCCCATTGTGATTTGTTTATAATCAAGACCCATTTTATTGTCTCATTTTGCAAAAGTCCTACCACGACAAGAAAACAACACCTCACGTAATACCTAAGAAGATATAATTTACATTTTATCATCAAACTTATTTCTTGATCTTATTAAACATCGATATTGTCTATACCTTAAATCCTTACAAATCTATCTTTCTACATTTTATTTTAATGAATATTATAATTAAAAAAAAATACTAATGAATGAATATTATAATTAAAAAAAAATACTAATTCAGTTTTACATCACTCCAAGCTCCTTCCAATGCATTATTTATATCTCGACTGGTTTTCCTTGGTCGCCATGCCAAAGTTCACTTGAGCATGACTTTAGTTGTAGGTCTAAGCACCACAGAAAGGTATTAAGTTTTTGTTAATATGAACCACTGCAGGTCAATATCAATTTAAATCTTTTGTTACTCACGTACAATACTGTAAATATGTTCATCCACTGAATTTATTACGGGTCACTTATATTTTATATTATTGAACAAATAATTGAAATCGTACATTTATTTGATTTTAACGATCTGAAAAATGTTAAGTGGTTGGTACACAGTTCATATTTAAAGACATATCAGTAATATGATTTATGGTCCTAAATAGGCAACTTCGCTACCCACGGTCATATTAGTCGATTACAAAACTTTGGAGACATCCCTAAAACCTAAGACCATAAGATTTAAATACCAACCAATCCTTACCTATTTAATGTAATATGGATTGTTACATTCTTAAAAGCCACCTTCCGTGACTTAAGTTCCTCGAATACCGAAATGACGTGCGTCTCTAACTCCTATTTTGTAACCACTTTCTAAGCAATCCTGACTGCCTCCAGGAAACAATGAAAACTACTTATGTAAGCTATTACGTCTCAGGGATCAGGTGAACTAACAATGCAACATCGAACTTTCAATGAACCAAACAAATATAAACTTTAAGATGTAGGCCCAAGTGCCGACCCCTGATGAACTCTTTTACAAAACAATGATATTTTCCAAATATCTTTACAAATTCTTGTAGAAATATAAAATGGAAATATAATTTAAACCTTAAACCGTTTCGGTTAAGGGTGAAAAACTTATTGGTTTGAAGTAAAATCTCTGTGAGGCCAAAGGAAAAAGTAGGGCGTCGCGGTCACGAGCTTTAGCCAAAGCGTTTTATTTTATTCACGTCGTGACTGTAGGGCAAAGGTAGAAGTACGGTTCAGACCACCGTAATTGTTACAATTAGATTAAATTACTAGCTTCTAAGGTTCTAAATGAGAACATCCTGAGACTTGAATACCATCAGCTACTAGGTAGGTACCTATTTACTAATCGGTACAATTTAATTTAAAATGATAAACTAGGAACTCTAAATAATTTAGAACCAGGTAGGTACAACAACCACCTACTTTAACGATTAGTTTGACCTCGAACAAAAGATGAATCAGCCTCAAGCGGGGTCTAGTCATGATAAGGTTATTCCTGTATTTAGATAAATTTCCAAGATATTACATATATATTTCCTTATTAGAATAGGGGACTGCATGTTGAAATGGCAGAAAAGTACCTCAAAATTTCGTGCTACTTCCGTTAAAGCCCTTCATAATACACGTTATTACAATTTCAACCATTTCTAAATCGAATTCCATTGTATTCCAGTGATTAAACCAATTTAGCACTTAAACAGGCGTCTGCGTGGCGACAAGAATTCTATAAATATAAGCTATCTCAATTTAGCCAGCCATTCGCTAATCGCGGAGCATTGCTAATAGCCCTGTAATTGCACATATCACACGGCGTTTGGTATTTATACGATTTATTTCTTGTTTTACACATAATTAAGTAAATTCTATGTTATTTGAGTCGAGGGCTATATGTTCCCTGGGAGCGATTAAATGTTTGAGTTGATTTGTAAATTGTGGGGTGGAATTGGTGAAACTTAAAACGACTGTGATAAACTGAAAGAGTGAAAACAAGCCATACTTATACAAAAATATTAATACAAAATGAAACAAGAATAGTGTAATTCCGCTATTTTAGCGGAATTACACTAGATATATGGTTTACATATATGGTTTTTATATTTCTATGGTTTTCATTGTAAACCATAAAAATATCTAAGGTGTGTTAATAATAAGTTATATTTATATTATGTAAGTATTCAAGTATATCAAGTAAACCCTAATCACCGTCCATTTCTATTCGGATCTTCAAGACAAAGCGTTCGTTATGAATAGAAGCCTCTTCCGGCGTCTGTGGCTCGTTTTTATCGGCTATAATCCAGACTATTGTGTTGCTGGCCTTGCTATGTCTTGCCTTTCACTGCTTCGCTTGAGAAATTACGAATTTAACTTCAATTTGGGATGCAAGTTTTAAGTAATATATCGATATACCTTTCTTACATTTAGCATGCTAAGTAGACTATACTTACTGTTATGCATGAATAGTTATATTTTTTGATGATTACTAAGGTGTTTGTCCACTTTATCTTATGTCGGACGATTCGACCTATTTATTATAAGTACCCTACATAGATACAGTCATTTTGCAGTTATACAGTTTTCAAAAAGATATTCTGATTACTGAGGTTATATCACTATTATTATGTAAGTATCAATGTACCGTTCCGGGCGGTTATTCTCTATGGAAAGGCGGATTCCACACGAAACCACGTCGTTATCGTGTCTTGTTCAAATCGTGTTACAGCGTTAGGAGTATCTTTACTTTACATAAAGTCATTTTATTTTGAATAAAATATATTGACATAAGTGGTGGTAACTTTTGATGTGGTTGATGTTTCGGTACACATCGGTGAAACATGTGATTTTTGACAGTTCAAATCGCGCCAATTCCTAATTCATTCAAATAAAACCGCGCGAGGTTTTATTTTCGTTTCATAGAGAATAGAGTTTTGCAGATTTCTTATGTAAGACAAGGAATTCGCGTGGCTTCGAAGTAAGGAATCGATACAGAATAATGACCCTGGCCTGAAAATGTTTGATAAAAACTATTACATTATTAACAAAAAAAAATATAGAAAAAAGACAAGAAGACAAGGGCGGTGATTAAAAAATCAAAAGTAAAAAGATCACAGTATGTATAATGTATATGCTATAATATTACCTACATGTGCAAATTTTGATAAAATGGTTACATAAAAACGGTGGCGCACTGGTTGATACCGATGTTAAAAGGTGTTATTAACTTATTTTTGATGAAGGATTACGGAAGTTGAGATTAGTTTTGAAGATATTATTACGTTGTTGAAGTTATAAACGGAGCTGTTGAATAAATAATACAAACAAAACTAAATCGTCTTTTGTAGTTACTAAGAAATCCATTCCTACTTCAAACATATTACGTGCTTTATGCAAATCGAAAATATTTCGGTGAATTCTGTTAATTATAAAGACTAGAAATGACAGATTTATGATGACGTGCATATTAAGGATATTTTTATCGTTCAATTTATTACACAACTCGACCAAAGTAGACCAACCTTGAAAGCTGTCGTGTGCAAAAGGCAAACAAACGTTCAATGGAGAAGTCTACACTTTCAGCAGAGGACGTGTTTAGAATTCCAATTATTGGTGGTTATATGATAATGACACGGTTATAAAATTGTAAATATCTAAGCGTATCAACTAACAACAACAGCAACAACAACACAACAACAACACAACAACAACACAACAACAACAACAACAAAAACAACAACAACAACAACAACAACAACAACAAAAACACAACAACGACAACAAAAACACAACAACGACGACAAGTCGTATAGTATGCTCAATAAAATTGGGTTTTACCTATGAAGTCTGGAGAACCATTAAGCGAACATAAATCAGTAACAAGCAAGAACTGAAACCCTGAAAATGACGTTGCTTCTCTAAACTTTAAAATTATATTTTGTTGGAAACCTCGCAAAAACTTTACGTTTGACGTGCAGGGTCATTCCGTAGTTGGTTTTTATAGGTTCAATAGCATAGCGTGGGTAGTTAATGCCAATATTCTGACAAACAAGGTTTTTCTGGGTGCTTATTGTGTTTCTTGTTTTGCAGGTCCATGTTTTTGCACGGCCACAACAGCATCGACTTGTGATAACTACGCAACGATAGTTCCTTCTTCTTCCTTGGTATGTATATGTTACTTTTCTTATTTTATACCTGTAACTTGGTTATCAACTATGTAACCATTACTTTAAGATGTTTTAACAGAATCATACTTATGCAGTGCCTATCGAAAGATATTAATTTCAGATCCATATAAATTGTTTTACACACAGCATACTAAGTCGTGCTACCTCAATCTTGCATTATCAATATCATTATTATGTCAAAACTCTTCATGAGGTCTGATTGTCTATTCTGACAGCAGTGGTAACCACTCGTTCTAACCAGTGGTTACCCCTAACCTAAGGGTGTTACCGTCCCGCCCGGTGGCGCTGTAAAGGTCGGTAGAGACCAACAGCATTAGCCCGTTTCAAAAAAAAGGGTGTTACCGTTTGCCTCAGCGTTGAAGACGTTCGTATCGAGGTAGATAAGACAACAAACAAATGATAAAAAAAACAAATGAAGAACAAGTCTTTTAACACAAGTTCTACAGTAGTTTTTTTTTAGGCTATATACTTCTAACCATAGGATATATAAATCTATGCTTCTAACACAATAAAATAAGTGCTTATAAATCTGCATTTATTTAAATACCGTATAAAGTTTAACAATAACACGATACGGAAGTCTCTTTAGCCTAAGCGTGAAGATAAAAAAACCAATGATGCTAACAACTCACGAACTACATTAAATAAATATTTCACGATAGAAGATAATAGCGGATTAATAGCCGATAAGATTGGATCATTAAAGCTTAAAATGAATTAAAGTGAACAATAGACTGCGTGTAATTTCACGTACTTAATAGACAATGGATTCAATATGCCGCGGGACAATCATATAAAATCAAAGTCTTTATACTTTTTCAATGTTTTTCTCACTGAGGTATGTGGTTTTCCTTATTGTTGAGTAAAAAATATTATTCGAGAAGTGACCTTACAGTACAGTCTTCAAGCGATGCTGAGATTTATTATTGTAGATACCTACCAGAAAATTGGGCTTAGTCCCGGTATTTTCATTTGTTTCCTTTTTATTGCTCGCATGACTCGCATCGCATCAGCAAACGTCTAAGCAGGTTTAAGAACCTTATTTCTTAGAAAGAAATAGGGGATCAAGGTGTAGTACATTTTTGTGGTAGGTACATTTGCTGAACAACCGTGAAAGTTTAAGCAGGTGTAGGTACCTATATAATAGCAGGTGCGTCCATAGAGCGTAGCGAAGTATGGTGTGTAAGTTTATGAATCTTTTTCTTTATTTTAAGGACGTATCCTTATAATAAGGAATACCCAAGGTTCTTAAAGCTCATAAGTTCCTGAAAAAAAAAACCAATTTAGCTTTAGTATGTGTAAATTAAGCGGGTAAAGTAAGCGGGTAAAGTAAGCGGGTAAAGTAAGCGGGTGGGTAATACGATACAATATTATCGGCGAAGGCCAGGTTATATCACATCACACAAGTCGGTCGAGTCCGGCGACCAACTGGTTTCCAGCAGCTGCCCTGTAACCTGTAACAATCACAACAATTATGCTTTTGTAAATACTTAAACCAGTGGCTGATACAAGGAAAACAATTCTCTAGCGAGATTGCTGAAAAAAAATATTTAAAAGGTTTAAAAAGCTGTCGTAATGTCATAATATCAAAGTTACCCATAATATAGATTTAAACATTTTAACACTTTTCAGTATTTAATTAGGTAGGATTTTATTAATTCCAAACATTATTTTGATCAGAAAGAACACAAATACTTATACGTACTTTTTTATTTTTATGATGTTTTGCAACGTCTTGGAAATCTTTAGTTACAATATTATTCTAAGATTTATTTTTGTGGGAAATGCCCATTGTAAGTGTACAAGGAAATAAACTTCATTTCATTTCATTTCATAATAAACCTAACCAAACAGTAAATATTATTCTATCAAAATCTAAAGTTTTATTTTATAATATTTTATCCAAACTCAAAATATTTTTCTTAATGGGTAATGTTGAGTTAACCAGTCATTTTCTTTCAACGGTCACCGCCTTCCAAAACTCGTTAAATTAACGCATTGGACCGGTCTAAATCGCCACCAAAAATAAAATTTGCACCAGTTTCCAATATCTCGTTTTGGTCTGACGATGGTCTGACGAGAGTATCGCGAGGTTTTTGTTAAAAACTGGATTGCGAGCTGGAGACTTTCAAGTTAACATCAATTTACTGATGGAAACCAAGTAAAAGTCCTTCGTCTTTCGTGATTTAGCAAACTTTTTTTATGTGTCGCTAGCTGTTACCTTAGGTAGTAAGGCGTGCAAACAGTGGTACATGACAACAAAATAAAAAATGTAGAGTTTGCCATTTCGGCTCAATTACATCGTTGCAAAATATTTTGTTTGCGTGTGGTGATACCGCATTGATAATGATTATCTCTTTAAACATTTTTAAAACTGCTGTGTTCGCACTACGCAGTTTGTTAGTTAAAAGTGTGGGACTTAATTTTTCTGTGAGTCTCGTTGTCCAATAAAATAAAGGAGATTATAGAAAAAGCTCGTGTCACACGGTCGTGAGCGGGTGCTTCATTTCGTATAAAAAATTCTGACTCCAGGGCCAAACTTGCCTACATCGAGAGGGTGCAACTAAAGGCAGCCAAATGTAGCTAAAATTGGTCTAATTAAGGCATCGTTCAAGATAATAAAATACTGACTTATCAAAGTTATCAACAAAGAGGTTATAAATATGTATGTGTATTAGTAAATTATAGAGGGGCTGCAGCGGGAGTAATAGAGTAAAACCATGTGATGAAGTTTTTACCTTTTATTTAAGGTTTTTACATATAACACTATAATTAGGTCCTAAAATTAATTATATGTATGTGACAAGTCTCGACGATCGAGAACAAGTGCCGGGGGAGGATGATGTAAGCCTCGCGGAGCCTAGAGGGGATCGCGGGCGCGGGCGGTACGCGGACGGTGGTCGCGATCTGTCTCACGCTTGTGCTGGTCAGCGCTTTTCCATGTGTTAGTACATCTTCTCCATGTGTGCAAATCACGCTGACACGGCGGTGACGATGCCTAGGTAGCGCGATATGCGGTACGTTCGATGTACTTGTCGTTCTACGTAACAAGTAATATCTTAATGTTTATGTTTATACCCATTTTAAAAACTTAATGAAGGCATAACCGAGTAAAAATGTATAATGTCTGTATCTACTATTATGTGATTGGTATTGAAAGAGTAATTTTGCAACTCGATGATTTTTGGACGAACCGGATTACGTTACGAGTTATTATTATTCACAAAAATAAATAAAAAGATTTCGCAAAATGTTTAACAAAAGACAAAACTGGGAAACCGCAACAAATCTCAAAGTATATAAATACACCAAATAAAAACCCAAGAGACCGCAAGATCCTTTCCATTGGCAGTTCTTTGAAACAATACTTACAGTTACTGTTATTTATAATTATGTGTGGAAACATTAATATTTATGTTTATTACATCCTATCTATTGTTGGGAGCCAAGTTGCAGTAACCTTCATAAACATGGTACAAGGTGAATATTTTGCAGACCGCCAGTATTAGCCTCCGTCAAATAATCTCTATTACTGATCTTGTGATATATTCAGCCTCTGGAGACGATAATGCTACAATCACTAATCTTTGGACCTCGATCTAGATACAAGGTAGTGCCGATTGTGAATCTTTTGGAAAGGTTGCTTCTCTGTTGAAGATCAGTTCAACACATAACATCAAAAAACAAAACATTTAGTAGACGATCGCGTCTACTGTGCATATAGACAGTAAACATTTCGCTGCCACAACTATTTGTCTTTGTTGTTGTTTCGATACCACTATCTAACAGCTATATGAAATTAGTATTAATGTGGTATACAAAATCTAAAGCAAAATCTAGCTTAGGTATACAATTAAAATAAAATAGTACCCCGAACCTCAGCCGTACTAATGAATCCAAATTTGCTACGTACACAACGTTATAGAAAACCCAAAATTGAGTTTAGAAATTACAACCCTCATCAAATTATTAAGAGAATAGACGAACCGAACTTTGATTGTGTCCTCTAATCCCTATGGTATAGTAAATATTCTGACCCTCCTAAATTCAAATAACATTAATAATTTGTCTTCTCTCGAACGGCATCCATTGTCCACTCAACCTTGAACTGAGAAGGCGAATGTTGGCTCAGAGAGAGCATGTTGTATGCATTCAATGTCATTACATCTCACTGCACTTCGGCAAGCAGATACAATGTTCTCTTACAAATAAGAGGTCCAAGGATCTTGGATAAAAACTCGAGTGAAGCGAAAAAGGCAATCCAATATTGCAAATGCTTTGATTTCACATTCATCACATACAGCTCTAGACAGACACAAACATCATTTATTCATAATATACATTACACCTCAAAAATAATAATTACAATAATATTCAAATTATTATATAGTATATAGTATTAAATTAATTTACAGAAGGAGGCGCTTATAGTAGGTAATATTGTTTCGGTCTATAGCTCTAACACGACTCCAAATGCTTACAATAAATAAAGCATTTTCAATCTATCCGACCTTAGTTACATCACGCAACTACCATTACTAACGGCAGGATTTTACGCGTATATTACCCACCAAATCACCATCAATATAATCGTTAAATTTCGGTCCATAACCGGTTGGTAAGGCCATGATAGATCTAGCGGCTAGACCACAACACGGTTGTTAGAAACGTGTTTTATATAGTTTGTTTCCTTGGCAAGATTAATTGGTAGTGTATTAAACTTCTACATAAACTTATCATCGGTATTATCGGTACAAAGTACCTACTGTAAATACTGTACCTAATGGCAGTCGTGACGTGGTAGTAGCACATAATACATCCACTATGATGAATTTGTCCGTGACATGGATGTTAATAAAAGCTAGAAAAAGCACTGGCTTCGCGGAAGTGGTCACAAAACCATGTACACAGTTTTCCATGCAAGATATTATAGGTTGTCAATGACAAGGAAGAGCTCGGTGGCGTGCGCAGCGCGCTGTGAGGACGGCCGTGGCCGCGGCACATCTTTCTATAATTTATCTAGTCTATGGCTGCACGGGCCTTATAAAATGTCCGATCCATTTTAAAGACGTATTTATAATAGTTATTAATTATTTTCATTGCTGCAGAATCAGGTTCGGCCTTCAAATAATAATCATATTTATACTAACTCAAATGCCTCGCATTTTCATGATCTTGCAAATTTTAATACAAATTTAATTGTGTAATAATGAAGATAATAATTAAATTAAAATACCATTAAAATTATTTTTTAATTAATAATATACATATCATTTATAATAAATCTTAGCAATTATTGCTAAAATTAATGAGAAATAGGTAATAAAATGATAATGTTGTATAGGTAACCTACTACTTGATAAATGTTAATTTCATATGCATATGTTAAATGAAAATATTTGCGATTTTAAATGGTTTTAAAACCGAAAAGTTTTTAAATGTGTAGGTACAGAGTATCTTTTATGTTCTGTGGCCCGTCTGCCATAATCGCCACGCGTGACAGCATAGACTAGTATTGTATAATCTAAAGCTCGGCAGCTTGGTGATTGCAAAACAAAACTAATGTACCGAGAAGAACGCTGCTGCCCTTCTTCTTTGGATATTCCCATTTCCCCCGGCTCTTACGGCACTTACGAGAGCAATTAACTAGAGATAACTATAACCTGGGTGACTTCAAGTCAAGAGTGAACAGGTATCTTCTAGGCAAGCATGCACCTTAATTGTATGCTGAGTCGGGGCCCATTCGTGACACCACGCAGCATTGCACTGCTTGGCACTGCTTCTGTTTGTGTGTATATTGTTTTGTAATGACGTTTATGTAGTGTAATGTTGTGTGTGTTACCTTTAGTTTACATAAAGTTATTTTTATTTTGAAGAAAATATATTGACATAAGTGGTGGTAGCTTTTGATGTGGTTGATGTTTACGAACGCATCTCTGTAAAACAAGTGATTTTTGACAGTTTAAATCGCGCCAATTCCAAATTCATTTCGCGCGGTTTTATTTTCGTTTCATAGAGAATAGAGTTTTGCAGATTTCTTATGTTAAGACAAGGAATTCGCGTGGTTTCAAAGTAAGGAATCGATACTGAATAATGGCCTAGGTGAGACAGTGGTCAAATGCTATGCCTATAAACTGTAAAAAAAACAAAAATTGGGTGGCATGGTCCTATTCTCACTCCGCCTGGTCCTCACGGCCAATAAAGGCATAATAACAGAAGACTACCGGAAGTACTAGAAAGGTCAGTGATACTATTTCACCATGACATAATGCTAAATATTATTATTCCAATGTCCGTG
Source organism: Ennomos erosarius (assembly GCA_963580505.1). Lineage (NCBI taxonomy): Eukaryota > Metazoa > Arthropoda > Insecta > Lepidoptera > Geometridae > Ennomos > Ennomos erosarius. Next base: position 3,159,417 of record OY756983.1, on the reverse strand, counting down.
ACAGTTAAACTGTTCTCATCATTATGAGATCCAAAAGCCACATTGTTGGTGGTACATTTAGCAAGGTCGGTCGTATTGAACTTGGTTCATGATTACCTAAAAAGTGAAAATTAGAATCATCGAGGTTAGTCAAAATCATTATTTTGGTATCATAATCAAAATAATAACTTGCAAAGCGTTTGAATAAATACAGCTTTTTACTTTGTAATGATGACGTGACCAAAATGCTGGCCCCTACTTGGCCAAACATTGGGCATTCCATCGGGCAATGCTGCCAGTATTATGGGCACGTTGACTAAGTACTGGTATCTAATAGTGGTTTCTTAGGTTAAATTTGTATCACCTACGTTTAGTTTTAGTTTGCTAGTGGCTTAGGTTAATTTGATGCTGAACCCATGTTTTAGGAGGCAAAACAGAAATTTCTTTTTTTAATTTGGAGTTTCTGAATGTTTTTTTGAGCCATTTAGTTTTCTTTAACATTCTAGAATAGGTAACCGAAACATTAACGTTCCTCTATTTGAAAGGGCAGTTCTAACTTTGAAAGTTCTGACAATGTTTAGTTGATATAAAAGCCGTGGTCACAATCAAACTGGAAAGCCAACATATAACTACCTACTTCGAAGGTAATGGTCATATCATTATCATTACTTTAAAACCTTGATAATGACAACACGAAAACCGCAGAGCAAATATAGGAAAGTGCAAGTGACAGCTAAATAACAAGCCAAAGTAAAGCAAGAAGTAAGATACCTACTCTGTGGTCTGCAAATAGTTTAGAAAACTTAGCAATCACTTTCAAAACGCACTTTAACTTTCTGCTAATGATATTGTGTTACAAGATGAATGCTACGTTGGACAAGTTGAAATGAATTAAACGTTTCCTTAGTCTAGATAGCATTGTATTATTTGTAATCTTCTAAAAATATGCCGAATCTTTGCTAGATGTGAAGATTGTTCGCATAACCAAGGAGTACACTTCGTTACACGATCCATATAACTTTTTTTTTCTACATCCACACCACAATCAATATCATCACCAGCTAGAAAACGTCCACTGCTGAGAATATGCTCTCGTCGTGCTAGGTGGCCTGACAAGCTGGTAAAACCGCTGGAAGTATAGGATACAGAAGGCAAGCAGCTGCTCCAAATGGCGCTCCAAGGAGGCATCAGCTGTTGTCGTCTTCAAGTTGATAATGATGATAACAGTTTGCTTTGCTGATAAGCTTACACGTATTTTTTTCATGCATTTACTGTTCCAGAATCCCTCTGGTCCTATTAAGCAGAGCTTTACATTAATTAAATTAAAATAAATTTCCTATTACCTACTCAAAAACATCGTCATCTATAATACTGAACATAGAGTAATAAACATTTAAGTCCGTATGCCACGGCCAAAGCACTAAATTAGATTGAGGAAGCCCAGAGAAAGGTCACAGTCAATGCCTATCAGGGAAAACAACGACAATCTCTCAGATATTTGACTGCAAGAGCGGCCTGCATCAACTTATACTGTAAAGTTAAAATTAACCTTGTACTGGGGAGATAAAATTGAGATGCAAGAAAGATTTATAAGGTCTATCATTCGAGATTCGATAGATACAAAGTGGTCTGGTGATGACCTCATAAAAATAAATAAATATATAATATAAATAAATATCGTAAATAAATATAAATATATAATAAAAATCACGGTAAAGTACAGAAGAAACAAAAGACGAGTAGGTACAGTGGTCTTCCTCAGGTAAATTCATGTAAGTAGGTACTGCACTAAACATTCATGTAGGTACTTTTTTAATTCTGTATAGGCAAAGCATTTGACCGTGATTTCAGCCTGATGACACCCACTGCTGAACTTAGATCTCCTCCTTAAGCGCCACTTTGAGCAGCTAGCCTCAAAATCCATCAACTGGAGGCTTCTGACCCAGGAATTGAACTCTCATGGGCCTAAAACAACAAAAACCAGACCAAAAATTACGTTTTAAAACCCATCTGCCTTTCAGACTCATGGACTTGATGAGCAAAAAAAGGTTTTAAAGCAGTTTTTATGCAAATTGAGTTAACCACCTGCACATATTTGTTGGTTCGCTAATGACCATTTTTTCACCATCATCTCTGACTTGGACAGATGTCCGGGTGGTAATTAGTTAATGACTTTATTCATTTCTATTTTTGGACAATATACTTGCAAAAACAAGTTCATGAAGTAATTCATTATTGTAAGCAATCCGTAAATCCATATTATGTACCTATGTTTTTTTAGACATAAAGTTTAGTTATTAGGTTTTAGGCTGTTTTTATAGATTATTTCGAGAATAACGAATATACTTAGGTCTGTAGTTTTTCTTATAGCATAAGGTACCTATTTACCTATACCATTAAAAAAAATCTAGGTTCTCTACAATTTTTTGAATTTGAGTAGATAATAGAGTCTAGAGACTGAAACGTAGGCCTAAAAGAAAGCATAATACCTATCCGTTTCTTTCAGTATCAAGGTATGTAATTGTAAAATAGTTCTACGCAGCTTTCATCCCGGGAGTCTCGGTCTTGAAAATTTCGAGAGTCAAAGATTTTTTCGTATTTTCGAGACTCGAGACTGCTACCTCCAGTCTCGGGAATAACGAGACTTTTGAGACTTGAGTCAAACTATTTAAAAATGTACTAAACCACCAGTATATTTTATTCTGGTTAATAATATATAGAAACTACAACTAGCCTTTTCGAAAAAGAGCATCGGTCTTGACAACATACATTTCTAGCATCTAGAATTTTCATACTTAGTCAATATTCAAAGAGTCTTTGGTTGAGTCTGAGGGTCTTAGTCACAGGCATGATAATCTAAGGTCTAATCATCATCATCATCATCAGCCTGGTAACTGCTGAATATAGATGGACCATAGAGCGGCTGCTTAAAAATAATAATTTTGAGAAGGTTTTGACAAAAGTCTTCTACCATGGCTTTCAACTGAGAATAACCAAGCTACCAGCTGCAAGCTAATTTTGTGGCACATAATCTTTCAAGCATATATCTTACAAAATAATTATGTAGGAAACTTTACTTTCATTTTAAAAGACCTATTTAAGGGCTTGTAGTAGGCCAGCACGAATCCAAGCCAAAGCAATAGAATAATTTTGATACTATATAGTACTTGGCCAAAGTCGGGGGAATGAGCAGCAGGAGTAGTCTCTAAGTTATAACGGCTCCAACACTTCCATCGCATGATGATTGTAGGCCACAATATATTATTACAGTGAATATAATAGGTATTTTTAATATCCACTATACATAAGACCTCCATTATATTTAGTTCAACTACTACACAAAATTTCATGACCTTATTTAAAATATTTATTGAATAAATATAATTGAATAATCGCAAGCGCTTTATTTGTACGGTTTGGAGGTTATTATTTTCCATCTAGAGAACATAAATTCGTGTTTTCGCTTTACATAAGACTCAGTATTAGGCCTAAACTATATCATACTTATATTTAATTCGAAGTTATAGATGCTATGTTGTTGATAGAACACGGGATTATGCTAAACCTTTTCAAGCATTTTGGCATCTTATAGGCTTTTAAAGATTCCCTACTAAAGAGCGTCCTTGGTAAATTAAAATCTTCTGTGATTACCAAGTCATCTGTCAAGCGCGGTGATTATGGCAAATCCAAAGGCGTCGTAAGTGGCGTTTTATGGGGAAGGCCTATGTTCAGCAGTGAACGTCTTTTGGCTGTTGAAGTGAATACATTTCTTTGTAAAAGTGAAAAATAACAGCTGCGATGTGTTCGCTAGAAGATAAATTAGAAAAAAACTCGCAAATAGTTGTTATTTTTGCTTGTATTTAAGTTTTTAACAGTTTTATTAGCTTGTATTTACTGCTTAAACACCTAGTTCAAGGTAAAGTCTCAAATTTCTCGGGAATTTCGAGACCGGGTCGAGTCTCGAAATTTTTTCCCGGGACTCGAAAATATAGCGAGATTGAACGCCTTACTACGCAAGTACTCCATCCTTTGAAATCATTGCCCATTTCACCTCAAATTATGAAATCTGTCCAATGAACGTAACATCTATTGAAATATCATCCAGCAACGTGATCCAAACATCAGTAGATTCAATAACATTTTCCGCTTTCAATTTGCTGAACTAAACCAGACCTTATTAGGAAGTGCTGCGCTTTAAAATCCGATTTCCTATAAAAGGTCAAGTCAGAAAGCGTCATGAGTAGTAGTTATTGAATAAAATAAAAGGATGACCACGACTTGCTTTCTGTTTCGTTGGCACACCGATTGCACTAGGCTTGACTCGAGTTTTGCAACATCGTGTTCTTTTGTAAAAATGCACTCAAGTGGTCTTAATACTCGTAATTGGCTCAAGACTTAAAAGGTTACTGAATTTGGCTAAGTAAGTAGGTAGGTAATAGATATAGTGATTAAAGAGTAGGCACATCGGCCTTTAAACTCTGCTTTAAAGTTAATTAACCGAGTCACTGGGATTCCGCCCTATACAAAAACTGCGACATGTTTTTGTATAGGGCAGACTGCGTTTATACTTTGTAACGTTGGTCGATGGATGCAGGAGGCGAGCAACCGGTCAAAGTGGCACTCTCTGGGTCTCAGCAGTGGACGTCTCCAGGTGGTTGATTATGAACGTTAGTAGACAAAATCTTATTCAGTAATCTGTGACAAAAGTTCTATCAGCAGTCTTTGACCTTTCTTCAACTTATCATCCCGCATGTACGAGCAATCAGCCTCCACATTTTTCATGCGAACAAAAGAGTGGTACGCAGGCTTCTTTTCCTTTCTGAAACTACTTTAGGAGTTCAGTTAACAGGTGTCTTCTAGGCATGGGCAAGCGCGTTACATCCTAGATCACATCGTTACTTAAATCAAACAATAAAAATAGGTTCACTTTACAAAATAACTGTTAGGTGCGAATTGGAAGCTACAGTTACTTTACTGGTACCTTAGTCTTCTTACCTACCTAATAATGTTTTAATTGTTGATATTCATGATATTATTTTTATTAATATTATACAGTCGTTGTGCTTTTATTTTAACAGCTATAGTCCCACTAGATTATAACCCACGTTCAATTATTGATAACTGTTTCGACTTTAAACTAACCGTAAATACAATATACCATCAGCCTACACTAGACTTAGCAAAAACAATATTTACTAGTGCAATCAACTTTTAACCTTATCACTCAGACATAAGCTTTAAAAGCAAAACTCGTTTTGCTCTCTTGATTTGTGATGTGTCAGCAAAGTCAGCATTACTGCTTTAGGAAGTGATTTGACGAAGTGCCCAGCCTTATATCCGGAGATTGTGTGATTGATTGGGCTGCAGTGAATCTCGATTCACGTTTACATACCATTTTGAACCTTATTCTATTAGTTTATAAGTTTCACAATAACACAAAATGTTTTTCTTGCGTAATTGTCATTTGAGATGCAACGTCCGAAATGTATTCGTTGAAGTTTGTCCTATTATTGAAATACTTCCTTAAGTCTATTACAGTAATATAATAAGCGGTGCGTTGGGGATTTGCAAGACACTTTTTTGGATCACAATATACGCCAATAGGAGAGTAGTACGGTGGCGCGTCCACACCTCAGGTGGTTGCCACAGACGTAGCTGTCATGCTGTATTGGTCTCTTTTCCGTAATATTGTCAAATCAGGCTATTCGGCAGATTTTGACTTTTTTCCACTATTTCATATTGCTGAAACACACACACCATGACTCTGTGTGGGGCGGTGCAGTAAGTATTTTCTCTGATGATTTATCATAGGTCACAGAATAGATAGCATGAAATAAGTAGTAAGCACAGAATATTGTCAGCTACAATACTTGAAAAATTTAGAAGGTTATGGTACCTCCAGATATTTAAGTGTAGATACAGATGTATGTATTATCTACCTAACCATTGACCTACGTGTAAAACTCTGTGTTAACTATAATAATCAAAGACTATTTGCACGTGTTTGTTCAATGAAATGCATGATATCATCGTGACTTTATCGTGATCGATTCCTACACGAATGAAAATAGAAAAATATTTACTGTTTTTATCGATTTAGAATTAGGAAATGGGTTATCTTGAGCCTTGGTTTATCCTAAGCTAAGCGCTGGCTAATAAATAATTAGAAAGATAGCTAATTATTTCTTAGCCAGATAGCTTATCTTCAATAATAAGAAGGTACATCTTTTATACCAAAGACTACGTAATTTAGGCGAAATTTCAAAAAATACGTTGTAAATTAATAATGTTTTGAATAGTCTTTCGTCAGAGTTGGATAAAATAAATATTTTAACACAAATACACTTACCTAAAACTATAAGTATTTATTATACTAGTATTTCATTCAACTGTTAAACTACGCAATTGACAATCAGTAAATTAATTTTTAAATATTTTAATTAAAAAGCGAGCGCGTTGATGTCTTTTTAAGGAAAAAATGGTCACTAAAATTCCCTTTCTAATAGTGCTTTGTGCTTCTAAATTCTCTCCTACATTGATAAAAGAATCGTCGTTTTTAATAAAATTGTATCTTCTCAATATAATAGAATGGTGTCTTCTAGAATCTAGATACCTTTTTATAGCTTCAAAACAAATCCATTATAAAAACTTGTGAATATAGCTATTTAAAGTTACCGTTCCACAGCTATTAAGATGCTGCAGCTACCGAATCTTCTCTTACATAGGTACCTATAAAGAAGACAAATGGCCAATAAAAATAACACATTATGGTCGATCTGCACTCAAGCGCAGAGATGCAATGTAGAGATACGATACCCGCGCCGTGCTTCGAATGCATGATGCCAGCTACTAAAACGTAGTCGGGCGGAAATGAGCGAGACTGGTGACCTTTGATGGTTTGGGAAGAAAGTATTTTTTTGAATCTTGTAGTAATTATAAACGAAATGGGTTAAAAGTGTTAAAACAATCTTTCTAATTTCAGCTAGGTTTTATAAAAACATGGCAAAAATTTTATTTTTTCTTATTATCTTCCAACTATTTTGATAATTATTCTTTTTTATTATGGGATACAGAGTATTACATTATTAAACATAAGATGTAAGTGTATAATATAAAAATACATAACTCCAAAAATTTATATATATACAACGTAACTGCTAATTTAATATTTGGCGATATTTTACAGTAAAGACAGGCACCAGACAGGGTTTATTAAATTATAGGTACCTACCCATTATTATAGGTAGGTAGGTACTGTTATTGATACCCATGCTAGTTGTCAAGTATCCTTCTAATCAAAATAATGAATAACACATCAAAATCCAAAAAAATATACAAACTCCTACATTAGTATGGTAGGTTAAATAACAAACGAAACAATGAACTATTTTTAGCATCCTATAAATAAACATCTTTGTTTGAGCACGGTTTTCCCACGCTTATAAACTAAGCTTAGTTGATATCATCACAGTAGGAAGAATTTGGGGTAGAGTCGAGATGTCTTTTTAAGATAGTGCGTTTCCTACTCGAATCACTTGTTTACTACACTGGTTACGTGTGAACGGAGCATCATTTGGAATAGTTTTGGCATTTTCCTGTTGATGTGATATAGGAAGTTCAGGGGGCCTACCACAACCTCTAATAGCCCTATTACTTCAATCATACTTTGAAAAGTGACATAAAAGTAAGAATACTGTAATTTTGTTAACGCAGAGCAATTTTGATGACGTCACGTTAAATCGTTCATTCAAATACATCATGTTGACACCGACGTGCGACAGTGATACGCTATATAAATATAGACGTCTCGTTCTCGCGCAGGAATACTTTATAAGTTCATGGTACGAATTCGAACAATATTATTGTAACCTTGAAGCATTACTGTCACGAACCATGCATGATGGTTTTGTATTAGTTTGTGGTAAGGGCCCAGTCTTTTTTTATATCAAAGCTAAGATGAACTAACTATATCGCTAAATAGTAGCTAAATATTAGCTTAATCTGTGACGTTTTCAGTATTGAGTGGTAAGAAGTTTTGTTTATTGTTAGTCGTTAGTAGTTAGTTAAAAGAATAAGGGCAACACTTTACCCGTTTAAAGAAGATGTCTAAATTAATCATGTTGTACTGCAGATTATAAATAATTAGTTATCTAAATTGCATAAGTATAACTAAGTACTAACTAGCTAAGTACCCGAAATAAACAGTAGGTACCTATTCTTACTAAAAATCCATTCAAAACGAAAAATCGAATCCTCCCGTCCTTACATATTTCTATCTTACTACTAAAGCATGCAAAAGTTTTTGTGTACCTATAGGTACCTATATATACTATTTGCATACTGTGATACTAACATACAGCATGTCACTCGTGCCAATAAAATAGAAAATAATAAGACTTATATCGGTCACTTCAGTCTTCCTTCTCAGTCTTATTGCGGATCTCGCAGGGAAACTCCGAGCATAGCTCGATGGGCTAACTGCTTTGGGCTTACTAATGGGGTCTCAACAGGAATGAAATAATAAAGATTTTTGAAAAAAAAAAAAAAATTTGATCGTAGCATAAGAACCTAGGTAGTAATTCTATGACTTAGATGTAAAAATAGAGTTCCTAGAGACACGGAAAACACTTTATTTCCCCAAATAAAGTTGTGGCGTAAACCAGTGGGAGGATAAACATTATCGACGCGGGTGTAACAACTTAAATACCGTATTCTTTTGTTTATTTAAGCAGTCCTCCTACTATTACGAAACATAACAACCAACATTTTATTTTATCCGCCAACTGTACAAATAAAAGACAAAATAAGACACCACACGTAAGCTGAAAATAACCTGACGCTCGTGGCCTGAAAAATACGTATTACTTTGCCACAATACACTCAACTACCTACCGTGTCTTTTAAAACTGATAAATAATAAGGCATTATTTTTAGGGTTCCGTACCCAAAGGGTAAAGCGAATCCTATTGCTAACGCTCCGATGGATGTCCTTCTGTCCGTCTGTCTCCAGGCTGTAGCTCATGTACGTATAGGTAGACAGTTGAAAATTTTCACAGATGTATTTCTGTTGGCGCTATAACAAATACTAATAGACAGAATAAAATAAATATTTACTGGAGCTCTCATACAACAAACGTGATTTTTGGCTCGTTTTTATAGATAATGGTAGGGACCTTCGTGCGCGAATCCGATTCGCACTTGGCCGGTTATTTAGATTTCTACTTTATTTCGCACTTTTAGCCATATTTTTGTTTATAGCTTGTAACCAAAATGGTTTTTGTAAATAACCGCCAAAACTCAATGTACTTAATAAATAGCAGTTACCAGTTTGTGAATTCACTTGTAACAGTTTCGGTAGTATACGCGGATGTGTGGTAACCTGCCAATCTGATAGTAGACTAGGTCAATGTTTCAGAGGATGCCCGTGGAGGCTAATTGTTTATTATTGTTATCATTGGTTTTGGTGCAATGGCCAAGGCATAGAGGGATTATACTTCTATGGGCCAAGGTACGTTTTATAATAATAGAATACTAGGTCATTATGTATCATCTTCAATCACCATTATCGTTAGTCTCATTCAAGTTATTGCCCATTTTCTAGGCAAGTGTCACAGCACCTTTGACCACGCTTATAAGGCGGAGTCATGGTCAAAAGCTATACTTAATTATCTGAGTCGAAAAACAACATTGTTTTGATGAGTAAGTTGCCAAAACGACTTTAAATAAACTTATTTAAATGCGCGGTAGTGTGGCCATTGAGGAAAACACAAAAAATCAACTTTCTCTATACGAAAAAAGTGTAAAAATCCTGCAGCACGTTTATTTCTTTTATCTAATCTATGTGCTGCAGCCACACCCTTCTAAATCTAAATTGATCATTTTTATGAACATCCATACTGTGATAGTCACTGCCAGTTTTTATGACTTTTTAAAGCAGTATCGCCCGCTCAGCGTAATCTACACATTAATTTGTAAAGGAAAAATTAGAAACACGAGCGGGGATTGAACCCGCATCCATCCATCCCTCAAGCCGGGATATGCTTTACTTAAGCTACCGTGACAAGTGGTCTCATGTCCGAATTTTTCCTTCACCTTTATTTAACCAACTTACGGGGTTGGTACCGCCATCTATTGAGTGATTTAGTTGCACTAGGGATAGGTAACTTCGTGACCAGGTTATCCATTTTTGCTAGTAAGCTAGGGAGTACTATACATACTTACACGAGTCTTTATGACCTGATCAATGATCATCATCATCATCAGCCTGAAGATGATCTGACCTGATATTGCTGTCTTATTACTAGACTGTGCTGTTGTCTCAGGATGACCGGCGTAGTGCGGTGTCACGCTATACTTTATATTTTGGAATTCCGAGTGGCACTGATGTCTGGCAAACGAATAGCTCGTCACGACACTAACTAAAAAAAACCTTCGTGTAGAAAACTCGAAATTACGCATATATCAGAGTTCTTCTAGCCTGGTTAAGTAAATGCTCTATCAGCATGTACCAATTACGTGCTTGTATGTTGTTTACATCGTCACATGTAGATCAATGTCATTTGGAAAAAATATGAAGAAATTCATCATTTATCATCATGACATGACCCGGTATACAAAACACTTGTCTCTTGCAATAATGGTTCCACGAACACGAAGCCAAGGTGTGTGGTGTCTAATCTAAATTATTAATAATTCAGTTGAGTTTACTATTAAGAAACATTATTATGTACGTGTCGTCCAAAATTACTTTTGGAATAATAATTGACTAGGGTTAAGTGGCGCGCGAGTAAGTTCACGAACTTGTGGCTCGACCACCTTTTTTGCTGGTGTGTCACGCGTACTTAAACGCGCCGAGTAAGTTCGTTTGCGATCCAACAAGTTTGGAATTTTGCTCGAAACCTGCCTCCGCTTGTACTTCTCTAAATAACACCAAGCTTCTTCTGTCGACGACATTGCAATACAGAGTGAGTAAGATACACTTGTGTCACTGGCGTCGAGCCGAGTAAGCTTGCGATCTTAAAAAACCGTCTACTTTAAGTTAGTACGTCTATCAACCACTTTAGGACTTTTTTGCAGAGTTCATCTAGATAGGTCTAGAATATTTGGAAAAGTGGGTGTGATGCGTTGGTATCACCACATGCTTTGTCTTATTCTGCCGCCATCAAACTAGTAATGTGCAAGCACTACAGCGCCAACATTTACTTATTCTTTGCATGTTTCGGTTTATTTATTTGTTTATTTATTTAATAGGCACACAAAACAGAACACTTTCAATTTTAGAGTAAACAGAACAATTACAACAAGTTTCACACCAGAAAATGTCCCTAAACATGTATACACAGCATGACAAAATTACAAGCATTCCTGTAACTCGAGATTCCTTCTCGAAAATTAACAAAACTTGTGCGGGTAGGTTCCGGTTTGAAGGGCATTGTAGCTAGTGAAATTACTGGGCAAAAGAGACTTTATGACCTGATTACACAGTGTAGTAATCTGATTACTAGACTTTGTGATGTCTCAGGATGACGTGCGCAGTGCAGTGTGACGCGAAACTTTATTATTTTAAAGTTCCGAGTGACACTGCAACGGTTATGGGCGGCCGTATTGCTTAACATCAGGTGAATGATCAGCTCGCCACGTCATTCATTCTCATAAAAAAAAGACTTAAAATTTGTAAATACGATACGTTGGCTCAACGTGACCCTAATACTTCTAATTCACATGCACGTAAACAAGTCAGCCGCTATTATCATTGGCACATAATTACCGCTAATTAAGCTGACGTACTACTTAGCTTATCAGATCCTATTTCATAATTCGATGTAGCAACGCTCAAGGTGATAAGAATTGTTCATTAACTTTAAAATTAGTTTCTGATGCTAATGGGCGCTTCCCGAGGTTTGTGTGTCTATACATATAATGCTGTTGATATGGTTTGGCCTTTAGGTTATTAAATTTTATTTAGTTAGATATTATTAGAGTGCTTTGTTATTAATTTAAGTAATTTGATTACTAGATAGCATTAATGGAATTTATAGATGAAGTTAATTATCATTAGTTATACGGTTGAACTATTAACTTACTTGTTTAATTATGTAAGTGTAATTTTTTTAATAAAACTTCATGGTAGTTGAATGGTTTCATAAGCTGATGAAATTTCTGTTTGTTGTATTTGTTGTTGTTGTTCTACGTCAAGAATCATCATCATTAACAGCCTGAAGACGTCCACTGCTGAACATAGGCCTCCCTCAGAGATCGGCACGTTGCGCAGCTGCTCGCCTCTTACATCATGCAAGGATCGCTTTCATAAACCTTTATTGACAACAACACCAAAATGCAAATGAAATGCTGCGTTAGTTGGTGAAGCCAACTTATTCCCCGTCTCTTTTTCTTTTTTTCTCGGTCTGATAATACCGTAGGTACTGGAAATTGACTAGTCTTTTAGAATTTGGATTGGACGTTGCAAGAAATTGGTAACTTTAACACTTGGCCCTACATTTGTCGTAAGGGCTTAAGTTTTCAATAAGATCATAATATCGATGGAAATTCCATGTTCAAAAACTATTGATGCTCAAGACATTGTGACAATCTGACAATGATCGAAGCGAACCTTGAGCTGTGTTTGCGCAACCCGCGGTTAAGTAACGCGTTATTATCCAATGGAGCCGTGGGAATCGAACTCGCACTCGCGCCGGGCTAGCCTCGTGAGTTTGTGTGTCGTGACACCGAAATATTCCCAGATAGAGTTCGTGAAAGCTTTGTTTTAGGGAAATTTATTGAACATTAATATGTTGTCTCTGTTCTATAATTATATAGGTTATGGGGTAACTCTATAGGTATATATAACTACTACAAAATACCAAACACTGATAATTCTACAAAATTCGGATCGTATATAATAGTGGACTCAATTTTAAAGGATTTAGTTGACAGACCTAAAACTCCTAAAACGGTTTCTGTTTTTGTCAAATAGACGGCAATGTAAAAGATGGCGATAGCGACGGTTTCATTTTCAGTATATTAAAGACAGTCAACTAAATGCTTCTAAATTGTGCTAACTAAGCTACTGCCTGAGCAGACAGTCCAAATGCTTTTTTGTAACGGGCTAATGCTGTTAGTCTCTAGTGTTGGTTTCACTAGTGGGGAGGCGTTTTTTCACTGTGTCAAATCAATGAATCGGTAACTGCATACAGCGACGTAGAAAAACATAGATACCCACTTTCCTACAAACCTCAATATAATTGTTCGCGTGTCCATTAACATGGTTATCTATGCATCTGATGAAACAGTATTATGGAGACCGCGCAATCTGGTGCTATCAATTACGAGAACAAAACGGAGAACAAAAGGTATAAACGCGCTCACGCAACATCCTGTGATGTGACGCTGCGCGTGCGCATGCGTTATGGAATGTCGTGGTTTATGTATGGTACTTATTTATATTATAGCATGTCATGACATTCTAAGGATTTATTGGAAAATTCTATTCGTTTTGACATACTGTCTTGTTCATATAGAGAAAATCGAATTTAAAACTAAAAAGAATAAAAATTGATGAATGCGGTCTCATTGACCACCATTCTGTTTAGTAAGCTTACATTTCCAGTATAATTCCACAAATTTGATAAATAATTAAGTACGTAATTATTACTATTTTTCCGTCCTTTACCACTTCGATGAATTCTCTGCCTTCAAATATGGTGTGGAAGAGTCACTTTTAGCCTTTTAAAAGCCCTTAGCTTTTAATATTAGTATTTAGTGTGTAAAATAAAGAGTTTACCTAAGTTCCACGTATCTATATTTTGTTACATTTGGTTTATTTCAGGCAACAGCTTAAAAATAAACAAGCCCATTATTAATTAATTAAAAAAGCAATTCGGGATTTTTCTTTTCTTTCTCATTTAAGTAAATGGCTTTAGGAGTCAGAGGCTTCCTTAAGTACAACACTCGCACAATCTCCACATTAAACATGTTTCTTACTTTAACTCGAATAACTTTTAAAAGTGAGCAAACCCCGGTTAGTTTACTGGATACACCAAGAAACTGTCAAATCAGACGGCTGAAACTATTACAAATCACACAAAAACGCAGAAAACAAGAGTTATTTTCACAATTTTCTACTGCGAAGGCGACATGCGCAAGCGCACCGCCTGCCTGCGTGTGATAATCGGGGCGCGACGACGACTCTCGCGCGTTTATTAATTGAACACAACACGGAGTGTGCATAACTGAACATGAGAGTTTCTTCTAGTATTTCTTAGATTTTCGCGATTTGAACACATAGTTTTACGTTTCACACAGGACTTAATCGCGCTAAAAACATTATTTATTTACCCCGACGTTTCGGCCAAGTTCCATTGGCCGTGGTCACGAGAAGACGGAGTCGTATAAATAATGTTTTTAGCGCGATTAAGTCCCGTGTGAAACGTAAAACTAGAGTTTCTTCTATGTCTATGCTTATCATTTATCATACAGAATTCACATTAAATACTTTACTTTGTCTTTAATTCTTATTATTGTCAAAGTTTATGTGTGTTTGTTTCCTCTTCACGCCGCAACCAGCTGAACGGATTTGAATGTTTGAAATGTACTTAGATAGCTTAAACGCTGAATTAACACATAAGATACTTTTTATCTGCGAGTGAAACCACAAGGCGCAACTAGTTTTAGATACAGACACAGATTAGGGGAAAAATAACCGGATATGTAGAGATGAAGACTTATAAGCTTATTTTTATTTTGGTTACCACCTCCGTCATTTTATCTAGCGATTTGTAGGTCTTTTTTTATTTGAAATGAAATACTTTCATGTATGATTATGGTATACTTTGAAATAGGTTCTGTGCTTCAGTGGTATGGTTTTTTTTCAAAATTACTGGATAAATATCAGCCAAGTCTACTTACTTCTCAGTAGGTATTAATGCAAATAACTAAGTTAAAAATTATGCCTACCTATACATAAGACAGATAGATAACAAAATTATATATATTAAGGAGAGTCCCAAATTATAATCCTAAATAATTTTGTACATACCTATTGTAGAGTTACTTGTACATCTCATAAGAAAAACAACGATACGGAAAACATAAAACGACACAAAGGTTATTTCAAGTTCCACGCAATAAAAAAAGACATACAATAGATAAGACGTTAGTTTCGTCAACGCCGTCACGCCTGCGTCAAAGAATTGCTTTTATTACCAAAGAAAACATATCAAATAGTCTGGAGAAACAAGATATCCATTGTAAATGCCTCACTTGTACAAATAATACAGAACACAATATAAGATCAGTAAAAACCAAGGATCATGAACCTACTGGACCGAAAATGCCGCTTCAGTTCAGTCGCCAAAAGCTGCTCGTTAAAGCATATTATTGTAATGAAAACAAGTTTGTAGCGATGATACATGAATAGAGGTAGGGCTTTTTATAATGTATAGTGTTGCCTCTCTATGTGATTGCAAAGAATTTGTCTCCTAGCATTTGTCTTTGTGTTCCTCCTCACTTGAAAATAAGTTCCCTATCAAAACTCGATTTTTTTTCTCTTTGGAACAGGTATAATGTGTAGTTTATGCTAACGTTACTCTGTCTAGTTTAAAATAAACCAACCAATCAGCGTTGCGATACTAGGTACTCCTCCGACGCGAATTGATGGTTTGTGTTTGTACTAGAAACAACGCTTTACTAGGTACCTACTCTATTAGTTTTTTCGTTATGGTAAAAATATACAAGGACGTAAAATTTTTATGCACGCTGCACCATTTTCTTATTTTATAACTTCATATAAAACAAAGTACGATTTAAGTTTTATTCGAGCATTTTATTATTGATTTTATTTATGACGCTTGTAATTTTTATATTTTTACTAGCTACTGAACGCGGCGTTGCCACGCGTGGACTACATTACTTTTCAGGTTTCGGTTTGGGTAATGGCTTTATTTTTAAATTTTCTATTAGCGATTTTCTATCAGTCACACTGAGTTTTCTGCTCGTATAATCACTTCCACGAAGTAAAAATGACATGTCTTAATCATGGATGAAATAATTAATTATAATATTTCCCAAAACAGCGTAGGTACGCTAATTATTATCCTTGATATTCCTGGACCAATTTTGATGAAATCTCCACTCATGGCTACTTAACTATACCTAGAAAAATTTTCGATGATATTTCGATAAGTATCGTCGAACTCATGATTAATTAAAACCTATATTATATTAAAATCTAGGCTTTCAAAACATTTTTACAATAGGGCAAAGTCTGGGGGTCTAGCAAAGATACCAATCGCTAACGCTAACGCCAAACGCTAACTCCAAAATGTACTGAAATGACGTTTCGGAAATCGCTAACTTTTCCGTAGCGAATGTCATTTCGATACATTTTTGGAGTTAGCGTGAGGCGTTAGCGTTAGTGATTGCGATCTTTGCTAGACCCCCGGCATTTTACATAACATGTTTCGTACACAGATTAGAGAAAAAAATCTACTTCGTATCATTCCAAAGAGTATTATTATACTTCTGTATCATTCAAAGAGTATATAATTTATACGTAACGTAAGAGTATCATTGGCCCACTGCATTAGCCTATGGTGGTAATAGTATGCATTGGCCCTCAGACCTGTGGGCCAAACATAAACGTCATGTAATGCCAAAAATAGGCGTAGCAAGGGTCAAGATTATACTCCCAAGGGTAAAGCTCTAACTATCAGGGTTCATGAGATACAGCCTGGTGACAGACGGACAAACAGCCTGACAGACGTCGTCAGTCCGTTTTGGGTACGGAACCCTATTACTAAGGCTTCGCTGTCCGTCTGTCCGTCTGTCACCATCAGGCTGTATCTCATGAACCGTGATAGTTAGACAGCTGAAATCTTCACAGATGATAAATATATTTTTGTTGGCGCTTTTACAAAAAATACAGAATAAAATAAGTATTTAACCCCTTAAATACTTATTTTATTCTGTATTTTAGTATTTTTTCTCTCTCATACATCAAACGTTTTTTGCATAGATAATGATACGGAACCCTTCGTGCGCGAGCCCAACTCGCACTTGGCCGGTTATTTCTCTAATCTGCGGGCACTTAAGTATAATTAACATGTTTGTATCTTGAATGCAATCGATTCATACTACTTACATATTATTTGATGGTATATCTATTTTACTCCAAAAACCCCAAACAACCTGCAAGGGCTTAAATAGAAAAACTAATAATGGTTAATCAAATCTAATAAATTGTAAAATTTCATTCCACTGTTTAATGCATATTTACTACCGAAATTAACTCCTATTACTCTTTGTTCATGGCCTTACACACGTTTTTTTTTCTTTAATGTGTGCCTCCAGATGGACTTTACGTGAAACATGTGAAATATTCAATAACACTGGCTAAATACACTAAATGTGGAGCCATAATACAACATAAAAAAATTACTGTGACACAAACTAACCGTCAGTAGCCAATAAAATTCACCATGAAGCGGCCATGTTGTATAAAATTCCGTCCGGTTTCGTAATGATATTTAATAAATTTGACCAAATTTTTTTAATGATATTTGTATTTTAATATATCCTATGTTGTGCGCTGGTTATTTCTAAGCATATTAGTGCAACCCGCATGAAAATCAGTTCAGTATCTAGGCATTTGTTCAATAACAAACAAACAAACAAACAAACAAACAGCTACAAATTATTGTCCCTAGATGGCGTTAGATACGATAAATTAGAAAATGTATGGAGAAGGGCAAAAAGCCTTGTAGTCCTGCATCGCATTTACGATATTTTTTGAACAATAGAACCTATGGGATAAATTAGATTTGACATCATTATGTGTGTGTTCCGTAGCGCATCAGAATTACACATTTATTATATGTAGGGATAGGGATAGGGATGTAGGGAAGGGATGTAGGGATAAGGATTTTGGTCATTTAGGTTAATATTATGACGATGTTGTTTTACAATGTGGTTGTATAAGTTATATTAAAGGATTACAAAGGTTTATTACATTCTCTTTCTTGCCGAAGCATTTTAAGCCCAAGTAGATTTGAGGTAAATTACTCAATTATAATTTTAGTTAAATTATCGTGGCCATAATAAATTATCATCCCTTTTCTCCTACTTATTATAATGTTGTAGTTTGTATGTGTATTGTGTGTGTTTGTTATAGCAATCAACGCTCAAACTACTGAACGGGCTTTGATGAAAGGATACTTAAGTTCTGGAGTAACATAATTACTTACTGGAAAACTCTATAATTTACTGTGGAATATAATTATAAGCTGGTATAAAAAACCACGGGGCACAGCTTGTAAAGTCTAGGCAATTTCTTCCTAGTTCCCTTCTGGATTTACTTAATTAGTAGAGACATGAAAAAGCCCCCAGAGGGCCCATGACTCAGTAGTTTCCAAAGGATCCCATACCAAACCAATTTATTGAAACTGATCTCAAAAAATATTTTTAATACCCATCAAATACTAATCTAAATATTATTTGTAAGGGTTGTAAAAAAAACACTGAATGTTTATTTCAGATTAAAAACAAACTGTTCACCACAGTAGGTACAGTAGGTAGGAAAGGCTACCTTAGTGTTAAGTCTAAATTGATATATTCATTAGATCAGCGTCTTTTTGGTGTCACTCTACCGCTTCGTTAGTGACTTCCTTTCAGCCTGAATGTTGGTCAAACGAAACTATTGTGGTTTACAAAATCATATTGACGGAACTGAGCCATGCGCTGGAAACCCTGAGTTTAAATCATTTATCTAGACTTGGACAGTAGGCAACTATGTTTTTAGGACATTTCAAATGCTGTTCTTTATGTTGCAACACAATATAGTACTTAAAACGGTTCTATGTAGGTATGTCTACTTAAGAAAAGACTTGGTAATGTGTTGGTAAAATTTCCGTAAAGTGTAGGGCGTACAGGCATCCTCCTCGGTCTTATGTAAGCAATTAAGTATAATCTACACTCTCTACGATCTCTACGATCATCAAGACGCATGCCTAGTGTGGTGATTATGACAAATGACAACACTGATAGGAAAGCCAGCGTTCAGCAGTGGACGCTGAAAGGCTGATAGACCTGTTCACTGATTACTACTGTTCCTGGCAATACGTGCAATACTTACAATACTTACAGCTATGATTACCTACATATCAAGGTAATCATAGACTTACAGGCAGCAGCTAATTCTTTTATGCTAAGCACAAATAATAATTTACTCTTTTCCATAGTGTCTTTCCCATAATTCATATTCATCATCATCATCATCAACAGCCTGAAAACGTTTACTTCAGCAGTAAACATAGGCCTCCCCCAAAGAGCGCCACTTTGAGCGGCTGTTCGCCTCCTGTATCCATCGGCTCCCCGCGGTTTCACCAGATCGTCCTTCCACTTAGAGACCGGCCTACGCTGCGTCTCCCGGTGCGTGGTCGCCACTCGAGCACCTTTCTCCTCCATCGGTTGACATTCTACGAGCGATGTGGCCTGCCCATTGTATATCAACTTGCTAATTCACATTTGTACCACCTCGTTTTATGAATCAACCTGCTTGTCTCAGTAAAAACAAAAGCCGTCAGCTTTCCGCACCGAATCAGCTCCCAATGAGGCTGCCTGTGGCCTAGTTGCTCTAAGCCTGCATAATACACCGTGACAACGGTGTCACTGGCTCTGCACCACAGATTGTTTAGCAGCTTGTGCTGACGCAGGTCACTGCTTTATTGTGTACCACAAATAGTAAGCAATATCTTATAGTGTGTAGTTGTGAAGACTGGCATGGACGATGGAAGACAAAATCGTCTTTCCCCGGTTAGCCGGTTTATGTCTGTTTGTTTCCTTATTTTATCGCAATGTATAGGTTTTTATCTCAAAATGACGTTTATTTCAGTGTACGGCGGCATGGAACCATTGAATGACCATTGGGGGTAAATGTAATTAAATAAATTTTTTTCCGGCCAATATGCCTTACTCAAGCTAACTACTACAATAATAAAAACTAAACTAAAATTAAACTAGCTACACTACCTACTACAAAGAACACAAATGGACTGTATAAATAATAATAATATAATAATATAATTTAAATTAATTTGTACTTTGTTACACTTTGTTACTTTGAGACTATTGAGAAAAAAGTCTCTATAGTTCAGTTACGGAATTACTTCCACGGGACTTTTGGGAATAACCGGTTTCTTCATACTTGCCTACTTGTTAAGTAGACTAAAAGAGGGGAAAGAAAATAAATAAATATAAATAAATATGTGTAGACATTTCACACAGCGCCATCGAGCCCCAAACTAAGCATAACTTGTACTCAGATAACTGATACAATACTTATATACCTTTTTTGTTTGTAAATACATACATAGAATACAATATAACACTCAGACGCAGAACAAACATCTATGTTCATCACACAAGTGACTCGAACCCACAGCCCTCAGTTCAGAAGGCAGGGATTTTACCAACTTAGCTATCGGGCCCGTCAAATTTTGTCTACCATCCGTGCTAACCTCCTCCAATAAGTTAGAACAATGAACTTAATGTGACTGTATCCTCTAAAACGAAATATTTTTAAAAGTTCCAACTTTACCTTACTACTTTCCCTTGTGTTCCTTGGTTTTAGTCACTTTGTGACGATGTCATCCTCCTTCATCATTATTTCAGCTATCCACCTGCTTTCTTAGTTTTCGCATCAAATATTGGCCTCACATAATCTAGATTTAAATTTTAAATTAGAACATTAGTCGCATTCTTTTCATCTTCCATACATTTTCGTCATTCTTCATTCAACCGCCGAGGCAGACAGTCCTCGTTTGTGCTTAACCAATTTTCATAAGATATCTGTTACTAACAGTTTAAAGTGCTATTTGTACCTCAAGTTATATTGTTACTATTAGTTGTTCCGTAAAAGTTCAATTGGGAACAAGTTGTGATCTTATTTTCAGCATTTCGGACCATAACCACCTTAAATTATTGTTATACGCTACAATAAACCCAGTTCACCGCGATCTACAGTTTCATTTCAATAGTTCCGGATATCCCACTAGTACCTACGTGTTCCCGTGAGAGTCCTCCCCTATCTGAGCTACCGGTAAAAAGCTTTGGGGGGACCTCCGGGACAACTTTAAAGAATATTCTTACATATAATAACACAACTGTATCTAACCCGCTTCACATTTGAATCCGGAAAATCACACGCTGCTTAAAAATAAAATAAAAATTTCATGACGTCGGTCGCTTCGCTATTAGCGGTGATCATGTGTAGGCACTTGGTCAGAGCTCAGAGCGTAAAGTGCGCTGACCCCACCCGACAGTGTTAATGTCAGCTGTTCATGGCGCCTTCCTTACGTATCTATAGATTTATTTAATTTGATACTTACTTATTAGACCATTGGTTTATTATGGTGAATGTAGGTTTGTAATATAAATGGTGTCTTTTTATACTGTTTACACAGAGTGGTCTAGATGCACTGTACCTACCTAACAATAACTGAACTCTATACTTTCAAACTTAACATACCAAGTTACATAGCCTTTTGACTAAAATACACTTCAACATCTTTCTAACATTAATCTCTATATGACTATCGAGTACCTTATTCAAAGCTCAAAACAAGATATTTTGAATTGCCTCCAAGTTTATAGCACATTACCACAGGATAAATCACAGTAGGTACTGCATTTCATTACCTTGAACTTGCTGTGCCTCTTGACTATAGTAGGTACGTAGTAGGGACTATCCCAGGTACCTACTATATATTTATTCTGTGACTATAGTTAGTATACCACCTGTGGAGTAATCAATCGGAGTGCTTATAATTTATGACTTTATCGATCAACCCAGCAGCCTTTTGAATATAATTTTTAAGCCCAACACCATGGATGAAATAAAAAAGAAGGATTGAGTTTTGATTGACATGGAGCTGAAGCCCAAAATGGCGGACATATTACATATGTGTGTCAGATGAAAGTATGGCGACCGGCTGCCTATGATGTGAGTGTGTGCGTGCCCCGCTCGTACGTACGAAGCGTTCCGGCTTCCTAAGGGTGCTTCAGTTTCGAATCAGACGGGATTCCCTCCTGCTTTTTTTATTAGCTCTATGCCCAACACACTGTTTTTCTTCCTAAAAAATAAATAGCGAAATACCACTAAACCGCCAGGAAATTTCGATAATTACCCCAGTAATAATTATAATACCTACAGTACAGATGCCTCATCCCATACAACGGAATAACGCGGGATATTTTACGAATATTTTATTTCTGCATAACGCAAGATTATCAAGCGACATTTATTGCGTGTTGGCGAAGTATTGGGCCAAATGAATACACTGGACACTAACTAGTAACTCTCTAGACACGATTACTACACTTTTTTCAAGCTCGGGCTATTTTTCGTTTGTACCTGATGGGACCCCATGATAATTACAAAACTAAAATTAGGTATGCGAGTGCTAAGAAAACTCGTTTATGAGCAAAGGTGAAACTACCAGTGCAAAAACAAGCGGGGAATCGCGGGGTGCATCTAATTTGCAATCAATTTCTTTTTCTCAACTTGTGATGGGCATCATTTGTAGTTTGCAACATTCTAACATCCAATCCAAGAGTACTCAAGGCCTTTGTAAGTAGACCGAATTGTCCACACATTTCTAAACATACATCAACCGGAGTAATAAATCGCTGGCTTGTCCGCACACAAAATATCTACCTACTCACTTTCTTCGCTTTCGACGCAGAGTTGAAACTGTAGTAGACTAGAATAGTTTTTGTCCCGGCGGCGTCATTTAGGTCTCTAGACAAATTAGACGAAAGTTCTTGAGTAGAAATGCAATTTGTCTTCCTATTTTACAGTTCAGTGGTACGATAAATTAGGCTATTTTATTTTTATGCGACGGTCAACAAAACAGCTGACGCTGACTTCAGATGCCTTTGTTGTGTTGTGTTCTGGTTTCATCTCGTTCTCTATGGTCATTGATCAGTTCCTTACCAAAGTTTATATGAGACCACAAAGTTTATTTCTCTACAGAGATTTATGATTTATCTACACAAGTGATCATGACAAAACCGCCGTCTTTTTTGAACTTGGTTAAAAATATCAAATAACTGTAGGCTCTAAATAACAAAATAATCAGCTAGCAAGCTAGCAATTACAAGCCACTCATAATAAACACTTGTATGCTTCCTCAAGCGTTACCGATGCTTCAAGCTACCAAGTTTTTTTTATCCAGCTGCAATTTATAGCCGTAAAAGAAGGGAAGTTGTTATAACAATCACTGACACCGTCTTAGTTACGGTACGCGGGCCATGGCTGTTCTTTATTGTACGTAACTCTGTCGGACAACTGGCGGTCTCTGGGCCATATTTTACGAGACACCCCGATACTCGATGACTTATCACTCTCCATGGTTGAAAGGAACAGGTGCTATTGTTCTCAAAGACGAGATTCGCACGAGTTTCCAATAATCGCAAGTAAACGACGGCCGGCACTAGACAATTGACACGCATAACGTATCATTAGAAAATTAAATATAATGGGCCCCAATCCACATCACGCCATTTCTCTGCCAATAAAAAGTGAGTCAATTTCTCTGTTTTCGTTTTCAGATCTCACGATGAGGTGTCTGTGATCTCACCCGACGAGCAGCGCTCGCCACGGCCACGATGACTTCGGAGCGAGCCATCCCCCACCTCCGGGACATCTTCGGCCTCACCCAGCAGTACGAAGCGAAGACCATCGAAGACAACGATGTCAAAACCAACAAGAACAAAAAGAAAAAGGAGGATTTCCGCTCGTACGGGAACGGGGACGTGAAGACTCTGGAGAGACACCTCAGTATGAAGAAGACTATCAGGAAAAAGATAATGCGGGACCTTCAGCAGGCGTTCGTGGAAGACCCTAACGAGTTTAAGGTCGAGAACACGAGCCCGGAAAAGCTGAAGGCGGAGCTGAGCGCTGAAGCTGTGAAAATCGAGAAGAACGTAAAGAAGAACGACCCTACGTTCTTGGATATGCTGCGGGGCGAGACGCGGGGTGAGGAGGCAAGGGAGGAGCAGCCGCCGGCTGAGAAGACCAGCTTCTGGCGACGTCTCACTATGAAGAACAAGAACAAGAGATAAGACCTGCAGTGATGCCGTGCGCACCTCGCTCCGCTCTCACCTAAATAGAGGGACTTGTATGTCAATTTTGGGCATTCATATACGAACCATTGAGTCAAACAACACGGCTCATTGCTGTCACTGTACGAAAAATAGTCAAAAGACCATATTGTCAAACAAAATGTTAGCAAAATCCATATCCCTGAACCGATTTTACCGAAGTTTGTAACACGGAATGCTGACATTAATACCAAAGCAGAAAATGAGTAATTAGGATTGAGTCCACATGTAAAAATAAGCATCATCAAATCGGAACCCCCTTTTCGAATGTACCAAGACGGAAGGCAGGATGTGCTCCATTTTATCTTGCAAGCAAGTTCTTTCAGTTAACTCAACGAATCCTAGAAGAACTCTTTGCAACGAATGTTAATTGTGCGATGTACGTGCGCTTTTTAATTGCTTGTTATCCAAATGAAAGCATTCTATGGGAGATCGTTGAATATTTATTTAGATTATGCCATACCATTAATACTTTGTGTGTGCTCCTATTTTTGAGTTTGCCTTTTATAATATCCGCGAAAATCTGGTTTAAAAAAAATTATTTGAAAACTTTAACGTATTGTTTACTAAAAAATTAATATTTAGATTTTCTAGATGAGATGTAGGTAGACCTTTTTCATCATACTTTGAAAATCAGTTTTACTTGACATGGCTAATTACAGAGCGAAATTACGTGGTTCATTTATGAATGCCCGTTACATTTAAAATTATCGGGAGCACTATTTGCCAGCTGTAGGTACTTATTTATACTGTTTTTTGATCTTTTTACTATCAGATTTTACAAGATAAGTAATGTTAATATCATGCTGTTATTAAACATTTATAAATTATTGTACTTACTTTATAAAATATTTGCATAATAAAATAATAAGGTGTAATCTACATAAAAACTAAAAATATATCCATAATTGAACTGATATAATAAATATAACATGATAATTATAATTCGAGTTTCCTCTAGGTGTATGTATTTGTAAATAAGGGTGACTATGTATGCGATACTTGTATTAATAGTGCGATCTTAAGTTTTATCTTGAGTAGACATCGAGTGGATAGAGGATGACTTTCTTAATTCCTGTGTAATAAATCTGAGCATGGCCATTTTTTCCCATCATGCACCTATACAAAAAGAATGGTTTTTAATATCGGAGTAACTCATACTTAAGTACATCCTCAAGTTAAAAAAAAAAAAAATTTAAATAAATAATTAAATATTTACTTCACATGAAAAGCCTACCAGTCTACGTGGCCAATCACCAGTTTGTCGGTCCACCTAGTGGGGCCGGCCTACGCCGCGTCTTCCAGTTCGTGGTCGCCACTCGAGAACTTTTCTTCCCCATCGGTTGTCAGTTCTACGAGCGATGTGGTCCGCCCATTGCCATTTCAACTTGCTAATTTTAAGAGCTACCTCACAGTCCTGTTCTTAGACGTAGGTAATCTATTTGTGTAAATGATATACGTACTTACCTACAGTATATGCACCTATGTATAAATGTATACAAAAAGTACCTAAACCTTTGGATGAAAAGTTCTATTGAATTTGAAAATGATCTCGAAATTAAGTCCGTCTTAAGATCGCAATATTAACACAGTTGAGATGGCGGTGAGAACGGCGAAAGGTGAATAATACATTTCGGCCATTGTTACTTATTATAAATATCTCGTTCTACATATTGTGATGTAATTAAGTCGACTAAGTAACCTAAGTTATGAGTAAGTGAATAGATCGTAGTCTTTATTTCGTAAGCGGTATAATATTGTGTAAGAGCTCGTGGCAATTCCTCGTTGTGACAATTTTATTATGGTACATTAAATAATTTTACACATTTCAATGTTATTTGTATTTTTATTTTTCTTTTAGGCAATAGCCTTTTTATTTGTAATATCATCATCATCATCTTCAACAGCCTGAAGACGCCCACTGCTGAACATAGGCCTCCCACAGAGACGCCACCTTGAGCGGCTGCTCGCTTCCTGCTTCCATCGGCTTCCCGAGAATTGCTCATTTATAATATGCCTACCATGTGACAATTTGATAGGTATAGGTGTACCTACCGACCTACAATAACACAAAAAATGTATTTCATCACCATGGTCAGCATGAAGATATCGAGACCTAAGAGACGCCGCACTCCACATCAATTCGGTGGCGATGATAATGGAGATTTCAAGAATACCTAGGTGTTTGTTAAGATAGAATCGGGAAAAAAAACGATAAGCAATTCTTTTTTCAAGCGATTCTATTGATTCTTAACAAACACACCCTCGCTACACATCCTTGCACATCTCTGGTGGAAGAGTCCTGCGCCGTCGGCAACGCGTTAGTGCTGCATTGCATGGACGATAGTAAATTAGGTAATAATAGTACTTGCTTAATATTATATTTTAATACAATAAAAATTGAGCAATCGCAATCTGGATCGTTGTCATGACTAAGTTTACAAATTCAGGCCTAAATAATCACGTAGCGTGTTATAAAACGTGGTTACAGTATCGCAGTTCCGACTTAACAAATACATGTGCTGCCATCTAGCCCAATTAAATAGAACACCGTCAATGGGTAGGTGTTTATTCCCAGCCATCTTGTACCAAATGAATCTTTAATAGGTACAGAATATAATAATTATAATAGTACCACGTTTATTAACACAATGTCCTTCAGTCTTCGCTGAGTTATAGTGGCTTTTTAGCTCAAATCCAATAAGTTATCCTCTAATCTAAGCCTTGTAGTGGCGCCATCTATTGCTGGTCTCTGCAACACCAAAGCTGGTGTTTTAAAACTGCTCTAGAGGTCGCTTTTCGCAGTTAATGAAGATCATTTCGTAGACGTCTACTCCTATGTCTTCGTAGTAATTTCGCAGTACATATCTACGACCTCTACGGAGGTAGAGAATGTACTTTAGTAAAATTAAATACTGTAGAGTAGGATTGGTTGTGTATGAGATTCATCGTGTAGGTTCTTTATTAGAATAGAAATTACCTTGTAGCATGTCTTTCTTCTCATCATAACATAAGTAATTATTCTTCTCCTCGTACACGAGAAGAAGAATAATTATTTACATTATACAAGCCAAGTGGTCAGCCCTGGTGTCAGCATTTTTAGGCCGCCAAACGGTTTCAATAATTATGACTATCTCTCTAATTTGATTCATTAATAGAGCTCTAGAAAATATAAATAACTACTTCCCTACTAGGGACTTACATAAACAACTTTTTAAAGTGATAGGTACATTTTACTAATGAGAAAGAAAAACCTCTAAAAAAGCGATAGGCTAAATCTATGTTTAAATTATTTATTATTTATTTAATTCTAACTCAAATCTAATATTAGTTTGACAAACATTTTCAAAATTGGTATTTCGTGGTTTATGATTCTATTTTATAATCGTCTGATCGACAGCTTTAATTAGGTAGGTACCTATACTACCTACCTCTTTCATCAGTAGCCCTAGCACGAATATTTACGCGCGCGTAAGTTTAACGTTAACGTAAGGCAGTTGAGCGGCAGACGCAATCGTAATAGGGGGGTTTTACGTTAACGTTACACTTACGCGCGCGTAAATATTCGTGCTAGGCCTACTGTTCATTTTATGGTTACTTTGTTCACATCAGATTTTAATTAACTACTTAAAAACTATCCAAACAAATGTGCACAAAAGTTTAGGGATGGGATAGGTAGTCAAACAACAGATAGAGTTTAAATAGTTTATTATTAGCATATTAATATTTATAATGTTATTGTCAAAATTGAATTACCATTTTATTAGGTTTTTAAGTTTCTGCAATACAATTAAGTTTAAAATTTGGTAGGCAGATAGGTATATTTTAATTAATTTTATTAATATTTATAATTTTATTGTCAAAATTGAATTACCATTTAATTAGGTTTTTGAGTTTCTGCAATACAATAAAGTTTACAATAAAAATTTGGTAGGCAGATGCTTGTATTTTAATTTTAAAGAAGGTATGTATTTTTTTAATGCTTAATACTTTTACATGAACAAAAATAAACTTTTATTTAATTACAGTAATAAAAGTAATAAAAAAATTAAATATCAATAAAGCGGGTTTTTATGATTTGAATACTCATTTGATTTATTATTATTTTATTAATTTTTAGCCTGACCCCGAGCCGGTTCACGGCCTACAGTCCACTGAGAAGAACCGGCAAGAAACTCAGCGGGTGCCTCACGGAATCTTCCAGTCTTCACCAGCACCAGACTAAAACTTTTACATATTCAATTCTATACATTAATAACTTATTTATATAATATAATAGTACCTTTTATTATTTACAGTAAAAACAAAACTATAGCTCATTTAAAAACATAATTATTTACACATATTTTACGAAAAAAGAAATTTATAATGCAGAATTTGTAGTTCAAGTTATCACATTAACTGCCTGTTATAGTTATAATACTTACTAGAGTGAAAGTTATTTGGTAACAAATAATTACAAACTATAGTAATAATTTATTTAAACTATGGTTATAGCATATATATATCAAAACATAACAAATAAATGGTAATTTAAACATTTACATATAAAAATTTAGTTTTTATTTAGAAAGTTTACACCATCTGCCTACATTCTTATGTGACTGCTTAAATTTTCAGCATTTACAGAACTAGTTTGATATATACCTACTTAACAGATTTATAGATAATCAACGTTTTGATTTTAAACGCCGCCCGTAGGTCTTTTTGATTTTTTGCTCTGGTGCTGGTGGTATGTAACTGTTATAAAAGTTACAAATATTACAATAATCTGCAACTGACGTTATTATATTACAATATAATTATAATAAATATGTATACTATAATACATAAACATAATAGACTACCTGCAGTTACAGCCTAATTCGAAATCAGTATATAACTATATACCTACTTATTCATGCTTATGATGCCTTAAATTGTGTACTAAATAAAATGGCTTTACACGTGAAATTACCATTTATAAAAAAATCTTTGACAATGTGTTACCAACCAGTGAAAATAGATGGATCATCTCAGAAAACAGTGAAAGGTCCATTAGATACCTTTTTTAGTGAAGGTAATTCAAAGATGCAATTACGATGTGTAGGTATGTAAAATGAAACATGTCACTGCAATTTAGATTAAGGCACAGTGTAGGTAATCTAGTCTACTAAACTTGTTAATAAAATACATGCACTGCAGTCTGCTATTATAATATTATCGTGATTACTGAATAATGATAATAAATATAATATGTATTATATATTTACCTACTTGTCAAGCAGTGGCAAATATAATGTCACTATATTTTTGTGAAGCAAACTTAATGTTTTACACCAAAAAGTGCAAGGTTAATTAGTGCCCATATACCTACTTAGATCTAACTATTGCGTTAAATAATTAAGTAAGTAAAGAAAATTACTATGTAAGTAAATGATTTATTTATGCTAAACTTACTAAATAAGTTATTTAAATAATACGCAAAACGGGTTTTTATATGGATAAAAAATATAAACGATAAGAAAATTGTGATTTAAAGATTTATTAATCAAAAGTATTGTTTAATTATTATACAAGAGCGTTACTTTGTAATAAAATACTGGTTTAAATTGTTTATTAGTAATAAAAAAGAGAAGTTCTTAATATTTTAAAATAATAAATAATTCATTACACTAAGGGGACAGATTATTATGTTACAACGTTTTCCATTTGAATAATTAAGTCATCTTCGTACAAAAAATACTTCACGAGATCTTAATACTTTGAGAAGAACAAAGTACCTACCTAAATTAATTTTGTATACTTTACTAAAAAGCAATGACTTTTGTCTAATTATTATTATATGTATACCTAATACTTCTTAAGCATATACTTATTATTTTACGAACTCTATCTTAACATAATTTAAAACCTAAATTATATTTAACATTTAAAGTATTGCATTTTGAATACAAGGCTCTGTCTCGTTTACGCCCATTTTTTCACGTTAGCGAGCAGTTGGCAGGAGGTTTAAAGATTATTAAACAAGGCCCATTATATGCTTACTAGGCGACCTATGTAAGTATAGTTTGACCATTTCAAATGATATGTTCATACTTTTAAATACATTTTTTGCAACATAGTACTGCTGTTGTCATGTCAAAGGTGCCTCCCCCAAACCAATATCAAATTATAAAGCTCTACCTATATCTATTTTTAGCCGACTGCCTATCCTACTCTACGCCATCCTTTTTGCTTTAGAGTCGCGTAGCCTGCCAACAAATTAGGCTTCTTCCAGATTCATTTAACAGAACCTAAGTAGTACTAAAGGTCCTGAATCTACGGCATGTGCTGCTCTAAAACCAGGGGCTATGAATTTAGGTATCATTCTAGCTTTTAATGAAGCCTTAATGCTAAAACTAAAAAGATATTAGGCGCTAAGATACTACAACCTATCTAAAAGTTTGATGCCCGTTACTATACTTAAATGCATATTAATATAAATACTACTCTAAGTTATCATTTAAAAGATGCCTTAATTTTCTTAACCATTTTAAATAAGCAAACAAATCGCTTTTATTATTGGACACCGAATGTGAAAAATATCTACCTTATTTGAGTAATTAACAACTATTAATAACTAAGTCTTCGCATTAGAGGTACGAAATATTTGCCGTCATTATGTTCAAATAACAAAAACTTTTTTATGTGTACGTTGTCAGATATACTCAATTCGCGTATAGGTTTACATTTTGTTGTACTAAGTGCCTCATTAAAAAAAGGATTATTAGTTGGTAAAATAATTAAGAAACGAATTAAAACAAAAGCAATTTGAATACATGCTAAATTATTATATAAAATATTGTTATATCTGATCCCCTTACATGCGAACATATTTTATTGACAAAATAATAGCTACATAATAGTAAATTTTCATAATCATGTTAATAATACTTATATACAAACAAAATGAGTGTACCTCAAAAGGGCGAAACGTGTAAACAGTGTCAAATAACATTTTAATTGTGTTTTGTGTTAAGTAAGTAATATAACACCTATAACGCTGTTGGTTTGTTTGTCTAGTTCTCTGAACGTGTTGGTATGATTCCTGCCTCGACTTGAGATTCGAGAACTAACAGCATATCTATCTCCGATAAGCCTGACTGTCAGCCTGCCTGCCTCACGACTCGACTCAAGACTCCAACATTACAACTTAACATCTGAAAATTAATTAGTTATAGCAATTATTGTCTCCCTGCACCAAGGGAGTGTCCTGGTGAAAGCACTAGTGAATTTGGGAAATCATTTATATTTAACTGAATACAAGTTTAAGGTTTTTGATACAGTAACGATTTTAAATGTTTGTTTAGCTGTTATCAAAATACTTAAAATTTCTTAGTTCTTGACGAATCCAGTAAGATGATATTTGACTTCAATTTGATGGTTAGAAGCTATAGTTTCCATGCCTACTTAATTGGATGAATAATATCAGACCTTTATTGGATTGATAAAATATTAGCTTCTTTTAAGTCGTGATCTTGACTTTTATTGTGATTAACTAAAGTAATAAAAATCATGAATATTTTATTTGAAATAATACCTTGCTCGTAGAATATTGTTTTTCGAATTAACGGAGGCGTTTGGTGATATTCTGGATTGTGAATTCTGAGCCTTATTTTATCCCGGTTCTAGTATAACCGTTTTATTGAGTGTTTTGCTTATGGATTCGAAGTAACCGGCCACGGTGGTACTGACGGAACCTTACTCTCTGCAGGACAAGCGATGGCAAATATTAGACAACTAGTACAAACAGTTCCTGAAATATAATCAAAGAGGACAAAAATATTAAACATTTTAATTTATTTAACTACCAAAATATTATGGATGGAAGAAAGGTAGGTACAATGATTATTACAAATAGTCATTGGGCATTTAACTTTTAGGACTTTTAGGTTAGGCCAAATGAACTTTTTAAATAATGAGGAATATTAATAAAAATGGCAAATATCAAATATCAAATTAATTAATTTTAATTAGGTAGGTTCATGAAAAAAGGGTTGCTTGAATTAAAATGGATTTATAGCTAAATATGTACACCGCATGCAGAAATCTTAATATTATGCTGGTTAAAATAGAATTACTTTGATAATTATTATACTTAGTACCTATGTGTTATCAAATATTTTGATTTAGGTAATTAATAATTGTAAATCCTAACCTAATATCTATGGCTCATTATTATTACAGCATTATAATCTTACGTCCTCCGTTTATTGGATTACTAAGTATTTTCCGTTTTCATCTATGTATTAGGTATTCTATTTTGTATCTACTCAATTATACGATTGATTAACTTGTGTTTATTTACCTATAAGTACCTACATTTTAACATAATTTGTTGAGGTATTGCGAGGCCTAAATTTTGTTGTAAATAGTAGGTATTTTATGATAGTAAAAAACAAATTGCTCTCAATTTTATTGTGCTTCTATCTACCTCTAATCCAAGTACCTACCTAAGTATTGTTTTGTCTCATTGAATCATAATTAAAGCCTATCCTAGTTACAAAGAATAGATATTTTTGTTCAGTCCTATTTTTATGGATTCTTTTTTGATAGTAACAATTATTTTTGTGATAAGTATTAGACAGTTTGGCTTTAGATCTTTGGGTACCTATATTTATTTACCAAATCTTATTTTTATTTAAATTTAAATGACATGCTTGAATGTGTTTATTATATTAAGTGTTTAAATAATTCATAATGTAATTACACTTTATTTTTAAACTGTTTTCACAATTGTTAACACTCCCATTCCAACACACTTAAAACTTCGACACTCCTAGACATTTTAATTTAATAACTTTACACTCATAGACACTTTATTATTTATTTACACAATCAAAAAATGTTCTAACATTTTAAGTCTACCTATATCCAATTAAAATTATACACTTCTAGCCATTTCAACTTTATACACTTAAAATTGGACACTCCTAGACATTTTAACTCTTTCAACTTTACACTTATAGCAATTTTTAATTCCTAGCATTATTTTTAACTTCTTTTTTGCTTAAAATTTTGCACATAGTTGTTTGAACATTTTCAACTCACACTTAAACTTTCATAAACGCCCGTAGCTGTTTCGCCCTATCCTAAACTGACTCGCATTTAGATGACTTCAACGATTTTGATCATTTTAATCTATCCAGTATCCAGTACAATATCTTTCTTTACGTTACAACTTTTTAATGACATTTTGACTTTATCTTAATCTATTTACTTTGCACTTTTTTACTAACACTTTTTTCCATTTCTTTAGCTGACCCATCAAAATATTACTCTCCATATCGATTTTTTTACCCGTATCCATTTAATCGTTAATACTTGTAATAAAATCTCTTCGCTCCTAAAACTTTTTACCTCTATCCAGAATACCTCTATCCTCTAAATAGGTTTAGCTATTCTTGTTCTATCCATTTAATGTTGCACGCAGCACTCCTACTTTTTAATGATTATCTTGGCAAGGCACTTCAATATTTTTAACCCCAATCGATGATCGAGATGCTAATAAAATTATTCCTACCCTGTTCAACTTTTTCATTTATGTTTCGTTTACTTAGTTATAATTTAGTGTTTTAAAACTTCAAAATAATTAAAACTATGAAGCTCTTCTTCGTTTAGTTTTGCTTAGATTATATTTGCTTATTTCAACTTTTCTCTTTCAAAACTAAACTTTTTTATATAATACGCCTTAAAGGTTAGGTCCGTCTCACAACTCCTAGAAGAACATTTTGTACCTACACATGAATTCCTAGCTTGTAATATTTTCAACTTAATGAATATAATAATTTGAAAGTCTAGGCGTTTTAACCTAATATGTATATTAAGCTTTTTTATGACTAAACCTGCGAAATACCCGCATTTGACTGTTCTATTCTCATGAGAAGGCGCACTCTTAGGTATACAGCCGTTTCAAAGTCTTCAGCCCTCTGCTCTTACAATTTTACCTAGTTTTACACCTCATTTTTCCGCCAGCTATACCTATACCTATTCTTTAAAGGAGTTTCGTTTTCTACCCACTTAAGCCTTACTTGAAGCACTAGCCACTTTTTCAACGCAGTTCTATCTGACCTTATTGCATTAACTTGTTATGCATAAGTATACCATCATTCCATCGCCTTACCTATTGTGGTCTGAACTAATTACGTATTAGGTTGTAATTAAAATGCGTATGTCGTAATAATATCCTAAATTAAATTATACAAAGGAGTTTGGTTTCAGTATTTTATTGTTAGAGTTTTTAAAGAGTCGATCCTTCGTTTAGTTTTGCTTAATTATGTTCCCTATCTTAGCATATTTAATCCGTAAATCTGACCGATTCGTTTAATTTAATATAAAATATTCCTATCCTATTAGCTGGTCAATATCTTCAACTCTACGACCAAGCACTTAAAAATTGCACTTTCAGCCATTTCTAATCAACATCTTCAAAATTTACACTTTACATTAAATTTGACTATACTGGCAACACTGTAATAATTTTGAAACTAAACCTGTAAAAAACGTTAGACGCACATAAACTTTTGGGTTTTCTCCACCTCCACAGTAAAACTATAAGTCGGTATCTACTTGAATTTAGTGTTTTTGATTTCATTTAGTGATCTTATCATTATCCTCTTAGCTGAACTGAACTCGTAGCTATTTTCAATAATTATTATGCATTAGATGCGATCGTTTTGCTGAATCTTGTCCTTTCTGTCTCGTAATTTTTCACAAATTATTTTATATCTTCTATGCCTTCAACATTATTCTTGTTTCTTTTATTAGGATGTTTATGGATTTTCTAGACTAATTTATTTTTCTGTTCTGTGTCTCTTAGTTTATTGAATGTTATCATTTTAATTATATATTTTACACTGAATGATATTTCTACATATTATAATTTGTAAGTTTAGGCACTCATCAATTATTTTGGATCTTTTATGCCTCCAACATTATCCTTGTTTCTCTTATTAGGATGTCTAGAACATCCGTGACTAACTTATTTTTCTTTACTGTGTTTCTCTTAGTTTATTGAATGTTATCATTTATTTTAAATTTTACACTGAAAGATTTCTACATATCATATTTGCAACTATAGGTAAGTACTCTTTGTGCACTCGTGGCTGCATTCATTTCTCTGTTTTATTTTTTTTATTATCTTTATTTGTTACATCGCACATACATTTTATTCAATAATAATTAAGTATATCTCACCTCACATTCATCAGAATATACATAATTGTTTCCTGTGTTTCGCCTATTAGGTATAGGTACTATTGCTTCTTCTCACCTATTACTATAACTTCTTCCCTGTTCGGGCTCTTGGGTATGAAAGACATTTTGTCAATCTTAAAATAGGACGTTTTAGTTAGTACCTATTCATTTAGGGTTCAACTATTTTCTTATTTTTCTTATCTTTGTTTCATTATGCGTTTTCGAAGTTATTTCAATCGAAGAATAAAACGACTGAATCTGGAAGCTAGTTAGCTATGGTATGAATAATCACTCCTATCTCTATGGCTATAATGTTTCCTTTCACACGTATTAGGTGCAATTTAAAAGGGTCACTTTCTGCGTTTTAGTTTAGCTTAGGTACCTATATTAATTAGTATTAACATCCTTTGACTATTTAGTTCCTTTGGTTATTTTCCATCGGTATAATAATAAGCTATGATGCATTAAATTTGCTTCTTATTTTCATAGGTAGTTTATTATTAATCTATAAGAAAAAGAACCGCTGCGAATACTTACAGCAGTCAATCATTTGACACTATTCAAACCTAATTCCTATCCATTTATATTTTTTCAGTATTTTAACTCTACCTAACATATAAAATTGTCTCCTGGCCTTATAACTATATATAATATTTTTACCTTTTTGATTCACGATAGGTATAACATACGCTTCTAGCCATTTCAACATCTTTAATTTTGCTCTCTTCAAACTTGGCACAGCTAACAAGTTCTATCTTATTAATAACACCTAAATAATCATTACGATAGTATCCAAAGGGTTAAATCGAACCCTATTACTAAGGCTTCACTGTTTAAAACTCCGCACTCTAACAGCATTTTATGTACTTACCTACTTTAAACATTGGACTAGTAGACAAGAAAAATTGTATCGACTTAAAATTTTACTCTCCTAGCTGTTTTAACATATTTTAGGTACCTACTTTATTCACTTAAACACCACCCCTATTAATCTTTATAATTCTTTCCAATTAAGTAAGCCTTAATAGGTATAGGCTAATCAGATTCAACTTATTGACGCTGACTCACTTTTTATCTTTTCATTTTTAGAACTTTAGATACACGCAATTTATTTAAAGGCCTTTATTATCCCTTATAATTTTACACTTAAGTATAGACGTTTTGATGTTTTAATTTCACCCTTTTAAAAATTCAGATACTTATACCTATTTATTACCTATACTTACATCCGTGTTCACTCGACCTCTATCCAAATATTTTATTTACGTTCCTAT
Source organism: Ennomos erosarius (assembly GCA_963580505.1). Lineage (NCBI taxonomy): Eukaryota > Metazoa > Arthropoda > Insecta > Lepidoptera > Geometridae > Ennomos > Ennomos erosarius. The sequence goes on along the minus strand of OY756983.1, from coordinate 3,122,791 downwards.
AACCCAGGCATGAATATACTTGCAAGATGTATGAACTTTTTGTTACCTTATCCCATACAAGTTTCTGTGATAATAATTATTATGTGCCTTATCTTATCTTAATTTATTTAAAACTTAACACTCTTTTCGCCTTTCTCACTTGTTTTCTTTCTAGGTAAGTATATATTATTGTTTGATTATAGTACCTACTGCGCGAAAACTGGGTCTTTATTGCCATATTCATAAGTTTTAACACATTAGCAAGACTTGTGAGTACAATCCTTAAAACTCTAATCTACAATCCTGTGCTGCTTCGTTATGCTCTCTTTCCTTACTACAATCTCAAGCTACCTATATGCGGTAAGTAAATTTTTATAGTCACATAATAAGACCTAGCACTTGTTAACTCGATATTGCCTACAGTCTGTAAGTATAATAAGTACCTGACACCTTACTATGTGCTGCTTTGTAAAGCTTAAATATTGTATTTTCTTCCAATCTTGGAATACTATGCGTCAATGAGGTTTTATTGTGCCATAATAATATAGGTAATAATTGTTAATCTATCATCAAGACTTGTAAGTACTTAAAACACTACGACTCTATGTGCTGCTTGTTATGCTTCTTCCTTACTTTAATCATGTGAAATTATGCGTTCAATGAACTTTATTGTGCCATAATAATTTACTAACAAATTGCTAATTCAATATCAGACCATAATTGCAACTGTAATATCTGAAACCCCACGCCACTATGTGCCGCTTAGTTATACTTGGCTGTTTGTATTTTTAGTTTTAGAATATTATATGCGTTAAATAAAAGGTTTTATTGTGGCATAATAATAATAATTGTTTCTTAACCCATCATCAAGACTTGTAAATTCAATACCTACTTGAAACCCTACGACCCTATGTATTGCTTATTTATTATGCTTCTTCCTTTAATCAATTTTAGGATATTATGCGTTACACACATTTCATTGGGCCATAATAATACCCAGCACTTGTTAACTCGATGTTATAGATTTGTAAGTACATATAATAAACACCTAACGCCCTACTTACTATGTGCTGCTTTGTAAATCTAAATATTGTATTTTCTCCAATCTTGAAATGTTATGCGTTAATGAGGTTTGATTGTGCCATAATAATTGTTAACCTATCATCAAGACTAGTAAGTATTAATACTTGAAACACTACGACTCTATGTGCTGCTTTGTTATGCTTCTTCCTTGCTTTAATCTTGTGAAATTATGCGGTCAATGAATTTTATTGTGCCACAATAATATCTAACAAATTGTTAATTCAATATTAGACCGCAATTGTAATACCTGAAACCTTATGCCGCTATGTGCCGCTTAGTTATACTTGTTTCTTAAACCATCATCAGGACTTGTGAGTACAATACTTGAAACCCTAAGACCCTATGTATTGCTTATTTATTATGCTTCTTCCTTTATTTAACTGTAGGATATTATGCGTAGCTCTGTAACTCTACGACTCTATGTCCTGCTTTGTTATGCTTCTCCCTTACTTGAATCTTATGAAATTATGCGGTCAATGTACTTTATTGTACCATAATAATATCCAACAAATTGTTAATCCAATATCAGAACTTTTGCAATTGTAATACTAGAAACCCTACGCCACTATGTGCCGCTTAGTTATACTTAACTGATTCTATTCTTACCTACTCTTATGCGTAAAATATGAGCTTTGTGGCTTAATAATACCTAGGACTTGTTAACCCGATATTACAGATTTGTAAATACTTATAATAAGTTTAACACCCTACTTACTATGTGCTGGTTTGTAAAACTATATTCTATTTCCTCAGTCTTGGAATATTATGCGTTATAAGATTTTATTGTGCCATATAATAATAATAATTGTTAACTTATCATCAAGACTTGTGAGTAATACTTGAAACCCCACGACCCTATGCGCTGCTTTGTTATGCTTCTTCCGTAATTTAATGTTAGGATAGATATGCGTTAAATAAATTTTCACCGTGCCATAATAATACCTAACAATTGTTAACTCTATATCACAGACTTGTAAGCTTTGTAAAGCTTAAATATTGTATTTCTTCAATCTTTGAATATTATACGTTAAATGAGATTTTACTGTGCCATAATAATAATTATTGTTTGTAAGTGGAACATACTTCATACTTTTAATCATAAGATAATTATTATTCCTTAGTTTTTAAACTAACGTTAAATTTTTATTGTGTTATAATAATACCTACCTAAACCTGAAACCGATACCATAGACTTGGTAAGTAATTGTATCTAATACCTGAAAGCTTACACCGTTATGAGTCGGTTAGTTATTCTTAATGGTCGTAATTTGAATCTTAGAATGCTATGCGCTATACGAAATGTTATGGTGCCATAATAATAATCAAGACTTGTGAATAATTATAATACTTGAAACCCTACGCGTTGCTATGTTATGCTTCTTCCTTACTTTAATCTTATGCTGTAATGCTTCAAACAAATTTTTACTGTGCGATAATAATACTAACAATTATTGTTACACCGATGTCATCGAATTGTTCATTGTTAGCCGAGTCCTTATAGGTATTTCTAAACCATACGCCATTATGTGCCGCTTACTAGTTATGCGTTAAATAAAAGGTGTGATTGTGCCATAATAATATTTTTAACCCATCATTACGATTTGTGAGCTATAAGTTTAATAGCAATGAACTTGACACCCTACGACCCTATGTGCTGCTTTGTTATGCCCCTTATTTTAATCTTATGGTATCTGCTTATATTTATTTATATTGTAGCAAATAATTAATTTAAATTTTTTTTTTATTACATAATTTATTTTATTATATTTGACAATTGTTTTATAATAAGTACCTGAAATCTCACGCCCTTATGTGCTGCTTAGTTATGCTTAACTGACTTAGTTATTTTTAATCTTATATATTGTGCGTTAAGCGAGATACAGGGGTATTATGCCATAATAATAATGATAATTGTTACTCCAATATCACAGAAATATAGCTTTATTACCTGAATCCTGAACCCTACACCGTTATATTATGTTGCTTTGTCACACCTCGGTTGACTGGTAGAAAATGCTGTTAGCATTAAGTCCACCTTTGTACACATTTTGTGCAGAATTAAATAAATAAATATATTCTGCAAAGTACGTACTATAACTATACTATAGTATACTATAACAATAAGAATTTATAAGTTTCGTCTTATTTATCTTAGCACTACAGGCACTTATCTAGACATTAGGAAGTATGGTGTGGTGTAAATTGTACGCTTATTATTGTAACATCGGATACTTTACGTATAGTAAATACTTATGTGGTGTTGTTAATTTGAATCATTTTTGATCAAGCTTCTAAATTATTAATATTTCCGCATTCATTAAAAAAAATAAAAAAGTTGTACCTATTTGTCTACATTTTACTAATAATTGTTTTTGAATTATGTGCTTTAAGTGTTAATTTCTATATAAATAAATAATTAAAAAGTCATATACCTAAATAAGATTTTAATCAAGCTTCATTTTTTTCTATACCTATTTTATTGTTACAGTATAATACCTAAATATTACATAATATGTCATTATTTCAGACCTATTATAGTTTTACCTCTAAGGTTTAATATTATTTTAATAAAGTAGGTTAATTATTAATGCAATAATTGAAAGAATTAGTAAAATCGGTAAATAAACCACGGAGTAATAAGCTTTTAAAGTTTCATCGCCTGTCCCTTTCTCGCAGAACAGAGCGTCCTCATATACTATGTAAATTTGGGATTTGACGTCACATGCCAAAGAGATTATAAATCTACCACAGCTTAGTAATGAGGTACAATGAAGGTGGAAGAAGTGACGTCACTACGCGTTTGAACTGTCTCTTTCTATTCCTGTATTTTAAAATGCTTGTAACTTTGTCATTTTTTTGAGATATTTAATTTTTGTTTTCACGTCTGTTCATTTTTTGAGGAAAATTATTAATTTATGCAATAAAAATATTGCACGACACAAGCCTATTATTATGATATAATATTTACGGTATGGTATGATAGGTACTCTTATCTATCTTCTCGCCTCAGTCTATCTATTATGTTTATTGCATGGAGCTAATAAAAAAAGAAGGAGGGAATCCCGTCTGATCCAAAAGTGAAGCACCCTTAGGAAGCCGGAACGCTTCGTACTTACGTACGAGCGGGGCACGCACACACATCATATGCAGCCGGTCGCCCTACTTTCATCTGACACACATATGTAATATGTCCGCCATTTCGGGCTTCTGTTTGATGTCAATCAAAACTCAATCCTACTTTTTTTATTTCATCCATGGTTTATTGTATCTAATACTTATAGGGTTCAATCGTACAGTTGGCTTAATTTAAAAAAAAATTAAAATTGCTCTATAGTAGAACTCATATCATAGGTATTGTTTATAATACCTAATTTAATGTAGACTAGTACTGTTTGTCTATAATGGCATTATGCTGATTTGTAACATCAAACTATTCAAGGAATTCACGTACGTTGAACTATTCATTTTTATTACTAAATAAATAGTAGAATTAAATTGATAAGTATTCAATTAATTTAAAACTCTTCTTGTGCTCAGAAATCGTAAACAAACAATAATAATAAATACTTTTGAGTTATTTTTATGCTTATGCACCTATAGGTACCTAGTCGTTAGTTTTACAAATGACAATTTTACTTTTGTAATATATTTCTCATTATATTTATTTGCATTACGTACATGCCTTTTGTTTCTCTGAAAACTGCAACTTGAATTACTAATAGTAAAAACAAAATCAAAGTTACTGTCTATCATTGATTTTTAATTGTTGAGATGAGTTACTATAATAATAGTTGTAATATTATCTAGTAGACATTTACTTGCTTAACCCAGTATGTTTTCTTTAATGGTAAGTATTACTATTTTATTATGTGTGCTTTAATACATTTTCAGCATTATACATATTACCTATCTTAATAGGTATTATAAGTTACTTAGGTATTTGTTATTTGTCATCATTTTTAAATGTTCTTGTTTCGGCTTAGGAATACTTCAAAGAATAAAGAAGTTTAGCAGTTAATTATTAAATCTAAGTACTCAATTCTGCATCATAGGTACTATACTAATATTTTGAAATACATCAATTTCTTTGCTCTTCTCTATGCTTAATATTATTCCCTAAAAAATCCGTATTTAATTACTTGTTCAGAATATTTGGTTTATTGTTTTTATTACAATCTTTTCTATCTTTCAGCCATTTTAATTTAAAAAGGTCTACATATTACAACAATCACAATTTTACCCTACTGTGTTTTTATACTATGTACTTATGTAGGTACCTAAATCAGACAGCCAACTAATACATTAGATAGGTACTAATTCCTTGATAATTTTATTTAAAAATCTTTAGATTATCCAGTCATCGTGTACCTATAAACCTAAGTAGTGGTATCTGCTAAGTGCTAAGGGAGTGAATGTAGACGACTAGATGTGGACATGACGTCTGAATGTGGAAGAGAAAAACATGCTGTGCTTTGGCTAATAATTTTATTCATTCAGTTAGATCTAGTAGTAATTAGTATATGCACCGACCCCATTCAAATGAGATACCTAAGGGTAGACGGATGATGATAGTCTATTGTCAGAATAAAATGATCTGTTACAGGCCCATGAGTTATTGTAAAACGTTCCGTAATACGGTAATATTATATATAATTTTCTGCGATTCTTGGCTAATAATCTACATTCAGTTAGATCTAGTAGCTAGGCATAATTTAATTATAATGAGTGCCTCTCTATAGTGCATTGTATTCACTTTTAAAAATAATGATAAATTGTGTTTAAGGTTATTTACATAATTTTGAAAATAAGAAAAGAATACTATTAAAGTCATATTCCTTGTAATTTCAACAATGCAGTTTAGCAAACTTCATGTTTTATCCATAGACATCTCTTAAAATTACGAAAATATTGAAGTAAGTAGGTACCTAAACTAAAGCATTTCAACTTTCAGTTTCATTAATTATTAATTGTGTAGGTAAGATTGTCTGGCTGCACGTACAATGCTTTTTTACCTAGGCCTAGCACGAATATTTACGCGCGCGTAAGTGTAACGTTAACGTAAAACCCCCCTATTACGACTGCGTCTGCCGCTTAACTGCTGTCAAAATTGTATGACCTTTGACAGCAGTTAAGCGACACACGCGCGTTAGCAGCGCTGCTAGCTCAATCGTAATAGGGGGGCAGATCAAATGCCATACAACTGGCTTACGTTAACGTTACACTTACGCGCGCGTAAATATTCGTGCTAGGCCCACAGAGTAGATTTAAGTAAGGCGAGAATGAGATATTTATTTCACCTTGTATTTATTGATCTGAAGAGTAAGCTTGTTTCATAATATTACTGGTAGGTACTGCAACACACTCAAACCTGGCGTCGTTTAATTAAGGTCACGTCTGAGTCTGTTTTAACAATTTGCAACTTTTTTATATTATAAGAAATAGAGATCCTACCAAGACTACCAACAAATGAATACCTACTTAATTAATATAATATGCACTTTTTGACGGGCCCGACAGCTCAGTTGGTAGTACCCCTGCCTTCTGAACTGAGGGCTGTGGGTTCGATTCCTTTCCAGGACAAACATTTGTGTGATGAACATAGAAGTATATAAGTATATAAGAAGTATACAAACAAAAAAGTATATAAGTATTGTATCAGTTATCTGGTTCCCATAGTACAAGCTATGCTTAGTTTGGGGCTAGAAGGCGCTGTGTGAAATACCCATACATATTTATTTATTTATTTTTAGCTATTGCCTATAAAATGATGTATGATGTATATATACTTATTTCTTTTTCTTATGTTTTGAAAGTTTCTTGGGTAGGTACCTAAATTTGTTATTTAAATAGGTGTTAGTATACAACATATAATAGCTTATAGTACACCTACTTATTACCTGTATTATACCTACTTATTATTGATGCGTAAGTATTATGTTGTGTTGTACTTATCACAGAGTGTCATTAAAATGAAAATTGTTTCCTATAAATTCAATAACTAAAAAACTTACTACATAAGTCATTATTATTTATTTTTGTTAATTAATATTTTTTAATACTTGGGTAGTAACTCGTCATTAACATAAAAATATAGTTATGACAATAATGTTGATCAACTGATCAATGTAAATATCTATGTAAAGTATCAAAATATACAATAACGCAAATAAATAACGATTTTTTATACTTATATTACAATATATAATATCCACAAGTTATTCCATGTGTGGTATAGGTAGGTACCTACTATCTTTACAAATACTATTACCCCTCCATCCGTGTCAATAATTAAAATTTAATAATTTGTAGATACTATAATATAAAAAATAAGTATTTATTGTTGAGGATATTGACCTTTAAATTTACTGTTTTCTGTGTTTTTTTCTGTAAAGTCTATCCGTGAGGACCTTTAATTGGTTTATTTTTGTGTAATTTATTATTTATATTGTTATAGCAACTGTTGGTCTTCCAAAAAGGAAATAAATAAATAAATATTTATTATTACATACTTGTATATTTTATGTAGGATATATAAGTATTTATATAATATTAATTTGTTTTGTAAATTATTGAGGTTATTAAAATATAAGCATAGATACCTACTTACATTACATTATATCCAGCTTCTAGTCAGTTTACTCGTTATTTTCCTTAAAATATCTTTAGTACCTACCTATATACCTAATTTATTAATTACGCATTATTATTATTTGACGCACCGCAATAATTAGTTGTTATAATAAATACGTCGTAATATTTAGGAAACTGAATTAATTAGCATACGAAGAATAATAAGTAAATATAATTTAGACCTATTTTAAATGACTTGTATATATTATTAGGTAGGTACTGTTATGGGCGGCCGTGTTGCTTAACATCAGGTGAACGACTAGCTCGTCACGCCATTCATTCTCATAAAAAAAGGTACCTAAAACCATAATTTGTAAGTATCTAAACAATTTTATCTAGTAAGCAGTAGGTTCCTACTGTACTGTATCTATTAAGTAGGTAGGTAGTAGGGAAACTAATTTAAATTAAATAACATGAACACCATACCTACTTATAGTTTTTAACAATGTAATATTAAATGTGGTATGAGGTCAATCAATCAAATAAACTCTTTATTGAAACACCACATACATAAACAAAACATTAAAAACAAGAACAATCTTGACAAAAGTGGAAAATTTTGTATTGACTTAGAAATGATCCTAAATGAGATAAGCATAGGTAGGTACCTAACTACCTAGTTTGTTTTTTGGTAGGTTCCTTAGAACTGTTTTTTTTTTGTTTTATTATCAGCCCACCACTCTTCGTGACGACCACGACCGCTCTGTCAAGAGCGACACGATTGAGAAGAAGAAGATAAGACTTACCTGCTACTGCCTGCTAGGTAGAAATGTGTTAGTTTTACTCACAGATCTTAAGGTGGTTTTATAAATTTAAGTCCATAGCTCATAGATCTATATATCAGGATATGCCCGAAGGAACATTTTATTTACTCAAAATGGTGTGGGGAAAAGTCAGCGCCATCTCTTAGATTACTCAGGAACTACGATGAGAACGGCCCTATCGCTGCCATTATGCCCGTCAATGTTTATGTTTACAATGATTATCCCAAATAAAAATTCGATTATTTGCCTACAAAACGGAGTGTAATATTGAAAATATTGACTTACTTGTGGTAAGAAACTTTGTATTTCTTTTTATTGCACTTTAGAGTGTAGTTTGTGCAACCCTTCACAACACAACTTGGCATATTTTCTTTGAGACACACGACCGATATCTTCTCACTTCCAACACAGACTGGGCGCTAGTGGATGTCAATCTGTGAAATTGACACCCTCTTTGAAGCGACGGTTTAATCTGTCATTAGGCCTGTCCTTATATATATGTCTATGCCATAGCTGTTATTACAATCATCTAGTCAAACTTTCATTGTAGACTTAGGTATGCCTAGGTATTTAATAGGCATTGTAAAATATTTCCTTTGTTATTATAGAATTTTAACATAATAGTTATAAAAGGTGACGCGGGTACAAAACATAGTTAACAAAAGAACAGAGGTTATAAAAGGATGTTATTAACAAAGCTTGATAACAAAACAATAACAATGAAAAGATCCCTTTAAAAGATTCTCTTTATGTTTTTATAACTACTATAGTCACAATTTTACGAACTAGTTGCTTAGAAAAAATTATGTTATGAAGTTATGAGGTTCTACCTGGTTCTACCTATTTTCTTTGTCTTGATTTGTTCTCAAAAATGTTTAAGGTTTTTAAGCTGTAGCTGTAGCTACCTATGCATAAAGATAATTTAAAAACCAATTGTCAAGACACCAATTTTACCACCATAATAGTAATTAGGTACTTACGCGCAGTTAGAGTCTGCTTACTAAACACTTTCTTTTTCTTTTCTTGATTGCTTGATGTTATTTTTCTTTCTGTTGATTTTTTATTTTTTAGTTCTTAGTCTTAGTTCAGATATGTGTATAAAAATAAGATTAATATTGTCATGCCCTTGACATCAACCTACCACTGCCACTGCTTCCAAAAACCAAAAATGTTTTATTAGGTACCTATATCTACGCATATTTTGTAAGTCGCCAACTAAGCAATCTACGCAGTCGATGTGTTCTTTTTCTTTACGTATTATACACTTTTTTTATATTTCTTTGCTTCGTTATATTTTTTTATTACCTATTTACTGGGTGTAATTGAATTCATTAGCATCCTTTGAAAGTAGGTACCTTACCTACTCCTGACACCAGTCACGTGTATTCTAACACATTGGTTATGTAATAATAATAACTCCAAAAAATGGAATAACATACCTTATCCAATGCTACAATACAAAATTTAATTGGAATAATGGAGTACTGTTTTTAATTAGTACATACAAGTATTAAAACGTTTAAATGTATCGTGTAACGTTTAAATCATCCGTGCCAACTGCGTTAGGCGCCGCGGCAATCTGCATAATTTTCAATAAAAATATTTTCATTTACACTCTTTACTCTTTAATAATCATCTATAAATGATGTACTATCATGGGCTCAATTTATGCTAATGAATTAAATTACATCCTGTATATATAAATCTAAAAAAATAACTGTCAATTCAATACATTAACCTAACCACCGTATGACTCTAGACCTACTTAATTAGACCGTATATTTGCAATCTTTTTCTCATTTACCAACAGTTTTTTGTATACAACAGAAAATTTATTTAATTTTATTCATTTTATAAATTACTATGTATGTACTTAGTATGTATTTAATAACACATCCTTTTATTTCACAGTCCCTTCAAACCTGTTTACTACTAATTAAGTTGCATATCTAATAATTAGCCTACCCATTAACTTAATTCAGGAACATTAAATAAATTATCCTGTTAATCTCAATGCAGATTTAAAATATTCTATTAGTTAAAATAATTATTTACCCACAGCACACTATGCAAATCAAACAAACCAGAAATCACAGTTAATGACTGTCTTGCAGGGAACACAACGGATTTTTTACCCAAAACCATTCCAACATCCAAACAAATGAACTAGAAATCATCAAAAACCTCTGCAACACATGCACTCAAAACAAATCCCTTCTAAAATTGTAGCATAATTTAAAGAATGTATAATTGCATATCTAGGTACTTACACGGATACTTATTAAATATGCGACAAGAAAATGTGTCAAAGACATTTACCCCCATATTCTAAGTCGTTACCACGAGATTAATCCACTCGACTCAACCTCGAATTAACGTCATTTTTGTATTTTGGTATTTTTAGTTGACAAAATATAATCAACTTGACATTTCTTCGTAAATTTTTCTTAAACGATAGAAGCGAAGCAACTGTCAACTCAAGGTACGTCGCGATGTATTTTGAGTTTCCCTCAAAGTTAAGTAGAAGTCAAGTGAAGGATTTTGGTGAAATGTTTTAGAATACGGGGGTTATTCATCCAAGAATTTTTAAAGGATCAAAATCTTATTTTAAAGATCAAATTTAAAAAACGTCTTAGTTATAATCTCTTGTCGTCAGAATTTGTCAAACCCTAGCCCGGCAGTATTACAAAATATAGGTAAGTTCTAGCCTACCTCCTAGGAACTAGGTAAGTACCCAAATTATTATCAACCTAGCCCAAACCATAGAGGCGTTATTCTTCTATGGCCCAAACAATACTTAACTAAACTTTTTGGTCGCTTCTTAGTTTTAGGTATTACGAATTTGTTAGTATTTTAACACCAATGTTATTGTTTATGTTTACCCAGTCTCAAGGCTTCAGGAAAATGCCTGCTGAAATGGCTTCCACTATACATTCATAACAAAGCAGCACAAAAACTACACCCCGCAGAAATTGGAATAACATGAAAATCTATTACATACCTGACATAATTAATTCCATTACGTCCCTTTTTGCCTTTGAAATTGTTTTAAGCATCTACGTCGTATTAGCCGGGCGATGAATCCGCCATTTTATTTTATAACCGGAATTATTCTTCTTTTGCGTCGTACTTTGTGATACATGATAAAAATTATCTTTTTGCTCCAGTTATCCTACATTTTGAAAATATTTTCCTAAACTTGTACAATTTTACTCTACATCGTGTGACCAACCACACTACTTGACTTGAAAAACGAATCTCAGTGGAATCTACCCGACCCTCGTGTATTTATACCCTAGCTCTGATATTTTGCGCATTCCCCGTTATATTATAACCGTGGCAAATTTAAATGCAATGCTCTTTATTCAATTTCAAGACAACACAGAAGTTCAACAATATGGCCGTATTATACATTCTAGAATGTTCGATTACCGCATAAGCGAGATAGAAGTACGTGAAAGATAAAGATGGACTGAGACAAACATGTGTTCTAGAAACATCGATCGCCTCTTTTCTCTAGGAATAAAAGAGAAAGCAATAGCATAAAATGAAACAGCAGTACCATCATGGAACTTTCCAGAACAAGGGTGTTCAACATTATTTTGTAACGGGTCAGTTTTAATTTATTTAATTGATTTTTATAGCCGTATCGCCTGCTCAGCTTAATCTAAAGATTAATATGTAAAGGAAAAATTAGAATCACGAGCTGGAATTGAACCCGCATCCATCCACCCCTCAAACCAGGATAATATGCTTTATTTAAGCTACCGTGACAAGTGGTTTCATATCCGAATTTTTCCTTCACCTTTCAGTTTTAATTTTTTTGTTTGTATACCCATTTTTTGTTACTGGCAGTGAGTCGGAGGTGCAGTGATCTGCAAAAACTTATTCTGTTTACAAGAACTACCCAGAATGTATTTCAATTTAAATGAGTGCCTACATCAGAGGCTTGGTTACCTTGAATGTGTGATAACTTAGCTCTTAAAACATTGTTTATTTAACAATGTTTTCATTTTTAATTACATGCAAAATTTTGGCATTATTTTTAACCACCATTTTTAAATTTTTTTTGATAATTATGGTTAATGGCTATTAAGTTGCAAGTATTTGCTACCTCTATTACCTTATTAGATTATATTAATAAAATTAAACCATTATATGCGTTAAAAAAGTCAACGATTAAACGTTTTCAATAACAAGCTAACACTTTTGTCCTTGCGTTTAAGCTATTGTTATTTCAAATCGGTCACCTGATGAATAATAAAACTGTTACACCCTGATGATGCTATTACAAAATTAGCTTTTGATTATAGAAACATTTTTGGTGTTTGTATTATTGTTTTTTACTAAATATAATAATGCAATTCACTTGACACTTGACTAATAGACAAATCAAAAATACTAGTGAAACGAGCATGAATTTTTAATGTACTAACTAGATGAATTGAGCCAATCAAGTATTTATTTAAAGCAATGACATTATGGTTTGAAAATAGTATAAATAAAATGAAAAACTAACAAAGACCCTACCTATGTCTGTGCTGTGGACAATATTTTTGTCCTTTTGGATGATTTTTGAAAACAATAAAAACAATAGGTGCTACTGATGTAAGTGTAAGTGACACAATAGTAGGTTTACCAAAATGCGTGGCACGCAATACATTGGAAGAGTACATTCTGTAGGTAGATGAGATACTTCCAAGTAAAGACTTCTGTTGGAAAGCTTAATTATTATGGTTAGGTTAGGTTGGTCGAAGTAAAGGTTAACTTTTATAAAACTTACCGTTTTGTTTTTTATTTCTCAATAAGTTGTAAATTCTCATTTTCTGCTTTATTTGATTGTTTGGTTTTTCCGATGTTTGCGTCAAATCGTATTGCAAACAATCATTACTATTGTACATTAATAAGAACGACAGGCAACATTTGGTTTCGCTTGCGGGCCCAATGAGATCACCAGCGAGGCGTATCGTAGATTGCGGGCCGTGTGTTGCATACCCCTGTTATAGAAGCAATGAATTACGTTCAGGGTTACCAGATGTATGGATAAAATTTCCATTTAATTTTAATGTCAAATAATCAAGAAGATCATGTTTCATTACAATCAATAGCTGTAATAAATTTTATTGATGACTCGAGCTAAATCACCCTGGCTTCACACGGGTTCCAATTAGTTTTACATCCTCTGTCCAAGGGAAGGAAAGGTAAGAAGAAACCGAGAGGGAAAGAGATAGAAGAAAAAACTAAGGAAAGAAACAAACAGAAACAAAGGATGAAAATGCCTTAATGAAATTCTAAATTATATTACCAAAAGTAATTCTGAGGGTTAACGTTTTACAATACTGTATTATTTATTATTTTAAGATGTATATATATATTTTTAATTATAAACAATTTAATCAAGTGATAAACTTATGAAATAAACTTAATATTATGCCCATATTATATTATCATCAATACCTCAAAGAAACCTCGTATAAATATTAATTTTCATCAGGCACGTAAAGTCGGCGTGTTAAGTTTTTGATTTCAATCATCGTTCATTTTAATTCTGTTGCAATGACAATAGTGTTTTACTGGATTTTTTGTTAATGATAAGTTAGCTAGCTGCCTTTGTGTGACAAAATTTTTACTCGGCATTGTAATGATATAGGTAGTATTCCAATTTATTTTTACTATTATTTAAACTAATATTTTTTTTAAATCTTTATAGGCAAAGCATTTGACTAATGTCTCACCTGATGGAAAGCGATGACGCAGTCTACGATGGTGCATGCTTGCCTAGAAGATACCTGGAAAACTTGAAGTACTATAATCTCTAGATAAATAATTTAGTCTTAACCGGGTAGGTCGTTCTAGACCGGGTAGGGGGATAGGGTATAGTTATTTCTTATAGCGATAAACTGCCTACACTTCATAAACCTTGGGTCGGGCTAGTCTAGTTGATACTACCTATACAAATGACCACACGACCACTTATACGACCGTGTGGTCATTTGTATAGGTTTTTTAGTTAAGAACTTTTATTTGAATACTTATACAGTATAAAAATTCAAGTAAAAGTACCTAAGTATAGTTATCAGGATATCTAGGTAAAGATAATAATACTTCCGTTATTATTAGTAACTATACAATATTTGAAAAATAGTTTATTTAACTTTCATCAGTTTATGTACATTACTCATGTACCCCACTAAGTTTCTCTTGGGTTGCTTAGGATACAACTCACTCGAAGTCAGACGGAGGAAGCACCAACTAACGACCATGTGCAAAATTTTGCGAGGTAGCATAGACGCACCGAATCTGCACGCTCAACTTTGTCGGTTGTTTGTGCCAGATAATTACCTATCATCGCGCTAGAAACCACAGGCTTTTTGCTGTGCCATCGTGTCGCACTGTATTGCGCACTAACTCGCCCATCCCGTGCACCCCTTCCGCGCTCAACGCTTTGCTGGATGCCAGCCCTGAATGTGACATATTTGTGGATGAGTGGCCGAAGTTATTGTTGGAGTGTTTGCGTTTTTGTGAGAGGGATGTATAATTTTATTGACACTGTAAGTATTGACACATTATTTTATTTTTAATGAAATCGTTGTTGTTTTTTTTTAATTGTATTTGATTGATAATAATTATTTGACCTATCTTTAATTAATGTAATTGGTAATACCGTGTTAATTAAAGTAAATAAATAAATAAAATAAAATAACTTTAATTATTTTAAAAATATCATGTTTAATCAAACATAATTATTAAATAGTTTGTTTGGCTATATGTATTGGGAAATCCCTCAATATTCGGGTAAAATTTTGCTATGGCATCTTGTTGTACTGTGTACTCTTTTTAATACAAGTCGTTCTATCTTTGTCTTGCATGGCCTTTCGCTCTGATTGGCTGGCACGTTTTATGGTTCTAGTAAGTTCCACCCCAGAAGTTTTATGATTGGTTCTATCGAGTGGTTTCTAGATTGTTCTCAGCGGCTATTGGCCAGGAGCCGAGGAGTATATAAACGCTCTGCAAGCGCGCCAAAGCATTCAGTTATTTGAAAGCATACGACAAGTAAAGTTTGAGAGAATTCATACGATTCAAATCGTATTCTATTAACCAAGTGATCTACCAGAAAGTTATTGTGAAGAGTAATAGTTTTGGTGATAAATTCAGTGAAAAATGCCAGCTATAGGAATTGATCTCGGAACTACCTACTCCTGTGTTGGAGTATGGCAAAATGGAAACGTCGAAATCATCGCAAACGATCAAGGCAACCGAACAACACCTTCATACGTCGCGTTTACGGATACGGAGCGATTAATTGGAGATGCTGCGAAAAACCAGGTCGCTCTTAACCCTACCAACACCGTCTTCGACGCCAAGCGGCTGATCGGACGTAAGTTTGATGACCCAAAGATCCAGCAAGATATGCAACACTGGCCCTTCAAAGTTGTTAATGACTATGGTAAACCTAAACTAGAAGTCGAATTCAAAGGTGAACATAAAAAGTTTGCTCCGGAAGAAATCAGCAGTATGGTTCTGACAAAAATGAAGGAAACCGCCGAAGCGTACTTGGGAACAACAGTAAGGGATGCGGTGATTACAGTACCAGCATACTTCAACGACTCGCAACGTCAAGCTACTAAAGACGCAGGAGCTATCGCTGGACTCAATGTACTGCGAATCATCAACGAACCTACAGCAGCAGCTCTTGCTTATGGTCTCGATAAAAACTTGAAAGGGGAGCGAAATGTTTTGATATTTGATCTTGGAGGTGGAACATTTGATGTTTCAATCCTAACAATAGATGAAGGATCTCTGTTTGAAGTAAAAGCGACCGCTGGTGACACACATCTAGGTGGCGAAGACTTCGACAACAGGCTCGTAAATCACCTCGCAGATGAATTCAGACGTAAATACAAGAAAGACATCCGCAGCAATCCTCGTGCTCTCCGAAGATTACGCACAGCGGCAGAAAGAGCCAAACGAACTCTATCTTCAAGCACCGAAGCAACTATAGAAATAGATGCATTATATGAGGGCGTCGACTTTTACACTCGAGTGTCGCGAGCTCGTTTTGAAGAGTTGAACTCTGACCTGTTCCGAGGAACCCTAGATCCCGTCGAAAAAGCGCTGAAGGATGCTAAATTAGATAAAAGCGCTATCCACGATGTTGTATTAGTGGGAGGATCTACCCGCATTCCGAAAATTCAAAGCATGCTGCAGAACTTCTTCTGCGGGAAAAAGCTGAATCTTTCCATCAACCCAGATGAAGCCGTTGCATATGGCGCTGCAGTGCAAGCGGCTATTCTCAGTGGCGAGCAGCATAGCAAAATACAGGATGTTCTTCTAGTAGATGTGGCACCTTTATCGCTGGGTATCGAAACGGCTGGAGGAGTTATGACAAAAATCATCGAAAGAAATGCCAAGATACCTTGCAAGCAATCGCAGACTTTCACCACCTATTCTGACAATCAGCCAGCTGTCACCATTCAAGTTTACGAAGGTGAAAGAGCAATGACTAAGGATAATAACCTTCTCGGCCGCTTCGATCTGACAGGAATTCCACCAGCACCTCGTGGCGTTCCTAAAATCGACGTCACTTTTGACTTGGACGCAAATGGTATCTTGAATGTATCTGCTAAAGAAAACAGCACAGGCCGCAGCAAAAACATTGTCATAAAAAACGACAAGGGTAGGCTATCGCAGGCTGAAATTGACCGAATGCTTGCCGAAGCCGAGAGGTATAAAGAAGAAGATGAACGCCAGCGAGAAAGAGTATCAGCACGTAATCAATTAGAGACGTACGTGTTTGGCGTAAAACAAGCGCTAGATGATGCTGGCGATAAGCTGAGTGACCAGGACAAAGAAAACACGCGCCGTGTATGTGAAGACGCATTAAAATGGATCGACAACAATACCCTAGCTGAGAAAGAAGAGTATGAGCATAAATTGACAGAACTACAAAGGAGTTGTTCGCCTGTAATGAGCAAAATGCACGGTATGGGAGCCGGCACGAGTCCTGAATACCAACAGCATACACAACCTAATCGCTCCGGTCCTACAGTTGAGGAAGTGGACTGAAAAGAACTTAGTATACTTACGTTGTTATGTTATTTTAACGATCTAGTCCCACCTATTTTTATATAATAGGAAATACAATATGAATGTTCCTAGATTCTGTAATATTAACTTCGTTGTGTTTGTTTGTTGTAATGTATTGAATTGAATGGCAAATTATTTTGTAAGTTGTAGTAAGGTACTAGTCTAGGTTATGTGAGTTATTTACGACATCATTATCAAAGGTTGCTGACAAAATATTATAAGTAGTTAAGATAGATTTAATGAAGCATTTAATTTCTGACATCATGATCAAAGGTTACTTATATAATAAAAAATAAGTTTTACCGATTTTCTTGCTTTTATTTTTCCTTCCCTTGATAAATAGTCCAGTAAACAGTAGGGTGTATTTGGGACGGGTATTGCCCGTGGTCCACCTGCTTAGTTCACCTGGGTGGACTACGGGAAGTTTTTGTTACCCTTGGTCCACCTCAAAATAACTGGGTGTACCACGGGTAATTATTTTTCCCATGGTCCACCTTAGTACACCTGGGTGTACCACGTGCCTTTGGGCCGTTTGGGTTTCAAAGTTGAAAAGTTACTGTTACTGGACTATAATGCACAAAAACGAATTTCAACTAGGTAGGTAGTACAGAAACCGTAGTCCAATAACATTTTTTTTTATGTTTATTATTTTCTCTTTACTATTAATTAATGATAGTACATTATTTATGTAAGTAGATATATTTTATAATTATTAAAATAAAACGGGAAATAGGCAATCACTTACAGGGAAACTGTTTTTACCTGACTACCAAAAAGGAGGGTTTGACTGTCTATGTATGTATGTATGTATGTATGTTCATAATATGTTCCCTCGTATCTCCTAAATAACTTATCTTATTTCAAACAGCAAGGTTTCAATCGATAGATCTTAACACTCTGCATGCCATAGGCTATATAAAGTTACATTAAATTCAATATGGCGGATTATATTAAAACAAATTCGCGAACGAAAAAAATATTTTTCCAATAAGCATGTTATGTTTGGTATCAAATGAAAGGTCTTTATGAGTACCTACATTTCGAATATGTATAATTTTCATATCTATGTAGGTATAACAGTTGGACCAAGTTGGACCAATTGAAAAAAAACTTCCCGTAGTCCACCCAGGTGAACTAAGCAGGTGGACCACGGGCAATACCCGGAAAAACCTACCTACATGGGTAGAAATGATAACATTTTTGTACTAGTGGGAAATCTTGGACTGAAAAGTTGGTAGTGGGCTAAATTTGGATTTTATATTTTTAGGTAGTATTCGTTTAGAGATTCTGATATATACTCTTGAAGTATGGTTCTGAGGTGGTATGGTCCTACTAGGTACACTCTGGCTCTGGGTCCCTGCGACACTGCTTTGGGAAGTCTTTTTTTATCCTAGAGATGCTGTGTTTACAAAATGTAGGTATATGTAGTGTAACAACCCCCCCTTTCTACCCCACCTATATTCATCTAATTGTATTTTTAATTAACTAACTTAACTTTAATACCTAAGTTTAAATAAACTATAAATTGCAATTAATTAAACGCTAGCAATAATCAATACCGATAGAAGAACCTAAGATTAATCTAAGCTTGTTGTATGTTTTAGAATTGTTATGGCCAAGTGATCGTCTCCTAAAAGTGGTAGAATCCGTACGTTGTGATAATGTAGTAATCCAAATCCTTTTAAAGTAATGAGACAATTCCTTACTAACACCTAATCAATACACAAATAATTTAGTAGAATGGAATTTCTTTATTTTACTAAGCTTTGCAATCTGAACCTATGATGAGCGCTAATCCTATATCTGCTGGAAAATCGAAAACGTAGATTGCTCCAAAACAACTCACATTCACCTAATTTAGAAAACCTGAAGTACTTCCTATAATTGAACTTCAGAACCATACTTCAAGTGTATATATCAGAATCTCTAAACGAATACTACCTAAAAATATAAAATCCAAATTTAGCCCACTACCAACTTTTCAGTCCAAGATTCCCCACTAGTACAAAAATGTTATCATTTCTACCGGAAATGCTTACAACCCATTCTACCATTTCCTTACGCCTATTTTAGGCTCGTTCTCATTTTTACGATACTCATCATCAGTTTCATGTACAATTTTATATCGTGCTTATTTCAAATATTTTTGTACAGTAAATTATAGCGCTTTATAAGACGAGTAAATTAATATATAAGTTAATCAAATAGAAAGTCTTGTTTAGGTGATAAATGGTTTTGAAATTTTAGAGGCCACGAAAGCGACGCATCGGATCATGAAAATGACTCGGTAACTTTACAGCTATCATTTTCTCACGTTTTGCTACTGTTTATAAGACTAAATGTTCATAAAATAACAACGTAATCTTGTTTTCATAATTAAACTGGCAAACAAATGGTATTAATAACCAAAACTATGTATATTATTATTATCAGTTCGGTCCTGAGTTTGTTCATCCTACGAAATACGAATACTAATCCACTTAACTACATATTATAGGTAATAAGCCTCTGCTGACAAAAAACAGATAGTTATCGTATTAATAGCTTTATTAATTAAGAAGCATCATGAGTATTTAAAAAGTCTATTTATTTATGAGTTGCGTTATTTTTTCAATAGAACAACAACCTTCACTACAATAGAAATAATCTATACTTATATTATAACGATTTATATATAAAAACAAATCTCACTACAAAAGACAATATCTGGCACATCTTTAGGTACTCTTTTGGATTAGAAACTCCTGATTTCGTGATTTTTCCATAAACTTTTAAATATGAGCTTTACGTGTTCGGAGTCGGGCCTACGAGCAAAATAATTAAAGTATGATAGAAATGTTGGCAGGGGAGGACCAAAATGTACCTAGTAGGTACCTACCTCCCTACCTAGTACCTATATATGTACGTACTTACGTCAAGAATAGGAAGTATTGTGATATGACGTGACGTTATTAATAATTTCAGAACCTTTTGGTGATAGTTCCTAATACCTACATAATATCCGACGGTAAACGTGTGTGGAGAAAAGTGTTCATAAAATGTGAACTTGGGCTATAGGTACCTTTTACCTAGCTACCTACCAGAATCTTCGCAATACGCTGCTTCTCCCGGAAACCAGAAAAATGGTATGTAACCATAATCTTTTAATCTACTACCTACCAAACGTAGGTACTGTTACTAGCTCTTCCCCTTTATGTACCTATTATTAAACATAATACAATGCTAGTTTCGAAGGAAGGTTCTCCCAACTTGAGAGTTACTAGGCTACCACGGTCCAGATCACCCCTTTTGGCGATAACATGACATACCTACCAATTCGAACTCATCCATTTTTAGGCTATGATTATTAATCACAATGAATGATGAGTGAGTTCGAATTGACCCATCTTTTCTCGATAAAAACACGTTTACATAATTATTCAAAACACTATCTTACATCTGTCATACTACAATAACTAAAATTGTTTCAATAAACTCACACCAGTCGCTACATTTCTAAATAAAAGAATGCATAAAATCAGTTTCATAGACCAAAATCAGTTTCATGACTAAAATGCCACGAAGTTTATGACACGAAACTGACGAAATTATCCCTTTTTTGTAAAATTGCTGCAAAGTTAAGTGTATCGATTTAAATCAAATACTACATAAATATCTCGCACATTTTAGGGTTTCGATCAGCTAACTTTGATTTCAATTGCTGAAATACAATGCCCAAAAAATGTAGTGCACGTGTGATCGGTAAACCTATGAACAAATACAAGCTTACCGATATTTTTTTTTTCCGGCACGTTGAGCCACACGTCTTACGTCTGCGATGCCAGTACACGACTGACGTTCGACCGGACCACACTCAGTGTTTGATTGCTGATGTTTTGTTTAACAGGCAGCCGTTATATCACGCGAATTTAAAGAACCCATATCCGCGTGACCGACGCGTATGTTGTTTTAAATTGAAAATAATGAAGAAAAGATTTATTATAGACTATTTAGTGTAAAGTGTATTTAATTACGATAATTTTAGTATATGTTACATACAAATACAGTGAAATTTGGTGAAGTGGTAAGCAAATGTTTTACTGCATCGGAGAGTGTGACACGATGAGAACACGAAA
The DNA here is from genome assembly GCA_963580505.1 of Ennomos erosarius. NCBI lineage: Eukaryota > Metazoa > Arthropoda > Insecta > Lepidoptera > Geometridae > Ennomos > Ennomos erosarius. Next base: position 3,101,133 of record OY756983.1, on the reverse strand, counting down.
AATTACCCCGTTTTTGACCATTTCGTGTTAACTTAAGGTATTATTTTTGCTTTTATTATGACAAGCTTTATTTCGGTTGTAGCCTAATAGATGTTTCATCATTTAATTCACAAATTCTGTTTGTATCTTAAGCCGTTTAGGAAATATAACCTCGTGACCATCAAATTTGAGCATCGATGAGGACTACCCTTTAACCATATTAGCGAAGTCATGATAAACCTCTTCTGCTTATCATGACGCCGTCTACTGAGCCCCAATTCCTAACTATAAATTAATTATAAACCTAAATCTGGTTTATTAAAGTGACTATCTACGATGATCGTCTAGAATTCATTACCCTTACTTTCCTACGTTATGCTCTATATTATAGATTAATAAATAAAAACCATAAATAAAACTCAAATTATTTATTGAAAAAGTTATTTCAAACGATTATGAATTTAGAATTTACTTTATCGGAATAGTTTAAATTATAATTTAAATTATAAAATAATTTTATGGAATTTAAAGTACTCAGAGGAAATAATTAAATGTCAGAATTATTTTGTCGTTCATAACTAACTTTGAGTTTTAAAAATATATCCGGAAACTTCGATTATACCTGATCGAGAAGAAGCCCAAAGAAACTCCTCAGGGATTATTTTTTTAATCTTTTTTTTATCATTGTTGGTTTTAGAATATTTGTTTTTACAATAATTATAAAGTCGAGTTACGATGCAACATAATATTTTGGAAAACTGTAAATTTAGAGTTAATTCATCTACCGTGGAAATTAAATACTATTATCTATAAGAAAATACATGACCTTTTAAATAAGTTTCGAAGGATGACAATCAGACATGACTTGCTGAATTCTCCTACAAAGAAGAGCTCGTAGGTTATGTACCTAATATGTACAACCTCGCTGTGTGGATCTGCACCTCTCTCGAAGACTCGGCCGACATGAAAATGGAGATTAATAATGTTGAATAAAAAGCTCAGGATATTTATTTCGGTGTAATTACATAATGATAATAAGTTGTATGCTTAGCCGATTCTGACATTGCGCAATATCGCTTAAGAGTATAGTACCTATATTTATAAAGTTTCTTATTATTATGTACTGTGTTATATTGTACCATTCGCGATATTGTGTGTCGAAAATAAAGATCATTTCGTTTCATTTCATTTTATTTATTCCTAACAGTTTCCAGATCCGTATTTATTGATACTATAATAATATTATGCAAATATTTTGTATACTATAGACATTGAACCGTTTATGAATTCTCAGGCTGACTTTGCTTTTCCTGAACTTTCATAGAAATCATCCACATATCTAAGACGTATTTGGGTGATTATCAAAAAGTGCCTAAAAAAACATAATTTCTTTGGCGCAGTTTTTTTTTACTTATTTTCAAAAATCAAATAACATACCTTGTAAAGGTCTCTAAGGCCTACATTTATGTGTTATTCGCCTCAAAATCTATCGAGCCGATTCGAAGTTTTAACGATTTTAAACTATATTTGGCCATAGAAATTAGTCGTGTACCAAAGAAATTAGAAAACGTACCAAACAAATTAGGAAACATGCCAAAGAACTTAGATTTGTTAACAATGGAATAAGAAATTACATTAAATACATTATTTTTTAGGTAAAAAAATATAGTAGGTGTACCTATTAAATAAAACAACTTGTAATTTTTGTTTATTTGACATTATTTTAATTATCACATGTAATATCAATCCAGTATCACTTCGAGACGTTTATTATGCTGTTTCTATCTGTAGTAAAATTCCCAAAATGATTTCTGTTGTGTTTTCGTATTAATTTTTGATTTTTACCTGTCATCTTACTAACAGACAAAATTTCTTTTCTTCAAAAAGCTTTTCTTTTATGGTAACTCTCTGTTTTGCTTTAAAATCCGCATCTTCTGGGGCGCTCCTAATTCTTTCTAATCTCTTGTGCTCAGCTAGTCTTTCTTTTCTTTTTTGTTTTCTGCCTGTCTTCTCTCGTGTAGTTATATATTGCATCGTAATCACTAACTTTGACATTATGTTATTTTGTGTATTTTGTTAGCTGACTTCTTTTTACGTTTTGCCATAAGTAATTTTATATTTACCTTGTGCTCTGAAACAAGGGGAATTAATATAGTATAAAAACAGTTCTACCAATATTTTATAGTCAGCCTGTACTTCCAGGTTTTATTATTTCACCAGCAGGATAGGTAAAGAAAGGCATAGCATAGCAATACATATGCATAATATACTATCTGACTTTGAATTGGTATATTATCCCGAAAGGGGGTAAATCTACACCCCAAGTTAGACAATGTATCTCCGACGACTTTTCTAAACTAATAGTTTTTCAGTGAAGAAAAATGCCGTATATTGTTTACGATCGAAGATAGCCTTAGCGCAGCTGGGTGGTTGAACTTCGTCCTGAACCAAATGCATTATAAATGAATTTAATAACCTGTGTTTAGAAATGAATTTATAGTATAAGTAGTAGCCCATAGAGGTTTGAAACACGCAGTTTCAAGTAAGGCTGTCACAACTTTTTTTTTCTTATATTTTGGCTGCACACTTAGTGTATTTAGCTAGTGTCAAGTATTGTAATTATTCATCAATGTTGATAGAATATTTTACGTGAAGTCAAGTCTTAGTCATAGTCATAGTCCAGTCTAAGTCAGGTAGTCATACTCCAGTCTCAGTCATGCTCCAGTAAAGTGGTGGCAACTTTACTAGAAGCTTCTATGGAATTTTGGAACCAACACCGAAAATCACGTTTCACCACATTATATCACTTGCCCACACTCATGCTCGTACTTCAGCACTTAATGCGTAAAACGCCACCAATTTTAAGCATTAACACTGGAAAAACCACAAGTTTTGAGAACTAATACAATGCAACGACGTGAACTTTTCCGCGTTCCCGCCAAAACTCCCAAGTGTCACAACTTGTGGGATATCATGGTCCCTGCCCCCCCCCCCCCTTTCGGGAAAACATACCAATCCAAGGTCACCTTGTATATTATAATTATCACAGTTAAATTGATTAATTTAGTTATTGTACATAATGGCACAATAAATCTAGTTGTCCAAAAAAATTACATATTAAATGGCGCCATTATACAAATTAGTGTCAGTTTAAAACAACATAAGCTTAGTGTAATAGATATTTGAATGCATTTAACGTTTTCTTAATGGTATTTACTATGTTATTGATCTTATTTCTAATTTCTTTGTACTAACGCTAATTTCATTGGCGCAATATGCCAAAGAAATCCAAAGAAATTAGGGCCAAAGAAATTAGAAATCATCAATGATTATTTATTTTCACAAACAGCTGATGTACGATTATAACCTTTTATTGCCATGTGCGCACTGTTTGACTGAGGAAATGTACACAAAAATATGCAAGCATCAGAAACAAATAATAGCAAGACCATAACCATCGCAGAAATTAGGCACTTACCGGGCGAAACTCCGTTATGGGTTGGAAAAAAAAATATTTCTTCTCGCATTGTAACGAATGCGCACTTTTGCTCCTGGTGTTGAATAGCACGTGACTAAAGGGTGCGGGGAAGGTCGGCAATGTGTTCTCATGGTCCTTTTAAGCAGAGTAGCTACACAGTTTCTGTGCGCCAAAGATATTAGTATCTTTACCTCGGACAAAATTGTTTGTGTTATAATTTAAATACAAAACCTAATAATGAATAGAAAACTTTTTTTTCAAATACCGTATGTATTTGTCATCAATATGACATATACATTTTATTTTTATTCTTCTTTTATAAGCGAGTTTTTTCTGATACACCAATACAGGTAAGTAATGGACGCGCCAAAGAACTTAGGATATTCATCTTCAAATAAATATTATCTCTTTCTTTTATATAATTACACAGACTATTACTAATTCATTAAAACACCTGTACGATACATTTTCGAAAAAAAAATACGCAACTGTGGAAATCAAATGTTTTAATAGATTTTCAGGCTTAGCCGCTCCTAAATTGCGACGTTTGATAATCACCCATTTCAGTATAATGAAATATGCTAAAGTTATGTTTGATCCGTAGAACAAAGTATAAGTATTTTAAATACCTATTAAAAAAAAAAATGTGTGGACATTTCACACAGCGCCATCTAGCCCCAAACTAAGCATAGCTTGTACTATGGGAACCAGATAACTGATACAATACTTATATACTTTTTTGTTTGTAAATACATACATAGAATACAATACAACACCCAGACGCAGAACAAACATCCATGTTCATCACCACAAATGTTTGTCCCGGGCAGGAATCGAACCCACAGCCCTCAGTTCAGAAGGCAGGGATACTACCAACTGAGCTATCGGGCCCGTCAATCATTATTGATATCCTTTATCAACAAGATGTTATTCTCATTCGAATTTATACATTAGTTATCCTATCCGTGTGGTAAGGAGTCGCTAACGAGGTACGGCTTGTGCTTGACCTTTATAAATACGAAGGACTATAATCGCTCATTGAAAAATATTATAAATTTGTTATGAAATAAAAGTTAAAGTTCTTATTGAAAATTCATTAAAACAATGTCAAACCTGAATTTCACCAAACTGAACTATGCCCATAGATTTGAGATAAATAAACATATTGCATCTTATCTTATTAGATCTTTGCCTATCTCGACCCTCAACATCATCATCAGCATCATCATCGCCATCATCATCATCATCGCCACCTTTATCATCCGGAAGACGTCGTAATCGTTAACATCAACACCATCATCATTATCATAAACCCATGTCACTCTGTGCAACCGTTAGTCTTCCGCTTCCTTCGACTTCCCACGGCTCTGACCAGGTCATCGGTTCACCTAATGGAACCATCCTACACTGCAACTTCCAGTTTGTAGTCGCACTAGCTTGATTGAGATAAATACCTATTACATACTAAGGAAGACTCTATTCTAAATTCCAAGTTATTACGTAATAGACGCATAAAAACATTACCTGTTTTGAAAATATAACGATATTCATACACAGTCGCGATGCTTTCTAAAACCACTTGAGAAAATAAGATTTCCTCCTCCTCCAAGTTCCTGCTTCGTGAAAAAGCATTGTATCTAAAATAGTATGATTTTTTAATCCACTTTCGCGAGGTTTTCTTCAGTCAATGCGTGAGAATACGATCTCTATTTCTCTTCCGACCGCTTCACCTGTGGCAACTAAAGGATTACCTACCTACTTATGCAGAATTTGTAAAACAATATTATCCACTAGAATGGATAGCAACATCAACCACGGAATATGCAGCAGTTAAAGTTTTCAGTTAGAACTAACTCATAAAATTATTTCAAAGCAAATATTAAGTATTCTATATAATATCTGCGACATCATCGCATGGGAATAAACTCTTTTCATCTTCTTCGTGAATATCGCAAAAGCTCCAGCCGGCTATGGAAATAAGCAGATAATAGTAGTAGTTTTCCCTATTGTATTAAATCCTCCTGCCATCATCAAACCTTCCGCCTAATAGCGGTAAACGTCCACGATGATCTTGTGTTACTATAAGCATCTTCACTCAACATCATCTAAGCTCCTGCCGACTAGGAAATATGCAAAGAATTGCATTGACTTTCCCTTCTGTACATTAAAACCACCTGCCATCATCAGACCATCCGCTCAGCGTGATGTCCACGAAGATATTGTCCTACAATAAGCATTTTCACTCAACATCATCCTACAAGGAAAGCTCTACGCATTCCGCTCTGTACATTAAAGCCTTCTACCATCACCAATCCGCCCGCTCGGCGAGTTTCCCACGACATTCTCGTCCTACACTAAGCATCTGCACTCAACATCAACTTACAAGGAAAGTCCTAAGCTCTCCAGGAACATTTTCCGATTAAATTTTCATAACTATCATCTCTAAATCTTGGTTAAAACTAATTACTTTGCAAATACTAACTACGAAATAATGTAATAACTTCCCTCAGTTGATATCGGTTCATATCAACTTCTTGATTCATATTTTCCATAATTCCTAGACCTCTCCACTCCTGTAGGTAATACTTTTTGTCAATCTTCCTTTTCGTTACAAATTTTGGTAATTTCTAATCATCATCATCATCATCATCATTAACAGCCTGAAGACGTCCACTGCTGAACATAGGCCTCCCCCAGGGAGCGCCACTTAGAGCGGCTGCTCGCCTCCTGCATCCATTGGCTCCCCGCGGCTTTCACCAGGTCGTCGGTCTACCTAGTGGGGGGCCGGCCTACGCTGCGTCTTCCAGCTACCGATGTAGCTCTTAGGATTGGCAAGTTGAAATGGCAATGGGCAGGCCACATCGCTCGTAGAACTGACAACCGATGGGGAAGAAAGGTTCTCGAGTGGCGACCACGAACTGGAATTTCTAATACGAAAAGAAAATCCCCCGTTTTTCCTCTCTATTCCATTCATAGCACAGTTCACACATTTCCTGAAAATCAATCCTGGATAAAACTATATTTTGCCATCTTTCTTTTTCATTTCATAATTCCTTTTTCATTCCTAATCACAACTGACATCTCCCAATCCGAAATTATTATTTGAAAAATGTTTGACACATTCTAGAGTACCAGCTCGCGATTAAGTATGAACCGTTTTAGTATGAAATATGATTAAAGAGTTTGATGCTTTTTAATACTTATTACCTCTTTTTACGTTTAAATTACTACTTTTACACCTATCTCTATGTCCTATACCAGTTAGTGCAGTATTGACCGAATATTTGCTTTATTTTTGGATTATTATTTACTTGTTAAATGATTTGATTGAATTATTTTGTTTTTTTTTAAACTGAAAAACATTTCTAATATTTGTGACGTCACGAGACACCCTGGATCGTTACAGTAGGTAGCCGGTAGGTACGTAAATAAATAAACTACAATTTTATATGATTGTATATAACGCAAAGAGTATACTAAGTAACATGGATGAAATAAAAAAAAGAAGGATTGAGTTTTGATGGGGGTCTTTGAAGAAACTCCGACAACGGCGGTCGCAAAATTTGAATTTATTTTACAAAACCTGTGTATTCGGAATTTTAATGTGTAATAAGGGTGGATTATTATCCGTTAAGTGTTCGAGAACGTGCACGAGTGTTGACAAATAGTTTCAAGATTAGAGAAACATGCATTTGCGGTTTTGCTTCAACGGCCTTTTTTAAAGCCTTCAGTAAAATATCCACCATTTTACTGTTGGCGTTTTGACTGACAATATATGACTTTGACTTGACATAACCGTACAAAATATACTCACTTGACATTGGCAGAATTATTGAAAAAAAGCGATAGAAAGCCATTAAAGAAGAAGAAGAATATGAGTTTTGATTGACATCGAACTGACGCCCAAAATGGCGGACATATAACATATGCGTGTCAGATGGAAGTAGGGCGACCGGCTGCATATGATGTGAGTCACAGAGTACATTGGTAAAGATGTGAGTGTTGCGTGCGTGTTCCGCTCGTACGTACGAAGCGTTCCGGCTTCCTAAGGGTGCTTCAGTTTCGGATCAGTCGGGCTTCCCTCCTTCTTTTTTTAATAGCTCCATGCTAAGTAATTTTTGAAACCTTATAATAATTATAGAGTATAATAAATTCTTTGGCCAAGAGCAAGAAAAAAAGTGCGTAAAACAAGGATTTTTTATCTCTAATCGGTGCTCAGAATCCTTAGAGTATAGTGGTGAAAGAAAGAAACAAACATAGTAATCAGCTACGCATGCCATAAGCATCGTACCATGTATTCGACTCGTTTTGTCTCTGTCTTTTCTATACAAATCTGTCAGTCTTATTCACTCACCTCCATACATAAAGTGTGCAAATGGTTCAAAAAAAGTAGTACTTTTGACGCATAATATAGTTTTTTTTTTCTTATATTTTGGCTCAACACATAGTGTATTTAGCCAGTGTCAAGTATTATATTTTCATCGTGTTATAAAATATTTCACGCAAAGTCATGTCCTAGTCATAGTCATAAGTCCAGTCTAAGTCAGGTAGTCATATTCCAGTCTAAGTCATGCTCCAGCAAAGTGGTGGCAACTTTACTAGAAGCTTCTATGGAGTTTTGGAAGCAACACGAAAAGTCACGTTTCACCACATTATATCACTTGCCCTCACTCATACTCGTAATTCAGCACTTAATGCATAAAACGCCACCAATTTTAAACATTAACCAATTAACCAATTTTAACAAAAAGCACAAGTTTTGAAAAATAATACAATGCAACGACGTGAACTTTTCCGCGTTCCCGCCAAAACTCCATATTATACAGTTCTCTCTTTGAAGGTTATCACTAAGTCAGAATCGGCGCATTTTAGTAGATTTTTTTTCCTCTAATCTGTGGTGCATTTTACTATTTAACATAACATGACAATGACAACTACAAAATAATGTCAACACCTAAATGTCAATTGTTGATAGTGAAGTCCGGTATATAAACGTTCTCGATATATGATTAGACTTTCAAAATAAAATCGATATTTCTATTATTTAATTAATAATTTGATTTATGTTCGAGATGATGTTATTTATTTTAACTAAAATAAACAATAATGATGGGGAAGAAAGGTTCGCGAAAGGCAACCACGAACCGGAAGATGCAGCGCGGTAAACGACGCATGCTTTGCTCAATTTATATGGGATGTAGATGATGTAATATTTTTTTTGAATTCGCGCGAATTTCAATAATTTTTCGTCCTGAATTATCTGTCAGTAGCAAAACTTTATGAAATTCGTAGGTGAAAACAAAATTAATATTTCACTACTCTGTGGTGAATACAATTTCGGCGTGATTTCGGCGGAGTTTCCCTCCCACTCAGCGACGACTAAGCGAGGATTTGCCATCACGAACCTTCTTTTGACGTCAACTATATGTCGTTTTTTAGATGATGATGGCGGGATGGGATCCGGGGGGTCCGGCGGCAAATCAGGGGGAATGGGCTCCATTTCCCCTGATTGGCAGCTACAACACAAATAAACACTTACCGACCACCTGATATAAGATAAAACTCAGAAAGAGAAAACTAAATCAAAACGGGTATATAACACTCAAAACGTTGGAAATCTCGCTGACACGTGTATCTCCTATCACACCGAGTTTGCGACCGAAAAATAATACAATGCAACGAAGTGAACTTTTCCGCGTTCTCGCCAAAAAAAAACCTATGTTGATGTTTGAAGGCATTGAATTTATGGCACTATCACAGAGTAGTTTGCTATATACTGAAAGGCATTATCCTGTTTTGACTTGGCAGCACTGATTCATACCAATTTTTTTTCACCATACCGAGTAGGTATCGCAAGAATGATGCAATCGATTTAATATACAATGTACTCTGTGGTCGGAACATCCCTAGTGGACTGTGTGGTGTGGGTGAAATGTGATGAAGAAATTGAAATTTTTTAAATTGCGTGAATTGAATTGGTGTGAATGTGAAGTCAAGTCTTGAGTCGTCCTAGTCTAGTCGCTAAAATAAAACTTTATTCGCTCAGCAGTTTTTCTGATCGCTCACAGAGCAGAGTACCCCTATGCCTATAATACCTTGTTGCTGATGGTTTGATGATTTGATCAAGGTTTGAACAGATTCATACTTCATTGGATAATAAAGTGAGTGGTGTCGCTGTCGTGTCGTGCGCGTTGTCTGCTACTAATTGGTAGGTAGTATCTAGTTGGTGCTGCTACTTGCGTGTCTGGTTCACGCTCATGTTTCTCCAATAAGTAAAAATTAATTTATATAGAAATGGCCCCGAGTCTTAGTAAATTAACGGAACGGACTGATGTTAGGATAGCGCTGGCTGCTTCCGCGGCGCTAAGTGCCTGGGTATTGCGGAATACCCTAAAATCAAGGTGAGTCTGAAAAACATTTCAATCTATCAATTTAGCATACTAATGTGGAAATATACGTCTGTTTGCACATCACAGTCCATTGTTCCCATTTTTGCTAAGTTTAATTTGATTGTTCTTATGAAATTCAATAACTATAAATATTAAAGTTCAAGATTATTTTTCTATTCGCACAATTTACCCCATCAACCTTGCCTATGCTAACATTTGAAATAATTACTAGCCCAGACTTGTGTTTTCTGTCACTTGGAATGAATTTAAAATTAAGATTTTCCTATGTCTTGTTTTTTATATATACAGATAAAACTATAATTATTACTAGAGGCATGGAATCATTTATGCACCTTACTCTGCAGTGTGCCATTCTTTGATTTCATGTTTATGATGGTTGAACAATTTGCTTGCTTTTATTGTATCTTGGTGACCTTTACACACTATGAATAATTATGTAAAGGTGACATTACTCGACAATTTTTGTACATGTGTTAAGATGGATGAAAACTATAATTTTAGTAATCTTTAACAGAATGTTACTACAGATTAATTTGTAAAGGAAAAATTAGAATCACGAGTGGGGATTGAACCCGCATCCAGCCATCCCTCAAGCCGGGATATGCTTTGCTTTGCTTTACCATTAGAATGTTACTAGTTGAATAGAAAGCATTTCTGCATGAAAAGGTTGAACAAAATGCAAGTAAAGAAAGCCCTTTTAGTAATAAACATTAGATATTAATGTTTAGTATCTACTAAAGCCTAACAACATTCCCCTTTAAACATAAGTGAAACTAATTGATACTCAATCAATGTCCAAGATGGCATTTTAAGTACTTATATCACATTTAAAAAATGTTTATTATATAAGTAAATACAAATAAAGAGATCAATCTTAAATAAGTAAGGTCCTTAATTCAGATTAATAATGCTCACTGAATATTTCATTCTATATACAGGTGTAATTTAATTCATTAGCATAAATTGAGCCCATGATAGTACATAGAGAAATGAAATAATTTTTATTGTAAATTATGAAGATTGCCGCGGCGCCTAATGCAGTTGGTATGGATGATTTTAGTACATTTAAACGTTTTTATACCTTATATTTACTAATTTAAACCAGTAACTAAATATTTTAATTAAATTTTGTGTTGTAGCATTTGATTAAGTAAGTGATTCCATTTTTTGGAATTATTATTATTACCAAACCAATGTGTTAGAATTCAAAACTTTTGGTCCACACGTGACCGGTATCAGGAGTAGGTATCTAGATTTAAAGGATGCTAATTAATTCAATTACACCCAGTATATTTATTGTATTTACAGTCCTTCTCATAGTTGGCCTCCACTATGTGGACCAATGATCTGATGAAAGCCATGGGGAACCAATGGATGCAGGTGGTAAGCAGCCGGTCAAAGTGGCGCTCCCTGGGGGAGGTCTATGTTTAGCAGTGGACATCTTCAGGCTGTTAATAATAATTCAGGTTGTTATAATTACTTCTCATACATTCACGAACCTAGGACCAGTCCTAGGTACATGAATAGGTAGTGTTAGAATAAACATTTTTTACAGTAAAACCAGCAAAAATGTAGTCAAGCAACAAGGACGCCTTTCTCCAGAGGAACAGATACAGTACATGATCAAAGAGCGTGATAAGAAAGGACCTAAAGCTCAAGTTGATGCGAGATTTGTAGCTGAATTTAAAACACTATGGAAGATCATGTTTCCGGGGGTTTGGTCAAAGGAAAGCGGGTTCCTAGGGCTGATTGCGTTGTCTCTAATATCAAGATCCATGTGTGATCTATGGCTTATACAGCATACGACACTGATTGAGGGGTGAGTTGGCTTGAATCTTATTATAATGTAAGAAATGTTATTTTGTTGCTACATTATGTTATAACGGAAAACCAGTGACCTCTAAATATTCTTATGTTTATTATATGAATTATGAATCGATTGTAAAGAAGCCAATTAAATAATATTATAAGGTACTATCTGACTAATTATCAGTCATGTCATAATCAAAATTGCTTCAATGAATCATTAATTATGCTTATTATTTTGAATCTGAGATCGCTTGTCATGGTACCTTATAAAATTCCTAGTTCAAATGATTTGGTATTTAAATCAATAGTTTTTCATTCACAGGTCAATTATAACAATGAATAATAAGGAATTCAAACGACTATTACTGCAATTCTTCACTGCTATGCCCTTGGTTAGTATTATTTTGAGTCTTTTGAGTCAAGTCATCATCGTCATCATCATCAAAAGCCCGTAGACGTTCACTGCTGAACATAGGCCTCCGCCAGAGAGCCCATGTAAGCAGGAGGCGAGCAGCCGCTCAAAGTGGCGCAGTCAAGTCATGGTCTTGTCAAATGCCTGCATCACTAGCTAAAACTGTACATTGGATAGTTTACTAAATCCTTGTATAATTTATGAACTTTTAGATAGAACAGGGCCATGATGTATTTAAACTTAGAACTTTTTCTTACACTTACACAAGGCTATGAACATGTAATGGTTAAAAGGTTACCATTCATATTATTAGGCGCAACATAGACCGGCCCCTAGTAGACGGACCGATGATTTAGTCAAAGTTGCAGGGAGTAACTGCATTATAACTGCAGAATGGTTAGCGGTAGGAGTGCAGGTTAATGCATGAGGCTAGCAACCGCTCAAAGTAGCACTCTATGGAGGAGGCCTATTTTCAGCAGTGGATATCTTCAGGCTGATGATGATGATGATGATGAATAGATTTCTGATAGATTCTTATTTAAAACACAGTAATACATTTAGGGTCATTGCCGACTGAAGGGCACTGTAGCTAGTAAAATTACTGGGCAAATGTGATCTCACAGTCTAGTAATCTGATTAATAGACTGTGCTGATGTCCCAGGATGACGTGTGCAGTGCAGTGTCACTCAAAATTTTACATTTTAGAGTTCTGAATGACACCGCAACTGTTATGGGCAGCCGATTCGCTTTACACCTGTCCAGCTAGCATACGCACTGGGACGAAATTTTCGTGAGAAACCTTAACAAGGCTAGCGCCTAAGCGTATCTCACTCTAACAGCGACGAGATGTTTCCTCGCGGTGCACATGTTAGGCGGGCAGGAGACCGACTAGCTTGTCACATAAAAATATTATATCTATTTATAATAGGCATAGACATTATTTTCGGTTTCCCTGCTTCTATATATTAATTTATTTGTCTCTTTTACAGATCTCTTTAGTAAACAATGTCTTGAAATGGAGCATAGGAGAATTGAAGCTAAGGATCCGCACCAATCTGTCTCTACATCTCTATAATAACTACCTGAAGTAAGTAATGAACAGATATTTCTATTTCTGTCACCGTATTTTTGTAAGAACCGATTGTTTATAAAATGACGCGGTTATTTAAAAAACCGTCGAATTATTGTAAGCGAACTATTTGTCTTGCAATAAAACGGATGACTTTTCGATTATTTTATAATTACGTTGCCCGCGATTAATGCACCAATTTTTACGGTAATTTATTGTTTTTTTTTCTTAGTTTCACTTAGCTAACTAGTAGGTTACAACGACAAGCGAAGCTGTTTGTTTTGACCACACTAAAAGTACACAATACAGTAAAACGAAGTGCTACTGATTAATTATAAATAACCGAATAATCGACCGTTTTGTTGTGAGACACATTGCCCGTTTGCAATTTTTTATAAATACTTAATCGGTTCTTACAAAAAGACGGTGACGGTTTAATATTGGTTTAACTTATGTACCTACATATACATATGTATGGCGTAACGAGCAAGTCGTTTGACTGTTGCTTGCACACCTGCTTGGTGGCAAAATATTTGGCAAAACAGGTGGTACCTAGTAGGTGAAATTAATTATTTTTATATGATTATGAATTATCCTAGTCATTTCTGAGATTGGGTTTTATATATTCTATTGTTGTATTTTAATAAGTGTTTTGCACGCGACAAAAAATATCATGTGCATTTCATGTACGGTGTAAAGAAGATCTAAGTAATTAATTTATTTTTAGGGCTCCGTACCCAAAGGGTGAAACGGCAACTGTATTACGTAAAAATTGCAACAGCAGAGCAACAGCAGTAGTAAAGCGATACGTGGTGATACCAAACACTTAGCAATCGTTCGCAATATGGCCGCCTGTTGCTCGCCTGTCACTGAATACATTTTGGCCTTTGATACTAGCGCCACTAGCAACAGAACGGCAATAGACGAAAATAAAATAATGAACTTTTTACTTCATCGTTTGCTTTCAAATATCACTTCTCTGCCAAAGTCATGTTTGACCGCAATGATTGAGAAATTTACGCCTGTTGCGAAAGTTACGTAATAACCCTGCGGACGGTCTTTGAAGAAAATCCGACAATGGTTGTAAATTTTAAATTTTTTACTAAAACCTGTGAATTTTTGAATTTTATAAGACCATGCATTGCCGTTTTCTCTTCAACGGCTTTTTAGAGCCTCCACTAAAATATCCACCATTTTACTGATGGCGATTTGACTTTATAAAATATTTCTTTGACTTGACATAACCATACAAATCTTTACTTACTTGAAATTGGCAGAATTATTGCTAAAAAGCGATAGGAAGCCATTAGCGAAGAAGAGGAAGAACCCCGCGGACGCTTATTACTAAGGTTCCGCTGTCCGTCTGTCACTAGGCTCTATCTCATGAACCGTGATAGTTAGGCAGTTGAAATTTTCATGGATGATGTATTTCTGTTGGCACTATAAAAACAAATACTAAAAAACAGAATAAAGTAAATATTTAGGGGGGCACCATATTACAAACATGTTTTTTTTAGCTCGTATTTGTAGATAATGGAACCCTTCGTACGCAGAGTCCGACTCGCACTGAGCCGCAATTGTATTACGTAAAAATTGCAACAGCAGTAGCAAAGCGGTACCAAACACTTAGCAATTGGTCGCAAGATGGCCGCCTGTGGCTTTGCTCGCCTGTCGCTGAATATACTTTGGCCCTTGATACTAGCGCCTCTAGCAACAGAACGGCAATAGATGGAAACAAAATAATGAACTTTTTAGTTCATCGATCGCTGTCAAACGTCACTTATCTGCCACAGTCATGTTTGATAGCAATGATTGCGAAATTTACGCCTGTTGCAAAAGTTACGTAATAACCCTGCGGACGGTCTTTGAAGAAAATCCGACAATGGTTGTAAATTTTAAATTTTTTACTAAAACCTGTGAATTTTTGAATTTTAATTTGTAATATGGGGAAAAAGTTACGTAATAACCCCGCCGGTCATTTAAATTTAAAATTGGTGTTGCTTGTTAACCTATTATAGGCCAGCATTTGACCACTGTCTTTGTTTCTATTGGTTGCGATCAAGTTACATGATCGCCTAGCTGATGGTAAGCGATGATGCGGGCGATCATGGAATATGCTTGCTGGTCCATCTCGCATTTTACCAAGAACCTTCATAGTTCTGTATTTTTTATTATTTAATTATTAAAAACTTTATAACTATTACCTGCCAGCACTATCTTACAGCTCAGTTTGATTTGGTACGCGCCAAGAAGCTCATAGGCAATGAATTGTTTGAGACTCGGCTACAGAGCCTCGACCATAGACGCAAAGTTGCCAGTTTATCGGTCTTTTATCGAGTACATTTTGGAGAGTGCGCACTGGAGTTGCATAACTTGATTCCGCCATCACCGTTCCACCATCGGACAACCAGATGCACGAAAAAACGCCATCGCTACATGTTTAACATCCCGCATGTGCGAACAAAGCGATTTGCTTCCACATTTATATTGCGAACAGCTAAAGAGTGGAACGCTTTGCCAGCATTTGTATTTCCCGAAAATTACAATCTTGGAGTCTTCAAATCGAGAGTGAATAGGTATCTTCTAGGCAAGCGCGTTACATCCTAGACCGCATCTTCACTTACCATCAGGTGAGATAGTGGTCAAGAGCAAGCCTATCCATCAATAAAAACATTTTCACCTACAAACTCTTTCATCTACATTCAGAATGAAGGAGATGGAGTGTTGATTTCGAATAGAAATCTCTAGTGGCATGTGGATATGGCTGCTGTGGGTATATAGGTTGTGGACACACAAGTATAATATCATTATTAATACAGTTGTTACGTACTTCAACAAATTTTTAGTTTATTATACGATAATCACGGATTTCGCCTGATAATGTATTTAATCGAACAATTATGATACCTACGTATTTACGTATCCTTGAAATAATAATAATTATTATCTAGACTACTCTATGTAACATTTATAAGTGTGTGAAACTAATTTAAAAAAAAATAATGCAGCTATTATGATAATGTTAATATTTATTTTATTTAGGAATATTCTAAAAAACTTAGTTCTAAGAAAATTGTATACATTAGTAAATGTTGCATACAACAACAAATAATCGGCTAAGTGCGAGTTGGATTTGCGTACGAAGGGTTCCGTACTATTATCTACAAAAACGAGAAAAAAATCAATGTTTGTGATATTTCTGTTTTTTAGTATTTGTTTTTATAGCGGCAACAGAAATACATCAACTGTGAAAATGTCAACTGTCTAACTATCATGGGAATTAGAACCACAACCAAGCACTCTTCGTTTTGCAAGCTGCTCTTTGAAGCCCCATGCCTGTTATTAAAACTTATGAAACATGAAAAAAAAATTAAAGACAAATTACATAATGGTGGAGATTGGAACACCTGGCTCTCACACAAGGCTCAAAACCCGTTTAGGAACTAGGGGCTCTAGCAAAGATCCCAAACGCTAACGCTAACGCTAAACGCTAGCTCCAAAATGTATTGGAATGACATTTCGGAAATCGCTTAATTTTCCGCAGCTAATGTCATTTCAATTCAAACATTTTGGAGTTAGCGTTTGGCGTTAGCGTTAGCGTTTGGGATCTTTGCTATACCTCCGGGACTGCTTATGCTTGTTACGTACTTCTTTACATTTTATTAATATGTTTCGACCTTAAAATAATGGTTTTGACTTTCGACAGTATCGCCACGGTCACATACCTAGGTACCTACCTACTTGATCTGGTGAGAGGACCGACCAGTATTTCTTGAAGTTCCTTTAAAAATATTTAAACAACATACACTATATTCGTGTATGGTCGTAAAAATGCACTAATGGCATTGTTCATATTTTTGACTTTTTTATCAGCGAACTCGTGCTAAGCGCGCCATAAAACAGCAGTTGTTAAGTATAATAGTCACTAGGTTACTATGCAGTTTTTAGTCTACCTACCCGTTGTCTTAGAACCTTTAAAGATGCTATAAGTTATTATTTTCTAGAGTACTTATAAAATATCTTGCCATTATCATCATTATCAGCAGCCTGAAGACTTCCACTGCTAAACATAGGCCTCCCCACCACAAAGCGCCGCTTAGAGCGACTACTTGCCTCCTGCATCCATCGGCTCCCCGCGGTATCGTTAGTCCACCTAGTGGTGGGCCGGCCTACGCTGCCTCTTTCGGTTCGTGGTCGCCACTCGAGAGCCTTTATTCTATCTGTTGTCAGTTATACGAGCGATGTGGCCTACATTGCCATTTCAACTTGCTAATTCTAAAAGCTATATCGGTCAAATAAAACCTTTAGTTTACTATAGCTACCTATAGTTGACATCAAACCTTGAAAGGCGTTTTGTATAATTTTCCTGAGATTAAAATATTTTTCTATGCAGTTTCTTAAAAATTTGCAGAAACTTTATTTTACCGCTGTTATGCGTTTTCTGTACTCCCATTTATATATATTTATACCTCATGCCACTGTGCACCTATGTATTTTTTTATTTAATAGTTTTACACAAAAGTGTGCATGGATGAACTTCATTCTAACAATCTGTTTCTTTTATATGGTTATGATTAGGCCTCAAGTTTTTATTTGATGGGTTATTCATAAATTCATCTTTTGGTATAATACGCGATGTCTTTGTTAGTCGGTTTGGGACAAACTATCTACTAGTTTATTCTGTGTTTTGAGTGAGTCCTTATTTCCAAAAAGGTTAAATTCTAAATTCTTAAGCTCACTTCTCTTCTTGACGTCAAGTAGACCGATTTCAAGAAATAATAGTTAGTATTATAGTCATCTCTGCTTCATAAAGTCATTCGTGTATTATTCATGTTATACATATTATGTTATATTATAAATTCAATGTCAAGGTTAAATAATGCTAACTAATGCTAAACCTATTTCTTGTAATATTCGAATAACATCCGATGTTTTTGAAACCGGATTGTCTACAAGACTGCCCGGATATGAACAGTAGTTATTGTGTTTCGTATGCGTAATAAACACGTATTTTGGAGGCACATAATAAATAATAGACGAGTCGGACGATGATCAAAGTTGAAGCTGAGACCTTTGCACACTGATTAGATAAGATGTGGTTATAAACGCTACCTGTAAATTATGAGTATGATTACACAATTAATGCACAATTTGCACAGATGCATTTTATTTATTTTGTCTTTTTTTTAATTTGTAAAAAAAGTTATAAAAAATATTTTCAAACCAGATATATAAACATACAACGTTTCAATTTTAATTATATTAGGTTTTATTATAGACCGAGCAAGCATGGACTCGCAAAGTTTTTCATTTAATCTTAATCTGTATCGTTTTGAAACTTAAAACATACAAACAAGTATAAAAATAAAAGAAATGTTATCTTTTAGTTTTCCGAAATTAAAAATTTAAGGCTGTTAAAAAAATTGTAAGTTTGTATGAAAATTTCGAAAGAAGGTTACGTTATCTTGCTGAAATTTGGAACTTGTAAAGAACATACAAGATAAATAGGTACGGGTCGCGGCGTTTCTTGAATTTCATCGATTTCATTTCATTGAAGGGTTAAATATAAATGGTTTTCAAGGTAGTTCACGCGGGCGAAGCCGCGGGGCAGACGCTAGTGGTGTAATATGAGGAAACATATTTCGACCGAAAACACGAGCTGCCTGGAGTTTTATTGTATGAACAGTGTTTCAATTTCATGTTAGCAAATAAAGGCTAAGCTCTGATCGACTGTACAGCTGCGTTATACAGCGTCCTTCTATTTATTAGCTCAAGGTACACTTATGGTTATGCATTATACATATTCAGTTATTCACATTTTCTGTTTAAACTATAAAAACATTGTAAAAGCGAGATACTATGTTTTTTTACATTAACGAGTGACGTGATGAGCTAGTCGTTTGACTGATGTTGAGCCGCCCATCCCATAACAGTTGCAATGCCACTCGAAGCGCTGAAATGTGGAATTTTGAAGAATTTTGAGTAATTTCACTAGCTATAATGCTACCTAAACTGATTCGGAAAATGGTGTTTTGAATGGCAGAGACCTGAATTAAAAAAAAACAAAAAGAAAATATAAATGAATTTAAAACCTCGTCCTATTTTGTATAAATTCTGTTGATAATTGGATAAGTCTTACTTGATAATTTCACTTTTCATTAGAATTAATTGTTAATGGTAATTTATTCAACTTAATAAATATAGGTATGCATTAACTTTAAATAATGATTATGCTCCTCGGTTTAAAATGAATTCGAGTATTTATGCGTCATGAGCATTAGCGGCATGATAATAAAAAAAAGTTACGCTAATTGCCAACCTCCATTTGAATATGTTGAGTAACAATCTTTTTAAAATATGAATAGGTCGTGGTTGCTCATATTTCTTTCTTTTAAAAAACAAATACCCATCGAATTCTTCCTTTATTGTCTCCGTTGTTATAAAAATATTATTTGTTTTTTCTATTTTTAGTTTTATTCTTCCTTCCATGTTATTTATGTTACTGACGTTACTGTACGCTGTTCACAGTGAATTATGAAAAGTTTAATGATGTTAAGTTGATTTTGATTAATGTTAATTTAATTGATCACCAATCTGCCAAGATAATTGAAAATCTAATAATGTAGAGCTGTTAATATTATGTGTTTTTACTTATGATAGTTTTCTCTAAGAATTACACCAGGGGCTATATTCCCAACCCTTCGAAAACTTTTCGATTGAAAGAGTGAAACTGTAGATGAAAAAGACAGATAGCGTGAATTTCGAATCGAAATTTTTTCGATGGGTTGGGAATAGGGGTACAGGTATACAAAATCCTTAGCAATATGCGATTGAATCAACACTTTAGATTCATTCATACACTTAAAGTGGGTCGCTACACGACAAATTATTGTATTGTAGCGATTGACAGCTAGCCGCACCCACGAAATATTATTGTCAAAATTTACACTATTTACAATAACATTGCATGTGTGGCTAGTTAATATTCACAATGAAATTATGTAGTAACTACTTAAAAGCATTGAGCAGTGTACGGAGCGTTTGATTAGTCAATATGATTGGCAATATTGGATTGTAAATAACATTGCTTGTGTGCAGCCATAAGAGTCGCTACTGAGTCACAGATTACTGAATATGTTACCTGAGTGTACAAGTGTAGGAAATACTAGTTGGTTGCTGAACATTACCGCTTGCACCTTCATTACAATACAAATACTGACCTGTGACTTCGTTTAGTGCATTTGAATAATGTACATACAGGTTTGCTCTCACAGACTAGTATATTTAACAAGTCATTGACTGCGTTGGCTGAATAGAGTTGTCAAATTGAGTTCAGTTTGATAAAAATATAAGTATGAACAGGTGGAATATAACTTCAAAAGTGGACTTATGATCTGGCTTTCCCATCCCTCGTCGTTACTTTGCTTACTCTCCTAGCTGGGGGTGCACTATTTTGATCAGCATAAGATGTATTCCGGTAGGTCATTTTCTTTGAAATCTATTACTTAGCACTTACAATTACAAAGCCAATTCTGTACATTGAAGATATGAATGAATTACTAAGGTCCGGTTTCTCCGTTACAAACGCGATCAGTTCAAGCTGAACCCAGTTCAAGTACATAACTGAGTTCAGATCTACAATTTGTATATCATCAACATAAACAGACCGCAGTTAGAGCCTAAGCGAGTTCAAATTCTGACCACCGCGCCTTTTTTTTTTTAATATGTGTGGACATTTCACACAGCGCCATCTAGCCCCAAACTAAGCATAGCTTGTACTATGGGAACCAGATGACTAATACAATACTTAGATACTTTTTTGTTTGTAAATACATACATAGAATACAATATAACACCCAGACACCGAACAAACATCTATGTTCATCACACAAATGTTTGTCCTGGGTAGGAATCGAACCCACAGCCCTCAGTTCAGAAGGCAGGGGTACTACCAACTGAGCTATCGGGCCCTTAATTCGGAACAATTTTTTTAATAAACAAATAATTATGTTTCCAGAGGGTTCACATACTACAAGGTGACGAACTTAGACAACCGGATATCCAACGCCGATCAGCTCCTTACAACTGACATAGACAAATTCTGCGAAACGGTGGTCGATTTGTATGGCAATATCAGCAAACCGCTCTTGGATATCAGCATCTACCTTTACAGACTAACAGTTAATTTGGGCGCTTCTGTAAGTATTTTAAGTCTACCGCCTTTTTAGATTATGGAATGGAACGCCTTACCAGCGTCATTGTTTCCTGACAAATAGTACTCTGGGAGTTTTTAAGGCTAGAGTGAACTGGTATCTTCTAGGCAAACATGACCCATCGTCGACTGCGTCGTCACTTACCATAAGGTAATCAGGAAGACCGTAGTCTTTGAGCTTTCGTTTAAATCGTTGATAAAAAGAAATATTCAATAGGCATGATGACTACTATTAAAAATGAACACGTAAATATTACTTTCATAAAGAATATTAAAAATGAATGCAATAATTGAAAAAATAAGCAGTCGGTAAATAAATCACGGAGTAACAAGCTTTTAAAGTTTCTATAGGAGGCATCTCCTGTCCCTTTCTCGCGTCACATGCCAAAGAGATTGTATGAAAACCTACCACAGCTTAGTAATGAGGTACTATAACGATCTTCCTCTGACGTCACTGGCCGTTTGAGCTATCTCTTTCTATTTCGGTTTTTAAAATGCTTGTAACTTGGCCATTTTTTAAGATAATTAATTTTTGTTTTCACAAATGTTTATCTTTTTAGGAATATAATTTATTTATAAAAAAAACAATTTAGTCTTCATGCCTATTGCAGTCGTCTTAACGATTGCGATAGGATCTCCTGATCCATAACTATATAATACAGTCAATGGTATATTTCAACAACAAACATCATCAGCATATCATCAACAGCCTGAAGGCGTCCACTACTGAACATAGGCCTCCTCCATAAAATGCTACTTTGGGCGATTGTCATAGGGGTTATCATAATTACCACGGTGGCAGGTGGCTTAGTGATCGCATTAGAATATAATAAAGGCCGAGTAGAATGCTGCTGAATGCTGTCGATCAGGAAAAAAATGTTCTTGAGTAGCGACCACCGGAAGATGCAGCGTTGGCCGGCCCCCGCTAGGTGGATCGACTATCTAGTATAAGCCGCGGGAGCCGATGGATGCAGCAAGCAGCCGTTCAAAGTGGCTCTCTCTATGGGAGAGGCCTATGTTCAGCAGTGGACGTCATCAGGCTGGTGATGATGATATATATCTTTTTTAATAAAAAATATTTGACTTAATAGGTACGAGGTTGGACCAAAGCAGTTCGTTTACAAATAACTAATACCTATATCTACGTATTATCATGGGGTCCCATCAGGTACAAACGAAAAATAACCCGAACTTGAAAAAAATGTAGTAATCCTGTCTAGAGAGTTACTAGTTAATGTACAATGTATTCAATTGGCACAACACTTCGCCAACACGCAGTAAATGTCGCTTGATAATCTTGCGTTATGCAGAAATAAAATAATTCGTAAAATAGCCCGCGTTATTCCATTGTATGGGATGAGGCATCTGTACTGTAGGTATTATATTATCTGGGCTATTATTCATTTCAAACTGCGATAAAATCTGCTACCCTTTATTATCATGTTTGTGACGTTGTTTGGAGCCCTAACTTCTTAATGAGCAATAATTAAAAAGTAATGGTTTATTTTAATGAGAATTGTTTTACAACGGTTACAAGACCGTAGGTTTTTGTAATATGGAGGTGTTCGCGCCTCCTTGCATCATAGAAAAAACTCCTTCTACAATAAAAAGAGGAAACAAAAAGTCAGGAAAAACCCAGAGAATCCAACTAATCTACTGACAATTCTAATATTATGTAAAATTATCTAAAATACTAATTCAAAACCCATTATTTGTTCCTGTGGGAACAGTAGGTTTAGCATTTGACCACGGTCTCACCTGATGGTATGTGACGACGCGGTCGACGATGGAGCATGCTTGCCTAGAAGATACCTGTCACTCTTGACTTAAAGAGACCTACCCAAACATGACTGTAACCTTGTATTATTTATTTTCAGACACCGGGTATCATGATGGCATACCTGTTTGTCTCGGGATTGTTCTTGACATATCTTAGAAAGCCTACAGGTTAGTAATACATTAACGATTTTAACAGGTTCGTAGTTATAAGCATAGCGTCTTTAGCGAAGACTGGGAGATCATAATACACTCTAGGTACAGAAAGAGAAGGGAGATAAGCGTGTACTAAATCGGAAACCAAGTAATGTTATTATTCCTTTCGCATTATCAATATACATATAATAAAACAGTAACTGGGCTAAATCTGTACATTGAATATTATTGCAAAATTTTGACTGCAGTATGCTTCTTAATCGATATATAAATAGAAACAATTTTTTTTTGAATTTTTGTCTGTCTGTCTGTCCCTTTAAACACGCATCACGCTGCAACCACTGAACGAATTTTGCTGAAATTTGGTAACTTAAGGATACTTTTTGTTTTCTAAATGGCTCGCACTGAGCCCAAGCAATAAGGATGTAATTTTTATTCAAGATTTTTTGTTCGCATATTATTATTATATTTGGATATTATTTGGAGATTATTATTTAATTTAAAAAAAAAACAAAAACAAAAAAAAAATATACTCACCCTGTCGAAGGGAAGATAAAAGAAAAAGGTAAAAAAGTAGGGGAAAAGTATGAATGGATGGGATGTTTTTACCTTTCCCTTCTCTCTTACCCATACACAGGGTTAGGACTTAAAACTAATTAACCCGTGCAAAGCGAAGCCGGGGCGGGTCGGCTAGTCTTATAATACATCTACTAATGGGTGCTGGTTTTCTTGACTGCCGATACTTAGTAGATAAAAAAAGCGGTTGTATGCTATTTTCGGAGTGTCCGATTCTGTTTTTTGTTTTATTTCTGGCTCCATATATTTTATAAAATGCTTAGTTGACTTGAGCACATATTCACAACTTTAGTGTAAACTTCAGTACATAATACGTAAACGAATGACGTGCGAGCTATTCTTTCGCCTGAAGTTAAGCGTCACGGCTGATCATAAGACTACAGTATTACTCGGAACTACTGTCTTGTTATTTTAATTAAATTAATAATATTCCTCAAAAACTAACAGTGGTGAAAACAAAAAATTAATATTTAGTTTTACGCAAGTTTTACGTTTCACCCAGGACTTAATCGCGGTAAAACATTATTTATTTACCTCAACGTTTTGGCCAAGTTTCATTGGCCGTGGTCATGAGAAGATATCTCATAGAATCACAAAGATACAAGCTTTACAAAGTTTAAAATACAAAAATAGAAAGAGACAGCTCAACCATGTAGTGAAGTCAGTTCTTGGTCATTCATAGTACCTCATTACTAAGCTGTGGTAGCTTACATTACAATCATTACATATATCACGTACATCTCTTTCACAATCCAGAGATTGTCACAAACGCGTGTTTTCATAGTAAGTAACTGGGAGGAAGTTCTGTTTTGCGAGAAAGGGACAGGCGTTACCCCCTCCAGAAACTTTACAAGCTTATTACCCCGTGATTCATTTACCAATTTTACTTAATCGATTATATTCCATTAATTTTTAACCTAGTTTACTAAAATAATATATTTATAATTGTTCTTTTGTAATGCCAGGCATGTGGCCTATTGTCATTTTAAATTACAGAAATTTGTTCAAAAGAGTAGCAACCTCTTGTGATATAAAAATACTTACATTGTCATGATGCTGAACACCTTGAGTCAAACTACGTCATATACAAATTAATTAACATTATAATGAGTCCCAGATGGCACGCCGATTATTTGTAGGTACACATAAATACGAATAATTTCACCTGAATTTCCATATGTACTGGCTCCTGATACGAGAGGTCATTGTTTTTGCCCCATGCATAACTTTTGTTCAAGTTCGACGCGACTTTGATCCCATTTCAGTACACAAACGAGGGGAAGACTGGGACCTTGATAACCCACAAGATGTGAGAGCCTCGCTTGACATCCATATTAAAAAA
This sequence comes from Ennomos erosarius, assembly GCA_963580505.1. NCBI lineage: Eukaryota > Metazoa > Arthropoda > Insecta > Lepidoptera > Geometridae > Ennomos > Ennomos erosarius. Next base: position 3,075,914 of record OY756983.1, on the reverse strand, counting down.
AAAACCACTAACCTAGCTCTGCGCATAGTAACCCTATAAAGCACAACCTAATCCACGAGAGAGCTAGAGATATAAAATTGCACGTGAAATCACTACGAGAGCTAACAAAATACTAAAATAAATAAACGAACTCATTTCTAAACAAAGGACGATGAAATCGTTTAAGGAATTCGGTCAAGGACGAAGTTCAACTTCACCCAGTGCGCTAGGGCTGTCGACACGTTCGGGTAATACTATAACGTAAACTTTACATGGCATTTTTTCAGTGAAAATCTATTAATTTAGAAAAGTCGTCTAAGAAACGTCGTCTACCTTGGTGAGCAGATATACCCCCTTTCGGAATAATATACCGATTCAAGTTCAAGCTGTATATTAAGACTAACTGGGCCTTTTTCGCATTTTCTGGGAAGAAAAATATCCACCGCGGCCAGCGTTCCACTCGTAACTGTTCTCATTATAAACGTAGAAGCAAATCGCTTTGTTCGCACATAGCTTCATATTTTACAGTTCAGAGTGGGACTGCAACTGTTTTGGGTGACGCTAAATATCAGGCGAACGACAAGTTTGTCACGTCTTTCGTTAACATTAAAAAAAACATGTGGGATGTTAATCCTGTAATGATTTTCAATTTTATTATAATTCCAGCCAAAATGACTGTTCAGGAGCAGAAATTAGAAGGTGAATTCAGATACGTGAACTCGAGGCTTATAACTAACTCTGAAGAGATTGCTTTCTACCAAGTAAGTAACTATTTATACAATAAAAACTCTCAACCCCCTCAACTCAACAAACAACCCAACAACTCAACTCACCTCCATGCCCTCAACTCTCTCTTTGTATCTCGAATACTTTTAAATTTTATCAAAATTGGTTCTGCCGATTTGATAAAAAATTTGGGAGTGAAAATGGCAATGGGCAGGTCATATCGCTCGCAGAACTGACAACTGATGGGGAAGAAAGGTTCTTGAGTAACGACCACAAACAGGAAGGCGCAGCTTAGGCCGACCCCCCACTAGGTGGACTGACGATCTGGTGAACACTGCGGGGAGCCGATGGATGTAGGAGGCGGGGAGCCGCTCAAAGTGGGATACAGCAGTGCACGGTCTCAGGCTGTTGATGATGATGAATGATGTAGATTGTAACAAATCTAGTAACTGCAAAAGCAAAACTAAATGTGCAGCTCTAATTGGCTATACAACGTACTGCTGTGATTGGTCAACTAGATGGTTGCAAATTGTAATTTCTCAGCTATGATTGGCAGAATCTTACATTTAAACTATCATTTTGTGAAGACAGTAGAGAAGTAAGCAAGTATGAAGATAGTAACATAAAACGGGGAAAGAAATTTTTGTCTACCGTCCGTGCTAATCCTGCAGTATCCATCCGTGATGTCGTAATGATGACGTTATTCCAGGGTAACCATAGAGAACAGCTGACGATCCTGGCCAGCTTCTATAAGCTGACGCGGCATCTGAGGAACTTCCTCAACTTCAGGGTCGGAATGGGATTCATTGACAACATCATTGCTAAATGTAAGTGAAATCAGTGGGGTGATTACGTAACTTTGACAGCAATGCAACAGGAGAAATTTCATTCCGAATATGAAAATTTTCATAGTAACTATGCACATAAGCTGCGTATTGAAACTGTCAAATCCATACATCTTTGTGTTTCTATTGGTTGCAATCAAGTTACATAATCGCCTAGCAGATCACAATATTACACAGTATCCCACAGAGCACGAAATGCTATCTGGGTGTGAAGCGTCAATTTTTTTCTGCTCTGTGCTGTGTCCGGTTAACAGCAGCCCTTCAGGCGATGAAGTTAAATCTACACATCATCCCCATATTATGTGTATCTACTGGGTGTAATTGAATTCATTAGCATCCTTTGAAACTAAGTACCTACTCCTGATACCGGTTACGTCTGGACCGAAATTTTTGAATTCTAACACATTGGTTTAGTAATAATAATAACTCCAAAAAATGGAATAACTTACTTAATCAAATGCTACAATACAAAACTTAGTTAAAATAATGTAGTACTGTTTTTAATTAGTACATACAAGGTATAAAAACGTTTAAACGTATCAAAATCATCCGTGCCAACTGCGTTAGGCGCCGCGGCAATCTTCATAATTTTCAATAAAAAAAAAATATTTTCATTTACATACTTTACTCTTTAATAATCATCTAGAAATGATGCACTATCATGGGCTCAATTTATGCTAATAAATTAAACTACAGCCTGTATATTAGAGCTACATATTTCTAAATGAGTACAACACTCGTCGTTCATCTCAAAAAAGCCAGATAGTTGCTATTTTATTATGGTGCACGCTCATTTTTAATTAAATTTATTTAATTTGGTTATTTGGTGCCACCGCGCGTACTGCCTTATACCGCTCGGTGAACTCCCTGGTGGCCGCTGTGCGAGACTGGGACCAGAGCCCACTACACCGAATGTGGCAATCATACCATGCACCCATTACCTAAGATACGCAGGTGTCCTAGGCTAGTTTTTAGAAATTTGTTAGTTTTATTAGTTTTAGTTTGTATTAGAGTAGGTACCTACGTTTGGTTTGGATTTTTATCTGGAAATAAACTCTTTCATTTCATTTCATTTATTATGGTTTGGGTTGAGATCAGCCGACGATCAAGCAACCAATAAACGTGCAGTATGACACGAATTTGACAAACATACGATGAGAACCCGGGGAAAGGTTTGCTTAGCTAAGTTGTATTTTAATAGACTTTAGTGCAAACTCATGCCAAGTGCTTATTCTTATTCTTATTCAATATGGGGGCGCTAAGTCCTGCACTGACGTCCCGCTAGGGGTGTATTGTGCACTTCCCCCTGCCAGCATCTAACCGAGCCACCCCAACTCCTTAAAATAACGGAGTGTGGCTCTAGGCTGCTGGCACAACTGCTCCAGTGGCACTGATGATGGGTGTTGGAGTAATGACGATGAGACATTCGTAATGTCCTGAGTAGACTGTTGTGTGTCTACTCGTGTTAACATTCCTGATGTGTATCTGGCTTCCTCTGTAGCTGTGCAGTATCTCAGTACGTGTTCCACAGTCTCGTCTTCTTTCAGGCACCCTCTGCATAGGGGGCTATCCGTGGCCCCAGTCTTATGCAGATGATAGTTTAAATTGCAGTGGCCAGTGATGAGGCCAACTATAAGCCTAAGATCCTGCCGTTGCAACTTTAGCAAGTCATTAGTGATCTTTCTATCAATGGTTGGAAACACGGCCTTAGCCTGTCTACAGTCCGTTTTCTTGTCCCAGATTTTCTGCTGCTCTTTTTCAGTGTGCCGACGTAGTGAGTCCCGCACTTCCATCGCTGATGGTTTGCAGAGTCCTCCCACGTCAGCATGAACTTCTTTCTTGGTTCCCTCTTTGGCAAGAAAATCTGCCCTAAGGTTACCTGGGCATGAGCCAAGTGCTGTCTTAAAAAGATTTGATTGGTTACAGATGTCGCCATAACTGTCGGATTCTACGCAGTGTCGAGGCCTTTCTTCGCAGAGCACCACAATCTACTCACAACCGGCTCTGAAAACGATAGGTTTAAGGTAGGATCGACTGAACACATTTAAAATTGCTATGCTGGGCTATGGAGAGAGCTATGCTCAGTGTTTCCCCGCGAAATAAGATCCGGACCAAGGAGATCCGCAGGACTGAGTGACCGATATAGCTCTTAGTGTTAGCAAGTTGAAATGGCAATGGGCAGGCCACATCGCTCGCAGAACTGACAACCGATGGGGAAGAAAGGTTCTCGAGTTCACCACCACCACCACGAACCAGGTTGGTTTTACCCGCAATCTACCAGATTCTCCTCAAGACCACTTAATTTTCTAGAGTAAAAAAATGACCCATGCTGATCATACTATTTTAGATTTAGAATCATCATTATCATCAGCCAGAAGACATCTACTGCTGAAAATAGCTCTCAACAAAGTTCGTTGTGCGACTTACGTTTGCTTAAACTTTATGGATTTTGCTTATAAAGTTTTTAATCAATGCCCTATCCCGCTGTTTCCGCTAAAGATACTTATGCTGATCTCAGGTAACTTTTAGATGTGCAACATTTTCATATTAACGAGAATATGATAGTAAATTTGCAATACATATTTACTGTCTAGCATGCCTTTGTTCGCATCGTCACTTCCCATCAGGTGAGAGTGTCGGCGAATCCGAGATAGACCGATATAAATAAAGCTTTTTTTCTAATGCCCATTAGTTGGACAGCTCCTAAGTTTGCACTTATCCCTCTGTGACTTAAAACGCATTTGGGTTTTTCATACATAGATAAATGCAAGCTTTAGTACAGACGGCTGTAAGGCTGTATATTACTTTACTCAAAAATGCTCGTAAATTGGCCATTATTTAGACAACCCTCCTTGAGAAAAGTAGGCGTTCCTTTGCTACTCGAAAAGGCGCTCGCGTTATAATGAGTATGGCACTATACAAGCCTTGGCCCGCAATGACTGCCCTGCCGACCACTCTATGATGGCCTCGAGCTTGGCGTAGCTCCGCCCCAGCCATCAAGCTTGGTCGTTATTGCAACCTTTGCTGTCTGCGCTATAAAGGCCGCTACCTTCGGTCTCAGTTTTTATTCCAGGGCCATTATTCCGTATCGATTCCTTACTTCGAAACCACGCGAATTCCTTGTCTTACATAAGAAATCTGCGAAACTGTATTCTCTATGAAACGAAAACAAAACCGCGCGAAATGAATTTGGAATTGGCGCGATTTGAACTGTCAAAAATCGCATGTTTTGCCGAGACGCGTTCCGAAACATCAACATATCAAAAGATATGACCACTTATGTCAATATATTTTATTCAAAGTAAAGATAACTTTAATGTAAAGTGAAGGTATATCTGACGCTGTGACACGATTTGAACAAGACACGATAACGACGTGGTTACGTATCGTGTGGAATCTGTGTTTCCATAGAGAATAACCACCCAGCTTGTCCATCGCGGGCTGCAATGCTGACCGCGCTGCGATGGCCTGGACCTGCGCCACACCTCGCCCGCGTCCATCATTAATCGCGGCCAGAAATGCATTCATTACAAGCCGCGGCAGTAATGTACTATAACAGTCGATTTATGTCCCCAGCACTACTATACCTACGGTAGAATGCTAGTTAAAATGGCGGAAGGCATCGGTCGGCTCGTGCTGTCCGGGCGCGAGCTCAGCAAGCTGGCCGGGCTCACGGCGCGCGTCACGCAGCTGCGGACCGTACTCGATGACGTCAACCGCGGGAACTACACGCGGACTATGGTCGATAGGCCGCATGGGAACGGGAACGGTGAGTCGGGGACTAATTGGGACTATACGGTGATCGCAAAACTCAAAAATCGTTATTAAATTGTGATCCGAGATATAAAAACACACACAAATGCTAGATGTGTCTAATACACACAAATGCAAGAACAAAACACTGGCAATAACACAAAAGAAACGCGATGCTAGAATATACATAGTGTAAAAAACAAAACAAACACGAAACAAATTTGACGCAATACCTATTTGAGCTGCAATAAAACACGGTGAAAACAAATGACACGTGATCAATTATTACTCGTAGTATGGAAATAACACGCTTATAACAAAATAACAATTAAAGCCCGGCTTGCGCTCATGATAAATTCCGTCGAATAACTCGCATACTGCTTGAGGATGGCATCTTTATTGCCCGAACACCCGGTCGAGTTATTAGACGGAATTTGTCGTGAGTGCAAGCTTTAGAGGTTCAGTTGTTATTATGAGTTCTACTCACGCTACCTTGTAACATATTGCGCTTAAAACAAATGAAGCTCAGATCATCTATCTTCAATAGTGACAAAACATGACCAGCCACTCTATTAGCATGTAATACTAGGTGGTAGGACTTTTCTGCAAAGTTCGTCTAGGTAGGTACCACCGCTTTGCCAGTTATTCTGCCGCCAAGCAGTAGTGTGCAAGCACTACTGTGTTCCGGTTTGAAGGGCATTGTAGCTAGTGAAATTACTGGGCAAATGAGACTATGACCTGATTACACAGTGTAGTAATCTGATTACTAGACTGTGTGATGTCTCAGGATGACATGCGCAGTGCAGTGTCACGCGAAACTTTATTATTTTAATGTTCCGAGTGACACTGCAACTGTTATGGGCGGTCGTATTGCTTAACATCAGGTGAACGACAAGCTCGTCACGTCATTCATTCTCATAAAAAAAAAATAAGGATGGCATTAGCCGGCTCCTACTGACAATAGTCCTACACACATGGCATAAAATGATTATTTTATATCACAACTAATGTATAAACTCTATTCAACAAAACCACGAATAGAGCAATAATTACAAGACATAAGTTTCCAACGATAGTTTGGGAGTAATTTCCATAATAAAACCTATCCCGTTATTCTACTTAGCTCTTTTTATTCCTATAATAATTATCTGCTATTTACTTAGGAATATATCTATTTATTTTTATTGATATAAGTATAATATGTAATATGTATACTTATATGTATTACGTTTATGCAGTTTTTTTTTTATTATGATGTTTATTGTATATTATTGTATGGTATATGTACGTTTATGAACAGCTTTTTGGGGAAACCACCGTTCATATATTTTTGCGTTATTCCTTTCCATGCACGGTTATCTGGAAGAGATCGCTTTCAGCGATAAGACCGCCAATTGTAACACTTCCGTTAAATTTGTACTTTTGTTTATAATTTGTGTGTTTTAATAAAGAGTTTATCTATCTATCTATCTATCTATCCCTATGATAAGCGCCTCAATTGGCGTTCTATGGAATAGATCTACATTCAGCAGTGGGTGTCTTCCAGCTGATGATATAAAAGTGTAACTGACACCTTCGAACCATTACTTGCCTTCTTTAATCTATATTGTCAATTTTCTCTGTCTTTAGGCCACCAAGCCGCGTTGACTCCCGGCGCTGGCCGCATAGTGTACCAAGACAAGATCATCAAGTTCGACAAGGTACCACTTGTGACGCCCAATGGAGACGTACTTATACAGGAGCTAAGCTTTGAAGTCAAGTAAGTCGTATTGTTAAACATTTCAAACACAAAAACTTGCTTTTTGACCTGAAGTTCAACTCCATAAAAAATTAATTGCTAATTATTGGCCCCGTTTTATGACATTGCTATTTCTATATATTAATATGTTTTGGCTTCTCATTTAATAAGGTCTGAAATGAAACAACGTAGTGTAGTGAAATAATAATATAGTGTAATCAACCGTTGAAACTTATCCGAGGAAACTGGACACCCGTTGTATTGTATCATTTGTGCCATCCTGTTCTACTCTTTGTAATTCGTATGACTTTGTCTCGTTTTGTTACATCGCCCCCTGCCCGCGCAAGAGAGGCGTGTTTGTAAGAGGGATAGGCTTGCGTCCTGCTATTAAAAATTAGCAAATTAATATTATTTTAATATAGTAGGTTAAAGTTTAATGCAATAATTGAAAAAATTAGTAAAATCGGTAAATACATCACGGAGTAATAAGCTTTTAAAGTTTCATCGCCTGTCCCTTTCTCGCAGAACAGAGCATCCCCACAGCTAATATGTATATGACGTCACATGCCAAAGAGATTGTATGTAAATCTGCCACAGCTTAGTAATGAGGTACTATGAAGGTGGAAGAAGTGACGTCACCGCGCGTTTGAACTGTCTCATTCTATTCCTGTATTTTAAAATGCTTGTAACTTTGTGATTTTTTGCGGCTCACGGCTGGTCATTTTTTTAGGAATATTATTAATTTATGCAATTAAAAATAGCAGGACACAAGCCTATTATGTTCACGAGCTATCAACGGGCTTTATAATCTTTGACAGTAAACGTCTTTTGGCATTTGATATGTGATGTGAAACAAACATGCGCACAATTTCCCACTGGTTCATTCTCCACAGGTCTGGTATAAATGTGCTAGTCTGTGGTCCCAACGGTTGTGGCAAGTCGTCTCTATTCCGTCAACTCGGTGAACTGTGGCCCATATTTGGGGGCACTCTCACCAAGCCGCCTAAAGGGAAGCTGTTCTACGTGCCACAGAGGCCTTATATGACGTTGGGCACTTTGAGGGATCAGGTGAGATGCTGTTTTTTTTTGTAATTAATGACGTTTATTGACCGAGTGGGCGCGAAGTTTCAGCTTTTCGGCAGTTCTCTACGACTGATTCTCGTCAAATTTTGTGAGCAGTTACGATAATGATATGGATTTTCTTTTACGATTCAGTGTTTGGAATTTTTTGAAAATTCGTGAGCCTCGGGGTTGAAAATGTAAAAAAAAAATTATCAGCTTTAAGCTATGCAAAGATAGATTTGCAAGGTCTACAGGTTACAGAGCCACTATTCTATTGTAAGTTTAGTATGTGTTGAAGTATGTTTTGTAGCTCTCAAAATTAGCAAGTTGAAATGACATTGGGCAGGCCACATCGCTTGTAGAAGTCACAATCGATAGGGAAGAAATGGTTCTCGAGTGGTGACCACGAACCGGAATACGCAGTGTAGGCCCCGCGCTAGGTGACCGACGATCTGGTGAAAACTGCGAGGAGATAATGGATGCAGGATGCAAGCAGCCGCTCAAAGTGGCGCTCTGTGAGGGAGGCCTATGTTCAGCAGTGGATGTCTTCAGGCTGTTGATGATGATGTATTTAGTTAGCTCTCTGTTATCTGAATGAGGTTCTCATAGTACTTATCTATTCATTTTCACACCATAACTTTGCTTAGTTTGGTAGATTTGTCCAAATTTTCAGTAGGAATAAAATGTCCTCAGGTGATCTACCCGCAAACCCGCGAAGAGATGGTCCGTCGCAGACGAACGGACGAAGAGTTGGCGAACTTCCTCGACATCGTTCAGCTCGGCTACCTCACGGGGAGGGAGGGCAGCTGGGACGCTGTGGAGGACTGGATGGATGTACTCTCGGGAGGAGAGAAACAGAGGATCGCTGTAAGTATACTGACTAGATAGGAGATGGGTATAATCACTGTAAGAATAGCGATGGGCTAAAAGAGAATGCTCTCAGGATTAGCAAGTTGACATGGCAATGGGCAGGCCATATTGCTTGTAGAACTGACAACCGATGGGGAAGAAAGGTTCTCGAGAGGACCATGGAAAGCGCGGCGTAGGCCCCCCGTAGCCGATGGATGCAGGAGGCGAGCAGCCGCTCCAAGTGGCGCTCCCTGGGAGAGGCCTATGTTCAGCAGCGGACGTCTTCAGGCTGTTAATAATGATGATGATGCAAGGAGAATGGCGAAAAGAGAGTGGAAAGAGTCGGCCAAGGAATGGAATGCTCGTCCAGCAGCAGTATTTCCTCCTGGATATAACCTGGGTCTTTTCAAGTCAAGAGTGGGCATCTCATGGGCAAACGTGCTCCACCTTAGACCCCTTCGTCACTTACCATCAGACACTATTTCATAAAAATACAAATCATAATAAACCTACAATTGTCAGTCAAAAGTCAAATGTCAAAAGTACTATGCGTAACTGATGATTGTCAGTCAAAACTGACAATTGTAGGTTTATTATGATTTTTCTTTTTATGAAATAGGGGCCGGGTGAAACGTATGCACAAAAAAAGAGTATCGCTGTGAAGTAACAATGTATCGCTGTGAGGTCGGTACAAGATTTTTTATGATGAAACAGGCCTTAGTGTGGCCGTGTGCGGTACGGAAAGGATCGTGCTAGACGGTGTCATTTTACAAGACTATCTTGAATTTTAAATGAGGTCACAAACACGTACGGTTTTATTTTTAGACTAATTTTTTTATTAAGAATTATACAGGGTTACAGGAAAAATTGTGCTAGATCCGCTAAGGGCGTGGAGTTCCCACCATTTCTAATTTATTTCACTATGAAACACCCTAGCCTAAACTTATAATATTATTTTTAGATATCCGTTAGAAAAAAATACAGATTCAAATATTTTTTTATTTCTTAACTTTCACTTGTCTACTATAGTCTATTAAATATTATATTATGTACTATTTTATTGATTGACGTCCCAAAGCATCTTATTGCACATGTAAAAATGCAATAATAATAATAATAAGACACACAAAATATTAAAAAAAAAAAAATTAAAAGTCGAATATTTCGAAAAGGGTTAAGTTTAGGCTAGGGTGTTTCATTGTGAAATAAGTCAGAAATGATGGGTACTCCACGTCCTTAACGGATCTAGCACGATTTTTCCTGTAACCCTGTATATATAGGTCAGTCTCTGTAAATATTCCGAGTATGCAAATCAACATTCAGTATATCTATGAAATTGCGTTATAGATGGCGCGACTTTTCTACCACGAGCCGCAATTCGCCATATTGGATGAATGCACGAGCGCCGTCTCAGTTGACGTTGAAGGCCAGATGTACCAATACTGCAGAGAGGTAACTAACTAAAAAAGGAAAAAAACTAATAGATTAATAAAAACAACAGTTGTTTTTAATGCTTGGTACTTTCTTTTACATATTTTGTTGTAAAATTACTTTACAGGATGTAATTCAATTGATTAGCATAAATTGAGCCCATGACAGTACATCATTTATATATGATTATTAAAGAGTAAAAAGTGAAAATGATTTTCATTTTCACTTTTTACTTTTGATTTTTATTGAAAATTATGAAGATTGCAGCGGCGCCTAACGCAGTTGTCACGGATGATTTTGATACATTTAAACGTTTTTATACCTTGTGTGCACCAATTAGAAACAGTTCTTCATTATTTTATTTAAATCTTGTATTGTAGCATTTAATTAAGAAAGTTAATCCATTTTTTGGAGTTATTATTATTACCAAACCAATGTGTTAGAATTCAAAAATGTTGGTCCACACGTGACCGGTATCAGGAGTAGGTACCTAGTTTTAAAGGATGCTACTGAATTCAATTACACCCAGTATAGAGAACTCATTACAATATATCAAAAAACAATGTTGACTTGACGAATTAGGGATGTACATAAATACATCGACATATCGATGCTTTTCATGGTTTTTTTTCAAAGTAATAGTTTGTTGATTGAAAGTCGTGATTATTGATTAATTTAGTCCTCTAACTATGACTATGACTTTTAAGTTTTATTCTATAATCGACTAGTTCAGTTTATCAGACTAATTCCATGTTTTCATACAATTTATTTTCATACAATGTGTTACTTACGTAATCAATAGTAGTAATTATTAAACTAAATAAGTTATTTGTAGTCCCTTACCTAGGCTTACTTTGGCCCTCTTACAAATAAAAACTCGTAGAACTGACAACCGATGGGGAAGAAAGGTTCTTGAGTGGCGACCACGAACTGGAAGACGCAGCGTAGGCCAGCCCCCCACTAGGTGGACCGACGACCTGGTGAAAGCCGCGGGGAGCCGATGGATGCAGGAGGCGAGCAGCCGCTCTAAGTGGCGCTCCCTGGGGGAGGCCTATGTTCAGCAGTGGACGTCTTCAGGCTGTTCATGATGATATGATGATGACAAGTCAAATCCTATGATGGCATTGCGCTCTTGAGTGGAGGATACATTTTAGCATTATTTTCTTATTCATTATTTTCATTTAAAACATTTTGATTTTTTTTCCCAAACTTGGTTATAGTAAAATGAAATCTTCCCACAGATGGGCATATCATTGTTCACGGTATCCCACCGGAAGTCGCTATGGAAGCACCACGACCACTACCTACAAATGGACGGCCGAGGCGGCTACGTATTCGAAGAGATCAACAACGAAACCCAGGAGTTCGGATCTTGATCTGATCCAAAATAATAGAAACCTACTAGACATTGTGCGGACAGATGCCTGGTACTTGCGGGGGTTTACAATCCTCCTTGGTTTTGCAACAGGACGTAACGAGCTGGTCGTTCGCCTGATGCTAAGCGTCACGGCCCATAACAGTTGCAGTATCATTCGGAACTGTAAAATATAAAGTTAAGTAGATATGTCTGAAGATAGGAAATAGGTAAATTGTGACGTCACTTCGTACCTTTTGTAAGACACGACCAACTTTTATAGTTTAGCGCCAACAGGATTGAGGTAAGAGTAGGTATAACTCGGACGGTAAGGTGGATAACTTATTTATAAAAACAATTTCAAACTTGTTCTGAAGTTTTAAATTGTAATTTATAAGTACAAGTAGACCATTTCAAACTTAAGTTCTTACTTAAGTTTTGCAAGATGAGCGAAAATTTTAATTGTAACGTTAACGTTATATCGGTCCTTTTCCATTTCAGTGCATTAGATAAAGATAACGACACTATAAAAACTTCAGTAAGTTAAAATGTCTCGATGAAAACCAGTAACGGAATATCGCAATAAGCCACCTTATTTTACTAGTTAGCATAAAAATAACTAATTTTGTGATAATTATAATAAAATTATGATTTAAAATTAGGCCTAATTTTATCCAAAATATTTCGAAAAATTGTTTGATATATTTTTCTGTCATAAAGAACTTCGTTTGGCGTTAACGCCACTCGCCACGATAACTCAAAACAAGCTCAAAAGAAATGGGAAGGACATTAGCTAGACATTAAATGCGAAAAAGTTTTATGAAGGTAATGTAATTCCAATACATTTCCAGTTATCGTTTGACGTTAACGCTAATGGAAAGGAATCCTTGCTAGACTCCCTGGGTTTTTAGATTTATCTCTTACCTAATTTGCACATGTTGCAAATTCAACTTTCGTATGGGAATAAATTTGAATATTAGTAGCCAAATAATATCGTAAATTACAAGAACTGTATTCATAGACAATTTATGCTATTTTATGGATGACCATGAACATAGTGATTTTTTAATAAATGTTAATTTATTTATACTAATAATGTGATGTCTTAAACTATGTTATTCAATTATATTGTTGTTTGTGGTAAGACCACAATATTTTAATTTTATTATAACATGAACTCCTGTCTCGGGTCTTCCATAAATCCCCTTCGGTAATTCCCTACGATGGGGATTTTCGGAATTTTTGTCCAGGTGCTCCACGTGGAGGGGCTATTAAGGGTCAACTTGTTTCCCCTTACCGTACAATACTATAATATGTTTATTGATTTCATGTGATGTTTTTTTGTGATAGTTATTATAGTAAAATGACAAAACAAAACCTTTTCTATATTTACGATTTATTGAAATTTCTTTACACGTTACCGATCACAATTAATAGTTTGAATATTATGAATAATTTTAAATATAAATATGAATTATTGCATTTTAATCATTAACGATATATTGTTATTGTATTTTAGATACACTCTAATATTGTAAGTTTTCGATTGTATAAGTAAATTATATTTTGGAATAAATTACTTTGGGTTTTACCCCTCAACGATTTTATTGTTCTCCTAAGTAAGGTGTAGTGTACACTCGGTCATAATAAAATAATAATAAATGTAATATTTTTCAAAAAAGTCCAAACCTACACCAACACATTTTTATTGCACCAACTGAAGATTAAACTGGTAACCCCTGGTTTTATTACTCTGTGATAAGAAGAATTGTAGCTCTGTAGGTGATTTAATTTATTATCGGCGGCAGGTCCCACAGATCTACAAATGAGCACAGAAGATGAAACCAGAGGTTACAAACTTATTTTACAAAAATTACCAGCTTCAGTACTTGACTATGTCTGTAAGTTTTTTCAATTTGTAATTTTATATAGGTACCTACGTATCTCTAAGCTTATTAAATCATATATTTACTTATTTTCAATCAAAACTGAAAGATTCCTTCGCCAAACAAAGTAGCCTGTTTTTTGTAGTTGAAATATTGAGTTAAGGGCATAGATGAAATTATAAGAGGGAGCTTAGGTACGAAGCTCAATATGGACCGCTAGGTCTGCGTCTCGCTCGCATGCGTGTTGCGATCTCTCTTTCTCATGACAACGCACAAGCAGTGCCTTATTTTCTCTCTTCTATTTACATCTATGGATAAAGACTACTTAAAATGTAATTGTTTAGTTGAAAATCTTGTTATCCCGTAACTTTGCTGTGATAGTTATTAACTTTGTTGTAGGTACTTGCTATGTCGGGTGCTGGGTAAATAAACGGGTTGGGAATTATTGTGTTGTTTTGATTTATCTTAGCCCTATAACCGTTAAAAGTAACCTCTTATTAGGTTCTCAGTAGATCCACGATGGATCTAGTGAGACCTTTATATCTCATTGGATCTGATTTCAAATACATGACACAAAATGTATTTTTATTTTATTCTAAGGTTTTTTATTATTCTATATTTAAACACCACCCGTGTGGTAGGTATGCACACTGTTATCACATCATCATCAAAAGCCTGGGGACACACTGCTGAACTTAGGCTTCCCCCAGAGAGTGCCACTTTGAGCTGCTCGCCTCCTGCATCCATCGGCTCCGCGGTTTCGACCAGAACGTCAGTCCACTAATTGAAGAGCCGGCCACTCGTCCGGTGAAAGAAGTTTGATGCACACACTATTCATAAAATAACAGTACCTAGTTATTAATTAGATTAGGGAATAGTCCTCGCTCGCTCTCTCGACACCCAAATAAGCTTTAACTAAATGCCTGAAACGATTTTGATGAAATTTAACACAGAGATAGCTAACACTGCCGAGATTAACATTGATATATATCAGGCGCGAATCTACTATAGTGGGCAAGGTGGGCATGCCCACAACCCTAATTGGAGCGACAGGCTGATAAATAATAATTATGCCTGAAGAAATTCAAATTTAGGTTTGCATTGCACGCGTGGCCAGCATACAGGTACATGGCATATAATGGGCAAAGGGATAGCTGCCCTCTGCCAACATGTTTATAACCCGCGTGCCTAATAGGGAAGAGCAGCACCGCGTGCATTAGTATAATTATGTACTTCTTCCACTAAATGGATATACGTACTGACATCACAATCACGCCATACCGTAAAAATTGCAAAACATTTTGACCATAGACCATAAGTATGGAAAGGTAGGTGTTTATAATAACGTGTTTTTCGCTTCATTGTGCACAGATTCAGAAGTAGGAAGATACATTATTATCTCTACTGTGATTGTGTGCAGGATAAGGTAAACTATGATTGCGTTTTGTGGCGTATTGCTTATTATGCTTATCCAACTTTTTAGATAATTTTGAGTTCTTATTTTGAAGTTCCCGCTTAGCGGTTTTGTATTCCCTTTGGCTCCCGCACTGACTGGGTGGGTGAGCGTCGCATGACGTCATGTGACGTTTATAGCTCATTTGACATTAGCATTCCATTTCACGAAGACATTCAACTAGACAATGTGTCAATAAAAAGTAAAAAAAATAATGAAGTATTTATTTTGTAGTTTTCAATACCAAATCCAAAAAATTAGGTAAATAAATAACTTTTGACACGTTTGATGGCCCTAGATAATCGAAACATGTGAATAGGATCCAAAATGATCGATATCAAATGTGAAATGGAACGTAAAGACTAAGCGCTTCGCATCAGCTGTTGTAAAAAAAAATTAACGGGACATCGGAAATTGCAACTGGTCACACCGCGACGGCCACATCAAAAAACGGGGGGTCTGGCGTGACCCTGTTATTTCTATTCAGCAATAAAATAGCTGTGTAATCTAAGATAGTTCTTCTACAGTTCAAACAGTGTTCTATTGAGAAATTGGAGTGAATTTTATGTGCAAACCATGGAACGCGCTACAGGGACCGAAGTGTACGGGTGTGGCTCGTCCCAAACCACGGACATAACGCTGAACATACAAACGACCACGGGTGGTAATTTCTCTATCAGTTTGAACGGCCAAAATACAGTGGAGCACCTCAAAAAGATAGTTTCAAAAAAGTTGAAGGTGTCCAAGGATCGAATATGTCTGCTACACCGCGAAAGGTGAGTGCAAAGTTTCGGACGCCAAGCTTCTATTGTCAAACATATCACGGAAATATGTCGATACGATGACGCATCAGCGTTATTCGACTAGGTTTCTGACGTTGGTTTTATCTTCGCAGACAACTAAGGGACGGCACTCTGGATGATAACGGCTTGTTGGACGGATCTCGGGTCATACTCCTGCCGAGCGTCGAAACTGGCCTTCTGGTAAGAGTGCTATGATATTTCGAAATCTATTCTTTAACTCTTGATAATCACGTGTTTCACAACAATAAGACACTTATCAACGACCATTTTATCAATGATGATGTTATTGGCTAATTAGGAGTCATTGCTTTAACATTAGGTGTCATTACTATTTTCAGAGCCAGAGGCCTGAGAATTCGGTAATGCAAGCACTGGAATCCCTCAATGATTCGCAAGTTAATGATTTTTTGAGTGGGAAATCACCCCTAAACCTTACAATGCGGCTAGGAGACCACATGATGCTAATACAACTCCAGCTGTCAACTCTCAATGGGTCTTCAACTGGTTCTCGGTCCTTGCGCACAGCCACTCCTGAAAAATCTTCATTGCAGCAAACAAAGTGTGACTCCGGGGATACACCTAGCCCTCAGGATACAGCACAGAAATCCCCCGATAATGATGAATCCTCGACAGATAAATCTGATAAAGAATCCAGTAGAGCAGCACACATACTGGCAAAAAAAGACTTAGAGTTGATAAAGAATGCCTTTGAATTATACCGCTCATTTGCAGAAGAAAAAATGTTGTCTGAGGATGACGAAGAGAAAGAAGATTCTGCAGAAGCACCAAATTCAACCCATTCAGACCTAACAGAGACACCAGTAGAAAACGATCAGTCCCCTATCAAATCACTATCTAATTTGGTGTCAAGTCCAATAGACGCATCTGCTTCTGAAATGGAAAGGGAGGCAGCTCTTGTAAACACAGTGAAAAATAATTTAATAGAATTTTTCACTCAAAATAAATTAACTGATACTGCAATACCTTCCACAAGTGCCATGAGTGACAAACCATGTCCATCAATGTCTTCCCAAACCCCTGACAGCTCACTAAGTGATGACAGTGTAGACAACTTCACCGACCAGAGCTCATTCCTCGCAGAGAGCACCATAGACGAGTATCCCATGGAGAATCTGTTCAACAGTGCAGTGGACAAAGGCCTGTTTGAAGACCAAGACGAAACAATGATGGATCGGGAGATATCCAACTTGGCCACTACTAGTCACGGCAGCCAGGAGTCCAATGCAACTCTACCATCTTTCCAAAGTATAAATGAGCCTCTCAAAAATAAACGCTTCCAGTACTTACTGCATAAAACCTCAAAGTTTAAACATCCAATAGGGCAGAATAAGCAAAAAGCCTTTATGCAGTCTGTGGTCAACAAACACAAGAAGAGAATGCAAAGTCGCCAAGAAAACAATTCGGCACAACCCTCTACTTCAAGAACAGAACCATATATCACTAATTCCAGGAAGCTGATCTTGCAGCCTAGTAGCGGGCAAAATGAAGACAATGCAACTCCATCTACTTCCAAACAATGTCCATTCAGAGCTCCCGATGCACCTAAAAAGCCAGCCCGAGCTTACCCAATTCCCATAGTGGGCACGGATGCCTTGATAGAAGCTTCAAAGAATTTAACTCAGAAACTGAAGAAACTGTCAAAAGATGTGTTGACCAATAAAATTGATCTCAGAACTGCAGAGGAGTCTGTGCGCTCGAAGATTGGTTCCGGAGCTGTGATAGAGTCCATGAAGCACCATGGCAAAGGGATATATTCAGGAACCTTCTCGGGCACATTAAACCCGGCACTGCAAGACAGGTAAGTTTTTACATTTAATGAAATTCAAAACACTAAGTAAACATGTTTGCGGAACTGAAATAATGATAAGAGATTTCAAACATTCACTTTATAACAGTATTATCAATAGTGACTTGGGAAAGAAAAATATTATATGTTAAGGTTATGACTAACATAAATCAATATGATGAAGCAAAGGAGAAAATAAACACTAACATTATAAAGCACAGCATCCCTGACTATAACAAAATATATTTTGCATTTCAGATATGGACGACCAAAGAGGGATATTTCTACTATTATTCACATTCTGAACGACTTGCTCTGCGCCGCGCCTCCTATAAACCTGGCATCGGTAAATATACTTTGATCTGTATTATTCTAGTATTTTTTTAATTCAAAGGTGTTAATTTTTGGTGTAAGCAAGTTGTGTAAGTTTTATTCAAATCCGCTTGACTGTTTTGGTGTGAAAGTCGCTCAAACAGACATTGGTGTCTATTCTAATGTACGAATTCCTAAACTTAATCTACACACAGTTCTAAAACCATTGTAGTTCTTGTCATTTTGATCTGTGTGAAAGGGTTAAGCATGCCCAGCAGGGTCCATAATGAACAATTTAAGAAAATCTGCAAACAACATTGTGGAATGTCAATAAACTAAAACAAATCAAAACACCAGGGTGGTTATTCTCTATGGAATCACATCGTTATCGTGTCTTGTTCAAATCGTGTCACCGCGTCAGATATACCTTCACTTTACAGTAATCTTTATTTTGAATAAAATATATTGACATAAGTGGTCATATCTTTTGATGTGTTGATGTTTTGAAACGTGTCTCGGTAAAACATACGATTTTTGACAGTTCAAATCGCGCAAATTTCAAATTCATTTTGCGTGCGCGGTTTTGTTTTCGTTTCATAGAGAATACAGTTTCGCAGATTTCTTATGTAAGACAAGGAATTCGCGTGGTTTCGTAGTAAGGAATCGATACGGAATAATGGCCCTGAAGAGCTATCAAATTTAAAGTATCGTATTTTACACAGTAGAATCGACGCTATTGTTTCAGGTTTTTTATATAATTATGTCGATTGTTGGTAGTGGTGCCCTGCGATTTCACTCCCTATTTATCTACTCGTGTTTTCCTCGGGAATTCTTAATTTTCCAGTATAAAAAGTATCGTTTGTCGATCGCGATAACATACAAAGCGTGTGCTTCATTTTCAAGATTTATGATATACTAGCTGTGCCCCGTGGTTTCACCCGCGATCCTATAGGAATCATTCCCACTCATGGCATCAAAAGAAGCCTGTTTTAATCCAGGGTATAAGCTACCACTAACTCCGTAAAGAAAGACTGTCATACATGCACACTAGGCTTGGGCAAACTCGTTCACTTTGGTTCAGTAACTCCTTTCGTTCAGTGAAACCGAGTGAACGAGGCGATGTGCGAGTCTTTTCAAATCGTTTGGATTCACTGAACTGCGGAACGATTTTGTTGCAAGGAGTTAGAAGTTCCCGTAACTCCTTTCGTTCAGTAACTCCGTACGAACGAGACGATGTGCGAGTCTCTGAAAAAATAAATTTTCTTATTTTGTATTACAATTTATGTATATTTATGTATAGGTAATAAATTAGTTTCAACTTTAAAACAATGCCCGTAGTACACATTTAACAACGTTAGTTACTATGTTTTTAATAATAGATGTAAATGAACTTCAACTTACTCCGTGAAAATAATAGAGTCTGAAATTGACTGATGTGTCAAGAATGACGACTCGTTTAGAGAGTAAGCTATTTATGACCGGAAATACGTATGTGTGTGATTGAATTCGATATTTTATATTATATTATATATTTTATAATATATATATATATATATTATAATTTTACTCACGTAAAATATCGAATTCAATCTCATCCATTCTCAATCCGCTGCAAAGAGACTTCAAGGTTCAAAGTTCTCGATATGATCTGTGAACGAAATCACTCCTGGGACTGGGAGTTACATGCGGCCGAACGCAACTCCCAGTCCCGGCGCTCGCTCTAGTTCACGGAGTTAGAACCGGGAGCTGGGAACGACTGAACGAAAACAGTCCTTGGAGGCGAACGAGTTCTTTCGCTCACCACAACGGAGCAGTTCCTAGGAACGACTCGTTCCGGAGTTACACAAGTCTAATGCACACATACAAATTTTCCCATTTATAATGTGTGATTCGTGTATTGCTTGCTTTGCATAATCAAAAGATTAGTTTTAATGTAAAAAAAGATTTGCATTTTATTGTTTGACCTCAGGGCTTGTTGACTGGACTTACCTGGACTTATTAAATTAATATTACTGACTTAATTAATTTTACTTTCACGCGAAAATAACTTTGCGTGAAAGTCGATACAAACAAACAAACAAACAAACAAACAGACAAGATTTTACTTTTTAAATTTAGAGATAGGACTATAGACAGCCTGCAGTTTCACCCGTAACTTACCAGTGTCCCAATGAAACCACTTGTTTATTTATATTTGTTTGAAAAGCAACATAGCAAACATCAATTCTAGCTTGAGTAGGTAGATTATTTTTTTTATACAAAGTATGTAGTACCTAACCTAGGGATTTACTATGACTATATTTGTTTTAATTTCTCAATATTCCAACACATTTCACAAGTAACAGTTTACTAAAATCAGTTTTGATTTCAGAAGGATTCGAAGCACACTTGCACGAGTACTACAGAGGAATGCACCAAATGTGGGGGCAGCGGCCAGACGTCAACGTCCGAGTGCCAGTGCGCTCGCTTGGAGCCCCAGATCTGCCCCGAATGTCCCACACAATCTAACGACCTCTGCAAGAAATGCGAAACCGCCAAAGCACTAGCCCTCGAGAACTCCAAAACCAAGTGCAAATTGGAACAGCTTCGTCTGGTGATGCAACAGAAGAAGCAGCGGCGCGAGGCTCGCAAGCTAAAGACCTTGCCATACCCCACTGCTCCGCCTAAAACGATACCCTCACCTGAACAGCCTCCTATTCAGGAGGAGATCGAAACGGTCGCCTAGTTATTAACGCTTTCGATTGCAACGGTACCGCTATTTTGTCATGCTTTGGAAAAAAATCAGCGGTCACTTCACCGTCCCAGTCATCTGATTTATGTATTTCCCTGTTATATGGGGTGAAAATTTAACAGGGCCATTATTCTGTATCGATTTCTTACTTCGAAACCACGCGGTGGTAATAAGGTTTCCCGAACAAAGGTAATTTTCATAATTTCACCAATCTGTTTTTGTTTTGGTGGTGCTTTGGGAATTGTAACTGTGGCTTTGTCACTTTCGAACCTCAATCTTTCACAATTGAGTGCATTTGAAACGTAGACAAATGTTTTCGTAATATGCAAAGTGTGAATTTATGCAAATAATTTATTGTTTAGCTACTCTCTCGAAAATTTTTATTTATTCTCCTCTGACAATTCCTATCAACCTAACACGGTGTGGCCGAAGCGAGAAGGAAATGAAAAGGTATGGTGTATGCCAGGTGTGATGTATATTCTAAATTAACGTTTTGATTTAAATTGTAGTCGTAATCGTTAAGTGCTATTATACATACGCATGTACAAATGATACAAGATTGAAGTAGTGAAATCACCTAGTTTAGGCATAGTAGGGTAAGGTCCGGACAGTTGCCTGGCGCGGTGTCAAATTTTGTTGTTATTTTTTAGATATTATTTTATTGGTTTCAGTCGATTTTTAGACGTGTGTATCTTCATAGTATAATTTTTAAAGTAACTGTTGACGATAATGAGGGGGATGATACGGGGTTAACGTGGCGCATCGCTATTGGTGCAAACTGTGTGAAATATTGTTTCTTTTAGTAAATTAGGAAAGTTACTTTATCTTTTTTTTTTAGTAAATAATTGACACTGTTATTCTTATAGTTATTATTTTCTTTGTTTTCTTTTTTCTCCTTACACAGATATGTTGTTGAAGTTGATAAAAATAAAAATGTTTCTGCATTAACTGATATTTTACTTAGATATTTTTACTTTTTTTTTATAAGTATACAAGCACACACAACTAAGTAATGACACTATGTAATTGAAATATAACCTGCAATAATGATACACTTATCATATTATGAATGCCTACTAGGTATATATAGAAAATCTAGACTAGATATACCTATGAGGGCTATGAGTAGCTTTGTATATAACGATTATGCTAAACTATTGATAGTGTTAAAGCTTTTTAATTATAATTCATCGGGTTTTTGTATAACAATTAATCTAAATTGCCTAGAAAGTTATTTACTTAGAGCTTTGTTGTGAAGTGAACTGTGAATACTGTAGAATAACATAGAATTACGAAACAGATGATAATACTGTACTTTATATATAAATTCACCAATAAAATTTTATGGAACGCTATCGCCCAGTGTCCCTAAAGCTGTATGGTTTCAAAAATAAATCTATAGGCTTTTAGTTTTCCAAAAATATTATATCGGTTAGAGAGCTATCAGTTACTAGTACATAATGTTGAAAATATCGTTTTGATAGCTATACCAGTTTTATTTTTACAGCCATTGGGAACTTGTGTAACTGTATACGATTCTAATATACATGATTTACTATTTAGTAACCGTAATAAACGTCGAAATAACATCATCGTCTATAATTTGTAGTATTTGGTGACTAATTTAACGCTGTTCAGTATGAAATGACCTGATTATGAAGCAAAATATCCTCTATTGCGTTATTAGCAATCGTGCTTAGACATCGCTTTTTTCTTTGTAGCCGTGTAAGTGACGTGTCTTGCAGCTGAGACCTAACTAACAACAGTCACGGTTCAGTGAGAAACGCCTACTTAGCGCTTGTTTTTCATTGCAAAATAATTTTCTTGTGGTGCGAAAGTTAATAGCATTTCGGCTTTGGACTATGACCCTTGCATATAGATTCAACCTAGTTCTTCAATTTCGGTCTAGATCATTTAGAATTCTGTAACTTTGTGAACTATTTCCTTGCCTCGGGTTACCTCTGTACTTCAGGAAAACTTTTTTTTTATTCTAGTTATCATTATTCTGTATCATTGCAGTAGTTTTGGAATTGGGCTTTAGAAATCATTAAACCGAAAACTGTCTTTCCCTTGAACGATGCAACTTATTTCCGAATCCTTCGTTAGTAAGGGACCAAACAATTTATTTAAATAATAACTGAACTCAAGCAATAACAAATTCCCTCAATTCGGTTGGCAATAAAAACCATAATTTGGCTTGTGCTAAATATATTTTATAAACTGTGCCTTTTAAAGTTAATTTTATCATAATGTGTGTTAATATAGTGTTTTATTTATCTGCATGAATACATAGTCATATTAGGTAGTCTACTAAGATTACTAAAGAAATATTTTGCCAACCGCGATGAATCTAGAAACAGTAAAAAGTGCCTCATACTGTTAGGTACTTGCGTACATTTACACTTTTGTATCTCGCAGTTAATTGAAAGCAAAACTGAGCATGTTCCGGGGAATAATAATAATACTACATCTCTTAATTACTATCAGCACAGAATGCATATAGTAAAAGTACATATAAGTAGCCAAATCATGCAGTGGCCCTTTTGTTGTTAATTCATCCAAAATAGGTGACCAATTTAAAAAATATAATTATAAAATTCACGGAGACTTGTTAGTTGTCTAAACCTAGATTTATCACGGCAAGCCCGCGTTTTTTTTTAGTTTTGCTCTCAGTTGAAACTGCGCTAAATGTTGTGCCATACCTATATGTTTTTACTATATATTTTCGGGCCCATATATTTCAGTTACTGAGATCTTTAACTTACCATGTTCCTAGTGACCTTACCGATTTCTCATCATTGTAAATTTGTATCTATACTATATACATCTACCTATAGTCCCATAACCAGTTTATATTGCTTTCTTTTTAATTTTGTACATACATTTGTTACCACTATTTAGTCGTGATGGTTTTGTTAAGGTTTCATGGAAAATTGTTTTTTGTCATTGTATTTGCATGTCTAGTGAGGAGAATAAAGTTACTTAACTATCTATCTGAGATTTTTATTTAGTAATAAGCACACTACTGCTTTTACTAATTTTAATAAAACATTACTTTATGGAGTGCAGGAGCAATACTGGAGCAAAAAAGTTAACAATCAAACTTCAGTTTCAAAGGTACTTTATCTAAGTAATATAATTTTAGGGTAAGCAACTCGTCAGTGGCACGTCTAGTGTTACAGATGTCCATAGGCTACGGTGACTTATTCCCATCAGGAGGGCCGTATGCTTGTTTGCTAACTATAAAAAAAAAACAACGTAGCCAAAAACTTTTATGTATTTAAATTAGTAATGCGTCTGTCCGTTTGCGTAGTTGTGCAGTTAACCGAATTTTCTTACAAGACGTATGCATATTATATGCATACTTAACTGTAAATACAGGTGTCGCCGAGGCCGCTACAATAGAAAAACCAAGTTTATTCTAAAATCTTTAATTTACCGATTCTGTCGTATAGTAAATGTAAAAATCTACTAACTATCACATCTTGATCTTAACGGCAACAGAATTCCATGTGCAACAACAATATTCACAACACAATATATCCGAACTACTTTACAAAATGTTGTTTGATCCAACACTAACTTAAAAATAAGTTTTGTAAGAACCTTAAACAAAGTTGGATGACGGCGAAACAACAAACTAAATCGTCGAACATGTAATGAGTTTATACAATGCGCGGGTCTATGAAAAACAAAAACTGTACTTGTAAATTATTTTATTATAAAGTTTTTAATATAAATAGCACATAACCCACACGCACACTGACACAGTCCAAGGACTATTCTAACAAACAGTCCTTCGAAGTATATCTAGAAGAGTAGTGTACTCATGCCGCCCATTTCCGCTTGTTCTTTGACGAAGATTTCAAAGTACTGGTAGATGATGGTGACGGCTAGAAGGATACCAGTTCCTGAGCCAATGGCGCCGAGGAAATCAGCCAGTACAGATAGAGCCCCGATACAAAGGCCTCCGAAGGCGGCGGCGGTCGGGATGTAACGGTTCAGTTCGTGGATCATTGAGTTGTCACGGTGGCCACGCATCACCATCTGTTGCTCTTTCAGTTGCTTGGCGACCTGTCGACAACATTAAAACTTTAATATTTATTGTTTGCATAAATAGGACCAGTGGGTTACGTTGATGGAAAGACTAGATAGATAATTTTACTGCACCGCTACCACCTTTTATTAAACATCCAGGTTGACTGGTAGATAATGCATAGCCTTAAGTCTTCCTTGGACATCGTTTTGTGCTAAAGAATAAATATATGGAAAAATCTTTATTGTCTCATCAATTAAATATACAAGAAACCTTAAAAGCTATTGTTACAGTAGACTGTCTTATCGCTGACAGCAACTTCTTCTAGACAACCATTTAGGTGGATAGTAGTCGTTAGTTCGTCACTTTAATTAGAGGCATGAGATGATGTCTGACATGGGTTCCCCAGGGTTTATTGACATATAGTCAAGGTAACCCATGCGTTTATTGACCTATAGTCAATGTAACCCATGGTTAAAATCTCGTAACTAATTCTAACTAATAGTCAAAATTTGTAAGTTTTTAACCATTGGTCACCTTAACTATGGATAACCCCACCCTTAGTAGTTAGATATTAACTAGCAACGTTTTAGAAAGGTGCAATACAGGCTGTGTTTTTTAAATCAAAGCAATTCCAATTAATTAAGAGATATAAAATGTTTCATAATAATTTTTAGCCTGTATCCATTATACATACTCTAGTTATCTCTTACTAATCGTTTTCGAATCTGCTTCGATTCTGACAAATAACCATACAAAACAAGTATCAGCTAAGCTCAAATTGTGAGGAAGTTGACAGTAAATTTTGAGACGTGCGTGTTGTTACGTAATTTATAGCAATACTGATTCAACTTTCACCTGAAAGTAGGTCGAAATCGAGAGCAATTTATTAGCATGTTTTTAATCGGCTGCTGCGATGGTATTTAATTTTGGTAGTCGCAAATCGTGTAAGTATCTGTTTAAATTACTAAACTTTATTAAGAAACGTTTTGCCGAGGCATAATAATAATTATTTAGTGGTTTGTCTTTCTCTGTTGAATTCGAAATGGGCCAAGCCAAAACCCGAGTACTACCCCAGTACCCAGAGCAGTACCCCATTGTTATGCAGTCTTTATTTGTAAGGGGATACGTAAAGACATATTATAAATAAAGCAATTATAATTTCATTTTTTTTAATTAGAATGAATGACGCGACTTGCTAGTCGTTCACATGATGTTAAGCGACACGGCTGCCCATAACAGTTGCAGTGTCACTCTGAACTTTAAAATAATAAAGTTTCGCGTGACACTGCACTGCGCACGTCATCCCGAGACATCGCACAATCTAGTAATCAGATTACTAGACTGTGTAATCAGGTCATAAAGTCTCGTTTGCCCAGTAATTTCACTAGCTACAATGCCCTTCATGTGTGTTGCCAGTGATGACTTATAAAACTGAAACGTAGTCTCTAACTGTTGGCCTCATTACTAAGCTCAGAGTCGCACAACGGGCTATGGAGAGAGCAATGCTCGGTGTTTCCCTGCGAGATAAGATCCGTAATGAAGAGATCCGCAGGAGAACTAAAGTGACCGATGTAGCTCTTAGGATTAGCAAGTTGAAATGGCAATGGGCAGGCCACATCGCTCGTAGAACTGACAACCGATGGGGAAGAAAGGTTCTCGAGTGGCGATCACGAACTGGAAGACGCAGCGTAGGCCAGCCCCCCACTAGGTGGACCAACGACCTGGTGAAAGCCGCGGGGAGCCGATGGATGCAGGAGGCGAGCAGCCGCTCTAAGTGGCGCTCCCGAGGGGAGGCCTATGTTCAGCAGTGGACGTCTTCAGGCTGTTAATGATGATGATGATGATGATAAATGCCCTTCAAACCGGAACACAGTAGTGCTTACACTACTGCTTGGCGGCAGAATAACTGGCAAAGCGGTGGTACCTACCTAGGCGAACTTTGCAAAAAAATTCCTACCACCTAGTTATAATTTCTAATCACACCTTATAAGCTATTTACTGAAAAGTAACATTGAAATAATAAACGAAAACAAATACTTACATCCTTAGCGGAAGATCCTGAAACATCAATCCAGGTCTTGGAGAAGAAGGCGCAGGAGCCCAGCATGAAGATGATATACAGCACAGCGTGCACGGGATCATGGGCGATGTGAGCGAGCGACTCCGGGGGGCTGAAGTAGTAGCACAGGCCGCCGACCGGGTAGGCCCGCGCCGGACCACCGCCGCCCACATCCGCCCACACTCCCAGGAGATTCACTAGGAAGTTGCCGCTGAATTTTACTGCTAACATCTGTGGGAAAACGTATTATGTTAGGAATGTGATTGTAGTGGTCAGTTTAAAAAATAAACCACATTGCCCGGTACTAAATTGGTACCAATTACATACCAGGGCGGTGATTCTCTATGGAAACACAGATTCCACACGATACGAAAACACGTCGTTATCGTGTCTTGTTCAAATCGTGTCACAGCGTCAGATATGTACCTTCACTTTACATTAAAGTTATCTTTATTTTGAATAAAATATATTGACATAAGTGGTCATATCTTTTGATGTGTTGGTGTTTCGGAACGCGTCTCGGTAAAAGATACGAATTTTGACGGTTCAAATCGCGCCAATTCCAAATTCATTTCGCGCGGTTTTGTTTTCGTTTCATAGAGAATACAGTTTCGCAGATTTCTTATGTAAGACAAGGAATTCGCGTGGTTTCGAAGTAAGGAATCGATACGGAATAATGGCCCAGGGCGGTGATTCTCTATGAAAACACAGATTCCACACGATACGAAACCACGTCGTTATCGTGTCGTGTTCAAATCGTGTCACAGCGTTAGAAATACCTTCACTTTATATTAAGTTATTTTTATTTTGAATAAAATATATTGACATAAGTGGTGGTAAATTTAGATGTATTTATGTTTCGGAACGCATCTCGGTAAAACATGTGATTTTTAACAGTTCGAATTGCACCAATTCCAAATTCATTTCGCGCGGTTTTGTTATCGTTTCATAGAGAATGCAGTTTTGCAGATTTCTTATGTAAGACAAGGAATTCGCGTGGTTTCGAAGTAAGGAATCGATACGGAATAAGGGCCCAGTAGACATCCGCGGAGTGGGTTCCTGGTGACCTGTAATACAGGTTTTCTAAACCTACATCAGGCACCAGTCTCTCACAAAGCAGGTTTACAATGTTAAAATTAATTACTTACACTTATTATAGTTAGAACACCCTAAAGATTGTTAACGTGTTTTGTGAATGAGAAATAAATGATTATGTTATGTTATGTTAATTAGTATTTAATGTATTTGTTGATCAAATCAAATATTTTGATTTACATAAGAGTATGTAGGATGTGTGTGTAGGATGGCGAAGTAGGTCTATACCATACGTTATTGCCTAACTACTACTATACTTCATCGGGGTAGTTAAAAAAATAGAAAAACAGAAATTGAAATTGAAGGCACACAACAATTAATTCAGACGGCTATACTTCCAGTGTGCTGCCAGCACCGCCTTTCAGAGATCTCCGACTGCGAACTAAAGATCTAAAACTCCTAAGACTGTTGCTGTTCTTGTCATACAGAGGGCATTGTAAAACACTGTTTTAAACTTTCACGGTTGTTTACTACGTTTTTGATATTTACCGTGATGATTCTAATCACGGTAAATATCCCGTAAGTACTAGGCATTGTAAAAGATGGATATATTTTTACTATTTTAAGGAGTGTTAACAAAAGCCTTCAAAATTAGATCCAATGTGTGGCGGTGTTATGAAAAACAAACAATGAACAATACAGTAAACTAGTGCAGCTAATATCTGTGTCGGGATGGATTTGCAATTTTGAAAAGTACCGAAATTAGAAACAATTTCCTATCACATGACAGCCTCCGTGGTGTGGTGGTTGATCAGGTCGGCTCATAACCCGGAGATGGCGGGTTCGATTCCCGCGACAGGACAAGTATTTGTGCACGAAAAAAAAAAGCGCAAATACTTGTTCTGTGTCTGGGTGTTGTGGGACCATTACCATCGTAGTTCCTGGGTCCCTAGATACAGGGAATCCTAGTGAGGGGTCAGGATCTATGTATGTGATTGTTGGGTATTATTTATTTATTATTTATTATATATGTATAGAATATCATATTTTTATATTCTTTATTTATCAAGTCTTTGTTGAAAAACAAAATAGACTAATGAGGATGAATCGACATTCGAAACAAAGGTGTAGATTATTTTCCTTCTGGTTTCTAGCCAAATCTTTATTTACGATTACAGTAGATTTTATTAAATAATTTCATACTTTGTCCTAAGAACAAAATAATAATACCATGCCAAATACACAAAATACAAGGATCCATACAAAAAAAATCATTTACTATTAATATATTATAAATGTACTAACCTGTGAGATAACATACAAGTTGGAAACCAGTGCGGACTGTAGAATGATGGGTATGTTCGATGTGTAGAACAGTTTGATCGGATACGAGGAGTACTGGCCGCGGTAGCGCGCTGACTTTATAGGGAGGTCTACGCGGAAGCCCTGGGGACAAACATACATATATATTAGTATTTATTACAAGATCTGCTCAATTTAGCACTCCACCCGCGCGTTTTCCTAGAGAGCGCCACTTTGAGCGGCTGCTCGTGTGCATCCATCAACTCTCCGCGGTTTTGACCAGATCGTCGGTCCACCTAGTCCACGGTACGTGGTCGCCACTCAAGAACCTTTCTTCCCCATCGGTTGTCAGTTCTGCAAGCGACGTGGCCTGCCCATTGCCATTTCAATTTTATGATTCTAAGAGCTATATAAGTCTTAGGACTTTAAGGACTTTGAGCTTACTAATTTGCTTTTGATATTAAAAACACAAATTACCTGGAAGTATATAACTATTGCAAAGACGAGCACAGTTGCGAGCAGGTTCATGAGATTGGGAAGGTTCTGACGGTAGAATGCTTCACGGAGCGCGCGCACTTTGTCTGGTCGCGTCGCTAGCAGGTGGAATAGTGCTATGACTGCGCCTTCGAACTCTGTACCGCGACCTGGGAAACAAAAATACATCAAAATAATGTTGAAAGGTCATGGAGAAGAAAAGTATTAAAAATATTAATATTAATTTTGATATAAAAATGCAGCCAAGTGCGAGCACTCGCGCACGAAGGGTTCTGTACCATTATCTATAAAAAAGATCAAAAATATTACGTTTGTTGTATGGGAGTCTCCTTAATTTTTTAAATTTAATGTTTATTAGATTTTGTGTTATAAGGGCAACAGAAATACATTATCTGTGAAAATTGAAAAGTGTAACTATCACAGTGATGAGATACGGCCTGGTGACAGACAGACAGACAGCGGAGTCTTAGTAATAGGGTCAGTTTTACCATTCGCTAAATCTGCTGCCATAATTTGAGCTCGGCTTTCATTTAATTTCTTTGGAGCCAATAATTTAACAATTCTCATTAAATCAAGTCAAAGTAAAACAGTACAAATAAACAAATAAAAGCTTTACTCGAGTCACTGACCCTTTTATGCATCAAATTAATGCATTTTACCAGGTGTATAATGTACTGACCAGTGTTGACGGTAGCTGGTGAGAAAGCCTTCCACACAATTGTTTCACAGATGTTCGTGGCAATAAACAGTGATATACCGGAGCCGAGACCGTATCCTGAAACAAATACACGAATATAACTTTTGTTTGAATGCACTAAGACTCTTTTTCCTTTCAAGAGTTTATGTTGCTTCTTGTTCTGTTTGCGAAGGTAGGTAGATAAATTATAAATTCTTAAGGAAAATGAGGTGGTATTTCCTTTTAATATTGAGGAAGTGAAAACACAATATTAATTGCAATAGATCATAAATCCATGGTTAAAATTATGGTTAAAATAGATTCCTCACGAACTAAAAAAAAAAACCTAAAAATTATGTAGATTTCTATGAAAAATTATACCCCATAATTATAACACAATGTAACAAAATGTTTTTTTTTAACATTATAACCTTTTAATTGTAGATAATGACATATATTATATTATTATTATTATTATATTAATGATTATACATACGTTTGTTGTACAATACACATAAATAAATGAATAATCTATTCTGTAACCAGACTTTAAAGAACTAATTAACGACTTTTATATATATACAGGGTTACAGGAAAAATTGTGCTAGATCCGTTAAGGGCGTGGAGTACCCATCATTTCTGACTTATTTCACTATGAAACAACCTAGCCTCAACTTAATATTTTATTTAGATATTCCTTAGAGAAAAATACAGTTTCTAATATTTTTTGTATTTCTCAACTTTCACTTGTCTACTACGGTCTATTCAATTAACTTATGTACTATTTTAATGATTGACGTCCTAAAACATCTTAATACACATGTAAAAATGCAATAATCATAATAATAAGACACACAAAATAAACAAAATTAAATTTTGTAGCCTAAAAATCGGCAATTTTCACAAAAAATATTAAGTTTAGGCTAGGGTGTTACATAGTGAAATAAGTCAGAAATGATGGGTACTCCACGCCCTAAACGGATCTAGCACGATTTTCCCTGTAACCCTGTATATATATATTTATTTTTTAATGTAATGAGTGGCAAACAAGCAGGCGGCCCACCTGATGGTAAGTGGTCACCGCCGCCTATGGACATCTGCAACACCAAGGGCATTGCCGGTGCGTTGCCTACCCTTAGAGAGGACTCTTTTAACACTTACATAAAAAGAACACACACTCACATAACTTTTTTTTTTTGTAACTATTGTTCTCTCTTTCACACTGCACTACATTTTTGACAATATAGGGTGAAAAAGTAATAAATAAATAAATAAATAAATATGTGTGGACATTTCACACAACGCCATCTAGCCCCAAACTAAGCATAGCTTGTACTATGGGAACCAGATAACTGATATAATACTAATATACTTTTTTGTTTGTAAATACATACATAGAATACAATATAACACCCAGACGCAGAACAGGCTATAACATTTTTAAATATTTTTTACAATAACTAATAAACATATTTTATACAATGTATATTTAGTTGGCTAAAGATTACAAGCCTATGATAACACATTAAAAAAGAGAGTTCTCCTATCTATTAATATTAGCACACCTTTTTGCAGAAGTTCGTCAAGCAGCAAGACAATAAGACCGGCGACGAACAGCTGGATGATGATGAGCAGACACACTCCTGCGCCGATCTCGCTTGGCTCCCCGTACATTCCTGTCATGACATACACGATGGCTTGACCCACTGTGATCACCATGCCGAACACTGGAATAGAGTGAAGTATTAGAACAGCGCACCAATATCTAATAACCCGCTAAGTGCGAGTCGGACTTGCGCACAAAGGGTTCCCTGTCTATGAAAACGAGCAAAAATATTATAAAATAACATTCACAAGCCCCACTAAATTTTTTTTTTTTTATTATATCGCCAACAGAAATACACCACCTGTGAAAATGTCAACTGTAACTATAACGGTTCACGACACAGTTAGACAGACAGATGGACAGCAGAGCCTTAGTAATAGGGTTTGCTTTACCCTATGGTTATGTTATTTTTATTCTTATTTATTAATCTACTTAAATACATAATTACATTATAAAATTTATGTAACGTCACAATTTTAGAAATCACGTTTTTCTTCTTATATTTTTTAGGGACTTTTAGCCTATGCTAGTTTTGTGTTTTTATTTTTAGGTATGGAACACTAAAAAACAAATAGAAAAGATGATATCCAAATACTTCTCAGTATGAAATTGGGGCGGTAAAAGTTGCACAATTTTTTTTTTAAACTGGATAGGCCCGCATTTGACCGCAATCTCACCTGATGGAAAGTGACGATGCGGTCTACGGTGGTACATGCTTGCCTAGAAGATACCTATTCACTCGCGACTTGAAGAGCTCCAGATTGTACTTATCGGGAAACAAAGACGCTGGTAATGCGTTCCATTCTTTCGCTGCTCGAATTATAAATGTCGAGTCGAACCGCTTTGTACGAATTGAAGGAATATCAACCATAAATGGATGGCGTGTAGCCGTACGTCTTGTCGTCCGATGGTGAAATGGAGAAGGTGGAATTAGATTGTGTAGCACTGCAGCACACTCACTGAAATGCAACCTGTAGAACACCGATAGGCTAGCAGTTTGGTGCAGACAGGACCTTTTAGGGTGGGTTTATTTTTGTCCATAGTTTTTAACCACTGGTTACCTTTAACTACGAATCAAATAAACCTGCTTAAAATATTTTCACTTACATTTCTGTGCACCATTGAACAGGGCCCTGTCTTTCGGAGTGTCACCAACTTCAATGATCTTTGCACCGGCCAGCAGTTGCATGATAAGACCTGACGTGACGATGGGGGAGATGCCGAGTTCCATGAGGGTTCCTCTGTTCGAAGCGAGGATCACACGGATCCAGTAGAACGGATCCGCGCTGTCCGACGACATGATACCGAATAGGGGAATCTGGAAGATATTTTACCTATGTATACTTTGCACCCTAGAAGGCAGGCATTTCATTATGAGATTGTTGTTTGCAGAGAAGAATATAATATTTTTATGCTAATTAATTGAAGGCTTCTATATTCCTGGATCATCTATCTCGCTCGCGCATTGCGCATTTGTGAAGGCATTAAATGGTAGAATTTACTTACAAAATCTGTCTAAAGTAAAACCTTAAAAAAACCCCACAAACGTTCAACAAAAATCAAATTAACAAAAATCCAGATAACAAAACCAATAAAAAATCATTTTTTTCGTTCTGTCCTGTTTAACTTTGATTCTGTTTTTATGAATGAAAACTTGTTTGGATTTATTACTTTTGTTGAATATTTATTGCTTATGTCATTTTTAAGGTTCTATGGACAGGTTTTTTAAGAGTAAATTCTACCATTTGATACCTTCAAAAATGTCGCAATGCGCGAGCGAAATAGACGATCCAGGAATGTACGAGCTCTTAAGTGCTTTATCTTCAATTATGGTAATAAAACTGTAAAGTTTCGGCCACACCAGCACGCGCGTCAAGTGTCATCAGCGAAGCGTCAAAATCAGCCATTCGTTCGATACCCATCGCTGCCCGTGTTCGTAGACGGCCGTGCCACGATTGCCGCAGGCAGCGACGGGTATTAAAAAGATTCACGTCGCTGACGCTGTCGTTTCACAGGTGCGCCGGTGAGCCCAAGCTTTACTACTTTCAATTGTACAACATACAACATTATAAAAAATACATAATCAACATTTGGCAGGTTTTATTAACATAATGAATTTTAAGTTTGAAAAAAAAAGGTACTGAAAACTAGAGAATGTGATAAGGAAAAACAGACATTTCAATAAATCAATTTTATGTTTATATTGCTCTGGTGACTATCATAATTCAGCCTTAAATAATTTACCAACTCCGAGCAAATATCAAAGTAAATTTACATGATGTCTTCGTTTTTGAAAGTCAAGGTCAAGATATGAAGAATTTTTAATAAATAATCATTTGTTAACCATTTGTATAATAAAATTGTTATTATTATTACATAAAAAAAACAGTTGATAAGTGTCATAATATCTCGGTACTGATAAAAAGTGCCTACCTGTTTTGACACATCATCATTTTACAGATTTAGTAAACTTTATAATTTAGTTTGAACAACAAAATTAAGATGAGAATGTATACTTAATATTTCTTCAAAATATAAACTACTCAGTGTAGGCCGGCCCCCCACTAGGTGGATCAACAATTTCGTGAAAACCGCAGGGAGCCAATGGATGCAAAAGGTGAGCAGCCGCTTGAGGTGACACTCTCTGGGAGAGACCTATGTTCAGCAGTGGACTTCTTCAGGCTTTTGATGATGATAAACTACTCAACATTTCCTTCAAAAACTAAAAAGAGCTGATATGATCTTTAAGTGTCTGAACAGCTTTCTAGAATTAAAGCTAAGAACACTATTGATAAAGTCACCAGTCTCTTTTCTAGTCATCTATTTAAGAGCTACAATTTTATAGACACAGACACACATATTAATATTATGGCCCCCTCCATTTGGTTGAGGGTTATAAATAACTATTAGGGCTTTGGCCAGACTATAGTATGGGATCTTTGAATCAGTCATAATATGAAAGTTTATGCAATTGCATGGTATATGTATGTTTTACTGGTTTCACTACTGGGTGGTCTATAGTAGCTCTGTTTTCTAAACTGTAGATTATAGGAGTTCCACTCAGGACCAATCTAACATCCATGTTAGTATTGTGTCCGGATGTTATTGTAGCTGAAATATGGATTTACATACAAAAAAGTTGAAGCTATCCCTATCAGTTTTTTATCAAGTTTCCATAGTAAAAGCTTTGCTTAGTTTGGGCTTTGTGTGAAACGTCCGCACATTTATATTTATTCTAGTCAAGTTAGCCTTTAAAGGACTCATAAAATACTTATACAATTATGTATAGCCATAGAAAGGGCATACACACAGTAAAATCAATGAGGATTTTACTTTGAAATCAATAAACTATGCAGGTATGTTCAATGTAATAGTGAATGAAGCACATTCTCTTTCGCTTTTATGTCCAGTTGACCTAGATTTTTACCTGTCTATAATCGGAAGGAATGCTCACTGTTTAACATGATAGGCTGAAAATGAATGATACAATATTCTAAGTTGAACTGATAACGCTGCTAAATTAAAACATATGGCTACCTTCAAATATATAATAAATAATAATGCAACTTACCTGACAGCATACTAAGAATATAAACAGTGTGATTGCTGTCCATAATACTTTCTCACGGAATTGGATCTGAAATACAATATGTTCCGTTAGATATCGCATCAAATACGTCTTTCAAAATGTCCAATGAGATTTACAGTTACCCAGTCTACAATACTTTGGGGTTAGGTAGGAACTTTCACTTGCAGATTTTACGTGGACCATTTATATTTAAACGGTAGTACGCACACAGTAGTGGCAAAAACAAGCTAAGGTTAACAATCACCTAACAAGAATGAAAAATGAGGAGTTATTGCGAAGGTAATCAGGTAAAACGAATGCTCACCTTTCTTTCTGGTTTCGCGATCTCCGGCAATATACTGCAGAACGGCTTTATAACTTCAAGGAATTTGACTGTAAGGACAACAAATTCAAGCTTTAGTTACAGAATTATCACACATAACTGGCATTCATACAAAAATCACGTTACAAATGGGATTAATACGTGTCCACAAGAATGCACTAAAACAACTTATAATATAACGAATACTCACTTCCCATTTTGATTTATTGCAATAGAACTATCCTAACTAAAACAATAACTGATTAATTCAGCCAAAACCATTCAACTTTTGTTCATTAGTAACACTCCAATACGACTTTTCCCGAAAAAGAGCCTGCGCAACGCCGCCAACGAGCTGTCAGCGAATGACACGTCCACAACGTCATGTCACGTGACCTGTGATGTTGGCGTGTAGAATGTTGCCGCTAAACGGGATTTGTACATATAAAGGTAGATAATGTTGAACACAGTGAAAGCCCAAACATTGCGTAAAATATTGATTTAAAATAAAATTTATTAAATGTATCTTTGTTATAGTGCTTTTTTGCAAGTTTTTATGATCTTTTCTTGCAGTATCGATTTATAAAATAACAAAAGAGCAAAAAGCTTAGTAGAAATCTTATGTCATGGGACGGCAATACCTAAATCGGATACAAAGTCACAGACATCCAACAAGCTCAAAACATCAAAACTAATAAAGACGGAAATCCACAAGTTTTTATGTTCAATTTTAACTTTAAACTAATATTTATTTACTGACCACTGCAGAAATAATAAATAAAAATAGTGCACCACCTATTAAAACTATCACAGACTACGTAGAGATAGTTATAATTATATAACAGTCAATGTCCACTTTCTTTTAAAAGTCAACGTCAGTCAGTAACAAGTCTGTAGTCGACACGCGTCTAAATAAAATTCTGAAAATCAAATATCCTATGTTGAAGTTGAATATCCTAAAATCACTCACACTACTCACAGTTTCAGTCTTTACTAATGTACTCTGTGGTCGTCACAGAGTACTTTTCTACATATAAAATGACGGAGTGGTCGACGGCCATGTGATTTTATTTATTATTAAATAATTTATTTTCCTCCAGTTTTTAGCGATTCAAATTAAAATATGCAGCAAGCGCATCGTGCTGGAAACCTCAAACAGAGCAACAAGACTCACAAATCCCGTCACCGTTCGAAACGAGGCGTATCGGCTGCCGTGAAAGGTTAGACAGTAACCGAAACGAAAGCTATCTATGAGGTTGAATTTAGCATGATACATAATTTATTGTACGCATTTCAGCAATAATGACTTATATTTTAACTTAAATCTTACCAGGTAAAGTAAACGTAAAAGAGTTTGTGCGACGCACTCGCCATGTCCTCAAAAAAGAGGAGCGCCGTCACCAAGCTCTTCAAATCCGTAAGAACAAGCGGGATGAAGTATTATCTAAGAAAAGAGCTCTCGGAGGATCAAGAAATCCCCCGTTTCTTGTTTGTGTGGTCCCACTGAATGCACAATTAGATGTGCAGTCAGCATTGGTGATATTAAAGACCTGTTCCGAAGGGGCTGTTGTTACTGAGTCTCCAAATGGCATCGTGCACATTAGGTAAGTAATGGGCAATTGATATAAAAGAGCTCACATATCTGTTATATTTAGCCTCTATCAACCACTAAGTTTTTTTTTCAGCCTGG
This sequence comes from Ennomos erosarius, assembly GCA_963580505.1. NCBI lineage: Eukaryota > Metazoa > Arthropoda > Insecta > Lepidoptera > Geometridae > Ennomos > Ennomos erosarius. The sequence continues at coordinate 3,038,393 of OY756983.1, read as the reverse complement.
TTTGTCCCACTGCGGAGCAACAGCCTCCCACCTTCCTTCCACTCCTCGCAATCAAAAACTCTAATAGTCCAGTTGTTACTGTAATAATTTAATTTGTCCCACCCACTGAGTTTATGACAGTTAATAATCTTCAATATTTTCAGCCTTCCAAACTTTAAACAAAGGTTCTCATTTATTTGCCCAGAAATAGACAATGAATTTGCACTCCTTGATGCCCTAAAGATTGCAGACACTGCTCTATTCATCAGTTCTGCTTTAGACAACCCAGTGGATGAATGGGGGGAGAAAGTCCTGGCATTAGCCATGGCCCAGGGCATGCCAACTCCAGTCGTAGTTGCCATGGATATTGAAGGTGTCAACCCTAAAAAACGCACAACTGAAAAACAGAATGTTCAAAAGCTAATATCAAAATGGCTGCCAGAAGAAAAAGTAATGCAGTTGGATAAAAACTCTGATGGAATGAATCTTTTACGTAGAATTGGTAACCAAAAGTTAAATGTAATCCATCATAGAGAGAAAAGGCCTTATATGCTTGCAGAGGAGGTTGAATTCGTACCTGATGCCGAAGGTGAAAATGGTACTCTAAAAATAAGCGGATATTTAAGAGGAATGCCGTTAAACGTAAATAGTTTAGTTCACATTACTGGATTAGGAGACTTCCAATTAGCTAGAATTGATGGCTTGGATGACCCTCATCCATTGACCTTGGGTAAAGAGAATGCTAAGCCAGATACAATGGAAGCAGAGGTGACCAAAGTTTCGGTGCTGCAAGTCGCAGATCCAGCTAAGCAGGAGAGTCTTGTAACTGAAAATGTACCGGATCCCATGGATGCTGAACAAACTTGGCCTACAGAAGAAGAAATTGAGCAAGCTAATGAAGAGGTAATGGTTTAAGAAAAATAATGTTATCAGCTTGAAATGCAACTTGGTAAAGTATGAATTTTAATGTAAAATAAGTTTTAAAATGTTATCTTGCAGACAAAAATGAAAAAAGTAAAAAAAGTGCCTAAAGGCTGGTCTGATTATCAAGCAGCTTGGATCGTGGAATCCGAAGCAGAAGAAGATGAGTCCGGAGACGAAAGTGAGAGTGACAATGATAACGAAAAATTCATGTCATGTGAGGAAGAATCTGAATCGGAACCTGAAAATCAAGAAGATACAGAAACAGTCACATCTGAAATGCCTGTGAAAGACGAGAAATATGACAATGATTATGACGAATTCAAAGAGCATGAAGAACTAAAGAAAATAGCTGCTGCAAGAGAAGACCAGCAGTTTCCAGATGAGGTGGACACTCCGCAGGATAGTCCTGCGAGAGAAAGGTTCATGCGGTTCAGAGGACTTGAGTCTTTTAGAACATCAGCTTGGGATCCTAAGGAGAACCTGCCAGAAGAATATGCTCGTATATTCCAGTTTGAGAATTATGATAGGACAAGGAAGCGGGTTTTTAAAGAGCTTGAAGATAGCCTTGTTAATATGGTAAGAATATTGATGTTGGTTGATATTATGGGGTCCCATCAGGTACAAACAGGCCGAATTTGGAAAAAATGTAGTAATCGTGTCTAGAGAGTTACTAGTTAGTGTCCAGTGTATTCATTTGGCCCAATACTTCGCCAACACGCAATAAATGTCGCTTGATAATCTTGCGTTATGCAGAAATAAAATAATTCGTAAAATAACCTGCGTTATTCCGTTGTATAGGATGAAGCATCTGTACTGTAGGTATTATATTATCTGGGGTTGATATGAAAAATAACTGTTGCATTAAAATTTAACATTTATCATTTAATATTTCCAGCACGGTTTCTACATCACAATTCACGTGAAAGATGTTCGTAAAGACCTATGGAAGGCTTTTCAATCATCAAATGCTAATACACCGTTAGCAGTCTTCGGTCTTTTACCACACGAACAGAAGATGTCTCTAATGAATGTGGTGTTAAGACGGACAGGCGCCAGTGATGAACCTATCAAGAGTAAAGAGAGGCTTATATTTCAAGTTGGGTATAGGAGATTCATTGTGAACCCTATATTTAGTCAGCACACTAATGGTAGTAAGCATAAGGTATGTTTATTATTCTTTATCTTTCATTCTTATAAAGAAGCTTGCTCGTTTTCCTGCAAGAAACTGAAATTTTTGAGAAAGATAATTTAAGCAAGTTGATTTGCACAGGCCAGTCCGTTAGGTGGACCGGCGATTTCCTGAAAGCCGCGGGGATCCGATGGATGCAGGAGGCGAGCAGCAACTCAAAGTGGCGCTCTCTGGGGGCGGACTATGTTCAGCAGTAGACATTTTCAGGCTGTTGATTATGAAGCAACTTGATTACCCCACTGAATTTTATTTTGTATTGTGCACCTATGTAGGCTTACCAACCATCCCGGAAATTACGGGAAGTTCTGCTTCTGGATATAATTTTATTTGCTGGAATGCTGGATGTGCTGGAAATCACTAGAATTTAACGTTTTCACATTACAATTTGAATCCGCTCGTAATTTACACTGCAATGACCGAATGTAGATAGGTATGTTTGCCTGGATGGGGGTTGATTTTAGCGTAAGCCGGGTAATAACGACTTGTAATTGTTGTTATCAATTCCTCGCCCAAGTTACAACACTGTAGAAAGAAAATCCGCAAAAGGGTTTTTATTTACGGTGCCCTTTTTTATTTGGGGCTTGATGTTATTAAATTGATTTTCATTTCCAGTACGAAAGATTTTTCCAACCTGCGTCGACGTGCGTGGCTACATTCTTTGCGCCTATACAATTCAGTCCGTCTTCGGTGCTTTGTTTCAAAGTAAGTGAAATATCTCTTGTTATAATGTGATTCAATAAAGAACTGAAAAGAGCAAACATTTCTATTGCTGTCTCACTTACTATGCACTTAAACACTATAGTGGAAGAGGGAAAACAATAGTTTCTGGTTTTCGTCAGATTCGTTTCTTTAAGGCGCTGAATGCTCCCAAATCGACTATTTTGAACGTGATTATCTCAAAACGTATACCATTTACAGGATTAAAAAAATTGCACGTTAATACTAGTCATATCTTCTTTCCATCTGCCGAAACCGAAACACGTTTACGAAAACTTTTCTCGATAGAAAAAAATCGTGAAGTGACCTCTAAAAAATCATTCAAACGTCCTAAAATATTACATTATAATAAGACACCCATTGAAATAAATCATAGTGATGAGTTATGTTTCAATGCATCCATCTATAAGCTTATTTTTTTTATAACAATAAGCATTTCTTTTATAACTAATTATTTGTACCGAAAAATGGAAAAGTCGAAGTGCGACGCAACGTAATCGCCATATTTTTGCTATGCATAAAGCGACCCTATTAAGTACAAAATAAGTTTCAAGTTCGTCTGCTGTAATAAACGTGCTCGCATTGGGTCCTGTCAGCGCCTTAAGCGATAAAACAGTTTTCCCGTAGGTTTTTTTAGAACCATCTGAACCTCTCTTACTCCCAAAATGACTGAGACCTTACCATAAACCGTTTGCTATTAAATATATCCGATAGTAGGAAAAACTAGTTTTTCAATTTTATTATCACATTGCAGGAGAAAAAGAACTCAAAACTACAGCTAGTGGCATCAGGAGTACTACTGTCGTGTAATCCCGACAGATTGATAATAAAGAGAATTATACTCTCTGGCCATCCGTATAAGGTCCACAAGAGATCGGCAGTGATTCGTTTCCTGTTCTTCAACCGGGATGACGTCATTTACTTCAAGCCTTGCAAGCTGAGGACGAAGTATGGGCGCACTGGACACATCAAGGAACCTTTAGGTAATTTTGTACCTATAAATAATTATAAAGCTGTCTCTTTCATCTAATTTCAATATGAGGGAGACGGAAGTGTACATTTCGTGTCGGAACCTTCGGTCAGCTGGGCTTACTATTTTTTACTTATTTCATAAGAAAACCTACTTTTCTTATATCATTAATAAGCTAAAGCTTGTGTGTGTGTGTTTTTGTTCCCTCATCACACCGTAACAGCTGAACGGTTTTGAATGAAATTTGCACACGGCTTGCTTATTAATTTATCCCGGAAAATTGAGAAAAATATGGGTGACACCATGGGCGCCTCTAATATAGTTCCCGGTAAAGTCCGCGCAAACTCAATGGCGGCTGTGAAGTGAGCTGCAAGTCCCCCCACACTGCACACACCGCGTACATAGAATTTTTGCTACTGCGTAGCGTATTGCGCTGACTTCACAGCTGACATTAAGTTTGGGCCAGACATATGTAGCTTGTAAAGTACCTATTAATATCTATTGCTATCTTTGGGGGAGGACTGTGTTCAGCAGTAGACGTCTTCAGGCTGACGATGAAAGTACCTATTAAAATTCTTTATTAACTATAGATTAATAATAGGCACTACTAGCAACTAAGTATTTGGGAATAAGCATGAAAAAGCAGAGAGGGTCCTACAAGGAATCCTATCCTAGTTAGGGTCCAGGATCTATGTAAGTGATCGTTGGGCGTTATTTATTTACCAATACGTAACTACTATTTTAATATCTATGCCAATACCAAGTGATTGTTTCTGTGTTCAGGTACTCACGGGCACATGAAATGCGTGTTCGACGGTCAGCTGAAGTCTCAGGACACGGTGCTGCTCAACTTATACAAACGCATGTTCCCGAAATGGACTTACGAAAACTGTATAGTTACTACCGCGGGTAACAAAGATGATGTTATGGAGTAGTTGTTAATAAAAGATTTGTTATTGATAAATTGTATTCTTTTTTTTTACTGTCGTTTGTACGCAATTTTATCGTGATGAAATGGAACATTTAGGGTAATTGGGTAATACGGTCTGATTTGGGAAGTCCGTCTATGCATGCATGTATGTTCATGTTATGTCGGTACTAGGACTACTAGGTAATACCTAGGTACCTACTTAGGGTTAGGGTGTTTTTTTTTATCTGTAGTTATGGTAACCAATGGTTAAAACGATCAAGGTGTGACCATGTCTTATTTCCTGTTTTCCCCACTGGTGGGAGAAAAGGAGCAACCCTTGTAGAGACAGGCCAACCAACCAGAAACCAGACATTATTACAATAACAAAAAAAGACAAACACCACAAATTACCGAAAAAGTTCATATGGCTTTGGCTATATGCCTCCAAAAAACCCATCCCCACCACTTTTCGAAAAACGTGAAAATGTACTTTTCGGATTCTATAAATGGGCAATTAAAGTGATATTGTTTTATACGTGTTTATATGAGTATGAAGATATAGAATTTGATGAAATCAAACAAAAGGTAATATTTCCACATCATTTATTGACACATGAAGCGCGAAGTCTACGCAATGCTAACCTCATCAGGACTCGGCGTCTGCCACTAGCCTAACAATAATCTCTGGTACAGGCAGTGAATGGTGAAATAGTGCAGGGCTTAACGAATACGAAAAGAACCACTTTACTGTATGGGATTTAATATTAATCAAGGAAGTAGGGGGTCTAGCAAAGATCACAAACGCTAACGCTAACTCCAAAATGTACTGAAATGACATTTCTGAAATCGCTTACTTTTCCGCAGCGAATGTCATTTCAATACATTTTGGAGCTAGCGTTTGGCGTTAGCGTTAGTGGTTGGTATCTTGGCTAGACCCCCAGATTCAACTTCAACTTCTTTTTATGTTGTGGCTTCTGCAGTTTACCACAATTTCGCCAAAATCGCGTAGGTAGAACGGATAACAAGCGATGGAGATTGTATTATATACGCATGATTTTGTAATAAATAATATTGCAAATAGTAAAATATCGAGTGGGAATCGATATGCAGTCATTCGATGTTTGATAACCAAATTACATTATGCTCATTCAAAATTATATTTTTCCGAAAATGAGCCAATCAGCGTAACACAATCAAGGCATTTTTTTACTCTTTTATAGTATTTCAAAGATAGATTTTATTTTGTCTAGTAAGAAACTTAGATGTAATTAAAATGTAATTTGATAGAACATTTCTATATGAGTTCTTGACTCTTCTTGATCTTGGTTTGTGAGCTGTTATTGATTAACCAACCAATAAACCACGGTACAATTGAATCAACGATGGTATAAAAGCTCTAATTGGTAAGTGGCCGCGTGATATAAAGTAAAGTTGCTAGAAAAATAAAACGATTACCTCGCACAAGTTTATTATGTAAAAATAATGTTATATTATATTAGGACTTTGGGTCTGTAGCAACTTTAATTACTGACTAACCCACTTGTAAAAATTTCATCATCATCATCATCATGAACAGCCTGAAGACGTCCACTGCTGAACATAGGCCTCCCCCAGGGAACGCCACTTAGAGCGGCTGCTCGCCTCCTGCATCCATCGGCTCCCCGCGGCTTTCACCAGGTCGTCGGTCCACCTTGTGGGGGGCCGGCCTACGCTGCTGTAAAAATTTAATAATGCCAAAAAACTCGTTGTTTTTTTATAGAAATAGAAAATACAAACTGATAATTAATATTAAACAATATTAAAATAAAACACAGTGCTTATTCGCTTGACAATCCCATACAGTAAGTACTCACATAATATCTTAACATTGAAAAAAATTGCAGACGACATAAAAATCAGAACACAAAATATATTTTCCTTCTCTTATAATGTTTTTGAAACAAAACATGACTTATTTAAGTTATTTCCTTGCACAAAGTTCTTTCATACCTAACATTTTTATATATTTTATTAATAAGAATGCACACACATATTGTACTTTTCGGTGAATAAGATATGAAAAATAACAACTATAATTTTTTTTTATAATTCGAATGATTTCGCAGATCCTGCTGCGTTTAATTATATTTTGATAAAAAAAAGGATCAAAACACACGAAGCGTTTCTTTAATATAACAAGCCGTTTTCAACAAAAGTATTTAAATGTCGCGATTTAATAAAAAAATGTAGTCAAGAGCTAAGTATTTAGTTTGATTCGTAAAACATTACAAACAGATAAGGTAAAATAATTACGGTTCAGTTTTACCAACATAGTTTTTATCTAATCACTTTTGTAAAATAATGGTGTAGCGATATCAAAAATGTTTACAATAGTTATGGTGAAAATATCTTTCGATTAATGAAATGTCTCTTCTTTTTAAAAAAACAACCAAATCATAATTATTGTTTAGTTGGGATCTGAGCGTTGTCAAATCGACGATATTTTGTCTCGTTCAGACCAAAGCGGTGCGACAAGGACGCCTTATTAATATTAGTTTCTCATAATGGTTTTTATTTAATGATACCCGACATCTCAGATTGCTAACCATGACTTTTAATTTGACAAATAGAAAAAAAAATTGTTGGTGAAACTGAGCAACATTCTATTGCATTTTAATAACGCAAAACAATGCATTGAAAATCCGAAAAAGTTAGATACATGGTAAAAAAAAACTGGGACATTTTGGCCCCACAAAACAAATTTTGCTATCACAAACAATTTCGTAAGTGACAATACCATATCTACATTATCACAAAAGTTAAACAAAAAATTCAAACTTAATGTTATATACCTAATTGTATTTGCATCTATTACTCAATTTAACCTAGTAGGTACGTCAGCATTATACCTAAATTTGATTCGAACATTTCTTCCGTACATATGACTCCTCCGCTTTGATTTTCTGTACATAATTATTAATTTAGTTCTATAATATTATTATTATGTCAGATATATATTTTTATTAGTAATATTGCTATTGTAAAGGCATGTTTCCTCACAGTGAATTGTAAATCAGGCGTGAGATTTTTTTATATATTTTGGATGCAAACATTTACTTTTCCATGATTTAAGCTAACGGTCGGCTTCATAATGGATCAAGAGGGTTTAGCAAAGATCCCTTTCCATTAGCGGTACTCATAATGTTTGGGAATGACATTACCTACAAAAAAGTTTTCCGCAATAATGTAATTCTCATAAATTTTGAGTAATCGTTTGGCGTTAACGCTAATGGAGGGATCTTTGCTAGACCCCTGTTACCTTAACTGTACTCCAAATAAGTTACCGTAGAGTCACTATATTGTACAGCCAGGAATGCACGGCCAGTATTTAGAAGACATGTACACGGATTCCGGACCCCTTTTTTAAATGAACGATCTCACGCCAGCCAGCTATATAAACGTGGCACTATGGGATGTATGAAGGCCCGAGTTAAGCTTTAGGTTTTTTGTTGCGTCTCTTTTTGTCATTTGTATCGGACGGTGGGCTTGCTCCCGACTTGCTATACAGGTTGTTCAGAAACTCTTCTAGGTTCGGGTCGTGACTGGAACAGACAGGTTAAATAAATAAATATCTGTGGACATTTCACACAGCACCATCTAGCCTAAGGATAACTTGTACTATGGGAAACATAGAAACTTTTTACACACAGAATACAATATAACACCCAGAGTCCCAGACACAGAACAATCACCTATGGTTCATCACACAAATATTTATCCCAGATGGGAATCAAACCCACAACCTACGGTCCAGAAGGCAGTGCTACTACCAACTGAGCTATCAGGCCACTCAACTTTTATGTTACAATAAAAAAAAACCGGCCAAGTGTGAGTCATCATCATCATTGCTGCACGGAGCGGCTGCTCGCCTCCTGCATCCATCGGCTCCCCGCCGGCCCGAAGTGTGAGTAGGCCATACGAATGTTACCAGCATTCCAGTGAGCTATTTTATTTCAGAGCCCCTCATCTCTTCTAGTGGGTGCCGTAAGAGATACCTTAGGCAATATATAAGGCTAGTTCAGACATGCGGGAACCGCCCGTTTACAAATCGCGCTGTTCGAACCCGCAAAAATGTGATGCTATTCAGCCACCGGCGGTTATTATGCGATTTTCGTGCGGGTTTCATAACGTCAGTATGAAAATGGAGGTCGAAAAAAAAAATTTTTGAGTAATCTTCACACTGAAGGATTGGAGGTCTCTTCTCCACTTCATCGATAAATAGTTCAGTGTCGAAACGATCCATGGCGGACTCACGAGCTGTGACGTGCTAACCGCGCGGTATCCGCAACGCAACTGAACGCGAAGACTCCATAGTAATAGGAACGCGCGGGAGCAGCGCGATTCTATTTTCTGGCGATTGGGTTGCGGTAACCGCGCGGCTTGGTTAACCGCGCGGTTATGTCTGAACGATTACTAACTAACTCATATAAATAAGACCCGCGCGATTTCCATGCGATTCTATAATCGCGCGGTTCCCGCCGTGTCTGAACTAGCGCTTAGGAAACGGGCAGCAGCGTTCCCCTCGCTACATTAAAATCACTAAGCCGTCTGCCAAACGTGGTGATGGCCAACCCTATGATAAGCGCCTAAAGTGTCATTATAGGGGAGGCCTATGTCCAGCAGTGGACGTGTTTCGGCTGCTGATTTACTCTGTAGGGCCCTTATAACCTTATTTTTAAAGTGCATGTTTAGTATGCAAGTGTATTGACTAGCCTCCGTGGTGTGGTGGTTGAGCAGGTCGGCTCACAACCCGGAGGCGGCGGGTTCGATTCCCGCGACAGAATAGGCAAATACTTGTGAGTAGTTACATTACATTTATTTGTGTACAGAAAAAAATTATGTACTTGTTGTATGTCTGGGTCTTGTGGGAACATAGTCGTCGTAGTTCCTAGGTCCCTAGTTACAGGGAATCCTAGGCCGTATTCAGATTCACGCTAAAATAGAAAATATCGATATTATCGCGCTAAAAACGCGTACCGAATGGCCGTGAGCGCGACAACGAAATCTCTTGTAAACGTCATGACCGACGCCATCTTGCGATATCGCCGTCCGTGATTGGTTGTTCCGAGTCATTGACAGCGCTCAAAGAAGTGAGCGCAATATCTGAATCGGAACGCTGAATAATCAACGTGAGCGTTGTGAGTGATTATAGCGATTACAGCGTGAATCGGAATACGGGGCTAGTTAGGAGCCAGGGTCTTTGTATGTTATTGTTGGGCGTTATTTATTATTATATTTACCCAGTGGAAGGTCGCTGGTTGACGTCGGAGGCTGCTGCTTTGTTCCCCAACACGATGCGGTATTGCACCGCGTGGCAGTCCGGCCTTAGTTGTTTCAGGTTCTTTTTCTGAAACGTAAATAGATATTTTTAAAGCTTTCTCTACAATAAAATTAAGTCATTACTTACACTAAAGGGAGACGGCAAGCTGTTACGGATGTTGGGAGAGTGAGTGAGAAATTGAGAGTGATCTGAGGGTCTAGCAAAGATCCATTTCCATTAGCGTGAACTCCAAACGATAACTTAAAATGTATGAATGACATTAGGAAAATCGCTATCTTTTCTGCAGACAATGTATTTCCAATACATTTCGATTTATCGTTTGGCGTTAACCCTAATGGAAAGGGATCTTTGCTAGACCCCCTGATACACTACGGCTCCATCCATGCATGCGTAGTTCAATAGAGTGAGACAGCATGCTACATTCCATTTACAGTAACCGGGATAGAGAGGGAGAGGGAAAGAGAGGGAGAGAAAGAGAGAGAGGGAGAGGGAGAGAAAAAGAGGGAGAGAGCGAGAGAGGAGCGTACCTGACAGCTGGCCCACTGTGTGATCTGATACACAGCTCCATCCATGCAAGCGTAATACATCACTAGAAGGCCAAGCATGCTTGACTCAGCCCAGATGTCGCCCTAGAAAAAAAATATTTCCAGACTAAAAATATCACCAAACATTATTAGTTTATTCGAACGTGACAGTTAGATGGATGAGAACTTTAATGCAGAAAAAAATTTAACAGATCATTTAAAAGAGTGAGCTAATGAATCAATCATTGAGATTTAACGTTATGCGATCACCAATCAGCATCAATGTTATATTGGAATAATCAACCACCAGTAGCCATCACTATCTTGCCTAGGTGTGGCAACGTTATTTTATGTTTTGCAATTTGTTAACTAGTCAAGTCGTGAATCGAAAGGACTTTTGGCGGGAACGCGGAAAAGTTCACGTCGTTGCATTGTATTATTTCTCAAAACTTGTGCTTTTCCAGTGTTAATATTTAAAATTGGTGGAGTTTTACGTATTAAGTGCTGGATTACGAGCGTGAGTGAGGGCAAGTGATATGATGTGGTGAAACGTGTTGCTTCCAAAATTCCATAGAAGCTTCTAGTAAAGTTGCCACCACTTTACTGGAGCATGACTTAGACTGGACTATGACTATGACTAAGACTTGACTTTACGTAAAATATTCTATTAACATGATGAAAAATCACAATATTTGACACTGGCTAAATACACCATGAGTGGAGCCAAAATATAAGAAAAAAATGTCGCGAATCGATTTAACGCCAAGAAACGATCAATCGCGATTGTCGATCGCTTTTTGTGATTGAAGCGACTGTCAATCTGTTACATCAACGATGAAAAATCTGATTGACAGCGATTGAAGCGCCACCCGTGCATTGATGATTGATTGACGGTCAATGATTGAAAATGACAATCGTTTCCTTCATTCTTGCAACACGATCTGTGAATAAACGTCTGACGCATGCGCGAATGGTAGGCCTTCAATCGCCTTCAATTGAAGCTTCATTCAAACGATCAATCACGTAAGAATGTCAGTCGAGACTGACCGTCTCGTGGATGTTAATACCCGTGGTATAGTGTTACCTCTTTAGCAGAGTGCCGTATCTTGCACTGCGCACAGTATCGCGCCGCGTAGCACGGCCGGTCGGTCAACACGCGCTTGTGTCGTCTGCCGCAGTTTGTGCATCTGTGGCACAGAAATACAACTTAGGTTGAAGATCACTAACTAGAGCGACGATCTGGTGAAAGCCACGGGGAGACGATGGATGCAGGAAGCGAGCAGCCACTCAAAATGGCGCTCGCTGGGGGAGGCCTATGTTCAGCAGTGGACGTCTACAGGCTGTTGGTGATCATTATGATGATGTAGATCAACAACAACAATGTGGGCAACCCTATGGGGTCATAATATGTTTTGTACACCCTGACACCTCTATTACAAAATTTGTACATGTGTTTGCATGGGATAATTGCGTATTGAAGTCCTTGGATGCTTATCATGACGGAGGCTTGGTGATCGCAAATGATTATAATGTACCGAAGAGAATACTGCAGCCCGTGGGCCTAGCACGAATATTTACGCGCGCGTAAGTGTAACGTTAACGTAAGTTGTATGGCATTTGATCTGCCCTGCCTTACGATTGAGCTAGCAGCGCTGCTAACGCGCGTCTGCCGCTCAACTGCTGTCAAAATTGTATGAAGTTTGACAGCAGTTGAGCGGCAGACGCAATCGTAATAGGGGAGTTTCACGTTAACGCTACACTTACGCGCGCGTAAATATTCGTACTAGGCCTACTGTTCTCAGGATATTCCCTTAGCCGACTCTTACGGCACCCACAGGAAGAGATGGGGTGGTCCTATTTGCACATCGAGACCACATGGACGAAGTGATGATGATGACTTATCCGCTCAGGCGCTTCAACCACATGTGCGGCCGGCATCGCGCAACGTGGACCGCTCCCCACCACATTTGTGGCTTACAGCTGATTGCGCTACTAGGGATGGCAATCAATTTTTAGAGGTGTCACTCGTTATAAATCGACTAAAATTGAAACTAGTTGAACGTCACTATCGAATAAAGTAAAAGTATCTACAGTTCAGGAGAAAAAAAAAACGCCTCAGTCGAAATTGCATCTCGCGCCGGCGATGGAGTAATTTCCTTTAGGTACGGCGGAGCATCAATTATTATGTGAAGTGTTATTGTGTGTATTTTTTATACTACAACACACGTAAAAATGAATTTGTTTAGAAAGCCAAGTAATGCTACTTATCAAAACTAGTTTTGAAATTTTAAAACACTGCTTAGTTTATTCGTATAAACCGTAAATATGCAAAACCATATCACGCTATTTGAGGAGCGCTTTGGGACCTACCTACGCCCGCCGCACCGCGCCCGAGTGGTTATACAAGCTAATGCAAAACCAATATGTTTCATGGCATTATTAATTCAAGGTTACAATAATATTGTTCGAATTCGTACCATGAACTTATAAAGTATTCCTGCGTCAGAACGAGACGTCTACATTATTATATGGCGTTATCACTTCGCACGTCAGTGTCAACATGATGTAAAGGTATGACATGACAGTTGTATTTGAGTGAACGATCTAACGTGACGTCATCAAAACTGCTCCGGCTCTGTAACATTAAAGTATTTTTACTTTTATGTCAATTGTCAATGTATGATTGAAATAATAATGCTATAAGACGTCGTGGTTGCCCCCCTGATACTGTTTTCAGTGATGCGAGCTTCATACTTACGTAAAGTTGAGCTGACCCCAAGACGTGTTAACGCGCTGAGCCTACACGTATGATGATGATCATTGACTATAAGTCCAGTTGACCAATGATACAACTTCCCCTCGCACGAAAATAAGTGGTGTATTTCAACCGCTAATTCTATGAGAGGAAACACGACACCCAATGTGTATTTTGTTCCATCCTGCTCTGTTCCTTGTAAATTCGTATAACTCTGTCTCTTTGTTACTTCGCCCCCTGCTCGCGCAAGTGAGTCGTGTTTGTAGGAGAAATTATGTTCACAAGCTATCAACGGGCTTTATAATCTTTGATGATGATGAGTTTACCTGATGGTGTTGGCAGCGAACTCCATCTTGTCATGTAGCTGAGCGAGCAGATCGCTGAGCTCGCCCCACGCCGCCTCAGCGTGCTGAGATTCTAGCGCGCGACGTGAATATGCCTCCCGTCGTTCCTTAATAAAATATATTCGACTATTTAATTACATAATCAAAAAGAAATCAAGCTCAGTAGGCCTAGATTGAATATTTACGCGCGCGTAAGTGTAAAGTTAACGTAAGGCATTTGATCAGCGCCTCATACAACTGCCTTACGTTAATGTTACACTTACGCGCGCGTAAATATTCGTGCTAGGCCTATAGAAATTACATGATTTAAGATTTAGTATCAGATCACACATCACCAGCCAGGGGACGTCAACTGCCAACTTGGGATGTTTTAAGGCCAGTGAGAACCGGTATCTTCTACGCAAGCGTGCTCCATCGCCATCGTCGATCATCATTTACCATCAGGGCGGTTATTCTCTATGGAAACACAGATTCCACACGATACGAAACCACGTCGTTATCGTGTCTCGTTCAAATCGTGTCACAGCGTTAGATATACCTTCACTTAACATTAAAGTTATCTTTATTTTGAATAAAATATATTGACATAAGCGGTCACATCTTTTGATGTGTTGATGTTTCGGAACGCGTCTCGGTAAAACTCATGATTTTTGACAGTTCAAATCGCGCCAATTCCAAATTCATTTCGCGCGGTTTTGTTTTCGTTTCATAGAGAATAGAGTTTTGCAGATTTCTTATGTAAGACAAGGAATTAGCGTGGTTTCGAAGTAAGGAATCGATATAGAATAAAGGCCCAGGTGAGACCGTGGTCAAATGTTAGCCTATCGATGATAAAAAAAAATTCTTAACATAGAGGTTTGCCATAATTGACATGCCTGCCAGGCGTCGTTCCGCGGTGAAGATTTTAATGTACCTACCGAAGAGAATGCTGATGGCCATTCCCAGGATATTCCCTTAACCAGCTCTTACCACGAGATGAGATGGGGTGATAACTATTCCCACACCGAAACCAAAAACACTACGAAATTAGACAACAAAAAAATTCTAAGACGATAGACTTTAAAGGTTGAAATTTTTTACAATTATCATCAGCCTGAAGATAGGCCTCCTTCAGGGAGCACCACTTTGAGCGGCTGCACGCCTCCTGCATCCATCAGCTTCGCGCGGTTTCACCAGATCGTCGGTCCACCCAGTGGGGCCTACGCTGCGTCTTCCGGTTCGTGAACCTTTCTTCCCATTGGTTGTCAGTTCTAGGACCGATGTGGCCTGCCCATTGCTATTTCAACTTGCTAATTCTAAGAGCTACAAAATTACAATTACAATGGGTTTTCCATAATGCGCATATTATTGGTGGACCGCACCGTGCAAAAGTTGCATAGAAATTTGAACTTACCGGCTCGCCAATAAGGTCGAAAGCGTGTTGCAGTATTTTAAAAGCCTCTTCTGCTCCCGGCTGTTGGTTCTTGTCCGGATGAACTAAAAACGCTTGACGCCGGTAATAGCGTTTGATCTCTTCGTCTGAACACGTCACGCTTACTCCTAGAATGCTGGAATTGGAATTTTATTAGAATTTTGACATAGATTTATAGAAATTAAAAAACTAACAAACATGTCCATAGGAGTTTTGGCGGGAACGCGGAAAAGTTCACGTCGTTGCATTGTATTATTTTTCAAAACTTGTGCTTTTCTAGTGTTAATGTTTAAAATTGGTGGCGTTTTACGCATTAAGTGCTGAATTACGAGCATGAGTGAGGGCAAGTGATATAATGTGGTGAAACGTGACTTTTCGAGTTGCTTCCAAAACTCCATAGAAGCTTCTAGTAAAGTTGCCACCACTTTGCTGGAGCATGACTTAGACTGGACTATGACTACCTGACTTAGACTGGACTTATGACTATGACTAGGACATGACTTTGCGTGAAATATTTTATAACACGATGAAAATATAATACTTGACACTGGCTAAATACACTATGTGTGGAGCCAAAATATAAGAAAGAAAAAAAACATGTCCATAAACCACGTTAGCTTAGTGAGCAGATCGCTGAGCTAGCCCCCGCGCCGAGTGATGGGTGATGGTGGTGTGATGAATCTAGTATATTTTAGAGTTTATGGAAAGTGTGGCGCTGGTGACCATAATATCATACGCTATTTGACTACTATTGAACATGAACAAGAAATATTTTAACAAAGCAGGAGCCCTACCACGTAAGCATTCTGGTAATGTACATCGCTTGCCATCCTGCTTGTGCCAATGTACAAGCCCTTGAGTGCGAGCAAGAGAGCACACGATTACGATTGCCACCGGGCTTACGCGGTAAGGCCACAGGTTTAGAAAGACGTTGATACTTGAAAAATAAATTTATTTCCTCAAGTACTTGTAATTCCGTACCTATAAAGTGCGGAGTTCGCAACACCTGCTTTTAGGATAGGGTGGCTCTTAGTTATGATTTTTTTTTGTATAATTACTTACCTATAAGGGTCCTTTCCTTTGCAAGCCAGCAACCGCTTCATGGCCTCTTCCCCAGTCGCCGGCAGTGGTATGTTAGCGTTTAACTTGTCACCATTCCCGCCAGAGTCTGCTTCATCATCTACGTGCAACAAAAATGAGTAGATTATTGTTATTAATTAATTATTACTGTCGTGAAACTGCCCTTTAAGATCAACAGCATGAAGACCCCTGCTGAACATAAGCCTCCCCCAGAGCCGCGCCACCTTGAACAGCTACTCGTCACCTGCATGCATCAGCTCCCCGCGGTTTTCACCAGATCGTCGGTCCACCTAGTGAGGGCCGGCCTACGCCACGCTTTCCGGTTCGTGGCCGCCACTCGAGAACCTATCTTCCCCATCGGTTGTCAGTTCTACGAGCGATGTGGCCTGCCCATTGCCATTTCAACTTGCTAATTCTAAGACATGACGAGATGAAGATGACGCGCATAATACAGTGTCACGCCGACTTCTCAGTGACACTGCATTCTTTAATGAGCGGCCGTGACGCATAACACCATATGAGCAACGTGCTCGACACGTCATTTATTTACATTAAAAAAATCACGTCGTGATACGACGGAATGGTCCCATTGTTTTGAAGTTCGTTCAGTACAATTTGAGATTCAATTTTGTTGGTAGGTATAATTCGGTTCTCAACCGTATTTTACCACGACCAAATACCTATATTAACATTTTTCCTTCTATTTTTCCTTACATTTTGATACCATCCCGTTGGTCGAGTCATCCCTAGAGGTGACGTGACATTGATAATGTGATCAGTGTGTGGTACAAAGTGTGATCAACAAAAACAAAAACAATAGCTTTTAGTTTTATGTTTCCTTTCCTAGGTTTCATTCATTTCAAATCGAACATTTTCAAGACTCTAGAAAATTTTCAATTTGAAATTAATGATTTTGTTGTTTTGTTGTTAGAATTGACCAGGATCTAGACAATTTTAAAGCCCTCCTGAATGTTTATTTAGGTGAGCTTTAAAATTGAGATTGTAAGTGTTTACTTGGAAAAATCATCATCATCATTATTATTAACAGCCTGAACACACCCACTGCTGAACATAGACCAGCAAAAAATTGGAAAAATAGATCAGCTTTATATCTCTACATACTTGTATTTTAATGTAACACTGAACTCATTATAATTTATACACATCCCGTATGTTCCGATGTTAGTCCTTAGTAGGGGAAACACCTAAAAGCGTACTAAAAATACTCACAATCAGGGAATAAATGATATTGTTTATTCTGGTATCAAGGCCCAAAGGATAATAACAGACTTTTAATAAGTGTTAGTAAATAATGTTCTTTGTCCACGTTTTGACGGGTGGTGAACGGGTCTTTACCGAAATCACTACCGTAAGACTGATTTAATTTCAAACTTTCATTCCATTTTGAAATTCATTTTCCCCTCTGGTTTTAAAAGGACCATCCTGGTACCTATTTGAAAATGGTATTGCTGTCGCTCTGCTCTCCAAGCGTATGATAGAGACAATAGAGCTCACCCATAGCCTTTATAGTATAGACTACCTATAATGTATGCTTGTATGTCTTTATTTTTTTGAAAATATGTTTCAACCTCTAGGTTTTCCCAAAAAATTGTAACTTTAAGTCACAGATCCTATAATCTGTGCTTTAGGTGGCTATAAATACGAAGATACTGTAAAAACTTAAAGAAAGACATACAAGCAGGTTTTTACATAATTATAAAAAAAACATCAACATTTATGGGGGCAGACGGGGACATGCCCAAAAAGTACTATTACAAAAAACTAACCTTTCTTGAACCATTTCAGTTTCCTCCAGAATCCCAGTTTAGTATGTCCAAGCTTTCTGTCTATGTACATCAAGTATTTGTTATCTGCGATCTTTGCAAACCAGTCCTTGCTGCTGCGCCACACTGCTTGGGAGCTCACATATGTTTGTGTGAACACTGAGGTACAGCTGTAAAAGAAAAGATAATACAATGACATAACTTTGTTTTTAGATATTATGTATGAACTATTAGGTTAACCTTAAGTTTAAGTTACATGGTTAATATCCCACATGTACGAACAAAGGGTTTTAATTCCACATTTATTTTGCAAACTGCCAAAGAGTGGAACACTTTGCAGGTGTCTGTATTTCCTACAAACGACAACCTTGGGGTCTTCAAGTTGAGTGAACAGGTATCTTCTAGGCAAGCATGTTACATCCTTGGCCGCATTGATGCTTCCCATCAGGTGAGATAGTGCTCAAATGCAAGCCTATCAAGCAGGAAAAACCTCAGGTTTAACCTGTCTGATGCCATTCATTTGAAAATAGTAGAATGAATAAATAAATTTGAAAATAATAGATGAACAATAAAAAGGTGTACTGTAAAAGTTGTATGGTACATTGAAGAATTTAAAACTGTCTCTTTAACCAATTTCACCATGGTAAACATAATGCAATAAACATTTGAATTTGAGACAATTGGTTTAGCATTTATTTGTGGTTTATCGGTGACAAAAACTATGGGTAGAAAGTGGGAGTCAAGGTTTACGCTTATGGATAATAATTTATTAACACATAATGCCACGGAAATACACTTCACACAGTTTCTTGCGGCCCACACGATCCGTTTACTGCTACATTCAACCATTATTAAAGTCAAGAGACAGGTAGAGTGAAAAGAATGCCACATAATTCACTCTATGCTTGCATACCGGTTTCGCTTCTCCATCAATATTATCATACATTTTGTAGGTACTCACAAAAATTGGTAGAAAGACTTGAAGTAAAATTATGAAGCTTCAATAAGGGCTTAACAGAGTCTAACAAGTTTATTGCAGGTTTTGAGTCAATAAAAAAATGTGCATAACATAAGCATTTTTAACAATATCGTCTTTTTAACATTTCTGCAGCCAGCTTTGGTCTACAGTAAATTAATTAAGTTAATAATAATGTGGTAGTTTAATTGTTTATTCTAGTTTCATACTTACAGATCAAAAGACAAATGAAGGCTCATGCCACAAATGTCTGAGAGCAGATAAAAGAACCACACGAGCGCTTTCCAAGAAGCCCCGCCCCAATTCTCCAGGTAGTTCTGAGCCATTCCCAAGTACCCTGGCTTGTGCCGCCTCACTTTAGTCTGGTTTGTCTTCTTCTTGTCCAGTACGGGTTTAGCAGCTTTGTGGTAGCCGCGTGCATCTTTCTTCTTTTTAGACTTTCCAGACTCACCTTGCCCTTCTTGGTAAAATGAAGAGTTATTGTCGTCTTCATCAAACTTCAAATCATCCTCCAATAACGAACTCTTGTCGGAGTTTTTTGATTTATTGTTATCAGATTTCTTCTCCTTTTTTGGCTTCTCGTGATTTTCAATGAACACAAATTGGCTTTCATTTTCTTGGGAGTAACTGTTGTCCTCCTCATTAGTGATGTCATCAAGAGATGACCATTTTCTTGACATGTTACTCCGTTTATTCTTTGACTTTTTACCAGGCTTTTGACGTTTTTCATTGTCATCTGTGTTGATGTCCCCTGATTCACTACCTGATGATATCGTGGTAGAGTTATGTTTCTTATCATTTTTAAGTTTATGGTCATCGTGTTTTGCATTTGTAGCCAATTTCTCTGGTTTGGTATTAGGTTTATTGTTAGTGGGCTTCGTCTCAACATTTTGAGGCTTTGTTTTACGAGCATCCCCTTGTTGAGTGTTCTTAGTATTTTTGGCTAAAACATCTGAGTATGAAGGTCGCATTGGCTTTACTTCAGCAACAATACGCTTTTTGGTGCTGGTATCAGCAAGAGGACTGTTTTCATTTCTCTTTGGAGAGTTGTCTGTTTTCATTGGCATGTTTTGTGCATCCAGAACTGAATTATTTTGCAAGACATTCAGGTTTGTGAGATCTGGATGGTTAAGTGGGTAATTTTGGCCAAAAGGAGAGTATGTGCCAGTGGTTGTAGGCTCTAGATTACCCAAGAGATCATTGAGAAAGTTAGAAGAAGGTGGTTTCTGAGGGGGGCTACTCATGTTGTCTTGGAAGCCACTGTTTTGGGCAACAGATGTTGGGGGCATATGCACATTATTGTTAGTAGAATAATCTTTGTTCAATGTGTACAGTCGCGATGGCTGGGGCGATTGCAAAGGGGAATCGAGTACTCCTTGACTAGGATTGAACAGTTCATACTGACCGGACATCGGAAAGATAAGGTTCTGGTGGTTTTCATCGATGTACACTCGGACCAGCTGCCCGTTTCCCAGCTTGAGCATAGCATTCCCGTAGTTCTGGCTCGGGCGGGGCAAGTTGTATAATGGAATCTTATCACCCATATTTACAGCAGCGTCACCCGTCGGCATATTATACGGTTGTTTGTTCAAATAAACATCGTCGCCGAAGTTTGCGTTAACGTACATACTGTTTTCGGGCAAAGTGTTTGTGTTCGTCGTAATCGGTGGTTGATTTCTTTCATTCAATGAACCAGGTGCACAGTTCTCCGCAGCTTCCGCGCAGTAATTCCATGTATTATGTTTTATTTCATTGAATCTCGGATCATCCTTTGGCGACCTTGCCATTTTTGGGTTAGTTTTCAGTGAGCACTGTCTACATTAAAATTAACTGAGAGCCTCAATAATGGTAGTATTTAACTCAAGGATTTAGCATTTTATTTTTTAGATTACAGTACGGAAATAAAGAAGAATAAAACGTGTATGGTAATTTTTCTATTGACGATTTGACGCACATTTGACGCTTTTCAACAGTGTGACCATCTTCAAAATTCAGACTTTGCCATACTTTGCTTAAAAACCTGCCAAATTGTGGCAAAATTTGTAGTAAAATATGCCTAAATATTGCCAACTTAAAATTGTAAAGATATGTAAATACGAACAAAAATATGCTGTATAATTTATTTAAGTTAAAGAGAACTGTGATATGACTTTCGATCCAAAAAAAAAATTACAATCGTTTACTAAACTTAAAGAAAGCTGCCCACTGAATCCACCCATAGATTTTGTGTTTACTAGTGGCTTCTTTAAAACAAGCGGACAGCCATTGCACATTGTCAATTTGCAGTTACAGGCTTTACAAAATGCCACGCCTGGATTATCTTCAGCTTTGGAAATCCACGATGAAAGTAAACGATCTTGCTCCCACTCCACTCTAAATGCTCAGTCATATTTTCGCTTCTAATTATAATTCTAATTTGGAATGGGGGCGGTAAGACCTGCACTGAGGTCCCGCTTGGGGTGTATTGTGCATTTCCCCCTCCAGCATCTACCCAAGCCAGCCCAGGGGGTCTACCAAAAATCACAATCGCTAACGCTAACGGCTCACGCTCTCCAAAAATGTATCGAAATGACATTCGCTACGGAAAAGTTAGCTATTTCTGAAATGTCATTTCAGTACATTTTGGAGTTAGCGTGAGGCGTTAGCGTTAGCGATTGTGATCTTTGCTAGACCCCCAGCTCCTTAAAGTAACGGAGTGCGGCTTTGGGGTGCTGGCACAACTGTTTCAGTGTTGGTGTCGCAGATGGTGGCGATGATGAGTGGGTACTAGGTTTATACGCTTGTTCACGCATTCCGGTTTTAAGTCTTATCTCTTCCGTGGCCTCCCAGTGAAAGATCACATGCTCCACGGTCTCATCCTCCTGCAGGCAGCCCCTACAAAGCGGACTATCAGTTGCCCCAGTTTTATTCAAATGATAATTTAAGTTGCTATGACCCGTAATAAGGCCTATGATTAGGCAGAGGTCATGCCGTGTAAGCCGTAGTAAGCTGTTTGTCACTTTTCTATTTAGAGTAGGAAAAGCTGACCTAGCATGCAGTCAGTTCTCCTATCCCATAGCTTTTGCTGTTCTTTTCCCGTGTGACGGCTCAAAAGATCTCGCACCTACATCGCTGATGGTTTGCATAGTCCCAATGGGTCATCAACCGACGCTTTTTTGGCTCCTTCTTCGGCAAGAGTGTCGGCCACGATATTACCCTGACACGAGCCATGGCTCTTTTTCCATTTTAATATTGTTCTGTAGTTCTCTGCTAACTTTTCCGGGGCCCTATGACACTCTAAAATTACCCTTGATCTGGTCACAGGCCGTCTTAGTGCGTAGATGATAGCCGCACTGTCTGTGGTAAAAATTTTTTTCCCTCCTGGCCAAAGGTTGCATCAGCTGCACTTGCGCCGCATCGGAGAGCCCATAGCTTAAAGCTATTTTTGCGTCTTAACACCACCAATAATAACTATCACCTATGAAATATCGCAACAAATGATTATCACCATTTGATCTAATGGGAAACAAAACAAAAGAGGACTTATTGAAATATTAGCCAAAAACTTGTGTTATTGAATATTTAAATTATGTTTTATGATTATCAACTGTACCTAAAGATTTAAAGTTGTTAATTGAATTGAATGTAGGTCATACAAACATTACATGAGAAGTACGAGGGAATCCCCCACATGCTCGCGAAAAATAATATATAGGGTTTTCACTTTTTAAATTTTGAGTTGCGATGGTTAAAAACCCAAAAACTGCCAGATTTTTCAAGACATCAGCCGATAATGCCAGTATCTAATATAAGAGGCCAATCCTGCCAAAATGGCAGAAACCTGCCACATATGGTCACGCTGCTTTTCAGTTTTCGCATCTTGCGCATCTTGCGTTAGACATAGACGACGCTATTTGACATTTGACATTGACATACTAAAACAAGCTTTGACAAAAACATTTACTGTAAAATTATACACACAGAATAAAGAAAAAAAAAATGGCTATGCATGGTTAAGAGTTTAGCCACTTGCATGTTATATAGGGTAACTTTTTATACTGGATTGCATAATACATACCGTGATTAACAAAGGATCTACTTTGTGGGCGAAACCCCAGGCTGCCTTTAATTTAAACAAGCTGTTTTCTTTCAAAACTCCAAATATTCCCGTAGGTATAAAATAAACCATCCAACCAACCTTTAAGAAGGCCCCCGAAGGCCTGTAGGTAGTTGTTACACATACCTACCTAATCTTATGTAGGTAAGTACCTAAAACGATGTTTTATATCTTTAACCTACAATAAAATACCATAAGTATCATTATCATCATCAGATCACCATCAGCCTGTGGGTTTTTTCACCAACAGTTAAGATAAAATGGTTAATAACTGTAACAAATTCTAGCCAGTGGTCAAATGTAGAGTTTTTAGTTTTTAACCCTTGGTTACCTTAAGTAGCTATTGGTGAAAAAAGTCGCCCTTAGTAACAGCATCCCGTTTTTACCCTTTGTGTAGGCCCGTAGGTACTAAATCTAGCCGCTACGATGAATATTACCAAAGTCGATGCGCTAAGTAGCCAGAGCCACCGTCTTCTAAAGACAAACCAGAGTAAAATTTACCTCTTGCTTCTTCTATATATAGAAATTATCTTAACGAGATGTTAATAATATATCCCTTCCCCTCCCCTCCCTCCCTCTCCCATCCCACTTTCCCTTCACTTCCCACCTTCCGTGCGGTGCATGAGGGAAAGAATTTATGCTATTCTTTTCTTTCTTTATAAGCCATTAACTTTAATTAGCATCAAACCACTACGCATGACCTATCCCTCGCAAAAAATCCTATCCAGCGAATTTAGTAATTTTAGTGATTTCCGAAATGTCATCGTAGTACATTTTGGAGTTAGCGTTTAGGGTTAGCGTTAGTGGTCGGTGTGTCTTGTTGTGGATCTTTGTTAGACCCCCTGGGGGGGTGCATGCACTACTGTGTTCCGGTTTGAAAAGGCATTTTAGCTAGTAAAATTACTGGGCAAATGAGACTTTATGATCTGATTACACAGTCTAGTGGTCTTATTACTAGACTGTGTAATGTCTCAGGATTACGTGCGCAGTGCATTATCATGCCAACCTTTATTATTTTAAAGTTCCGAGTGACACTACAACTGTAAGTAATGCGCGGCCGTGTCGCTTAGCATCAGGTGAACGACTAGCTCGTGATGTCATTCATTCATATTTGTGCAACTAGAATCTCTACCCACTGCAATATTTTTTTGGAATTTAGTCTACTTATACCTATTCATTTTGCGCCAGCCATTTTGCTATTTATTCTGTGCCTCTTAGAGTGCGTTTTTTCACCAATAGATAAGTAAGATAACAAATTCTAACCAATGTTCAAAGTATGTTACAGTTTATAACCATTGGTTACCTTAACTATAGGTGAAAAAACCCACACTAACACCCAATTGCTCGTAAAAATTACCACTACCAGTAGGATTATCATTATCACTTTCAAAATTAAAATAAATACTTACCACAAATATTAAAAATGTTCTATACCACTATCTTTTTTCTATCTTTTAACATTATCAGGTATGCATATATAACATAAACGCTTTGTTTATACAGGTGTTTGTATGTATTTATTTGTACAATTCGGTCACAACAGAGGTTATTTTTTTTATAATAATACTAAATATATATCTATTTTTTATTATACCGATAATAAACAAAGTCTGGGGAAATAAATACATACGGAGTAGTTCTATTTATTTGAATGATTTGTCTGGTGATGGACTTATGAGCGATGTGAATATATCGTCCACTGAGAAGAATGCCAATCATAGAACTAAACCCGAATCAGAAATGATGAGACCTGTTAAGTACTACGACCATGGATGTGACCCTACCAAGGAAGTTATATGTATTATTGGACCCCACAAACGGAGAACTGTATCCTCTATTTAGTTTGTGCAGAGAACTAAGACTGACATACACGAGTAATTCTAATTTTAAATCATAGTCCGATAACTCCGATATTCAAATGACAAGAAAAGACAAAAGTTGTCATAATCATAATCATAATCATAATCATTTATTCATAATACTTTCAAATTACATGTCAATGATTTACTTTAAGTATAGCTCCTCAAATAGGTTATTTGTATAATATAAATATATAAATACGCAGGTACGTTGGAGTAAGAATAACGGTTACTTAACATTAACGTTTTCTCAGAGTTTAAGGGATCTCCACTCCGATGGTTTATAGTAGTTGCTATAAAAGCCTCTGCCATAACACTCTCCATTCAGATCTAGGTGTTTTTTGTAATAATTAGTACCTAATCATTTTAATTACGTATTAAAAAAAATGTTAATTCTTTTTCTTGCGTTGACTACGGTCACAGCAACCGTCGCTGATCCAGCTTCGGAGCAGTTACTCGAATTTAAGACGAAAACAGGGGTGAGCTTTCTAATTGCATTTGTTAATTTTTTAAGGAATAAATTTATATATTGCGTCGTTTTTTTTAAAAGAGGTTGAAGGTTTCCGCCGACAGCAGCAGCCGCAGTAAGCGGCGTTGTGTCGACTCTACTGGTTTCTGTTGTTTCTCTATAACCTGTACCCTGTACCCCACAGGAGACGGGCGAAGTCGAAGACGACGTCACATTTTATCTCTTAAAATTAGGTGAAAATGTGGTCAAACGCAGTATATGTAGTCACTATCACCAGCGCCAACAGCCCGAAGATGTCCACTGCTGAACAAAGGGCACCACTTTGAGCGGCTGCTTGCCTTCTGTATCCATCGGCTCCCCGGTTCTGAGCAGGTCGTCGGTCTACCTAGTGGGGGGGCCAATCTACACTGCGTCTTCTCGCTCGTGGTCACCAGTCGAAAACCTTTCCTCCCCATCACTTGTCCGTTCTACGAGCAATGTGGCCTGCTCACTGCCACTTCAATTTGCTCATTCTAAGAGCTTTAGCGGTGACTTTAGTTCCCTTGCGGATCTCTTCATTTCGAATCTTATCTCAAAGTTAAATCTAAATTTTTGTTATTTCAGTGTCCAATTGGGTATTTGCAAACTAGCAGCGGTGCTCCAGTTAATTATGAAGACACGAATACTTTGAATTCTCCTCTGAATACGAACGAGTTACTTATTGAAGAATTGGCGCATTTCGTACGGGAAAGAATCCCTCCTAGAGTCATATTCTCTAGTGGTGTTACAGCTTTAGGTTACTTTAAAGTGACACATAATATATCTGATATTTGCAAGGCCAAACTTTTTGATAGAATCGGGAAAGAAACTCCTGTCGCAATGAGGTTTTCGTTAGCTACTAAAGGTATAGATGCACCCGATGTCCTCAGAGATAACAGAGGACTATCAGTCAAATTTTACACTGAAGAAGGTAATTTTGACATTGTAGGCACAAATTTACCAGTTTTTGGAATCAAAGATCCGCTGTACTTGCCATGGTTTATCAGAGCTACAAAGAAAAATCCAGAAACTCATTTAATTGACCGAACATCGTTTTGGGACTTCGTAACGTTACGACCTGAATCAGCATTTTATGTTATGTATTTATTTAGTGATTATGGAACTCCAGCTGGTTTTATACACATGCCTGGATTTAGTCTCCATACTTACCAGGTCTACAATAAGTACGGTGAATCGTTTTTTGCCAAGTTTAAAATAACACCTAACGCAGGTTTAAAAAATTTTGTAGCTGAAGAAACATTAAATGTTGGTCGTTATAATCCTGAATACGCTTCTAGAGAACTTTATGATTCCATTAAAAAGGGTGCTTTCCCAAGTTGGTCATTAAGCATGCAGGTTCTAAGCGCTAAAGACGCGACGACATGCAAATTTGATCCATTCGATGTAACACAGATCATTCCTGACGACGTATACCCATGGAGGCCAGTAGGAATAATAGTTTTGAACAGAAACCCAACGAACGCTTTTGCTGTTGATGAGCAGATCGCATTTAATGTCGCCAATTTAGTGCCAGGTATACTCGGAGCACCTGATAAAATGTTTGAATCGCGTCGTTTTAATTACCGTGATGCTCAAAACTATCGACTAGGAGTTAACTATAACAAAATAGAGGTGAATCGTCCGAATAGGCCAGCGTTCTCATATATTCGTGACGGAGTAGCCCCTGTGGGTGACAATGGAGGAAACTCACCCAATTACTTCCCGAATAGTTATAACGGTCCGGTTCCGTGGATTGAAAATAATCGGCCAAGGCTCGTTAGCGTTAGAAATAATACAACGAACAATTACGCTCAAGCAGCCAATATGTACAATCAAATGCCCGAAAATGCTCGAAGAAGCATGACCACTAATATCGTGAACTCATTAGTAACCGTTGTTGATCAAGTTTTGCTGAAGAAAGTCGTTGAGTTATTTACCACCATACACCCGGATATGGGATATAAGATAAAAACTGGTTTAGCTAGCGTGTACAAATACAAGTAAAGAATCCGTAATTACGACCCCTCTCCCTTTTACGAATTGTTTTGATTACCTACATACATGAAACTTTTGACTTCAATATCGTTGACGTGTTAAATTCCAAAGAAATTATGTTACGAATTTTAAACGGGCCCCCCTGGGGAAGTATTCCCTCGTTTTGGAAGTAAGGGAATACTTTAAGTATCATCTAAGGGTACATTTTATCTCGATTGCTTCATATTTTTTCATTTCACCTATTGTTATTTTGTCACTCGATATTAAAATAAACAATAACGTTTGTAACATTGTCTTTATTTTCAATTTAAGTATCCCTAATCCATAATTTGCTGATACCTACTTACTTAGTTTGTGTTTGGTATATTTGGCTCTGCCTTCTGAATTAGGTTGTGGGTCCGATTCTCACCAATATTAAAATTTGTGTGATGAACATAGTAGGTACATAGGTGTTTGTTTTGATAGGTGTTGTCTGTGTCTGCGTGTTATATTATTTAAGTACTATAAGTACCTATGTTTTTTATTTACGAACAAGAAGTATCTAAGTATTCTATCAGTTATCTGGTTCTCATAATACAAGCTTTGCTTAGTTTAGGGCTAGATGTGGCACTTTGTGAAATGTCCACAAAATATTGATTTATTGAAGGGCGAAATGATATTTCATTAACCTAAGAATAATATCATGTAGGTACCTACAAAAAACACTGCAAATAAACTCCGCCAATGCTAACGATAACTATTAACCCGTATATTATAATTATACTCTGGCATAATCTATCTATCTACCTAATACTTGTAATAAAACTGTAACATATCCAATTCTGTATATTGAAGATCTTTTGAAACATTTATAGGAATCTCCTGTATACCTATTATTGATGCTGAAGCCGAAAATATAATTTATTTCATTATTGTCTGTCTGTCTATCTGTCTGTCTGTATCTTGGGTGAGCATCACGCCGAAGCTACTGAATAGATTCAAATGAAACTCGGTATGATTTGAGTTCATATAACGAGACGAGGTAGGCTATAACATACTTTGTATGCATAGCTGTTTGTATATTTATTTGTACAATACGGTCACATTAGAGGTTATTTTATAGTTATAATATACCTATGCCATTACCGATTTTTTATTTAATCAATAATAATAATAAATATAAAGTCTGAGGAAATATACACGGAGTGGTTCTGTTTATATGAATTATGTGATTTGTGTGATGATGAACTAATAGGCGTTGAGAATATATCACCCATTGAGAAGAACGCCAATCAATAGAAGAACCTGAGAACCTAAATGAGAAATGACGTGATCCGACAGAGAGCTAAGGTGACTGTCACATACATAATTAATTTTAACTGAATGTATGTCTATGTAATAAAATAGTGGGGTAACTGATCCAAAGCTATTCTACGCGTTTATTAATAAGAGCGTAAAACACTGTCGAACGACATATTGAACGACGTTATAATGAACATGACTTGCTAGGACAAATTGTTAATGGTTATTTTGTTTCATTGAAGAAATCGGTGTGAATAATAATTATCCAAAGTGTAACTTTTACATCAAACTCCTAGTAAGTACGAAATATTAGCTACCACCTATTAACGGTTAACATTACAGCGTTTTCCCATAGTTTAAAGGATCTCCACTCCGATGCGTTTGTCTGCTATAAAAGCCTCTGCAATAAAAGTCCCCATTCACATCTAGGTTGTTTTTATAATCAGTCGTAATAATTATAATTGCGCATTAAAAAAAAATGTTAATACTATTTCTTGCATTGACTACGGTCACAGTAACCGTCGCTGATCCAGCTTCGGAGCAGTTAATCGAATTTAGAAGGGAAACTGGGGTGAGCTTTCTAATTGTGACTGTTTTTTCAGACAGGAAAAAAATATAGGTGCGAAGGGTAATTTTTTTCAATGCTCTGAGGTTTTTTAAGAGGAGTCTGTCAAACGACCTTTTTTTAAAGAGGTTGAAGGTGCGATACCATAGCCGCAGCAGCCGCAGCAGGCGACGTGTCGTGTCGACAATACTATTAGGTTCTATGATGTATGAATTACCCAATAAATTCTTTGGAATTACCTTAAGGTTACCTTACAAGGGTTTCGTACTCGATACCGAATACTATTTTATCGAAGCCCATTTACACACGGCCACATCCTCGAAACACCATATCGTTGGATCGCCATATCCTCGTCATATCAACGAAAAGCCATATTAACCAAATGCCTACGATGCAACTTCCGATTCATGGTCACCACTCGACAAGCTTACTTCTTCATCGCTTGTCAGTTCTATGAGCGATGTGGTCTGCCCACTGTCACTTAAACTTGACGATCGTTCGGGTTTGATGTAATAAATTAATATTTTTTGTATTTTCAGTGTCCAATTGGGCACATGCAAACAAGCAGCGGTGCTCCAGTTAATTATGAAGACACGAATACTTTGAATTCTCCTCTGAAGTATAAGTAGTCACTATCACCAGCACCAACAGCCCGAAGATGTCCACTGCTGAACAAAGGGCACCACTTTAAGCGGCTGCTTGCCTTCTGTATCCATCGGCTCCCCGGTTCTGAGCAGGTCGTCGGTCTACCTAGTGGGGGGGCCAACCTACACTGCGTTTTCTGGCTTGTGGTCACCAGCCGAAAACTTTTCCTCCCGTTCCTCCGTTTGTCCGTTCTACGAGCGATGTGGCCTACTCACTGCCACTTCAATTTACTCATTCTAAGAGCTTTAGCGGTGACTTTAGTTCCCTTGCGGATCTCTTCATTTCGAATCTTATCTCAAAACTAAATCTAAATTTTTGTTATTTCAGTGTCCAATTGGGTATTTGCAAACTAGCAGCGGTGCTCCAGTTAATTATGAAGACACGAATACTTTGAATTCTCCTCTGAATACGAACGAGTTGCTTCTTGAGGAATTGGCGCATTTCGTACGGGAAAGAATAGCCCCTAAAGTCATATTCACTAGCGGTATTACAGCGTTTGGTTATTTTGAAGTCACGAATAATGTGACTGATATTTGCAAGGCCAAACTTTTTGATGGAATTGGAAAACAAACTCCAATCGCTGTAAGGTTTTCGCTAGCTACTAAAGATATAGGTGCACCCGATGTCCTCAGAGATAGCAGAGGACTATCGGTCAAATTTTACACTGAAGAAGGTAATTTTGACATTATAGGCACAAATTTACCAGTTTTTGGAATCAAAGATCCGCTGTACTTGCCATGGTTTGTCAGAGCTACAAAGAAAAATCCAGAAACTGATTTAATTGACCAAACGTCATTTTGGGACTTCGTAACGTCACGACCTGAATCAGCATTTTATGTTATGTATTTATTTAGTGATTATGGAACTCCAGCTGGTTTTATACACACGCCTGGATTTAGCCTCCATACTTACCAGGTCTACAATAAGTACGGTGAATCGTCTCTAGCCAGGTTTAAAATAACACCTAACGCAGGTATACAAAATTTTGGAGCTGAAGAAGCAATAAATATTGGTTGTTATAATCCTGATTACGCTTGTAGAGAACTTTATAATTCTATTAAAAAGGGTGATTTTCCAAGTTGGACATTAAGCATGCAGGTCCTAAGCACGGAAGATGCGACGACATGCAAATTTGATCCATTCGATGTAACACAGATCATTCCCGACAACATATACCCATGGAGGCCAGTAGGAACCCTAGTTTTAAATTCAAACCCATCGAATGCTTTTGCTGCTGATGAGCAGATCGCATTTAATGTCGCCAATTTAGTGCCAGGTATACTCGGAGCACCTGATAAAATGTTTGAATCGCGTCGATTTACTTACCGTGATGCTCAAAACTATCGTCTGGGAGTTAACTATAATAGAATAGAGGTGAATCGTCCGAATAGGCCAGTGTTCTCATATATTCGTGACGGAGTAGCCCCTGTGGGTGACAACGGAGGAAACTCACCCAATTACTTCCCGAATAGGTATAATGGTCCAGTTCCATCGATTGAAAAATACCGTCCAAAGCTTGTTAGCGTTAGAAATGATACAACGAATAATTACGGTCAAGCAGCCGATCTGTACGATCAAATGCCCGAAAATGCTCGAAGAAGCATGACAACTAATATCGTTAACTCATTAGTAAACGTTTTTGATCCACTTTTACTGAGGAAAGTTGTTGAGTTATTTACCACCATACACCCAGATATGGGGTATGACATTAAAACTGGTTTAGCTAACATGAACAAATACAAGTAAAGGATCAGTAATTACGACCCTTTTACGAATTGTTTTGATTACATATAAGAAAATTTTGACTTTTAAATATCGTTGACGTAAGTAATTCCAAAGAAATTAAGTACCTATGTTACGAATTTTAAATTGGAGGCGTTTTTGAGAAAATATTACCCCGTTTTGAAAGTAAGGGAATGCTTCAAGTATCATATAGGTACTGCATTTTATCTGGATTGGCTAGTATCCTGCTTTCATTTTTTCATTTCACATATTGTTATTAAAATAAACAATAACGTCTGTATTATTGTCTTTATTTTCTATTTATCCCTTATCTATAATTTGCTGATACTTAGTAGTTTGTATTTGGTATTAGCTCTCTGCCTTCTGAATTAGGTTGTGGGTTCGATTTCCACTCAGTAACACCCACTAACATTTGTCTGATGAACATAGTACATACGTAGGTGTTTATTCTGATAGGTGTAGTCTGTGTCTGGGCGTTATAAGTATTTATTTCAAAACAATTTGCTGCTGTTTATTTTATATATTAACGACATCAACAGTTGCTTTAAATTTTGTAAATTCTTGTTATATGCAGATGATTTAAAAGTGTATCAAGTTATTAACACATATAAAGATCATGTTAATTTTCAGTCTGATTTGGATCGATTCTCTGCATATTGTGTAAGAAATAAATTAGCATTGAGTTTAAAAAAGTGTAAATCTATAATGTTTACGCGTAAAAAAAACATAAGTAACTTTACTTATGCTCTTTGTGATACTAATCTCGATAAAGTTAAAGTTATAAAGGATCTTGGTATAACTTTAGATAGCAAGCTAACTTTGGATATACACGTCCAAAACATAATATCTTGTGGTTTTAAAATGTATAATTTTGTTATTAGGTCATCCTGTAATTTCAGAAACGAGCAAACATACCTATTATTGTATAAGTCATTAATCCGTTCACAATTAGAATACGCCGTGGCAGTGTGGAGTCCGCATTATAATTGTTATAATAATGATATTGAACGAGTCCAAAAGAAGTTTTTACGCTGTGTGCATTTCAGGTGTTGCCGATATACTATACCTTATGAAGATTTGTTAATAAAATATAAACTTTTAGATTTAAAATCTAGGAGACAACAACTTGATGTTATGCTATTGTTTGACCTTTGTCATAACCGATATGACTGCCTGGACTTGGTCAACAGGGTCCGCTTAAAAGTACCGTTCAGGTCACATCCACGTGATACAATCAGTCATAAAACCTTTTCCATGGCTACCTGTCGCACTAATTCTGGTCATCGTTCGCCTCTTTACCACATCACTAAAACTTATAATGATAAATTCAACTGTTTAGATATATTTAACGATCGAGTGGGATGTTTTAAGCGTTCGGTGATAAGCCTGCTGGGTGGGGGCGGTGGGGTTGGCAGCGATCGGTCATAGTGGGGGTTACTTGTATTCCTCACACTGTCACTGATTTGTTGTCAGTCTTAAAATGTCAATCTTTATCATTTATTTCTTATGACTTATATTCATTTTTGTTGTCCTTATCCGGGGCTTATTATTTTATTATTTAACGAGTAACTGCAAACCAGCCTCACTGTAACACATTATTCACGAATACAACGTTCAGATGCTTACTCGTATTGTGCCTTTGCATTATATAAATACTACATAAGTACATGTATATTATATTGTATCTTGTCTTGATATAAATAAGCATTCAGCTGGTAATATGTGGTCAATGATGTTGGTACACATCTATTTAGATTTTTTAGTATTACTTTTAAGATAAAATATGTATGTGTTACTGTTTATCTGATCCTTGAAAATATACAAAAAAAAAAAAAACAAAAAAGTATCTACTTATTAAGTACTAGATGACCCGCTTCGGCTTCGAACGTGTTAATTAATTTTACGTCCTAACCCTCTTTATGGGCAAGAGAGATGGGAAAGGGAAAAACATAGGCGAAAAGGATGAATGGATGGGCTAAATAATGAAGCTGGTGAAGGGATCATTCATCCGTTCAGTTGTACCGGCGTGATGCATGTTCAAAAGCCAGATAGACAAACAGACAAAAAAAATTTAGAAAAGTTGTTTCTGTTTCTGTTTCGATTAAGAAGCGTAGTGCATTCAGATATTTCGATAAATATTCAATGTACATACCCATGATATGTGTCCCCAGTTACAGTTTTATTACGTAGTAGGTTACCCAAACTAAGATGATTCTCTTGGCCAACGCTTTAACTATTTATTATCTACTAACCTATCTATGAGCTATTTGTCAGCAACTCAGCGACGAAAATGACAGCAATTGGCTAAACAGACTAAACTATACCTATAAACATTAAAACTAAAATATAAAACTTAAAATAAACCGTTGGTGGAGGAATCACCCTATACTTTTACAACAGCTTGACAACATTCAAAGGGATACGATCACCGTCATACTTACCAGGCGCTAGGCCTCACTGGCTATAAGGTTTGGAGGTCTAGGCATACACAAAATTTCCAGCTTTCCTGTCATCAGCCTACAGCACTCAAAAATTAGTAAACGCTATTTTATCCCCATCAGTTCCAAATTATAATTTTGATTTTCTTGCTGAGGCTACGGAAAGCTGGAGAACAGCCTGCCCAGGCGATTCTTTGCCCAAACCCCCCGTTTCTCAGAGGCAGTGGGACAGGCCGCTCTGTGGTTTAGAATATAAAAAACTCTTACTCTTATAAAAAAACTTCGGCGAGGATCTCGGCTTGGAGCTCCCAGGGTGGGTCACCAGCCAGGACGCATGCCGCCGTCCAGGACACCGTTCGGTACCCGCGTATCGCCCTCGTCGCAATAACCCGCTGCGGACGTCGCAGCAGGGTCTTGTTACTACGATCGAGGGCGTCCACCCAAACCGGTGCCCCGTACAACGCCATACTCCGGATTACTCCGGAGTATAAACGACGACATACGGCGCTTGGGCCACCCACATTGGCTCCCATTGGCAGCCTCCCTAAGGCGGCCGCAGCTCCTACTACTTTTGGGGCCAACTGGGCAAAGTGGGCTCCAAATTTCCATCTCCCGTCCAGGGTAAGGCCCAGATATTTCATCTGGGCCTTAACCGGAACGGGAACCCCATCCAGTACCACCCGTGTTACTGAAGGGGGTCTTCCTCGAGGCCCATGGAACAGGAGGGCCTCGGTTTTTGAGAGGGCAACTTTCAGACCACGGGCGCGTATGAGGTCAACCACGAGGTTAGTGCCTACCGCGGCCAGCCGCACCGCCTCCCCGAGGTCTTTCCCTCTCACTACGACCAGGGTGTCGTCTGCGTAGCACGCAACCCGTATGTTTGCAGGAAGCGTGCTACGCAGCACCCAGTCGTAGCCTATATTCCACAGGAGCGGCCCTAGCACCGACCCCTGTGGAACCCCGCCGGAGACGCGACGGTGCCTCAAACCATCGCGTCCCTCCACCAGGACCTCGCTGTCCTGGAGGTAGTCTGCCAACAGCCTCCGCAAATACAGGGGCACTCCGTGATAACGGAGCGCCTCCTGTATCGTTTCATGCGGGAGGCTATTGAAGGCATTGGCTATATCAAGCAATACAGCCAATGCCTTTTCCCTCTCGCGGACCGCCTCCTGCGTCCATCTCTTAAGCCAGAGAAGGGCGTCTATTGTAGATCGCCCTTCTCTGAACCCGTGCTGGGCTTCAGACAGCCCAGGCCCCGTCCCTTCCAGGTGCCGAATGACACGGGAAGCCACCACCCTCTCCAATAGCTTTCCCGTGTCATCCAGCAGCACTATGGGCCTGTATGCGGAAGGCGAATCGACGGGTCGACCCTCCTTCCGCAACAGGCACAACCGACCGTCCTTCCACAGCTTCGGGAACCGTCCTGATGTAAGGCACGCATCGAACAGGTCCCGAAGCCGGCCACTCATTTCCTGCAGAGCGATCCTCAGGACTCGCCAGGAGACTTCGTCTGGACCAGGGGCCGTCCTCTTTCCGCGCAGCCGATTGACAATCCGCTCTTAGTGGCGGGCGCACCGTCTTGGGTGGCTGGCAAGTCGGGCGTTAATCATTTGCCCGAGCGTGGCAGTCAAGGACCCCGTCAGCTCCTCGATCACATCAGCCCCCAGCGTGGTGCTGGGAGCTGCCGGCCTCTCAACCGCAGCAGAGGCGGTGGCAGAGGCAGCGGTGGCAGCAGCGATGGCGGTGGCGGTTTCCGCCTTGGCTTCGGCGGTTTCCGTCTTGGCTTCGGCGAAGCGAAGACGTAGCGCTTTCACCTCTGCCTTAAGCGACTCTATCTCCAGCCGCTGGCGACTACTCACTGCCCTGAGCAGTCGCGTCTCGTCAACCTCAGTTCTCCCAGTCAAGGTGTCGACCACCTCTCCCAGGGTCGACGCGGCTTTCTTCAGGCGACCGACGAATTCGCCTTTGAGGTTGCCAGACTTCCTGGCGACCTCCAAAACACCGGCCAGTTCCTCCCCTGCCCGCGCCCTAAGCTCTTGGGCATTCAGGACGCATAAGTCGTCGATCATCGGGCGAGCATCGGTGCTCATCCCGACGTCGCTAACCACAGCGGCTGGCGTCTTCCTGTACTTCCTGCCTTGCAGGACTACCTCCAACTCTCCCTCAACCGGAGCAGGCTTGAGGAAGGTAGAAATAGAAATAGAAATAGTTTATTAACATGTTTACAAACGTCGGTACATGAAACAGTCCATTACGATAAATCCAGATTATTTTAGTGCTGGTTGGAAAACATTGATACCCAAACTAGGATAACCTGTGTTTTGGCATACCAACGCCCTCCGCCGGACGAAATGTTTAATTACTAAGTATTGACAATTTTGTTCTAAAGGTTTCCCTGGAGGAGCCCGCCTGGGTGGCCTTCCCCCTGCCTCTCCTCACCGTGCTGACCTTGGCGGCTGCCGTCTCTTCAGTCTCCGTGTCCGAATCTAAATACCCAGGCACGAAGAATGAAGAGCATGGCCGCTTTCGGCCAGCGCCGCTTTCGTCAGCGGTCTCCATCCCCGACCTCTCCGATACCTCGGAGAAGGAGTCATTTGACTCGAACGTCTTCTCTACAGGAGAAGCTTGGGAACGGCCCTGAAAAGGGCCTTTTGGCTGGGCCTGAGAAGGGACTTTTACAAATTTCCCGAGGGCATCTCTTGCCGGCTGTTTGGGAGGCATTCCTTCTGTATCAGATGACGGCATTGGCATCGATAGTACAGCGCACTTTAGCTTTACATCAAACTCCTAGTACAAAATATAAGCTACCACCTTTAATAACGGTTAACATTACAGCGTTTTCTCATAGCTTAAAGGATCTCCACTCCGATGCGTTTCTCTACTATAAAAGCCTCTGCAATAATAGTCACATCTAAGTTGTTTAATTTATAATCAGTCGTAATAATATTATTTACGCATTAAAAAATGTTAATACTATTTCTTGCATTGACTACGGTCACAGTAACCGTCGCTGATCCAGCTTCGGAGCAGTTAATCGACTTTAAAAGGGAAACAGGGGTGAGCTTTCTAATTGTGACTGTGTTTTACACAGACAAGGAAAAAATATAACTTCAATCAGGTGAAATGTGGTCATACGCATTATAAGTAGAGCGGGAGCTGTCACACATAAAGCGCCACTTTGAGCGGTTGCTTGCATCTTGCATCCATCGGGTCTCCGTGGTTCTGATCAGCACACCTACCGCGTAACTAGTCGTTGGTCTACCTAGTGAAAGAAAGAAGAAAGAAAGAAAGAAAGAAAGAAAATCTGTTTATTTGTAACAACAATCACTAAAGTATAATACATAATTATTTTAGTGGGGCCAGCCTACGATGCATCTTCCGGTCCGTGGTCGCCATTCGACAAGCTTTCTTCCTCATCGCTTGTCAGTTCTACGAGCGATGTGGCCTGCCTACTGCCACTTCAACATGCTAATTCTAAGAGCTGTTTCGGTCACGTTAGTTCTCTTGTGGATCTCATCATTTCGGATCTTATCTCGAAATTTTTATATTTTTTGTAATTTCAGTGTCCAATTGGGTACATGCAAACAAGCAGCGGTGCTCCGGTTAATTATGAAGACACGAATACTTTGAATTCTCCTCTGAATACGAACGAGTTGTTTCTTGAAGAATTGGCGCATTTTGTACGGGAAAGAATCCCTCCTAGAGTCATATTCACTAGAGGTGTTACAGCGTTCGGTTATTTTGAAGTCACGCATAATGTAACTGATACTTGCAAGGCCAAACTTTTTGATAATATTGGAAAGCAAACTCCTGTCGCTGTGAGGTTTTCTCTAGCTATTAATGATATAGGTGCACCCGATGTCCTTAGAGATTGCAGAGGATTATCAGTAAAATTTTACACTGAAGAAGGCAATTTTGACATAGTTGGCATAAATTTACCAATTCTTGGACTCAACGATCCGCTGTACTTGCCATCTTTTATCAGAGCTACAAAGAAAAATCCAGAAACTCATTTAATCGACCAAACGTCGTTTTGGGACTACGTAACGTTACGACCTGAATCGGCATTTTATGTTATGTATTTATTTAGTGATTATGGAACTCCAGCTGGTTTTATACACATGCCTGGATTTAGCCTCCATACTTACCAGGTCTACAATAAGCATGGTGAATCGTTTTTTGCCAGGTTTAAACTAACACCTAACGCAGGTATAAAATATTTTGGAGCTGAAGAAGCAATAAATATTGGTTGTTATAATCCTGAATACGCTTCTAGAGAAATCTATAATTCTATTAAAAAGGGTGATTTTCCAAGCTGGACATTAAGCATGCAGATCCTTAGCGCTGAAGATGCGAAGACATGCAAATTTGATCCATTCGATGTAACACAGATAATTCCCGACAACATATACCCATGGAGTCCAGTAGGAACCCTAGTTTTGAACTCAAACCCATCGAATGCTTTTGCTGTTGACGAGCAGATCGCATTTAATGTCGCCAATTTAGTCCCGGGCATACTCGGAGCACCTGATAAAATGTTTGAATCACGGCGATTTACTTACCGTGATGCTCAAAACTATCGTCTGGGAGTTAACTATAATAGAATAGAGGTGAATCGTCCGAATCGGCCAGTGTTCTCATATATTCGTGACGGAGTAGCCCCTGTGGGTGACAATGGAGGAAATTCACCCAATTACTTCCCGAATAGTTATAATGGTCCAGCTCCATCGATTGAAAAATATCGTCCAAAGCTTGTTAGCGTTAGAAATGATACAACAAATAATTACGGCCAAGCAGCCGATATGTACAATCAATTGCCCGAAAATGCTCGAAGAAGCATGACAACTAATATCGTGAACTCATTAGTAAACGTTTTTGATCCACTTTTACTGAGGAAAGTCGTTGAGTTATTTACCACCATACACCCAGATATGGGGAATGACATTAAAACTGGTTTAGCTAACATGAACAAATACAAGTAAAGGATCAGTAATTACGACCCTCTTTTACGAATTGTTTTGATTACATATAAGAAAATTTTGACTTTTAAATATCGTTGACGTGTTAAACTCTAAAGATATATTATGTTATGAATTTAAACGGGGGGTGATTATGGGGGGGAGTATTGCCCCGTTTTGAAAGTAAGGGAATGCTTCAAATATCATCTAATACTGCATTTTATCTCGGTTGGCTGATATCCTGCTATCATTTTTTAATTTTTCATTTCATTTCACGTATTGTTTTAACTTGTCACTTGATATTAAAATAAACAATTAACGTCTGTAACATTGTCTTTATTTTCTATCATATTCCTAATCCCAATTTGCTGATGCAATGGGTGCAATTGGAGGTACGATCAATCCTTCAAATCATCGAGGCTTCAAATTAATGAAATCGTCATAGAGACATCACAAATTCTTCAAAAACGGGACTAAAAGCGAGTCTTGTTTACGAATAATCATCACTCCCCGAGTAGTCAGTAGATTACATCAGTAGGCTCCGCTATATTAGAGTGGAATTCACGCTGCCCAGCGCGGCGGTGCTCAGCTCACCCTAGACTTGTCTGGTAACTCCGCTATACAGGCTGTAATTTAATTCATTAGCATAAATTGTGCCCATGATAGTACATCATTTTTAGATGATTATTAATGAGTAAAGATTGTAAATGAAAATATTTTTAATGAAAATTATGAAGATTGCCGCGGCGCCTAACGCGGTTGGCACGGATGATTTTGATACATTTTAACGTTTTTATACCTTGTACTCGTATGTACTAATTAAAGACAGTACTCCATTATTCCAATTAAATTTTGTATTTTAACATTGGATTAAGTAAGTTATTCCACTTTTTGGAGTTATTATTATTACCAAACCAATGTGTTAAAATTCAAAAATTTTGGTCCACACGTGACCGGTATCAGGAGTAGGTACCTAGTTTCAAAGGATGCTAATGAATTCAATTACACCCAGTATACCCACCTTAGGATGTAAAAACCCAAAATTCTTTTAAAATAACTGTAATTAAGTCATTTGACACTGGCTAAATACTCAATTCGCATGCAGCCAAAATTAGGAAGGTAGAAAAAAATATGTGGTGAATGGAACAAAAAGCGCGCGGATTTGAAAACATCAGCATCGTATGTAATTCTTTCGTATTTCTCTCTACCTACCTGAAACTTCTGCTAAAGGTGGATTTTGTTGTTACGTTGCCCCTCCCCTTATGACAAGCACAAATAGAGACGGCTCCCAGTCCCCGGCAGCTCTGATATCCCGTGGCTACGGTAGCGGCCACGGTAATGGCAGGACACGGGGTGCCAACAATCCTCGGCATACGCCCGGCTACCCCTCAAACACGACAACCGGAAGGCGCAGCGTAGGCTGACTTCCCGCTAGAGGTGGACCGACGATCTGGTGAAAACCGCAAAGTGGAGCACTCTGGGGGAGGCCTATGTTCAGCAGTGAACATCTTCAGGCTGTTGATTAGGATGAAAACAATAGTTATTTGTGCAACAAGAGAGCAAAGTTGATTTTTAGTTCGAGTGCTGATGTTGAAATCGAGCAAGCGAAGACACGAGATGCAAAAACTTTGCTCTCGAGTAGCACATACAACTTTTCACCTCAGCAGTGAGAACATCGTTACAGGTAGGTACTTACCACAGAGCTATGAAACAAATGACGCATCGCCTATAGAGGAAGCGTTTTTTTTTGGCTCTGTGGTACTTACCTGGTAACGAAACACTATCTCGTTCCCGCCAAAAGTAAGTATGACAAAAAAAAAAAGAAAAAAAAACATGTTCTCTCCAAAACTCCTTAGCCATGTAATCTAAAGCTGGCTAAATACACTTACCGCAAAGTAAAAAGTAGGTAGTAGTTTTTTTTTAAAACTTTGTCTCATGCAGTGAGCAAAATACGATTTTGCACACTGTTTTCTCGCAGCAAAGGGTGTCATTTCGAGCTGCTGAGGTGAAAATGAAGTTGTAGTTGTATTGTTCTTTGACACAAATAAATAACTTTTATTTCATTTCATTTATTTTCATATCAAACAACCATTATTCTATTTTGCTTATCTTTTTATGTCTAGCATCATTTAGTATACCCAGTAATGTATGCACCTAGGTACCTTAATTTGTTTATGCAGGTGTTTGTATTTATTTGTACAAAAAGGTCACATGAAAGGTTACTTTATTCATGTTTATAACATTTATTTTACCTTTAGGTATGTTGCTTAAATAAAGTCTAGTGGTCCTGTTTATTTAAATAAATTATGTTTGTTGTTTGCCTAATGATGTACTGCATGAGTAGTGAGAATATTCGCCTATTCGCAAATAAATTATTGAATTGTGAGCTTGATACAGAAATGAGGTGATCAACATAGCCAACAGCATTATAATAATTAGCAACCAAGAAAGGCCGTGGACGCCAAAGTAGAGCAAGCAGTCGATATAAACAATGAAATGACCGAAAATGGTCGAAGAAGCATGATAATACTAATATCGTGAACTCATTAGTACCTAAACGTGGTCGATAAAGTTTTACTGAATAGAGTCATTGAGTGTTTTACCACCATAATATACACCCTAATGGTAGGGCAGGTACAAGATAAAAAAACATTAAGAAGTTCTAGGTAGAGGATCAACAATTCATAGCACCATAATAATTATCTTCCATGTGCTTATGCCGACTGCAAGCAAATGGAACCTCCTCCGAAGTTTAATCTTTTCAGTAGGCCTAGCACGAGTATTTACACGCGCGTAAGTGTTAACGTTAACATAAAGCAGTTGTATGGGGCACTGATCAAATGCCATACAACTGCCTTACGTTAACGTTACACTTACGCGCGCATAAATATTCGTGCTAGGCCTACTGTATTGTCAGTCCGCATATTAAATTACAAAGAAATATATTAAATCAGCAAGTACTTAATTACACTTTTCTTTGGAATGGACTCTGGGGGTGTAAGCACATATTGCCACGTATTGCAATAACTAATGAGTTTTTTTTTTTTTTTGGTTTCATATTGTTCATTCTATTAAAACTATACCTATACTACTGAATCCAAGTCTAATATGTAGATTGTTTTTTACCTGCATTCTACATTGTATAAGATATATTTATGGACTGCGTAAGTATGACCATATCTCAAATTACCGCTCTCAGCTAAAATGGCTCAAAATCCGATATCGTCGTGATACTCATATACTCTGTCTTCTTTTTAACATTCTCAATAACCCTCTTTCTCCTGAATGCCTCAGAGAACGTTTTGTTCTTTTCTCATCGCGTGGTCGCCCTATGCGCAGCTGCTATCATCTTGAACTCACCATTCCCCAGCATAATACTAACTTTTACACATATTCTTTCACTGTCACTGCTATTCGTCTTTGGAACTCACTACCAGTGGAAATCCGGAAAGCCTCATCAATGGGAATCTTCAAATCCAAATTATATCAACATTTCATATCCATTCAAAACAGTCAGAAAAATTGAGCACTTAAAATAGTTATTAAATGAGTAGGTCCTTGTTTATTATATAAGTATTTTATTCTAATTTGCAATAAGTTTAATATAAAATATGTAAGATATTAATATGTATTATTTGTTTAAAATCTTATCTATCTAAACTCATATTATTATCCATTGCTACTTCTTATAGATTATTTTATTTTTTCTTATTCCTTTTCAACCAGCACTACAACTCGTTCCATACTACACAAAGGTTAACTGGAAGAAAATGCTACTTAGCATTAAGTTCGCCTATGTACTTGATTGACTCTTGTGCAATAAAGCATTTTTCTATCTATCTATCTACATTGTTAGCTTGATAATTGATATAAACGTTAACATCTGTGCTTTTGTCTTTATTTTCTATTTATCCCTAACCCTTAATGTCATTGAAGGACAAAGTAAGAGCACATTCGTTAACCTTTAGATAAAAAAACAGCAAATAAAGTTCGTCGATGTTAATGATAATCCGTTTACCACAAAATATTTACCGTCTGGCATAATATTGTTATGTTAATCAATGGCAATCAATATACTGAAGCATTAAATAACAATTTATTATATTGCACCAATTTATTGGCCCGATTTGTTATTTCACAATTTATTAGACCATGACGTGGTGTTAGAAAACTTTTGCGGGCCATTCACTTCATTGTATGAGGCGGTTGAGTTGAAAAATGCATAAGATAAGATTTACATGAATTTTGTTACCTAATAATTTAGTTCATGATCTGAAAAGGTTAGCGTAAATATATTTCATGGATTTCGAATCAAATACACTTATCAAAATTACAATCAAGCCATGCACCTACTTATACTTGCTTCTTAAAGATGACTCGTGTACTAAGTATATCAATCCGCATCGCCACCGCGGTACTAGCATAAGTAGGAAATGATTTGAAATTTAGGCTTATTCCATAATTCCCCTTAGATAATTTATAGTATGAATAGATCACGACAGAGGCTAGATTTTTTCATTTTTACGTTTTATAAATTTTTTGTCTTAATTATGTGTTATTGTAAAACATAAAATTACTCAATGACTAGCATATTATTATTATGTAGAACACTTTTTTATAAGTTGAGAAATTCGACACGGATCAAAAATCAGTCTCGGCCAATGCAAGGTCGACTGAGCAAAGTATAAAGCGCAATGACTGGGTGCAAGACGGGCTATTTTGACTGACCATTGCTAGTTTAAACAACCAACAATATCTTCTTGAACCAAGTTATAAATAATTATTAACAGACAGTAGGAATCAAGAACATATTCGCCTTTTTTTCAATAGGTAGGTTCTGGATGTCTGCATGGTTACAACTGAGTGATTTACAAACTCGTGGTTTGGCGTATATGTGCTAAAGTTCCATAAAGTGAATAATAACAGTGAACATGAAGGCATTGATGGTGATGATTCTCATGAGGATGATCCTGGCGAAGATCCAGGATGGACCAGCACCAGCTGCGCAGCAGATCGTCAACTTCAAGCAGAAGACTAAGGTGAGCATTTTGCTTACAGATTTACTAAGATAAAACTATTATTGACAATGACTTTTTAATGAGTATGGCTCAGCGGTAACCAGGGCAATTTCCAAACCTTTGCATCCTGGTTTGAATTCCGTTCGGCCCTGCACCAATGACTTTTCATAAATCATGTACGCGCAATTTGCACTCGCTCTTAGAAAGGTGAAGGAAAACATCGTGAAGAAACCGGCATGTTCAAGAATCACAAAACATCGAGGACCTTAATTAATTGTGTCCTCCACCAACCCGCATTGTTCCAGTGGGGTGGAATGGAATGGCCCACACTGTCTCATGGTGAGAGACAGTGTTGGAACATATTGATAATAAACTTACTTTTTCAAATTACTCTACTAAACATGGATAACCTGTATCGCTTTGATGTTTGGTGTATTCAATGTTTTTTTTGAATAAAATGATAATTATGTAAGTCGAGTAATTGCTCCAGGTTCACGGTCT
Source organism: Ennomos erosarius (assembly GCA_963580505.1). Taxonomy (NCBI): domain Eukaryota; kingdom Metazoa; phylum Arthropoda; class Insecta; order Lepidoptera; family Geometridae; genus Ennomos; species Ennomos erosarius. The sequence continues at coordinate 2,993,924 of OY756983.1, read as the reverse complement.
AAAGCATAAAATACGTAGCATGCATATTAAATGTTTTTTAATGCACTTTTTCCAGGGCCCCGTTGGTGTGATGACTACCAGCGCAGGTGCACCGATCGAGTACAAAGACGCAACTAACACTCTCAACACTCGGCTTATTTTTAACGAATACTTCATGGACACCATGACTCATCTTGTTCGAGAACGAATACCTGAAAGACTTGTTCACGCAAAGGCTGGAGGGGCCTTCGGATATTTTGAAGTAACGCATGATATCACTGATATATGCAAAGCAGATTTATTCAGTACCGTGGGAAAAAAGACTCGAATAGCAGCTCGGTTTTCTCCAGTCGTAGTCGAAAGAGGTGGAATAGATACTTCTCGAGATGCGAGAGGCTTTGCACTTAAGTTTTACACTGAAGAAGGTAATTTTGACATCGTTGGTTTCAATACTCCTATGTATGTGTACAAAGACCCATTACTCTTTCCTACGTTTGTAAGAGCGCAGAAAAGGAATCCAGCAACTAATTTGATAGATGGAAACACACTTTGGGATTTTTTGACCTTGCGCCCAGAAAGCTTGCATATGTTTTTGCTTGTATTTGGAGATCGCGGCATTCCCGATGGCTACCGGCATATGCCAGGCTTCGGAATCCATACCTATGAAGTAGTTAACAAATACGGAGATAAACATTTCATTAGATTCCATTTCATGCCTGATGCGGGCATTAAAAATCTTCGTTCTGAGCAAGCAAGGAAGATAGCTGGAGTGGACCCTGACTACGCAACTAGAGATCTTTACAACGCCATTGGTAGAGGAGATTTCCCTAGTTGGACTACGAGCATTCAAGTATTGACTTTTGAAGAAGTTAAAACTGCTGGATTCGATGTATTTGATGTGACTAAAGTACTGCCATTAGATAAGTATCCTCTAAGGCCTTTAGGAAGGTTTGTATTGAACAAAAATGCCGTAAACTATCATGCTGAAATAGAGCAGTTAGCTTACAGTCCTGCTAACTTGGTGCCTGGTATACTCGGTGGTCCGGATAAAGTGTTTGAAGCACGTCGGTTAGCTTACAGAGACGCTCAATACTATCGGTTAGGTGCTAACTTCAATAAAATACCTGTGAACTGTCCCCTACAGAACAATGTTTTGACTTACAACCGAGATGGTGTGCCACCTGTAAAAGATAACGAAAGAGACATTCCAAATTATTATCCTAACACTTTCAATGGACCGGTGCCTTATAAGGATCCAAAAAGAAGTGAGGTTGTAGAGGTATATCAGGATGATCCCGACAACTTTGAACAAGCCAGAGAACTTTATACTAATGAGATGACAAAAGAAGAGCGAAGTAGACTAGTTGAGAATGTCTTATATAGTTTAGGAGGTGCAATACAAGAGTTGCAAGATAGAGCTGTTAAATTCTTTAGCATCATTCATCCTGATCTTGGAAATCGAATATTGGAAGGACTGCAAGTAAACAGAACCAAAGATCATTGGGAATATTAATAAACGAGTTTTGTAGAAACATCTAATTATTATTTTTTAAGTTTATTAAAAATTTAATTTGATGCAGAGCAGAGTAAGTATATAATAATAACCTTGCCTAGTGTTTTTGCAGCACCTTGTGCATCTGGTAAGTAATTATGATGTTACATGAAGCGTTTAGTGATGACGCAAGCAAGGAACATTAATTGCTTGGTAAAATAAAGTACTTAGGTAATTCAAATTATTATATCTACATACTAGGTACAGCATAGTCTTCCTGTTTTATGTGTTTTTTTGTATACTTACTTAAGTATGTTATTGGTTAGTACTTATGGGTAACGGAGAAATGAGGTCTGTACTAATAATTATGCAAAATCACTTTTCTTCACTCAATGAATTATATGCGTTTTTGCGCAGTTATCTCGCAGCAATAGGTGAAGGTACCCGTGGAACATAGGTGGTACACGTAGGTGTTTCACGGGTTAGAAACTGTCTGAGTTTGCTGCTGAGGTGAAAAAGATTAGCTATCCCAACTGGTAGCTACCTACATGAGGTGTATTTCATTTAGGAGTTCCTTAAGCCCCTTAAGGTATGAGTGTGTTGAACTTAGGCTATTATTATGTACCTTTATAATAGCCTATGTTCAACACACTCATACATGTTTATTCCCTAAGTACCCCGATCCCCAAGGCCCCCGTCCTGGAGAACCACGAATACGAACCTATGTTTTACTGTACGTATTATGTTCTTAGGCTAAAAACATAGGCACAGCTGACAACATCCACATGTGGATCAAAACTGTGGATCCAAGCGGAGGAAGCCCTATAATACACGAACTAATTCCCTCATCTCCATTCTTTCATCGGACTACAAGGCGCACAGATACTCGGCATGCTTATATCGTTAATTATTTCTACAGCCCGCACTAAGCGTTTCGCATCAAACTTTATAGTGCGAAACAGCAAATGAGTGGAATACCTTGCCGTCGTCCTTGTTTCCAGATAGCTATAACCTGGGTGTCTTCAAGTCTAGAGTGAACAGGTATCTTCTAGGCAAGCATGCACCACCGTAGGCCGCGTCTTCACTTACCATCAGGTGAGACAGTGCCCAGTGGTCAAATTCTATGCCTATAAATTATAAAAAAAATATAGAATCTGTCCCTAGGTCCACACATAAAAACTCTCAGCTCGTGTTTCAAACGAGAAATTCCTTAGGTTAAATTGCTTGGCAACTCTTATAGCCTATTGTACTAAGTTCGACATGTTTTGACGAAGTGAAACATAACGAGTTACGACCAACTGCGTAGCCCGCAATAAAAGCCATAGCCTAGAGAAGTTCCATGAACTGCCTGCTCTTAATTTACCAGATGAATGGAAATAATTAGAGAGCATTGTTAGGCTGTGGTGGTTTATAAAAGGCTAGTGAAGTGTAAAGTTTTGAAACAATTTCTTGTAACCCGAGCGGGTATAAAGCGGTCTTTCACGATTTCTTTATTGTGGGAAAGCAAAATAGGTAAATGCACTCACAACCATAGAAATAAGTATAAGGCGTATTTCATCATCATCATCATCATCATCATCATCATCATCATCATCATCATCATCATTGTTGCCTGAAGACGTCTACTCATACATAGGTCTGAACATAGGCCTTCCCTACAGAGCGCCCTGTGAGCCGCTGCCCGCCTCCTGCATCCATCGGCATGTAGGTGCTTATGATGGTGTGTTTATTTATAGAACTTTATATTCACTACAGACAGACTCAACCAGTTATTATGATAACAAACTAAGATTAAAACAATTATTTTCTGAAAAAAAGCAGGCAACAATCACACGAGCTAATAGAGTTTGCTATTGCAAGTGCAGCAGGCTCTTTCTATACATTTGTCAAAAGGAACTTCATCAAAGTTCTGTGTTAAAACATTACTTTACTTTAATTTGACGGGCTCGATAGCTCAGTTGGTAGTATCCCTGCCTTCTGAACTGAGCTGGCTGTGGGTTCGATTTCTACCCGGGACAAACATTTGTGTGAAGAACATAGATGTTTGTTCTGCGTTTGGGTGTTATATTGTATTCTATGTATGTATTTACAAACAAAATAGTATATAATAATTGTATCAGTCATCTGGTTCTCATAGTACAAGCTATGCTTAGTTTGGGGCTAGATGGCGCTGTGTGAAATGTCCACACATATTTATTTATATATATTTTTTTAAATATTTACCTTTTTAAGTTAGGTTAGCCATCATTCACGTAACAGAGGAAAGCAGAAAGACACACTAGCTCCAGAGACAGGATTCGTGAGGGAGTGGGAGCCTCACCTTAGTACCTAGGGCATTGCCCCCCTCTTGTTTTGTCAAAATAGCCACTGGAAATCGAAATTTATTTTACCGTTTATCACAAGGGCGATATAAGTATTGACGGATCTGTTACTGGTCGAATTAACAATGGGCTATCGAATAACGTTTAATATTTTTTTTAGTTTGGTATAAAAAACTGCAGGCATTGATATCACTTGTGCCGTGCGGTCTCAGCGTAAGATTAGGAGCTCCCCATTCCTTCCCGCTGTAACGGGCTAAGGGAATGGGCATCAGCATTCTCTATGGTCTGCATTATAAATATACTCGATCAGTCTTCAGGAATGGCAGGTTGCCAAGCAGATGGCAACTTAACAACCCCTCTCCTCTAATGTGGGAGGCTCAGAGTAAGTACCTATGGAAGGTAAGTTTCTAAACAACGACTTCTCAAAGAGCACACTACTTTTACTTTTAGACGATTTAAGGAAGAAAATGCATAGCTTACTAGTGTAAAGTCACACCAGACCTCTTATTGCTGCTTTTATGATGTGTTCGGATGCGATTTCACCACGCAATAGTCGTTCAAAATAATTTTCAAGGAACTCTTTGCACAGATATGACCGCGCTAACATCCGTACGGTGCCATATACGGCACCGATTAAATAGCTGTTAAATGTAGCTCGGTTTATAAGTATTAAGTTAGACCTTTAGAATGAATGATTGTGCATTAATTATTATTATGCATTACATTACTATGAATTCCTTGTGTTAAATATCTCACATCACAAAGGATGTGTACATGGGTGGACATTGGTTTCGAAACCGCATTCTGCAAGGCGTTACAAGTTACAATAATTTTTATTTTATTTTTTTATCATCGATAGGCATCACGGTAAGTGATGACGATGGAGCATGCTTGCCTAGAAGATACCGGTTCACTCTAGCCTTAAAAACTCCCAGATTATATTTGTCAGGAAACAATGACGCTGGTAAGGTGTTCCATTCATTCGCTGTCCGAATTACAAATGAGGAATCAAAACGCGTTGTACGCATTTGAGGAATTTCTACCATATACGGATGCCGTGTTTCCGTGCGTCTTGATGTCCGGATCATTTGATCATTTGAACGGAATTATGTGACCGAGGTGACCGACGCTTTTTGGACCACTTGCGACTACGTTGTTTGAGTTTGATCTAAGTTTTTTAATGACTTTTGGGTTTTGTATGAAACCTCTAAAATATAAAATAAATGTTACATAACATTTCGAAACCAGTAGGTATCTACAGACAGTGTTGCTGAGGAACCTTCCTAATGAATATAGTGGTGATGCAGTATATGATAAGGAAGACAGGATGATGCCCTGGATTCCCTTAGCTGGAATACCCGACATCCACGGAAAGAGATGGAGGTTGGAACGGGACAACAAGTTACAGCTGTACTTAAAGTTGAAACAATAAAAGCTATTTTACTCTGAAAACTATCTTGAGTAAGTTAAAACTAATATGGCTATTGGTCAGTGTTCACACCGCTTGCAGGTGCAAATTGGGGACGAAAGGCTGGATAATGAAGGCTGCTTTTTTAATCTAGGTAACTTTTGAACCCATTTTACTTGATGGATTGGTCCTATAAGTACCAAAATAAAAATCTTGAATTTTTCCGCCAAATTGATGACGCACTGAAAGCACTTCGAACGCTATCAATATTTGAAAAAGTTATATAATATCGTGTCGAGTTACCACAATCCCAATCTTAGAGCCTGCATCTCGATACAATACACACTTAGCACAACTCATGCGGATATGTTTGACTTAATTAACCTTACGTTTAACGCATTACCTACTTATTTGCATACACATGATTAGATCTCACTTTCGTTAACATATCTGCCTCGTAATTTATCATTTCACAATTATGATTGGAGAGATACTCCGAATTGTAATAACAATTGCGAAATTTTCAATTACACTACCTAGTTGTCTCGTTTGAAAAATTGTTACAGATAGGTATCTATTAGGAAGCTTTGTTTAGGCATTCCGTTTCGTATTATTTGCTCATTACATACCTATGTATTGAACAATCAGCAATTGCATATAACTAGACAGTCTGACCTCTTTTATCGCGTGTTTATGTCAAAATAGAAAATATTACTTTTATTTCCTAATAATTATGCTTAATGCAAGACCATCACGATAACGGAAGATACAAGTTTTATATTTATCTCTACTATGTCTGAAATAGGCAAGAAAAAACATTGAGTAGAGTACCATTATGCAGTGTTAATTACGGAGTTTCATCCGCAATTTACCCATTTTTCGGTAAAAAATATTTTTCCTTGGTTTTTATATCTTGTCACTATATCTTGATACTTTCGGGTCTATCCCGGACATTCGGAAGGCATTGGTGGGGCTGAGGCTAACACCAAGGGGCCCCTTTGAATATAATATTAATAGTTTTAACTGTTATTATTATCATTATCATTTATTTCTTAATAACAGAGTTATAGGTCTAGATCATCGAGGAACCAACCCAAAAAGGAGTGATGACACTACGCTCTGTTCGAAATTAATCCCACCATTTTCCGTACTGAGATAACGCGCTCTAGGGTTGGGTAGGGTTGGCTTCTCAATGCTCTAGTTTAAACAATCTGCGTGCAATGCAAAATTAAATCTAAATCAATTAAGCCGTTTTAATTGAAAGACTTACACAAGAACGGAAAACATTTTCCTTTTAATATTTAATGATGAGGTCGATACTGAATACAAACATAAGTAGGTATATACTTATACTTTTTGACTTACGTTTCAGCATCTGACAACACTAGTATAAAAATCAGCTTAGCTCTTCTCAAAAGTGAGACAGATACCAAAAACAAATTAACATCACAAACAAAACTACCGTCTAACCAAAATTGAAAGGAAGTGGGATTGCGGTCAAACATACATACATTCTCCTTATGTATAAAAGTTATGTATGAAATGTTAGTGTTATCGATTCGATCTAAGAATGGATCTAAATAATTATTCATTGTCCGCTTAAGAGGGTTTTATTACGTTTGTAATGACTGTTATTTTGGTAATTCGATTATAATAGGTACTTATGTGATTGGTGTTTGGCGAATGCTAATAAAACTTATACGTACAGTAGGTAGAGTCTGAACCAAACTTAATGGCGGCTGTGAAGTGCGCTGTGCACGTCGCTTGTCTTTTCCCGCTAATTTTTGCTACTGCGCAGCGTTTCGCGCCGACTTCACAGCCGCCATTGAGTTTGACTCCGCCTGTATGGTGGTAAAAATTTTCTCTGTTGTTCTGCCGCCAAGCAGTAGTGTGCAGGAACTGCTGTATTCCGGTTGGAGGGCATTGCAGTTAGTGAAATTACATGAAAATTTGTGACCCGAGTCACCCGAGACTGTTGATGTCTCAGAATTACATGCGCAGTGCAGCATCATGCAAGACTATAATGGAGAGTACCTACTGGCACTGCTAAGTTTATGATAACTCATAACCATTCGTTTATGTAAATCCATAACACTTATTTACCGCACTAAGTATTTCCGAAAAAATATAGTGCGAACAGCCAATGTAGCCAGCCCCATTAACTATAATCTGAGAAGTTTTATAGTAATAGAGAAAAGTACCATTACTACCACCACCATTGTACCATTGTAGAACACATATTAGATGAAAAAAGACGGAGGAAAAATGCTACAAACACTACAAGGCGCGGAGAGTCGTTTCACCTGTAGTAGACTTCCCAACATGCCGCACCAAGCGTTTCGCTGACTCTTTTATCATGCGAACTGATAGCGAGAACTCACTCCCGGCTTCCTTGTATCCTGACCATAATAGGCATGATGACTAAAATTTTTTTTTTGGATAAATTATTTATAGTCCTCAAAACATAAACATTTGTGAAAACAAAACTTAAATATCTAATATATACAGGGTTACAGGGAAAATCGTGCTAGATCCGTTTAGGGCGTGGAGTACCCATCATTTCTGACTTATTTCACTATGTAACACCCTAGCCTAAACTTAACCCTTTTCGAGATATTCGATTTTTAATATTTTTTGTGAAAATTGCCGATTTTTAGGCTACAAAATTTAATTTTGTTTATTTTGTGTGTCTTATTATTATGATTATTGCATTTTTACATGTGTATTAAGATGTTTTAGGACGTCAATCATTAAAATAGTACATAAGTTAATTGAATAGACCGTAGTAGACAAGTGAAAGTTAAGAAATACAAAAAATATTAGAAACTGTATTTTTCTCTAAGGAATATCTAAATAAAATATTAAGTTGAGGCCAGGTTGTTTCATAGTGAAATAAGTCAGAAATGATGGGTACTCCACGCCCTTAACGGATCTAGCACAATTTTTCCTGTAACCCTGTATAAGCATTTTAAAAACCGTAATAGAAAGAGATAGCTCAAACGGCCAGTGACGTCAGAGGAAGGTCGTTATAGTACCTCATTACTAAGCTGTGGCAGCTTTTCATACAATCTCTTTGGCATGTGACGTCACGAGTAGATTTTTCATAGTAACGCGCTCTGTTTCGCGAGAAAGGGACAGGAGATGCCTCCTGTAGAAACTTTAAAAGCTTATTACTCCGTGATTTACTTACCAATTTTGCTTATTTTTTCAATTATTGCATTCATTTTTAATCTTCTTTACGAAAGTATTATTTACTTGTTCATTTTTAATAGTAGTCATCATGCCTATTTGGGTCTGTTTAAGACTAGAGTGAATATAGGCTCCTCATAGGTCACCGTCCTACACTTTCGACTTCTTCTTTTTCTTGTGTAGGCACTAGGCAAGTTGTCAGCCCTGATGTCAGAATTTTTAGGCCACCTAAAGGCTTAAAGGCTTTAAGAAGGCACCCTCGACTGCATTGTTGCTTAACATCAGGTGAGTTGCAGTCAAACTTTGGCCTACTTGTGGCCTACATAAAAATGCAGATGTAAATCGGACTACATTTTTTTCTGTTGTAATTGTTGTGGTAGTTCTTGGAAGCAGTTCGAAAGATTAAAGCCATAAATTCAAACAAAATTAAAATATTATTATGTGTTTGGTTGGAGATATTAGGTAGATCGTGACCACCTCAAGCTAGGGCTATATCGGCCTCATCGCGCTTCGAGAGGCTATAATGCGCTGGAGATTAAGCCCTAAAGATGATCAGCTCAGTGGAAAGCTTTAATATCCCACTTTGGACATGTCGAGTTGCCGTACTGCTTTATCAGAGGTATATAGGCTAAGCTTTTTGACACATACCGGTTTGGCACATGGGTGATGCAAAAGCCGCGACTATGTATAAATTTGTTAAAAATTGGGATAACATTGCAAATTAATAATTAAGTATAAGAAGCCTATTTATACTTAGACTTTTTCAATCAAAAGAAGTGGAGGTTTTGTCCAAAAATATCCTATTGTATTGCGGGCACATTTTACGTGCGTATAAAGGGGATTAATTGGATTGCGGGCACATTTTGCGTGCGTATAAAGGGGATTAATTGGATTGCGGGCACATTTTGCGTGCGTATAAAGGGGATTAATTGGATTGCGGGCACATTTTGCGTGCGTATACAGGGGATTAATGGATAAAAATCTTCCATCCTCTCTATACTGCCTGTTTGTAAAAAGTTATCTTAACTAACATTGAATTATGTGTTTATTATTTTATGTTTCTAAATCACAATGTATCAGGAGGTCAGATATATCGAAGAGGTAATAGATAAGAGAACTGTAACAATATGAAGGTATAATCACAATATAATTCATGGCCAATACAAATAATTCTACTTTTAATGCAAAACGCGCGTTGAAGTCTTTTGTACTTAGTAAATTGATCAGTATTTTCCAAAGACTTGTAGGAGTTGTAGGGTTATACAATTAAAATGAAAACCGCCGTAAGCAAGTCTTATTATAAAATATGCAATCTTCATGTTATTAAGACATAGCTTTACTTCCCAAACCTATAAATAAATTACACAATCTAGCTGTTAACAGTTTAACCACCGTATTAATGTCAGTATTGTTATATTATATTCAGCTTGTCAGTGGCGGCTGCCAAAATGTAATTAACTCTGCAATTAGGCAGACTTCCGTTCAAGTTATAAAACAGATCCTAAATCACTTTGCAATGCGTGGTTAAAACATTCAGTAATCTGTGGCGTGGTTATTTCTCCGTTGTCTGTCTGTTTGCACGAGGTAATCTCAAAAGTAACAGACCAATTTACCAACAGTTTTAATGGTAAATAGGATAATTATCAGGAAATAAACTTGTGTAATCATGTTTATATGTAGGATAACAAATTATTTCTATGATTTATTTCCTGTGTGTACCTATGTTGCCTGAGCAGATTTTTAGACTGTCAAGATAAAAAGTGGTATAGAATAGATATACTTTAAAACTTCCTTGATTTCAGTATCTATATCTGTATCAATAACCAAGTCAAATCATCAATTATAATAAGTACCTACGTATTATCTGTGACAAGAAAATCAATGGGCGTAGGCCTCTCCCAGGGAGCACCACTTTGAGCGGCTGCTGGCCTCCTGCATCCATCGGCTCCCCGCGGGTATTTAGGTTTACTTTTTAATTTTTTATATGGAGTTTTGTTTTCTGTCAGAGAATAGGTACTACGCAGATTACGCTTTCATTGAGTGCGTTTCATTTTTTTTTGTGGTGATAAATTTTTGTGTGCTCATTCACTGGACTTGCTCTTCTCCTCAATAATGAGTAAAGAATCTAGTAAATAAGCCACTGTTATATCCAAGAACTTCCCTTAAAAATACGCAATTCCTTTAAAAATAAATGCACTTCGTGTGCATGCGTTGCTACTAATTTTTCCACGGTTGCTATTACTACAAGTAAAGTAGCAATAAGAACTAAGAAGGCATAAATCAAGTTCAAATATATCCAGCCGTACTGATATTTATATACTTAAATCTAACAAAAAACATGATAATTTTTCGTCAATGTAAATTTTGTATAAGGTTTTTTTTATCAACAGGCTAACAATTAACCACGATCTCACGATCGACGATTGAGCATGCGTGGTAAGCATTGCTTGCCTAGAAGATAGTTCACTCTATCCTTTAAAACCCCATATTAACTATATCTGGCAGAAAACAATGACGCTGGTAAGGTGTTCCAATCTAAGTTGGTACCTAAGTATAATAACTTAATTTGCAACAATTGTCTTCAATCTGAACTCGTATTTTTAAATTTTCAAATCTCTTTTACACTTTGTTTGCAAGTTAGCAGATAATGAACATTATGACCCTTGTTTGAAAATAATAATAATTCTCTGTCACAGTGAATATCTAACCACTGCCATCCGATTCCCACTTTCATTGGAACAAACGGTATTATTTCATTAGCAGACACTTGAATAGGGGGATAGTGTGATAATTTTCTATGTTCTAGGTTTACACATATCGGGTCTAGCTTTCTCGATTGTAGAGTGAGAGACGAAGGCAATTTAAGTGAGTCGTATATACGATACTACGTCACACTATTACGTAAACTCCCTGCAGTATTCCTTTTTCTATTTTGGTATTAACAAATAACTAGTTAGGTATACAGTACTTTTATTCATTATCAAAGGGCTTGAATCAATATGATTATGTCGCCTTGGTACATAAAAATTTACATCTAGTTACATGTAATAATTATAGTATTTAATCACGCACTTAAATATATGAATCTATGTAGACTTTTTTCACTAGGTGGTAGGACTTTTCAGCAAAGTTCGTCTAGGTAGGTACCACCGCTTTGCCAGTTATTCTGCCGCCAAGCAGTAGTGTGCAAGCACTACTGTGTTCCGGTTTGAAGGGCATTGTAGCTAGTGAAATTACTGGGCAAATGAGACTTTATGACCTGATTACACAGTGTAGTAATCTGATTACTAGACTGTGTGATGTCTCAGGATGACGTGCGCAGTGCAGTGCAGTGCAGTAAATAAATACAGAATATTTCATTACAAAAATGAAATGGGTAATGATAGAATACGGTATAATGATTCAAATCTGTCCTGTATTTTGACTTTGACGTAAATAAGATTTTATAATTAGACTTACTTACTGTGGATTGAAGAAGTTTTTGGGGACGTTTTCTGCCAATCTAGTCTAGTCCACTGAAATATCATAAAGCAGTTAAACTGACCGTAATCTCCTCGAGTAGTACAGTATATCTGGAGAAAACAGAGCGTTTGCGGTGCGTTGTGCAATGTCGGAAGGTAGATATAAGATGCGTGCGGTAGCGGCAGCATAGTCATAATCTGTGATGTGAATAACATAGGAAGATCAGTATGTAAATAAGTATGAAAAATGGATAAGTTCTCAATTCGGTTGTAGGTATTTTTAATGGTTGTTTCCTTCATTATCTTCGTCATTTATATACCTGAACTAGTTTAAAATATTTTTATTCAGTTTGAAGGGAATTACATTCAAATTGGTGTTATATTACATTTGTGGGATGAACATAGATGTTTGTTCTGTGTCTGGGTGTTATAATATATTCTATGTACAAACAAAAAGTAAAAAAGTAAAGTATCTAAGTATTATATCAGTTATCTGGTTTCTATAGTAAAAGATATGCTTAGTTTAGGGCTAGATGGCGCTATGTAAAATGTCCATACATATTTATTTATTTATTTATTTATATTAATTTTATCAAAAATGGTTCAGTAGTTTGGTTTTAAAATCCAAATAAAAAAATACCCTTACAAGTAGGTATTTCTCGGATTGAAGCCCTTTTGTTTGAAATGGTATATTATTTTTATTATCGTCCCCACTAGGTGGATCGAGGATCTGGTGAAAACCGCGGGGATGCAGGAGGCGAGCAGCCACTCAAAGTGGCGCTCTCTGGGGGAGGCCTATGTCAGCAGTGGACGTCTGAGGCTGTTAATGATGATATTATTTTCAATAGGATTACACGTTTATTCTCTTTTGACTTCTGACCTTTCTATTGCTGACTCTACATCTGACCATTGTTATGTTTGAGGACAAACGACTTATGCGAACACTCCACGCCCCGGGTTAGGTAAGAAGATGAAGAGATATGAAACATATTGTTATAATATGTTTCACGCACGAAACCTAATTAAAACATTAGATAATTGTGTTGGAAATTCACGGTGCGACATTATGTGACAAATGTGGCTTAGCGGCATAAGGCTTTCCAATACACGAGACGGAAAACGCAAAGTTATATGTTGCACAAAAATACTAATACGAAATTACCTGGGGGTCTAGCAAAGATTCCTTTCCATTAGCGGGAATGCCAAACGATAACTCAAAATGTATGGGAACCACATTGCCTGCGAAACGGTTTTCCGCAGTTAATGTTATAGCTAATGTCATCATCATACATTTTATGTTATCGTTTGGCTCACCGACCGACATATTTCAGTCATCACCAACACCAGAACCTGGACCACCTTCGTATTTGGAGCTGGCTCCTCCGGCCCAGCTCACCAGACAGAGAGCGACACGACCAGCGCTATCATGACTGTCATTACACCTCTCGATCCCGATTCTAATCTTCTAACTTCTTTATCAACTACTAGTGGTTACGACGACGAGCGAAGCGAGGAGGAGTGTTAGATTAGTTATGGCCACACTAAAAGTACACAATTTCGAAAAAACGAAGTGATGCCGATTAATTATAAATAACCGAAATATCGATCGTTTTATTGTGAGACACATTGCCCGTACAATAAAGTTTCGTCAGTTTATAAACAACCGCGTTTTTTTTATAAACTAAAAGTTCTTACAATAAGACGGTGACAGATACACTAAAAAAACCCATATCCCAGCTGTGGGAACGTATTGCCCGATAATACTGTTTGGGCTACATATCTGCACGATATTACATAAGGATTTGAGGAGTTGCATGAGAGGTTGTACGGTATTTAAACATGATGAGGAAGTTGGTGTTTAGGTATCTTGTTAGGTTATACGCTAGAGTGAACTATATTCGCTATTAAACATATTTTGCAATAATAATAGCATGAGAAAGAAATTCTTCGATGTTTTTATAAGTATTAGATTTTTAATACATGGAATGTTTTAGCATTACATAAAACTACTGTAGGTATATTTATATTATATACCTTACACAGAAGATTGCTCAGAATAACAAATTCTATGCTTTGCTTTGGTTTTCTTATTTTGCTTCTTACTTACTACTTTTTCTTATTTTTTGTTTTTTTTTTTCTTATTAGTTATAATATCCGCAGTTTCAATATGGCACCGCTCCCTTCATTGTTTCATCTCACTTTTCAGCTTTCCTTCTCCCTTATCTTATTGTCTCTTCCTTTCGGCACTGGGAATTTTAGGGATGTTAGTTATACGTATGTAACTTAATATAAACCGCTTTTGGCCATAATAATAGGTAACTATCATGTTTGTTCCGTGAAATAAAATTTGATTTCCATTGCGTGTCAGATGAACTTATTATATCTTTGTTTCAAACATAAGCCTCTTTGTTTTGGTACATTTTGCTGACTTAAAGGCGCACGCGTTATTGTGACCAAACATTTCAATGCAAAAACGCCACGAGAGGTTGCTCTATACATAAATAAAGATGACCGATAGTATTTGTTATTACAAGAAAACCAGGCCACGTTCATTCATCATACAGATCGTACAATTCTTTCGGCCGTTCCATATACGTGAATGTGAACGGATAATATTGCGCACACGCACCGCGGCTCTTCGTGAGGGTTCAATTGGACCGCAGATTAATTACCGGATAGCATGTGTCTCTGACACAATAGCTGTTACGTCATTAAATGCTTTGATTAGGTGCGGAGTGCAATGAGAGAAAAAGAGCTGACACTACTTACATTTTTCAACTTATAAAAATTTTACCTTAATTGGTCACTTTTTAACACTAGGTTTTGCCTTTGACAAGTTGACATGGATATATAAATTCCCTCGGGAGACTGGGCTAAGGAGACTATTCCACTACAATACTCATAGGATTAGCTGACTTACCACGCCCCGGCTTCACACGATATGGTTACTGTTATGCCTCTGCTTTGCCCAGAGAGCGCCACTTGGAGCGGCTGCTCGCCTCCTGCATCCATCGGCTTCCCGCGGTTTTCACCAGGTCGTCGGTCCACCTAGTGGGGGTCTGCCTACGCTGCGTCTTCCAGTTCGTGGTTGCCACTCCAGAACCTATTTCTTCCCCATCAGTTGTCAGTTTTGCGAGCGATGTGGCCAGCCTATTGCCATTTCAACTTGCTAAGCTTGCTGCATTTTAATTCTATAGACTCATGGAAAATTGTGACCTAATAGAAGTTCATGCCATCCATTGCAATAATTTATTCAGATAAGTTTACTACATAAAGTACTTATTCTTGTATATTTGTGTGATGAACACAGATGTTTGTTCTGCATCTGGGTGTTATATTGTATTCTATGTATGTGTTTACAAACAAAAAAGTATCTAAGTATTATATCAGTTATCTGGTTCCCATAGTACAAGCTATGCTTAGTTTGGGGCTAGATGGCGCTGTGTGAAATGTCCACACATATTTATTTATTTATTTATTTCTTGTAAGTGTATTTCAGAATAGAATGTTCCTTCGCCAATAAACAAAACCCATTTTATAGATTCACCAAATTGATTATAAACAGGCAACGATCATTGTTTATGGGTACACAATTGATTCTAATCGTGTGAATGTGCCACTTGAATGTTAACGGTCAATATTGATGGCGATCGCCAATTTGGTGTTCGTGATTTGAATGGCTTGGTTCAAGTGAAAATAGTGAATTCCTTGATCTTTTTGTATTTAAATACAAATTAATAATTAAATCATCAAATGGTCATCTACCTACAGACAGACATACGTCATGATGATTACGTAGCTACATATCTGACAGGTATTTATTTATTTTCTTTTTAGAAGACCAACAGCTGCAACATTACCTGATAATACCTGACTGACTGGTATGACCTGACCTTACTGATTCTGTATGATAGGGTTATCATATATGGCAACCACGAACTGGAATACGCAGCGTTAGTGGTGGAAGCTGCAGGTAGCCGATGGATGCAGGAGGCAAGCAGCTGCTCAAACTGGCGCTCTCTGGGGGATCTATTTTAAGCAGTGGACGTGTTTAGGCTGTTGATGATGAAATTGTTATTGATTAGTAATATGTTTTATTAATTTTGCTCAGTCTACCACGAGCCTTAACTTTCCATTATGAAATGACCTCACGATCTTTGACACCTCCTATCGCTTTCCTAGTCGCCTGCCATTAATACACATCAACGTGTTTGTTATATCAAGAAGACAAGACATATAACAACTCATATGTATTGTTTTATTTTTTACGTGTTGCGATGTTAAATTGGGCGTTCAAACTTGAGTGTTATATTTTTGTGTTTCTTTTTTTTTGGTTGGTGGCAAAGAATTTTTGACCACTCTCTCGCTCGCCTGTGGTACACTTGTATCCTCTACTTAGTTTGTGGTGGTACGTAATGAAGAGGTCTATTGTCTCGCTAGAAGATATGCTGTAATCTTACGATGTCTATAGTCTCTTGCTTTCGTATACTTAAAAGCACAGACCTAAAATTTTATGCTAGTTACCTAGGACCTAGATTTTTTTACTGGTTTAGTTTTCTTTGAGATGAGACACGCTGTTGTGAAAATCTTATTAAACGGCTCCTAAGATCGAAAACTCGTTTCGAACACCTACCAACAGATCTGAAAAAAGCTGATTAGTTTCTTGGAATTCGTATATTATCATGTAGGAGACGTTTATGTTCGTTTGGCGATCTAATCAATCTAACAATAAGCCCACAAACCCCTTCAAATCATCATTTGTTAGAGAAAAAAGCTGAACAGAGAGACAGAAGAACACTAATAATAACAGTACCTTAGATTAAGTACCTAAATAATGCCTAGGTCAGAAAGCTATCTGCACAGAGCTATGGAACAAATGACGCGTTTTTTTTTGCACTGTGGCTATCTGAAAAGTCCTTAATATCAAAAGCGACTTTTGCTACCCGCAATAAGTACCGTGCAATTTAATTCACACAGAGCGGAAAGCCTGGTACACATATGTAGGTACTTCTAACTTGACCGTTACCTTTCTGCCAAGTGCCCCAATTATATCACCCAATGATATAACAATCTGTCAGATCGTATCAGGCCGATTAGGTTTCATTCACACTTCCTCCGTCTGTGATGTAAGCGTTCCCATACGCTTACTATTAGGGCCTTGTTAGTGATATCAGCGTGAGCCTCTTTTTATTGCCTTTTGTTTTCTATCGGGCTTGTTATTAGTAATTGGCTGAGCTACCCTAGCTGAAGCTACGAGAAAATTGTACCTATACAGTTGGAGAAGATTGTGATCCAATTGGGCCTAATTTGGCGTCAATTGTGCGGTAATGTCTAATTTTGTGCTTGTTGGTAATGCCAAAACGTTTTGTTTGTTCAAGTCAAGTTAATATAGCGATTCCCATCTCGATACGTAACTTCGGTGGATCGTAGTCTTCACCACAAAATTTACTAAGGCTAGATTTCCACTTGCTTAGAAATCTTCAAAAATGTCAGACTGTCAGACTGTAGCTTCCAAAATGTAAACTAGTAAGTAAACACATTGGTTTACACTTTCAAGCTACAGTCTGATAAATGATCGGACACTATTAAAAAGTCGCTGTACCAGTGCCAGCTATATAGTCAATAGTTCAAGGGCACCCCCGGGATGCAAGAATAAAATAATAAAAAACATGCGAATTGAGAATCTCATTTTTGGAAGTCGGTTAAAAAGATAAACACACTAGTGCTGTGATGTAACAGTTCCCATACACTGACGGTACTATCGTAAGTTCCTCTTTATTGTGCCTTTCGTTATCAGATTTACGTGATTAATTGATGTTGTTTTAATTTTCTGAGAAAGTCGATTGTAAACTTATACGTGAATTGGATTCCTTTGTTTATACTGTCTGTTGAAATATATGACGCCTAAAAGTATTATGCTAAGTTTCCAAAGGCGTCATTGCCATGAAAGTAATGGCGATTTAAAGCTTTTTGGATATCTCATAATAAATTGCGTATTTTTTTTACCGGTTTTAATTTTATTTATTTTTATATAAATTTATATAAGTTATTTATAAACTGTCAATTAATTGCAAACTGACAATTTGTCTTACAATAAAACAGATGATATTTCGATTATTTATAAATAGTCGGTGCCCAGCGGTGAGTTTATAAAAAAACGGGGATCAGTAACGTTTAATTGTGAAATTTTGCTGTAATTTATTGTTTTTTTAGAGTTACTAGTGGTTACGACGACGAGCGAAGCGAGGAGGAGTATTGGATTAGTTATGGCCACACTAGAAGTACATAATTACGAAAAAACAAAGTGATACCGATAAATTATAAACGACCGACATATCGACCGTTTTATTGTGAGACACATTGCCGGTTTGCAATAAATAGACAGTTTATAAATAACCGCGTTTTTTATAAACAAATGTTTCTTACAAAAAGACGGTGACATATTATACACATTTAAATAAAAAAGGTTTGAATGAAACGTATTGGTCGACAACTAAGTAGGCATAGAAAAAATACTGGTAAGAGATGTAGTACCATACGATATTGGAATCAATTCTGTATCACTTGAAAAAAGACCATAGGTATACCTATTTTGAATAGGTATTATGGTGTTCGCGTGATTTGACCTGATTTTAATTTTTGCCTCCTTAATTTGTCTATAAATAAGAACCTAGGTAGGTGCCTATAGGTATACTCTAACTTGCTGGAACTAAAAGTTCCTATAACAAAGAGCACATCGTCATTAAAATCGCGCATAAGTTGAAAGACCCACGTAACTGCAATCATGGACTTTTTAACACTTTGAAATAAGTTGACCCAAATTTCGCAGCTTCTCTGTGTGGTGGCCGCTCGCCAAATCTGGCAGATTATAGCAATATTTGTTCAATTATTTAGACTCAATTTGCAATCCGTGGAATTGAGTGGGTGTTATCACAAATATCTGTTAGTAATAACCTAATTTGAACAGCTTACTTGCTATATGTCTGTACTATATATAGGTAGGTCCTTAGGTAAGTAGATATATTTATTAGAAACAGCTGTCTAAAGCTGATTTACAAATTAAAGTAGGAAGCTTTGTTACAGCCTAGATAGAATCGTCAGAGATGACGATATAGCGGTCAAACCACAAAGCAGAAAAAATTAATAGATTAATAATTAAAACCCGTACGAATCGTCGTGATTCCTTGAAACGCTAGCATATCATCATCATCATCATCATCATTAACAGCCTGAAGACGTCCACTGCTGAACATAGGCCTCCCCCAGGGAGCGCCACTTAGAGCGTCTGCTCGCCTCCTGCATCCATCGGCTCCCCGCGGCTTTCACCAGGTCGTCGGTCCACCTAGCGATTCAAAAAATAAAACTCTTTTGAAGGGCACTGTACTGCAAAATTATAGTTATACTTTTTGGTATTATAGTAACCAAAGTATAATGCATGAGAATTTTTAGACCTGTACAACAGAACGACGCGACGCTCAGTACCTATGATGTAGGAATCATAAAGTCTACACTTTTCATAGCTTTTGTTATACCTATACAAGTAAACACACACCACAGCATTATTTTTAAAACTGTAGTACGTCGGTGTACCTATTCTGTTTAAAATACAACATAACCTTTACTCTATTTTAGATATACAGCATGACATCATACCGTTTTCTAACCTCTTTAATGTCTAATAGGTAAAGCTAAGTGGTATATATTTATGTAAGTTATTTAAGGCCCTGACAGGACCCAATGCGAGCACGTTTATTACAGCAGACAAACTTGAAACTTATTTTGTACCTTTTAGGATCGCTTTATGCATAGCAAAAATGTGGCGATTACGTTGCGTTGCACTTCGACTTTTCCATTTTTCGGTAAAAATAATTAGTTATAATAGAAATGCTTATTGTTATAAAAAAAATACGCTTATAGACGGATGCATTGAAACATAGCTTATCACTATGATTTATTTCAATGGGGTGTCTTATTATAATGTAACATTTCAGGACGTTTGAATGATTTTTTAGAGGTCAGTTCACGATTTTTTTCTATTGAGAAAACTTTTCGTAAACGTGTTTCGGTTTCAGCAGATGGAAAGAAAATATGACCAGTATTAACGTGAATTTTTTTCAATCCTGTAAGTGGTATACGTTTTGAGATAATCACGTTCAAAATAGTCGATTTGGGAGTATTCAGTGCCTTAAGGTGCGTAAAGCGATTTAGGTAATCTGCAGATTGTATCGTCTTTTGAGACTCAAATGTTAGACTGTGTTTCTTTCCTCCTAATTTTTATTTTTGTAAAGTAAGACTGGCAATGATTGTAGTTTTTTTTTTATATCTCAAACATGGACCCTATCTGTTTTTTTTTAAATGAGTTACAGCGGCATTTGGCTTACCGGTGTATGTAAATGAAAAATTTTAATCGCGAAGGATTGGAATCCGCTTCCGTCCGTCTCTTTAGAGCTTTTGTAGTTACATGTGATGTCATGAATCATATCCAAACTTTTACAAACGACTTACGGTGTGTTTGGTTTAGATTATTTTTCTTGGCGAGGGTTGTTCAGTGTTCACAGAGATTCATAATTTGAAATAAATAAATGATTAGATTTACTAACTTTATCTTGTTGTAGTTACCTATTTACCTAAGTGCGCGGAGAAAGATCAACAAAAACAATCGATTTACCATTTCGACTTGCGTCCGTCTCAATGATTTGCGTCATATGGGCATTTAGCATCTATTATTACAGTTAACGACCAAGAACTATTCAGTATTCTGTGGCCACGAGTACAGAACCATTTAGTTACAAATCTGACATAAGCCGGCGATAAAATCACGTAACTTTCACTCAACACTAACCAAATCTAAAATTTAATTAAAATCAATACAAAATGGTTAATTAATTTGACTTTTAAACATTAGATCGTAGATTTAACATTGTTGAATGGTTATTAAAAAGGCCATAAATTAAGATTAAATACCAGAGCTGAGCACATCGAGTAATCTTCAGATATAAATATGGTAATAAACAAGTAGTTAAATAAATTGATAAACGAAAGTGAATCATGAATTGCTTGTGATCGAATAGATTGAACCATTACGCTTGTTATAATCATTACGAAATAATGGCTTGTTGCAAAGAAAATACATTTCTTGGGGAAATCATATGGCTCGAGAACTTTCGGTTGGGTAGGTAGCGTGACCCCATCTCTTATCCACTCTGGCGGCGGACGGATCAAAAGGGTTTAGTGGGTTCGAGTCTCACAGACCCCATACCCCATGCCCATGGTCCTGCATGTTGGCAAAGCAGTACGAGGGCATACCGGTACGTCTCCCAGCTGCTGATGTAATGGGATGCTAAATATTTGTTATTTGTTCTTTATATCCCCAGTAAGTATTACTATTTAGAGTTACCAACCTAATTGGACGACACCTACTTTGTTAATCTAATGTAGCTTTATTTTATCTGTGTCCATCTAACATCCAACAGAACCACGACTCAACTCAACTACTTAAGTATAAAAAAATCAAAAGCAGTTTGATTCGGTAATTTCTTATTTAATATCACACATTAATTTAATAATCATAATAATGTTCGAAGGAAATAAAGCTATTACAAATATAACAAACAAGCCACATAACATTATTGGTATATTCAGTGACAGAAGTTAGTTGAGCGTGACTTGACAAAACTTTTAGTTAACATTTTCTATGTACGTATTTAAGCTATCAACTATCACAATGGGCAATATGCCTTTATTACTCAAGCTAACTACTACAATAATAAAAACTAAACTAAACTTAAACTAACTACACTACACACTAACTAGCTACACTATACCTACTACAAAGAACATATGGACTGTATAATAGACCGCGATGGCCTATAGACAGTCCAAATGCTCCAGCCCACTGCCGGTAGGTAGCGTACCCGACATGCTGGCAGCATTGCCTCGTTGAATTGCAATGCTGATGCGTTGAGCCAAATAAGTGCCAACATTTTGTCAGATATCAACTAATTAATACCATAAATATAAAACAGAGGCTGAATTATCAAGTTTGAAGCCTTTGGGCGGCCTACCACCCTGACCACTTGCCTACTCGAGAAGAAGAAGATCAAGTTGGCATCTCCAGGACAGAACCGCATCTCTGTCACTGTGGGGGCGAGGTGGACCGATTGGGTCACCATGGCTTATCTTGCCGCCGCAGCGCCGGACGGCTGTCGCGCCATGCCGCCTTAAATGACGTCATCCGTCGGGCCCTTGCCACCGTCAACATGCCGGCTATCTTAGAGCCGAACGGTATTTCACGTGACGATGGTAAGAGGCCTGATGGTATGACGTTAATCCCGTGGAGCCGTGGAAGGCCGCTGGTGTGGGATGCTACCTGCGTTGACACGCTAGCGCCTTCCCACGTTAACAATTCAGCTCGGGCGGCATGTGCAGCGGCTGAAGCTGCAGAAGACCTCAAACGGAGGAAGTATGAATCCTTAGGCGATGGATACATATTTGCTCCGTTTGGGGTTGAAACAATGGGTCCCTGGGGCCCACAGGCGCGGCTTCTTGTTAAGGAGCTGTCCAGACGGTTGGTCGACCTAACACGTGACCAAAGGGCTGGCGCATACCTCGGCCAACGAATCAGCTTGGCAATACAACGAGGGAATGTCGCCAGCTTTTTGGGCACGCTCCCCGCAGAAAGCAACCTAAATTCTGTGTTTTATTTATAGTATTTTTTTTTTGTTTGCGGCATAGCTTTTTTTGATAGGATTTCCGTTTTTAGTTAGGTGTATATATTTATTAAGATAGGTTTAAAGTATATTTAAGTTGTTTAGTTTAGTGTATATATATTGTTATTTAAGTTTTTGTACTAATAAAGTAACCTTACAAAAGTTGTCAGAATAACACCAAAATGTGTAAGAATTATGTAAACGAAATCTGATTACACATTGTAAAATAAATGTTAACACATACAAATCGGGGGTTACAAACTTATGGAGGCGGTCGTAACGTACCCTAACCCTGACACACTATATTATTAGCTGCTTATACTCGAAAGTTTAAAGCTGGTTATAAATTCTAATATTAGTATATGAGAAACAAAAATGTAAGTTATTAAATAGTTTGTGAATTATTTAGGCCATTTTTTGTATAAATTTCGTAAAGAATTATAATTTTAAATAGTAGTATGGTTTGCTTATAACTTATCAACAGATAAATTTGAATTTAAAGTGACCCCCCATAACTTGGTTGTAAAAACGAGAATCGGCTCTCCTGATAGGCATTTTTTTTTTACATTTATATTAAACTGCATGTAAGCAAAGTAAATGGTTCAAATTTCATTTTGGCAACATTTTGTCTTGGATTGTACCTTTCGCATACGTACCTACTTTACGGTAAGTCGGTAACCGTGCTGGCTACCACAGTATGTTATTATGCCCACGGTTTGGTAATTTCGTAGATTATGCTCTTCAGTAATGTGTAAGGAAGTATACTTTTGTATAAGATATAATATTCTTAAGTGACCGATGTAGAGCTCGCAGAATTAGCAAGTGAAATAGCAATAGGCAGGCCGCATTGCTCTTAGAACTGACAACCGATGGGGAAAGAAAGAAAGGTTCTCGAGTGACCACGAACTGGAAGACGTATAGCGTAGGCCGGCCCCCTAGGTGGACCGACGATCTGGTGAAAACCGTGGGGAGCCGATGGATGCAGAAGCGAGCATCTGCTCAATGTGGCGCTCTCTGGAGCAGGCATATGTTCAGCAGTAGACATCTTCAGGCTGTTGATGATGATGATGATGATATAGTCTTAGGTTTCGTACATTATTCCAACGTTAACGGGAAAAATGGGGGAAAACGACGAACACAAGGTTTTCTCTATGACAACTGCAGATTTTGCCAAAATAGCATTGTTACGAGCGAAAATGACGTTAATTTTTTATCCGATCTACAACCACCCTATAAAACCATCAGTGTAGGTATGTTTAATGGACCCAACTAATAAATTCTCAATACCTTTTACTAGCTTTTACATACTCGAAATGCGGATCATCAAAAATTGACCGGCAGTCAAGTGTCCAATTTCTAACCATTACGGAACTGTTATCGAATTATATTCCCCTACGTAATGGCAGTTAAAAAGTTATGGTCATAGAATAAGTTGCTATTAGTATTTTTTAGATATTGGCCCAGATAATATAATACCTACAGTACAGATGCCTCATCCCATACAACAGAATAACGCGGACTATTTTACGATTTTTTTTGTTCTGCATAACGCAAGATTACGACTGACGGGCCCGATAGCTCAGTCAGCCATCTGAACGGCTGTGGGTCCGATTTCTACCCGGGACAAACATTTGTGTGATGAACATCGATGTTTGTTCTGTGTCTGGGTGTTGTATTGTATTCTACGTATGTATTTACAAATAAAAAGTATCTAAGTATTGTATCAGTTGTCTGGTTCCCATAGTACAAGCTATGCTTAGTTTGGGGCTAGATGGCGCTGTGTGAAATGTCCACACATATTTATTTATTTATTATTTATTATCAAGCGACATTTATTGCGTGTTGGCAAAGTATTGGCCCAAATGAATACACTGGACACTAACTAGTAACTCTCTAGACACGATTACTACATTTTTATCAAGTTTGGGCTATTTTTCGTTTGTACCTGATGGGACCCCATGATATATATTGCTTAAAAACTCCGTGGAAGACGAGAATACCTATATGATAAAATAATTGAGTGTTTAATTGAGAGAGGAATCCGATGGATGCAAGAGGCAAGCAGCCGCCCAAAGTGGCGCTGTTTGGGAGAGGCCTATGTTCAGCAGTGGACGTCTTCAGGCTAATGATTTTGATGATGATAAGTAGGTGATGAGGTATAATTCTCGATGAGATGTGGCCGTATCTTATCCAGAACGTTTGAGGTTCTGAACAATTAACTATTTGATGAAAATAATTCATTTTTAGGCGTCCATTACCTATACACGTTTACCTAATTTGCTGTCAATTCAGTCATTCTTGTATTACGGTGACTGATAGAGACTGATGATTCTACACTAAGCATTAGTCTGTATTTGTAAGGCTGTGCGTCCACTGCATTGGAATCGGCGCGTACGGAGCGTACGGAGCGTACGGAGCGTATGGAGCGTACGGAGCGTACGGAGCGTCGGTATTTACAAAATGGAGGCGCGGTAATGCCGATCCAGTACACGCAGTCCCATACAAAGCACCAAATCCGTACGCTCCGTACGCGCCGATTCCGATGCAGTGGACGCACGGCCTTATACTGTGGTATTAGACGGTGTTGTCATATCAGTCATAGCCGTGATTGTGGTAGGATTGACAGTAAAATCTACCATACTGTATCCATGCCATAAGACGAGAGAATTGGGAAGTACGTAGGTGAATGATGCCTAAAGATTTCTCTGTCCTATCTCAGTCGGATCAACTAATCTATGACCAAAGATTTGACAGGTTGGATCCGCGATTGATTTCTCGTTAAAAGACAACCGGCGATTGTTCATTGAGTTATTGCTAAGCGAAAGTATGTTTTGGTACCCACATTAAACATATTACTGTAACGATGTACCGGATCCAAAGGCGACTTGGGTTTTTATTATGGTTGTCAATATTTTGGTCACATGAAGATGTAGAACGTTATCTTATTAAGAAGATCGTAAAATATCGCTTATAAAAGTAATGTACCTATTTTTGGCTTATTTTTAACAGCCATTGTGGTGTAATGGAGGAGCAGGTGGGCCCATAACCCTAAGGTTGGGTACAACTTCCGAAAAAAGTATTTGTGTGCGAGAAAGATAACCGGCCAAGTGCGAGTCGGCCTCGCGCATGAAGGGTTCCATACTAATATCTATAACCGGCCAAGTACGAGTCAGCCTCGCGCATGAAGGGGTCCGTACCATTATCTATAAAAACATTTTTTTTGTAGCGGCAATAGAAATTTAAACTTACATATTCTGTGAAAAATTCAATTATCTAACTATCACGGTTCATGAGATACAGCCACACGGACAGAGACGGAAGGATAGTGGAATTTTAGTAGGTACCTAATACGGTTTTATCCTTTGGGTGTGGAACCCTAAAAAGAGAAAGTAATTTACGAATACGCACAGTATCTACATGGGCAAGTAAGTCAAGCAGTCGCCTATTGAATGTAATTCAATTGTCCACAGTCCACACAGAAAACGGCTATGCCGGATTCTCCATGGTAGGTGAAACTGAATCCAATCGGAAATATTAATTCTCTATGGAGAAGAACGGCCATGGGCCAGATTGGATTGTTTCAGGTTCTCAAGGTTTTTTTAAAGATTTGGAGACAATGTCCATGGTGAATCTCTTTGTACCGACCGTGGCACCAATGCCTAGGTTAACTAGGCCTTTTAGTTTTTGGGCCCCGTTTCAACTTAATTTAAAAATGAGTGAATTTAATAGGAATATTCATAAAATATTACTTCGCACTGGTTTATTAGTTTAACGCCTTATCTTCTCTTTTCCCTTATATTCTCCCTGCCCTTCTCTCATCCCAGAATAGGTGAGGCTTTGGACCTTGCTGAAGATGGATGTCTGTAATTTCTGAACCATAAAACCGACAACCTTGAAATATTTACGAGAAAATACTTAAAATACAGATTAATAATAATAAAAAAGAATATACCTAAAATAAATTTTAATTAAGTACTATAAATAGTCGACGCAGTCGTATTACAGGAAATGCAGTTATGTTGTAGAGAAAAATCAATGTCAATTCAAATCTAATCGGTTGCTAATACCTAATACCTAAATACAAGTAAGCAAATCTTGGTTAATGTTTATTTTAACTTGTCAATAAAAGTCACGGCCCAAATTCGATTGAGTTCTATTTAATAAAACAATTACCTACGGCACATTTACATAATACAACTGTCTACTTTGCACAATAACAAGCAACTAGTTACAGTCAAGAGTAATTGAATATCTCATTGTATTTTTATTGAGCTAATTATAATTGCACCAATCAATGCAGGCTGAGCATAGATAAATGTATTTACTCTAATGATTGTTGTGTAATTGTAATGTGTAGAGATAATTTGATTGGGTATCTGTTAGTGCGTAATGACTAATGAGGCAAAGGCAGTGTCGGTTTATTTCTCTATACAACGACGGGGAAACTGGCCCTCTTAATAATCACTGCATAACCGAGGAATAGATACTCAGTGTTTCTCTTGTTCTGTCTTTGCTCATTTCAAACTCAAGAGAGAAAGACAAAACACTAAAATAACTATTCCGAACACAATATATTTTATTAGTAAGAGGGCGATAGTCTGGGTACCAAAGAATTATATTATCTTCTTCTTCTTATGGTGCCATCTCCTACCGGAGGTCGGCTATCATTAGGGCAATCTTTATTTTGGATGCTGCTGCTCGGAACAGGGATCAATTATTAATTAATTAAATGAAATTAAATTATAGCTAACAGGGGGAATTATATTATAGCTAACGCTAATTCTGTGCTGGTTACAACTGCACTTACAGGGCTTGAGACGTGAATCGCGATTTTATGGAGACCGCGAATGTCAAATCCCAGCTCCATCTCCCCATAGATGCTGTAAGAATCAGCTAAAAGTATGTAAAATACTTAGAATAAGTACTTATTGTGTGATTCTAAGTAGTTATTCTGACAACCGATGGGGAAGAAAGGTTCTCGGGTGGCGACCACGTATCGGAAGACGCACCGTAGGCCGGCCCCCCACTAAGTGGACCGACAATCGAGTGAAAGCCGCGGGGACCCAATGGATGCAGGAGGCGAGCAGTCGCTCAAAGTGGCGCTCCCTGGGGGAGGCCTATGTTCAGCTGTGGATGTTTTCAGGCTGTTAATGATGAAGTAGAAATTCAAACGTATACTATTTGACAAAGAAAAACAAAACAGCTAGTGTGAAAGAACTATAGCTGGATGGCCAAATAGCCATCATTCCACCAAGCATCATTCCCTAAGAGAGTGGATAGAGGCTGGTAGAGTAGGTGACCCCTGTTATTAAAATTTGTGTCCACAGTCCATACCACATCGTAACGCAATCGTACGCTCAAGAAAAACTACTTACACGATTTATCAATTAGGATTATGATTATTTCGAAAGTTATACTTATTTGCACAATATGAAAGCAAGTTGCTCAAATTTAACATATCTATCGAGGTCCACCTACATCCATAAAGTGATTTAGGTACAGACAGTGGTGGTTGCAAAAACTAAAGTCAACTTTGTTGTTTGAATTACGCATTGTAACATACCCGAATGGGAATGGATTTGGCCATATTATGGTCGTCTAAGAGCTTGCTTTTTTATTACCTGTAAGATGTAGGTATTAATTAAAAATATTAATCTTTTAAACAAGCATGCACCACTGTAGGTCATGTCATCACTTACCATCAGGTGAGACAGTGGTCAAATGCTTTGCCTATAAATTATAAAAAAATAATAATGACGGACCCAAATCATATTAGGACTATGTACTAAAACTAAACTTCTAGTAAGTACTTACGTAAATACTTAACCTAACCTAGGTTTAAGGCGTATTGTGCCAAACAAGCTGTATTTTTTGAGGGTAAAAAATAAATACTTTTAATTATTATCGTGTACCTCTACTATTTTGACATTTATCAATAAAAATTGACGATGGTTAAATAGACTAAGTTAAAAACGCGTCATATTTTTCAAAGCTCCGTGGCTAACTCGTATAGGTAAGGTATTAGGTAGGATATTAGAACTATATTCAGCAGACGTCTTCAGGTTGTTCATGATGAATTATTAAGATACTAAAATAGGAATAGTACAAAGTAGAGTTGGAATTAAATGTTAAAACACCTAGTTAAAAGCTTTCATAATCATAACAATGCGATGCCTAAATATAAATAAGTAATTGTACCACAGCATTTGACATAGTTCAATATTATTGTTATTATTCAGTTGATCGATCGTTAAGCATTGCTGTTCTGAATACATGCAAATGTTATTAATATTATCTATGTATTCTTTAATGCAAATATTTATATAACGTACGTATTATTTAGATTTGGGAGCCGTTATCTCTACAGCACTTGTGTTGATGTATTGACCATACTAGTTGCGGTGATTCTCAAGAATTTGTCAATAAGTACATGACACTACCAACCCCGTAAGTTGGTTGTAATTTATTTTTTACATATGGCAAAACAGGTGTATGACCTACTAAAGAGGTAAAGGTAAAATGACATCAAGCAATTTGGTTTTATTGGTATTCAGGTATTTTGAGTTTCAGGCATTTTGAGACTAGCCATTTTCGGACATTTTAGGATTGAGTCATTTTGGGTTTCAGACGTTACGGTTTCAGCCATTACGAAACAAAGACATGAAATCAGGCAATTTGAGGTTAGTTTGTAACGAACCAGACGCGTAAAAAGGTGAAGGATAAAGGTGCATGAGATCGCTTCTCACTCATGTGAAGATGATGATTATGATAATAAAAATGAAGGTGATAATGATGCTAATAATGATGGTGATAACGACTGATATGTTCTTGCATTGCTAAACTATGGTATGACAGCATAGCACATACAAAAAGTAGAGATAAAGTTTAATTACCATTATGTTATGGAACGCGACTCCAGTTTTCATCAGTTATTTAACTCAAATCATCGGTTATTTAACTGTTCGTTTATATTGAAGTGGGTTACCAGCAGGCCAACCATAATCTCTTATAGCATTATTACTTAAATCATACATTGACAAATGACATAAAAATAAGAATACTGTAATGTTGCCCAGAGCAGTGTTGACGACACCACGCTAAATCGTTCACTCAAATACCACTTTTACATCATGTTGACACTGACGTGCGACAGTGATAACGCCATATAAAAATGTAGACATCTCGTTCTCGCGCAGGAATACTTTATAAGTTCATGGTACGAATTCGAACAATATTATTGTAACCTTGAAATACTAATGCCATGAAACATGTTGGTTTTGTATTAGTTTCTGGTAAGCCTGTTGTTAATCAAAGTGTGTTATAAGTTATAACTTATTTTATATATACAAATTATGAACATGTTAAATGGAATACGTGAGTAATGTTCATTCGCTCCCAGGAAAATAATTATGATTTACTTATAACTTTACGACGCTAATATAGATTTTCCTTTTCCTAATAGCTATTGATGGATGTGTCGTTTAAATTACATAGTGTTATGGTACTTTCTAATGGTCGCTTTGCTGTATATACAATTCTACGACCATCAAACTGAACTGAGTACTAGTTGCATAAAGTTGTGGCAGGAAGATTAAAAATAAATATTTCCTCGGTACATTAAAATATTTAACGCTTACCAAGGCGCCTGTATACGTGGTGATATTGCAAATCCTCCCTATGATAATTCCAAAGTTATATTATATGGGGGAAGCCTGTGTTCAGCAGTGAACGTATCCTGGTTGACTATTACGATATGAATACATGAATAGCGACAGGCGTACAAGGTATCTGACACTAAATTAAATTGATATCTTTCAAATTCTCTAATGTATTGTAATTACAATAAACCTTTCACTCAAGCATTAAACTAATAAGTAAAAAAATCAAGTAAACAAAATCTTACCTTATAATACTATGTAGTAGTAGGCAATGATAAAAGTTATTGTTTCAAGGTAGTAAATTGGCCGTAATTTACAAGTCCCAAATCTGCGTGGGATGTTATAGGAACGTAAAATGAACCTTAAAATTTGTGTTGATGCAATGCAATAAATACATGGGAAACAAAAAAGTCGCACGTTACGCTTTATTTTTGAAAGTATCACTTACCTACTTGCTTCAAGTGTTGCATATCTGTGCCGGCAAATGAGCGCAAGCTTTTGAATTTTCAAAATAAAGTTTACTTATGTGCTGCTAAAATATAATCAGCAATTCTTCACCTACTCTACATTATACAGGTATTACAAAATAATAAATAAATAATCCATCGAAAAGTCGAACACGAATTTGACCAAATCTCGAGTGGAAATTAATCTATCATCTTGTGCTTGACACATTTTGAGAATAGGCCTTTTAGCCTTGAAATCACTTTGAGCTCACCCATCCTGTGGTGTTTTTTTTTTATAACACGGGCAGACAAACAAGCTAACGGCCCGCCTGATGATAAGCAGTTACCGTTGCCTATATATAGACACCTGCAATACCAGGGGCATTGCCGATGCGTTGCCTACCTTTGAGGACTCTATTTACCCGTCGTTTGAAGTGCCCCCTGTTGTAGCTCAGCGGAAACACCTTAGAGGGAAGCTTATGACTGGCTACCTAAGCCTACTTCTAGCACGAAACACTGCGCGAGTTAGTTTTTTATATCTTTATTTGGATGATGAACGGGGTTAGTGTTTGGTAGCGTAAGAAGCCCTGTAAATCCTGAAACCTTGGATTCCCAGGTCATCACACCCAGGTATGGTATTTAAGGCCAACCCTTATCTCATTATTTTAGAGTTGGTGCAAAATATTGTTCTGATCACGCTGCTCAATAGGTTTGGCTTTTTTAATGACGAACAGCCAGCTTGAAGTCAACGTATTGTTGGTCGAATGACTGCCGTTGTGTCGATTATTTCTGTGTAAGTATTTGGTAGAGTAGGTACCCACAGTTTTTCTTTTACTTCCATGAACCGGATTAGCACGACACAGTTCCCAGAAAAGTCGTTTAGCGCTAATAAAAACAAAAATCCTCTAACGATCAAAGAAGATTTTTCTGTAAAAATCTCTTTACTTACTTATTTTTAATTAAAAAGTGTAACAAAGCATACAGCCCACCTGTTGAGAAGCGGTCACCGTAGCCTATGGGCATCTGTAACACTGGATTTTGCTTATATTTTGTGTTAAAAATGCTGTCCAATTACAGTTCATCATCATCATCATCATCATCATCATTATCAACAGTCTGAAGACGTCTACTACTGTACATAGGCCTCCCCCAGAGAGCGCCACTTCGAGCGGCTGCTTGCCTCCTGAATCCATCGGCTCCCGTGGTTTTCACCAGATCGTCGGTTCACGTAGTAGGGGGCTTACGCTGCGTCTTCCGGTTCGTGGTCGCAACTCGAGAACCTTTCTTTCACATCGGTTGTCTGCGAGCGATGTGGCCTGCCCATTGCCATTTCAACTTGCCAGTCCTAAGAGCTATATCGGTCACTTTAGTTCTCCTGCGGATCTCCTCATTACTCATTCTGCGTTAATAATGCTGTCCAAGTTAATAAGCAGATATTAAAGGTACCACACATCTATTAAAAAAGTAAAGTATTCGGTATTATGCAATCACATATCCAATTAAGTACTTAGATTAATGAACTCGACCACCCAGCAATTTACCAAGTTATGCGCTATAATAACAGTTCGCTAAGCCATCATCGGCGGCAGTACTACAGATGAAAAATGTCCAATGATTAAGAGGTTTCTTTCCTTACGCTCCAGGCAATGGTCAGTGGTGAGGCTGGTAGATTATTGGTGGTCTGTCTTCGTGTTTAATAGGTGCACAGCTGTGATATAACTTCATTTAGTTGTGACAGATGTTTGTATGTTACTCACAAGTTTTTATTTATTATAGTTTACTAGTAGTTGTAGAAGACTGCAAGTTTTTTTATGGAGGTTGTTTTTACCACAGAATTTTCTCGTCATAGGTCATGTCTTTGGTTTTTACTTGGTTTTATTTGTGAGCCCTCTTATGATAAGCGTCCAATGTGGCGTTTTATGGGAGAGGCTTATGTTCAGGGATGTCTTTCGACTGTTGATGTGATAATAATAAACATGATGACTAAATTTTTTTTTGAATAAATAAATTATATTCCTCAAAAGATAAACATTTGTGAAAACGAAAACTAAACATCTCAAAAAATTACCAAGTTACAAGCATTTTAAAGACCAGAAAAGAAAGAGATAGCTCAATCGGTCAGTGACGTTAGAGGAAGGTCGTTATAGTACCTCATTACTAAGCTGTGGTAGCTTTTCATACAATCTCTTTGGCATGTGACGTTACGAGTAGATTTTTCATAGTAACTGCGGGGGCGCTCTGTTTCGCGAGAAAGGGACATGAGATACCTCTGTAGAAACTTTATGAAATGAAATGAAATGAAATAATTTATTTGCAAGAATTTTGGGTTACAGTATTGCAAAGATGGAATAGCACATAATTCTTCGAACAAAATTCTGCCTATAGGTGCAAGAGTACAAATATTCAAATTGGATTTAACTTAATTTAATTACATAATTATGTCAGTGTTAATAATGAGTTTGAGTAATTTAATTATAGTTATTATTATTAATTATTGCATTTTTAACTATTAACAAAATAAATAAACAATAAATAAATAAATATGTGTGGACATTTCACACAGCGCCATCTAGCCCCAAACTAAGCATAGCTTGTACTATGGGAACCAGATAACTGATACAATACTTATATACTTTTTTGTTTGTAAATACATACATAGAATTGAATATAACACCCAGACGCAGAATAAACATCTATGTTCATCACACAAATGTTTGTCCTGGGTAGGAATCGAACCCGAAAATGTATTATACATTAAATTGGTCAGACTAATCTATATCTTTAATTACTAATCGACGCGTCATTTAGAAAGTCTTTAACAGAGTAATAACATTTATCCAGCAGGAAGTCAAATAAAAAAAGAAAAAGCTTATTACTCCGTGATTTATTTACAGACTTTGCTTATTTTTTCATTATTGCATTCATTTTTAATCTTATTTATGAAAGAAATATTCACTTGTTCATTTTTATTAGTAGTCATCATGCCTATTCTGCGAGTTTGCGAAACTCCTCACGAGCTAATCGTTCACCTGATGTTAAGTGACACGATTGCCCATAACAGCTGCAGTATCACCCGGAACTTTAAAATAATAAAGTTTCGCATGACACTGCACTGCGCACGTCATACTGAGATATCACACCGTCTAGTAGTTAGATAACAAAACTGTGTAATCAGGTTATAAAGTCTCATTTGCCCAGTAATCGTACTAGCTAACAATGTTTAAACAACCAAACTATACCCATAATATATCAAGAAGTTTAGAACTAAATTACATTTTTCAAAATGTAAAAGTACTTTCGATATTACATTAAATCACTATGTGATGAAAAAGGATGTCGATTGTCGGTCTCGGTAATAAATCAAAAGACAATTATAAACATTATGTTCTTTTGAAGTCTTCCGGCGGTCTTACATAATCTTACCGAGTATTATGTACATTAACTAACTTAGGTACTGGAACAACACTAATGATGTTTCTTTACCTAATCCATCTCGGTAGAATAAAACTTCATTCGAGTAGAACGAAGTTTAACGACCGCAATATAAAGTTGGTTATAGCAAAGATAATAAGAGGTATTAATAAATCGTATGGTCATAAATATATGATCATTTATCATAATATTGCCAGACTGTTTGGCGTTATGTCACTGTGTGGGACGTACGCCAAATATTTTGGCATAAGACAAATAGGATTTTACGCTAATGCGGTACATGGACTTGTCAGCTAACGGCTATTCGTATTTTGACTGGTTTCAGTTATTATGCTTACGATTTCCTTTAGGTTTAGTTTAGAAACAACGCGTTATGAAATTATATAAAACAAAAGGCGACGTTTACCTAACGGAATAAAAAAATAATTAAAATATTCTTTTATGACGGGCCCGATAGCTCAGTTGGTAGTAGCCCTGCCTTCTGAACTGTGGGTTCGATTCCTACCCAAGACTAACATTTGTGTGATGAACATAGATAGATGTTTGTTCTGCGTCTGGGTGTTATATTGTATTCTATGTATGTATTTACGTATCTAAGTATTATATCAGTTATCTGGTTCCCATAGTACAAGCTTTGCTTAGTTTGGGGCTAGATGGCGCTATGTGAAATTTCCACACATATTTATTTATTATTTATTTTATTTCAGACATAATGGCTCCGTACTACTTAAAAAACAATTATGAGAATTAAATAAAATACAATAATTTTATTATTAAGTAAATTAAAATAAGGTTAGTAATAGTGTATGTTATACGTTGATGTACAAATCAATATCATGCGTCACCTGCACCACAACCCACACTGCTATTTGTCGATATCTTCTTAGCAAGAGCATAACATTTCTGCAACTGTATATTATATCTAGTACGTAGGGTAAGACTTGCTCTACAGAACAGCATGGAGAGTCCTCGACCTTATTTCCACGAGTGATTCTAGACGAGCCTCTTGTTGGTAACGAGTGAAATGAGGAAGCTAATGCTTTTACAGATCTCTCAATCTACATTAAAAACTTTGGCTAGGTTAGCTGCCATTGCGAGGCGAATTCTAGTGTAAACTGTAGTAGGTAGGTATAGAATATCTTGAAGTTGTATTTTAGGCCTTTTATTTCTTTTGCATAAGTAAGACACTTTCGCATACATACTTACTATGATTTGTGTAAACTAGGTAAAGGTACGATGGGGCTGGCATACCAGAATGGGTAAAAGCCTCTAAATAAAATATGATTAAAAAAATAATATCAGATTGATTTAAAAACAAAAAGCCTGCAAGGGCAGAATGTCTAATAAACAGGAAGTCAAAATGTAGAGTGACTAAAATGCAGCAAGACTAAAACGCAGAAAGATTAACATTCAGAAAGACTAAAGTACATAACACTCTTAGAACTCTATTAGACGTTTCAGATTCAGGCAATACTGTAGAGTTAGTAGTTACTTTAGTAATAGCCTAGACAATATAATACCTACCGGTAATAGTTACTCTGAGGTTAAGATGAGTAACTTTAACCCAAAAGAAAAACAAGACTTTTATTACGCACCAGTGATGTACTTATATATGGGTAGGTAGGTAACTATTAAATTATTCTTATTGGAGGTTTTATTTCCATCTAATTTTTTATTGCTTCTTGTAACCTTTATAATCATAACTAACGTCGCAAAGGTAGTGGTCAACGACTAGAGGTAGAGGTAGACATGAAAATAGGTAGCCTTCCTGAAGAATCAACGAGCTACCTCGAAAAATTCGCTTTACAATCCGAATGATATCCAACACTCGTTAAACATTCAAAAAGCCCAAAGCCTGAGCTTTTAACTGTCAAAATAAACGGTGTGAAATAACATTAAAACTAAAATGTTTGCCCACCGCCATTCACACGTGGTATATGAATGGGATACAGGTTTAACTTGTTCAGATGAACCGTTTGTTATCTTAAAGTTCTTAAACCGTCTTGGAACTAGTTCCGAGCGTTTAGTGGACGTTGGTAAAATTGGGTTTACTTTAAATTGGATGAGTTTTTAATGAACTTGACTGGCCTTATAGCTCAGTTGGTAGTAACTCTGCCTTGTGAACTGTGGGTTTGATTTCCACTTAGGACAAACATTTTTGTGATGCTGATGACCATCGATGTTTGTAAATACCACGTTTTGTCATCCATCCACGTGACCGCAGCGAAATGATCTTTCGACCGGTAAAGCTCGGCTAGACGAGCATCGCTATGAGCGCTACAACATGAATGTTGTTTGAAAATTGTTCAAAGTTTATGCTCAAAATTTCCTTACAGTAAAGTTTCCTGATAGTTAGTGTAACACACCCTTTAATCTGCGTGAAGAAAATGGGAGCTAGCATAAATTAAAAAGAACAAAGTTAATGTGATGATTTTTCTTTACCGAATGTTCGAGTTTATTAAATAGTTTCCTTTCAAGTTCCAACTTAAATCTACACTGTGGCATGATGTCATTATGTTCACTGGCATTAATCCACCATTGGTCATTGGTTTAGGAATGGGCATGGGTAATCCAATCAAATGCAAATGTAATCAAGTTTATACAATCTCTCATACTTGCTTTAGACACGTGCGTAAACCATTTTTCACACGCAGTTTCTTCACCTTACCTTCACATAAGTGCTAAACACTCTTATCAACACCGTCAAATAAGTCCCTAATCACCAATTAAACAAGGTGATTAACCACTGGCTATTTTTGCACTTCCACTGAAGGCATCGAAAGTAACTGTTGTGAGTGTGAGACACACATAAGGGCAGGTTGGCTAGCGAGACCGACCCACTAAACCTGTCTTGACGTGTGCTTTGTGGGGTGACCATTATGGCCTAGCACTAGCATGCGCACCGCGTGAAAACTTATCGTCGCTGTTAGAGTGAGACACACTTAGGCTCCATCTAGTCTTGTCACGGTCTGTCACGAGAAAAAGTGTCGAGAAAATATTGGCGCCGTGCGCATGCTAGCCGGGCAGGACTTACTTAGTACCTACTATATTTTTTATCTATTCTATCCAATAACGTCTTGACATCAGACTAATTTGTACTCACTTTTTTAAGGTGGGTTCTTGGTCGCTATCTTCTGCGAGCGATGCGCCATGGCCTGCCCATTGCCATTTCAAATTCAACTTGCCCATTCTAAGCGCTAGGTAGGTACATCTGTGACTTTAGTTACTCTGAGGCTCTCCTCATTTCAGATCTCATCTCGCTGGGAAACTCCGAACATAGCTCTTGCCACAGCTTGTTGCGTGGCTTTAAGCTTACTATTACTTTAGTTTAATCTGCCTATATTATAGTGTTATTCTTGGTTGCTAGGCAGTTTACCACTTTGAACCATTTTGCCTCAAAGGCCGTATTCCATTAGCGTTTAGCCATTGCACTTTTTTGTTAATAAAGTGTTTAAGCAGATTTTTCTGTGGTCGACGATGTACCTAGCACACTTGTCGATAAGAAATCTGTCGGATCGAATTGCACCGCTTCAAATTACTTTTCACTGCGTAGTGATTTAACTAAAAACCATGGTGCGCCTAGTGGCTGCGTGCGAATGCAGGCGGTTCGCCTTGCCCGGTCGTTTCACTGAGAAGTGGAGAACAAGCGCACTTACACATAGCACCAGTTTCTCTCCATAATCAATATCGATATAATTTACTTAATATGTTGCTTACTTAATATATGAAGTTCTCTACCTTTTTAGTAAGTAGAGCAGGCTGATATTTAAAAGTTCAAGGATGTCTGATGAATGATGATGGATGTTTAACTAAGGGTGGGTTTTGTCACTAATATTTAAGGTAACCAATGGTTAAAACTCTTAACCATTCATTGGTTAGAATTTGTTAGAGTTTATAACCATTAGTTTTCTTAACTATTGATCAAAAAACCCACCCTTACAGCTACGCGATACTTGATTACACGATTGACACGTAACTTGATTGCAAATTGCAACCGATTGAAATGAAAATTTGTATGGATTTGACAGTTTCATGTGCATAGTTGTGGTTTTAAATTAATAAAGGTATTTCAATGATCCTGTTGCTTGCTATCAAAGCTAGGCGATCACTCCCCAAAACCCACGTATTTGTTTATTCAAAAATCTACAGCTGAACGCCCTGGCTTCGCACGAGGTAAAAGCGTATAGCCGTGGACGGAATCATGTAAGTATTACAATGAAAAATATTCTATGTCCTTCGAGGAAAAATATTGGCTCTCTACCATTACGAATTCTTAGAACAAACATACTACATGAAAAACTATTTAGCTTGAAAAAATTATTTTGAGGCATTTCATAGCTGTCTCATTGGCTAAGACCATCTAGCTTTGGCCGGTATAGTCGGCCGGTCACCAAGGTACCTAGAAAAGTGATTGCTATCAGAAGCTTCGACACTGAGAGTGTAAAATTTTAATTAGACGTAAAATTTATTACACCAGTAAAACATTACTCCACAACTCAAAGGATTACACGAACAGTGGATTAAGATATATTTTGAAATGCCAGTTGGAATAGGTATAAATGCTAGCAAATAAATTACTCAGTCTAATCTAAACATCTATAACAATGTTATAAAGAGGAATGATTTCATTGTGTTTTTGTTTGCATGGAATAGGCTCAGAAACTTCTGAACCGATTTGAAAAATTCTTTCACTGTTGGGAAGCTAGACTATCCCCGGGTAATATAGGCTATATTATATTTTCAAAAAAATTAGGGATCCCTACTAAAACTCCAATAATGTAAGCCAAGGTGTACAAGGTGTACATAACAGGGTTACGGCGTAAAACTAATTAACCAGTGCGAAGCCGGGGCGGTTCAGCTAGTGATGTAATAACATGCATTTCTTGGATTCCGAGGTCTCTGTTGTATATGTTGCATACAACAACAACTCAAACATGTACTAAATATAAAATAATTACTGACCTCCGAATGTATTACCTTAGGTTTTTTTTCATTGGTTATAGGCAATCATTTGATCACTGTGGCCTGATGTTAAGCATTATATACGATAGGATAGAGCATGCTTGCCTAGAATATAATATCTGTTCACTCTTGACTTGGAATGGAAAATAAAGGATCATAGACTGGGTAAAACAATTAAGTTTTAGTTTATTACCTTAAGTTCTTTTACGAACACTCACGTTTAATTGAGCTTTGTCCAAAAAGCATTTCGATCAAATCACACTTGGTCCAAACTTCACTTTCTTACTTGTTTAGAGGTGTATATCTGTAGAAAATGTGGTTAGAATGTCGAACACCGAAACAATGCTGACTGGTGCACAGTTTTCATTTAAAAATACATTACACAGGATGCCGACGATAGACTAGTTAAAAATTGAGTACAATATAGTTCAGTATATAGGTAGGTCCCTAACTCCCTACCTACTAAGATTTTAATAGACCACCCTTTCTGCCCTTAAAAACTTATAGCCTCTAAAATTGTCACAACGAATTGCAAAATATTTAAATCAGTAATTATCAATTTGCCAAAGCAATTAAAGGGCTAGACTGCGTAAAGCTGTTATTTTTAACTCTCTCCCACCAACTACAATACGTTATGATGCAGTAAACAATGTCTACAAAAACGGTAGCTGCAAAAATATTTACTGCACCTAACTAAAATGTTATTATTATGATGAGATGATGATGGCTCTAAAAATATCTTATTGGCTATCTCTTTTAGGTGTTCAATTAAATGAACAGGTTTAGGTACTTACTTGCTTATGTACTTGGTTATTGTTACTTACTAGGTGGTGAATCCAATGAGTTCTTGAGCATTTAGGCCAAATATCTCGGAAAAAATATGCCGACCTGGAGAAACTCATCGTCACAGGCAAAGTGGAAGGGAGAAGACCCCGATTGCCTCACCCGATCTGACCAAATCCGTACCACACTCGACATTAAAGTCCAATGAGGCCATGCACGCGGCTGAGCCGCTGAGAACAGACCGCGTTGGCGTACATTTGTCAGAGACAAAGTGATCAGAGAGGGTCACAACCCTCAGGACTGAGGAAAACGCAGCAAAGAGGAGGAAATGGGGATGAATGCGTTTCGTAGAAATCACAGAATAAAACGAATCATTAATATCAATTTGAATGAAAATGAATTTTCCTTACTGTCGTACAGCTGTACCGTGACACCAGTGGTGCTATGTTCAAAGCATTGAACTTGGCGACATGCACCTAATGGCGGCTTTCTGTCATTAGTTGCTAATCAAAAATCTAACGACTCAATCAGACCTGTTCGTTTTCCGGGAAGTGAAAATTAAACAGACTTGGTAAACAAATCAAATTTATGTTTCGGTGTATCATAGCTCATTCTATAGGCGGTATTTTGTTGAATACCAATCTCTATGATCGATAGCATCAGACAGCTTTTTCTTACCTAATATGACGGAAATGGAAAGTCCAGTTGCTCATCGGAAAATCTCAAAGCTTTCCCGCGACCATCGAACCAAAACGGGATGAAATTAGAGTCTGACTCACCTCTCTGGAATGAGTCGCAAAAACAGACTTATTTCGGAACCGGTTCCATGATTCACTTCTCAGATCCCGTGTGAATACTAAAAAGAGTTTTTATTTTAGAATGCACCGTAAACGAGTATTGGTGAATCTCAGATTTTAAAATTGGACGCTGGGCGCGTACTAAATTTAAAGTAGCGTTGAGTAAAATAATCTTGTATTGGAAACATGTGTTGACTTTTACGGTAATAAGTGCAGATTTCAAAACGCAATGTTACAGAGGATATTTTTACGAGCCACGTAATCTAAATCAGTAATCTAAATCAAGTT
Source organism: Ennomos erosarius (assembly GCA_963580505.1). NCBI lineage: Eukaryota > Metazoa > Arthropoda > Insecta > Lepidoptera > Geometridae > Ennomos > Ennomos erosarius. The sequence goes on along the minus strand of OY756983.1, from coordinate 2,952,999 downwards.
GTTTCCAAGAAATTTTAGATGTGAATTGTACTGTGTATCTAGGTAGGTACTTTCTGTATTGCAGGCGAATCACAATGTGAACTGTTTAGTACTTTTACTCTATTAAAATTCCATACTTTGGTATTCATATAAAAACGGAATTGTCTCTCTCTTTTTTCTTCCCGGTTTTATGTAGCTTCAATGCCTAAATCCTGTGACCAATACCAATGCAATAGTACCTATGAAATGATTAAAAACACTTACAACGTGAACTCTAAAATCCAAATCAACACTTTCCATTTCACAACACATTTATTCCATTACCAAACGGAGGTGGTCACACACAGCCTAAAATAATAGCCTATCTTCTTGCTTACATAAACGGGCGTGTCTAACAGAACATAGTTAATTTGCTATCCGGCCGAGATACAGGCGAGCCGAGATCTAACAAGCATAATATCTGTATGTCCCGCGGTTGACAAAGGTCAGGGCAGGCGATCACGACTTGAACCTACTCAGCAGACTCATGGGAACAGGACCTGAGCGCCACTACTACAGGTATTTCATAAACGACAAACAGTCATCAGTCACATATTGTATTTACGTTATACGAAACGCATTCGACTGAAAATTAGTAAGGAAGAAAAAAGAAAGATAAACTCTTGTAAGTAACAGTAAAAGAGATGCATAATTTGAGATGTGTAAAAACAAAATTTGTGGAAAAACTTTTTGATAAGGTTGTATAAGAATTGTGAAAACTACTCAGGTGGTACCTACCGATATGCAATGCATACATTTATTTATTTATTTATTTATTTATTTATTTATTTATTTATTTATTTATTTATTTATTTATTTATTTATTTATTTATTTATTTATTTATTTATTTATTTATTTATTTATTTATTTATTTATTTATTTATTTATTTATTTATTTATTTATTTATTTATTTATTTATTTATTTATTTATTTATTTATTAAGGTAATCCATAATACATAATTTTCTGTTGCCTAAAATCCGGATAATTTTAAATTACTCAAAAACATCATACATACTTCACTTAGCCTTTAGAAATATACTTATACCCACACTTTCACACAAACCCACACAAGTTACATTACATAATTGTATACATGTACACATTATCACATACATTATTCACACACACCCGGAAACATATTATCCCCTATAGGAATACCTACTGACAATACATTAATTTTACTGTTAAGTAAATACCTATCTACTCTTAACCTACTTTAATAGGCTGTACACATAAGATCAGTTTCTGTTTTTCTTTAGATTTAGGCTAAGATGATTAACGATATACATTTTTCAGTTTTAACTTATAGCTATAATACGGTCTACTATTGTAAAACTAGTTCTAGATCAATTATGGGAAGACCCTGCCTTTTGCAACACAGTTTAATAACTAAAGCAAAAGGCGACCTCACTTTTATTACGTAACATAATTACTGTTTTACAATAAACTATTTGTATTTTGTATTTGTAATTATATTAACAGGAATGAACAAAGGGTGAATATGTTGTCTCAAATAGGCCCCAACTCAGCGTTATGCTGGTTCAGTTGAACCAGCGCTGGTCTGACAGTCATATTTACTGACAATAGGTTTTAAAACAGTGAATGGTAGGTTTATTATGTTTATTTGTCGTTTATGAAATATGGGCCCTTAGTATATAGAGTGGTGCTGGCTTGATAGCTCAGTTGGTGGTAGCTCTGCCTCCTGAAATATAGGTTGTGGGTTCGATTCCCGCCCGGGACAAACATTTGTGTGATGAACATCGATGTTTGTTCAGTGTCTGGGTGTATTGTGTTTTAAGTATGTATTTAGGTACTGTATTTATGTGTCGTGATAGGTACCTACTAGTAAATATTAGGCAAGTTTAGATAATACATGTCAATAAAATATTTATCATCAAATAGAAAACATTAGTCGTAGAAAGTGTCATTGAATTTTATCAGAGTGACCGATACCAATAGCTTGATTTATTGGTATCGATGATAGATGAGATGAACAGTCAAGTAGATGATAGATCGATTTAAAAACTATTGAAAACAAGCCTTGAAATTGTTATACAAATGCGTCAAGGAAGAATTTCTATAGCATTCGGGATACCTATTTTTAATCTAAGTATTATAAAAATTATAACAGTATCGCCTGCTTAGCCTAATCTACAAATGGCTCTGGTTGGTTTGTTCCACTTAAATTGTCGATACAGCCTCTGTGGCGTAGTGGTTGAGTAGGTCGGGTCATGACTCGGAGGCGGGTTCGATTCCTGCGACAGGACAAGTGTTTGTGCACAGGAAAACTCACAAACACTTGTTCTGTGTCTTGGTATTGTGGGACCATGGTCCTCGTCGTTTCTGGATCCGTGGACGCAGGGAATCCTAGTTTTGATGGGATAAGATGCTTAGTGTGGGGGTCCGATGCTACTGTATACTTCTTTCTCCCACCGCATGGAAGGTGGATGGGAGTAGGAGTGAAGGGAACGTGGGAATAAAGTGAAGGGAGGGGGGGGGGGGGGAATATGTCATTAAAATCCCGTTAAGATAATTTCTATAGAAGAAGCAATCTAATAAGAGGAAATTTTAGAGGAGAGGTAAATTTTACTCTGGCATGTTATCGAAGACGGTGACTACTTAGCGCATCGACTTTGGGAACATGTCGCTTGAATCCTAGTTAGATAGGGCCCAGGATCTATGTATGTGTAATGGCGTGTTTCCTTCCATCTGGAAGGAAGCCCAAATCATTCCGCTACCTAAAAAAGCCAATCCTAAATCCTTTTCTGAGTATCGTCCTATATCTATTCTTCCCTTCCTGTCCAAGGTCCTAGAACGTCTGGTTCACAATCAGATGAACTCCTTCCTTACTCGCAATAATCTCCTGAACCCTTTTCAATCTGGCTTCCGACCAGGTCACAGTACGTTGACTGCACTTGTCAAAATCACTGACGACATACGTCTAGGGATGGAAAACAGTCAGTTAACTGTGCTGACACTTTTAGACTTCAGTAACGCTTTTAATACTGTCGACTTCGATATTCTCCTTGAACTTCTTCGCTCTCTTAACATATCTCCAATGGTGATTGACTGGTTTCATAATTACTTGTTTGGTCGCCGACAACGGGTTCGTCTCGAAGATTCCCTTTCTTCGTGGTGTGACACGTCAGCTGGTGTACCACAAGGTGGCGTTTTATCTCCTCTTTTATTTTCTTTATTTATTAATTCTATATCTCAAAACATTTCATCGTCCTACCACCTCTATGCAGACGACCTACAACTCTATCGGCAAGCTCCTCTGGCCCAGCTGTCTGAGGCAGTACAAGCTACAAATAAGGACTTGGACATAATATCTATGTGGAGCAAAACTCATGGACTACAGGTAAATCCGCTCAAAACGCAAGTTATTATTGTAGGGAGTTCTCGGACCATCTGCAAGATTGACTGGAATTGTTTACCCCAAGTTGTGTTTGACGGAGTCACAATTCCTTTTAGTGATACAGTGAAGAACCTGGGTATAACAATTGACAAGTGTCTAACCTGGGGTCCTCAATTAGCTCTCACTAGTCGCAAGATGTTTGCTTCCGCGGGTTCATTGCGTAAGTTACGCAACTTTCTGCCAACTACCACTAAGATTGCGCTCGCACAGTCTCTTTTGCTCCCTATCCTAGATTATGCTGACGTCTGCTATCTTGACATTACGGAGGACCAGCTAGACAAACTTGAGCGTCTCCAGAACTTCTGCATAAGGTTCATATTTGGCTTGCGCAAATTTGACCATGTCTCCGCTTTTCGTACTAGGCTCAAGTGGCTTCCCATTAGACTTCGTCGGAATGCTCATATATTGTCTCTTTTGTACAGTGTTCTGTTTCATCCTTCCTCTCCGCGCTACCTTCAGGAACGTTTTGAATTTCGTCACGTTTCTAATCCTCGTTCTTTGCGGTCATCAGAGTACTACATGTTAAAAATGCCGGTGCATAAAACATCATTTTACGATTCCTCTTTCACTGTGGAAGCGGTTCGATTGTGGAACGCGCTACCTTTAGACATTAAACGTGCACCATCACTGAACATTTTTAAAGATAAAGTTAAAGCTCACTATCTCGCCCAATAGCGATATTACTTGTTCAAAACTAGTGCATCTTTCTCTTTTATAATATAATTTTATGTATGTTTATGTCATTGTGTGTATTATGTATTTATTCATATAGGTATGTATTTATGTATATTATATTATCAAGTTTATTTATTTATAAATATTTATGTATTCATGTATTTTATTTATTTTATTATTATTGTACTTACTTATTGAACTTTTGTTTATGACTAGTTGCCCACCTTTTTTATGAAGTTAAGTACCCACTTCATCTAAAGTTTTATAATTATTCCTGTACTAAAAACCACCGTCCTTATTATTGTCGTTTCCTTTCACTGTTTTCTGGGTTGTCTGGAAGAGATCGCTTTAAGCGATAAGACCGCCCGTTGTGACACTTAGTTTTAAGCTTGTGCGTGTACATTGAGTGTTTCTGTAAATGTGGTGTTTCAATAAAGAGTTTTATCTATCTATCTATCTATCTATGTGGTTGTTCTTTCTACAATCGAAAACAGCACCACTAGTAGGGGGAAACTATTCAGCGATCCGTACAAAGGCGCGGCGCCCATGCCCTGCCACTCAAGATAGCCACCATACTAATGCACCTAGATTGTGCCCAGAATTATGACGTGAACCAACCATATTGTTTTCGCTGACACGAGCGAAGCGAGCGAAATGAGCGAAAGTTGGTATTCTGTAGACAGTGGACAAGCCTGGGATGATAACCTGACATTGTTTGAGAGCTATTACGTAGGTACAACTCCATGGTGTTCTAACAGCGCGTGATGTTTATGATATAGGTACTTAAAAAGAAGAAGAAGATAAATAAAAACAGTTAAAAACATATCTTATTCATCAACTGACTGAAGACGTCTACTGCGGAACATAGGCCCCCCCATAGAGTACTATTTTGAGCGGCTGCTTGCCTCTGGCATCCATCAGCTCCTCGTGGTTTTTACCAGCACTCCACGGTGTTACCGTCAATTTACAAGTCCGTGAATGTAAGATCTTGTTGTCGGTCCACCTAGTGAAGGGCCGGCCTATGTGGCGTCTCCCGGTTCATGGTCGCCACTCGCGAACCTTTCTTCCCCATCGGTTGTCAGTTCTACAAGCGATGTGGCCTACCTACTGCCACTTCAACCTTCAACTTTTTACCATAAAGAAATTATACATCCGTACGCCCATATTGAAGACGTCACTAAAAGTTCATGGAAACCAGGATACTACGTAGGCACCTAGTAGGCATATTGGACGAAAACAACCAGCCTATTAAGTGGTTTTGTCGCGTATATATTATTGATTTGAGTCAACTTTGTAAATTACTTCTTCCATCCGTGTAATAAGCCAAGGCGAGGCTGGTTACCAGAACTAAACTTATAAGGTATCTCGTAAAGCAACAGGCTATAGGGAATGAAAGTTAATAGCACAGAGCATCATTAGGTAGCGACCCGCTTTTCATAGCAAAACAACAAAAGCGATATCGCTCGAGGGCAACCACAAAGTTTGATGACCAAATCAAAGAACCGCTGGAGACAGGGATTATTGGCTCACTTTACTGTTATTACTTATTCCCGTCAGTCGCCAAAAATACGCTATTTGTAGTGTATGTGTCTGCCAATCAAAAACCAGAAATTAACGTGACAACTGTCATATTGGCCAATCATAATTAGTAATTCGTGAGCATGCACTTGTTTATTTTTTGTTTAGTGGTTGTTGAATATATAGTTTTCTTGCGTTTCCCTTCTGCCTTCGACCGGATTTGTTGTGTGGTCCACTCAGTAGTACTCTAGTGGGTACTTTCTTCATGCGGCATACCCTTTTACATGCTGCCAACATAAATTGAAGCCTTGTCTAATTGTATCTCCCTAAGCCTTTGATGTTAACCGCTATTCGATCATGTTGCTGTTAAATCCAAGACATCATAAATCTTGGAAACAGTAAAAGTTTTAGAATGATTTCCTGTACAATGGAAAAGCTCAATTCCATCGCAGACTATAGAATAATTGCTGCCAGAAATTGGAAATAAAATGCATACCGAGACCCCATAAGCTATATTTTTATCAGGAATTCTTAAATATATATGCTTCATAACTAAACGACTATGAACTACGAAATTACTATGAATGTCATAATTATAACTCAACGGATTAGGCTGCGAATGGACTACCTAGGCCTAGGGCAGCTGCCAGGAGACTGGAAAATCAGGGGACAATCAACTCCGTTTTTCTATCCGTCGTAAAACTGGTAAAGTCCACAGGCCAAAGGTGATTATCATCATCATCGTCAGGATTAAGGCGTTGAATGCTCCCAAATCTACTATTTTGAACATGATTGTCTCAAAATATACACTATTCACAGGATTGAAAAAAATGCATATTAATGCTGGTCATTTCTCCTTTCCATCTGCAGAAACCAAAACACGATTACGAAAAGTTTTCACAATAGAAAAAAATCGTGACGTGATCACCAAAAAATCATTCAAACGCCCTAAAGTGTTACATTAGAATATGACCCATTGAAATAAATCATAGTGATAAGTTATGTTTCAATACATCCATCTGTAAGCTAATTTTTTTATAACAATAAGCGTTTCTTTTATAACTAATTATTTGTACCGAAAAATGCAAAAGTCGAAGTGCAACGCAACGAAATCGCCATATTTTTGCTATGCATAAAGGGACCCTATTTTATACAGAATACGTTTCATGTTCGACTGTTGTAATAAATGTGCTCGCATTGGGTCCTGTCAGCGTCCTAACAGGTCTACTGCTGAACACAGGCCTCCCCCTAGAGCACCACCTTGAATGGCTGCTCGCCTTCTGCATCTATCGGCTCCCCGCAGTTTTCACCAGAACATCGGTCCACCTAGTGGGGGCCGGCCCACGCTGCGTCTCCCAAGATTATTATGGCTCGTGTTACAGAACAGTCACCGACCAATGCTTAGTCACCGACTGGTGCTCAAGTCATGATTTCATTCACAACATGATCAATTTGGGAATGAAATTTTTACTTCAGCATTGATTGACGATTCAGCATCGTTCTGTAATACGGGCCAGTGGAAATGGCCAATCAGGAAGATAGATCTAGCTAAAGATCCCTTCCCATTAGAGTGAACGCCAAACGCGAGCTCCAAAATGTATTTGACTGACATCTATACATTTCGGGATATCGTTTGGCCTTAACGCCAATAAAAAAGGATCTTTACTACGCCCCAGTAGACGTAGCGTAGGACGTCATAGTGTGTGTGGTATGGCTGGTTTTTTTTTTACGATTGATAGGCTTGCTGTTGACCACCACCTCACATGAAAGGAAGTGACGATGCGGTTTAAGATGTAACACGCCTGCCTAGAAGATACCTGTTCACTCTCGATTTGAAAACTCCAAGGTTGTAAGTTCTCGGGAAATACAGACGCCCACAAAGCATTCCACTCTTTGGCCGTTCGCATAATAAATGTGGAGGCAAAACGCTTTGTGGGATGTTAACCATGTAACGGTGCCATTCATCATCATCAGCCCTTAGACGTCTACTGCTGAACATAAGCCTCCCCCAGAGAGCGCCACCTTGAGCGGCTGCTCGCCTCCTGCATCCATCGGCTCCCCGCGGTTTTCATCAGGTCGTCGGTCCACCTAGTGGGGGGTCTACCTACGCTGCGCCTTCCGGTTCGTGGTCTCCACTTGAGGACCTTTCTTCCCCATCGGTTGTCAGTTCTGCGAGCGATGTGGCCTGCCCATTGCCATTTCAACTTGCTAACTTTAAGGGCTATATCGGTCGCTTTAGTCCTTCTGCGGATCTCCTCGTTCTGGATCTTATCTCGCAGGGAAACACCGAGCATAGCTCTCTCCATAGCTCGTTGCGCGACTTTGAGCTTACTAATGAGGCCAACAGTAAGAGACCACGTTTCAGTTCCATATGTCATCACTGGCAACACACACTGATTGAAAACCTTTGTTTTCAGACTCTGCGGTATTTTGGACGAAAAGATAGGTCGAAGTTTCCCGAACGCTGCCCAGCCGAGTTGGATTCTTCGTGCGACCGCTTTGCCGAAGTTGGACCTGCCCAATTGGACAGTCTTTCCTAGGTAGACATATTTGTCGACAACTTCGAGAATATCGTTCCCAACAATCACCGGTATAGGTGGAACATGGGCATTAGACATGACTTTCGTCTAACGGTGCCATTACGACTTGTAAATTAAGAGCTGAAGCTTGTGTCAGTGGCGGGCGTTGGAGAGCCCCATTTGGTTCGTGCTACCTTCAATCTGACGGACCATCATTTGAATCCAGTCGGACTTTAGTTCGACGGTTACATACCTAAACGGCATGGAAATACAAAATATTAAATAGAATTATCTGTTTAATAGAAATCTCGTTTTAATTTTCTCTGATTAAAAATGTAGGTGACAAATCCGTTTTAAGAAGTAAAGCATAATGTTTTAGAGATAGAAAATACAAGTGAAGACTGCTGTGGCTAATGATTTAAATTACTTAGATTTATTTTACTGCTAACGATAAGGAACTGTTTAATTGCGGATAAACTAAAGAGCAATTAGTTCTGTACGTGATACACATAGCTAGATTAGCATGCGAACCTTTGCCAATTCAATCATTCTAACCTTTAGGGATGTTGATGTAAGTTGTATGAGAAATTAGTACATACCTATTTTGAAACAGTAGGTATATATTTATGATTTTCAAAGCAGTATCGCCTGCTCAGCGTAATCTCCAGATTAATTTGTAAAGGAAAAATTAGAATCACGAGCGGGGATTGAACCCGCATCCATCCATCCCTCAAGCCGGGATATGCTTTACTTAAGCTACCGTGACAAGTGGTCTCATGTCCGAATTTTTCCTTCACCTTTATAACCAACCCCGTAAGCTGGAGTAGGTATATAGGTACATATTATTATTATTATCCAAAAGATGACTAAGTACCATAATACTCCACGAACTTATATTTGGTAAACAAAACCAAGCCGGTAGTATACCTACTATTATACAATCTGTGCCTGAGTATAAGTAAAGAAGGTCCTTAATTTTATAAGTACTGTCTTAACATTCACAGTGATATTTATCAGTGTTTGTTTAATAAGGTGCAGTTAGCAGTTTTGAGTTATGAATACTTTACTGGCCCTATGTGTTTGTTCGCCGCGCGTCTTTCCAAACAAGTCTGTTGAACTTATCGGCCGTGTGTCGCAACTCACTTAGCGCATTGAAATTAATGGGTTACTGAAACCGTATTGTTTCAGTAAACATTAGTTAAATGTATGCAAATAAATTATTAACGGTAAATATCGGCTTGTTATTGGTAAGATAAGATCGGAGAATAAGTGTTTGCTTTCCTTTTGAGATTCGTTCAAAGCTTTAAGGTTTATTTATGTGGAAAAATAGTAGGTAATGTATATTTTTGATACTCATAGTAAAATTCTTGTGTAAAAATAGTTTTTTATTCAAAATCTACTTATACAATAATTAACACATATTTCAATAGAGCCGTTGGCGTTCAACTGGTCATCATGATCAATAGCCTGAAGACGTCCGCTGCTGAACATAGGCACCCCCCAGGGATCGCTACTTTGAGCGGCTGCTCGCCTCCTACATTCATCGGCTCCCCGCGGCTTTCACCAGATCGTCGATCTACCTAGTGGGGGGTCGGCCTACGCTGCATCTTCCGGTTCGTGATCGTCACTCTAGAACCTTTCTTCACCATGGGTTCTCAGTTCTGCGAGCGATGTGGCCTCCCCATTGACATTTCAACTTGCAAATTCTACGAGCTATATCGGTCACTTTAGTTCTCCTGCTGCAATGTTATGTTGGACTGGTAATTTTCATAATAACATGGTTTACAATAGTTTACATGAAGCTAAAAAACGCAATTATGAGTTTATTTGTAAGTAGATAATTTGAAATCAGTCTTTACCGCTGAAAAAATTACCAAACATGCATGTCACCGCCTTCTTTATCGAAAGCTTTTTTGATATAGGCAAATAATTCATAACAACATTTTTCAATAGGTATAGAAATGATTAAAAGTTACCTATCTGTTATGTTTATTACAAAACGTTTGAACCGGATCGATGTATTTATAGCCTACTGCCTAACCTTAATATTGCAGTTCAAATACCAGGTCAGTTTATCGAAGCTAACTTTAATCAGAACTAGGGTTGATACCACTTACCAGCATGAAATAAATATAAATAACCATGGTACCGCACTTAGACCGGGTGGGCAGAGGCAAAAGCGCTACTCTGATTGGTTGGTGCTTTGCGGTGATTCGTTACGAATATCAAACTCGAGCTTCCAAAATAAAATGTGTTTGCGGATGGATGCTTACGCTAAAAATATCGGGTTTTGGTGATAAATCTCAATTTAGAGTTGCGATTGTTTCTAAAACTTAAAAACTTCTAGAAAAAATATCGCGCGTCTTTATTTTGTTGATGGCCACTTTACCTACTATAAGATAAGTTGTTTTTTGTTTAATCGGGTGGATTTACAGTGATTTCGGAGAGCATAAAAAATTTTTTTCGTGCTCTGTGGTATTTAACGCATGTACCAGCCCTAATAAACAGAGAAGGGCGTGCGAATACTAGGACATTTCGTCACAGTGGTTTGCAGAAACGCTTCTTGGGTGAAGGGAGCCTCGCGAATCTGCTATCATGTTCATTGTAAACACTGCGTACTACCTAGTATATGATATTAGTTTCACAGTCTTGTAGCTGCCTACAAGCAGGGCTCAAGTTCTGCAATTTTATGGTATTTTCATGAATGGTAGGTACCATAAAGACAGTTTTTGACACTAATGGTAGTCTAAGTACTTATGGTTTTTAGACTACCATTAGTGTCAATATCTGTCATTATGGCACCATTCAAGAACAATTATAATAGCAATTGTAATAGCAGATTTCGAGCTAGCAAGCAGGTAGACCCCTGGAAGTGCGATAATAAAATAATGGTGACATCTAAATAGTTCTGAATACGCGTCAATGTTTTTGCTGTATGCAATTAGAGAAATATGAGTAGGGCTGTTGATGAGTCTACAATTTTATGCATATTCCCTAACTAAACGCAATGTGAGGATGTCACTCAAAAAACGTATAGAAGTTTACGCAATGAATTTTTTTTTAAATTAAGTGAGGTATATGAATCTAGGTAATAACATAAATGGAAGCTCTTCTGATTTGGGCTAGCTTAGCTATCAACACGAATGCCACAAAATTGAGTTAATTATGATTTAGGGTGCACATGAAAAAATTACGAAATGTTTGTTTATACTATGGTCAAAATGGTAAATACATAAATAATTTAAGCAAACTACACACACAGGATTGCATATTTTTATAATTTATTTTAATTAATTGTTTATCTGTTAAATTTATATTAGCAGAATAATATTAACACCACTAAAGTTATAAGACAATTACATACCAACCAATCTAATTATTTAAAATCTTGTGTATTATATAATACTTGTTATTGTTTATTACCTATTTTAGTGATGTACATGAATGCAGTAATCTATAATTATATATAATTGCTAAAATTCGCCTCATTATCTATGATGAAAACATTATTTTGGCACATAATTATTAAATTGTATTATTTTGATTTCTCAGTTGCACGATTTACGTGGAAACGGGATGATAATTTTGTTCTCCAAAAAAAATTCTCGTTAAAAATCACGTTAAAAGTTTTAACGTAAAAAGCACAACACTAAAATATAACTAATAAAAGTACTAGGTATTTAATGAAATAATCCGTAAGGAAATGATCGCAGATATCAATAAAATTACCCCAGAGATTGCAAGCAGCCCGTATTTTGTCAGTAATCAGTAGCAATCTCTTTTAATTCTTGTTACTAACAGTTCTAGTGTACTGTCCACTGACATTAATCCAGTAAACTGTCGATAAATCAGTATTTACACGGACTGGGACTTGCTCACTGTCGAATGGAATAACGACAGGTTTCGTATAATATAGGTATAGTTAGTTTATTTAATATGCACCGGTTATTTGGGGCGTGGGATAGGTTTGGTAATTCGACATTTTGAGAGCCCAGGCCGACCGAGTTTGTTGGAAATTGAAAGGCTAAAACCGAAATTGAACGATACCTAAATAAGGAAAAGTAAATTATTCACCATCGTTATTATTCATCATTTGGTGATGATTTAATTATACCCTTAACTATTGTTATGAACTTTTCCGTATGGTAAGTTTTTTACATATATATACAAGGTGACCTTGAATTGGTATGTTATCCCGAAAGGGGGTAAATCTACACCCTATGGTAGACAATGTTTCTTCTACGAATTTACTAAATTAATTGTTTTTTATTGAAGATATGCCATGTAATGTTTACTTTCGAAAAAAGCTTTAACGCAGTTGGGTTGAACTTCGCCCTTGACCTAGCGCACATAAATGAGTTTGACGACTTGTGTTTATTAATGAATTTTTATTATCTTGTAAACTCTCGTAGCGATCGCACGTCCAATTTTAGGTGTGGATTTATTTTTTGCCATGGAGGTTTTGAAACACCCAGTTTCAAGTGTGAGCGCCTCTCACAACTTGTAGGGTATCATGGTCCCAGTCCCCCCATTTCGGGATAACATACCAATTCAAAGTCACATTGTATATAATATTATATTTAGGGTATTTATTAGTTATACGAGCTATTAGTGAAAACTTCTAATTGGCCTTCTGAAATTTGTATATTTATTCTGTTACCTAGCTGTTAGTTTTCCCAAAAGTGTTAAATAAATAGGTCACAGTATTAAATGTCTGTGGTCGGTTATATAGCTAAACGAAACGACGCGTAAATTATGATATAGAGTTTCGAGTGGCTTCGCAACTTTTATAAGAGGCTGTGACACTTTACATCAGGCAAAAGACTAGCTCGTCACGTCATACAATGAAACACGTAAATTAGCTTCTTGAATCCCAGCATTAAGATGGCAATTGAATAACAATGCATTATGTGTACGATATCGGGTCGCTGGGAGTTAAAGAGTTAAACAGCAAATTCTCACTAAACATAAAAGTAATAATACCATTCCGCACCATTATCTACAGGATGTAATTTAATTCATTAACATAAACATGAGCCCATGATAGTACATCATTTATAGATGATTATTAAAGAGTAAAGAGTGTAAATGAAATAATTTTTATTGAAAATTATGAAAATTGCCACGGCGCCTAACGCAGTTGGCACGGATGACTTTGATACATTTAAACGTTTTTAGACCTTGTATGTACTTATTAAAAACGGTAATTCATTATTTTAATTAAATTTTGTACTGTAGCATTTGATTAAGTAAGTTATTCCATTTTTTGGAGTTATTATTATTACCAAACCAATGTGTTAGAATTCAAAAATTTTGGTCCACACGTGACCGGTATCAGGAGTAGGTATCTAGTTTCAAAGGATGCTAATGAATTCAATTACACCCAGTATAAAACCAGCACAAAAATCACGTTTTTTGTATGGGAGCCCCCTTAAATATTTATTTTATTCTGGTTTTCAGTATTTGTAGTTATAGCGGCAATAGAAATACATCATTTGTAAAAATTTTAACTGTCTAACTATTCCAGTTTATGAGAAACAGCCTGGTATAGACGGACAGGCAGAGAGACAGACGGACAGCGGAGCCTAAGTAAAAGGGTTTGCTTTACTATTTGAGTACGGAACCGCAAAAAGGTTTTTTTTTTATTATTGATGGGTTTGCGATTACCTTATTCATTGTGCTACAGTCAACTTAAAAGTAAGTAAGCAATATACCTAGCCTGTAACAATAACGCTTAAAACATACATACCTTTACACGACATTCCTTATGCTAAAGTCGTTTAAATAATTACAGACAAACGGAGGTCAGTGAACAGACATGAAACAAATTGTTTGTTCGTCTTGAACATTTTCAAAACTATTGGGACACCTGACCTACAAGGCTGATATATTATACACGTATAAGTTCCTTGGGCTGATGCTAATGAATATTTTGTAACTGAAGCGGGACTTTTAGAAACAGAAACAATAAAAAAAATACTAGATAATGAGTGATGACCGATGTATTAAAATGACTGATATATTAAAAAGCTAAGTTAAAACTAGTGAGCCTAGGTCCTAGATCTTGCGAGTATATTTTTGCATAGTTCAAAACGAAAAAATATTTTTTTTACGTTTCTGTGCCCCATGGAGTTTTTCGAAAATAATCGAAAAACACCCATAAAATTGTGTACTTTTACATTTACAGTTTACCTGAGAAAGCGACATGAAGAGTAGAATAGTCGGACGGGTGTCCACTTGTCCAGCCAGACATATCGCATATGCTGGACTTTTTGCCAAAGCTCAAACAGAGACACACCGCTGGAGCTTTTGGAGCTTTAGCGCTTGCTCAGGGGCTTATATATTCAATCATACTTTGAAAAATGACATAAAACTAAGAATACTGTAATGTTGTTGACGCAGAGCAGTTTAATGACATAACGTTAAATCGTTCACTCAAATACTTCATGTTCACACCGACGTGCGACAGTGATAACGCTATATAAAAATGTAGACGTCTCATTCTTATGCAGGAATACTTTAAAAGTTTATGGTACGAATTCGAACAATATTGTTGTAAACTTGAAGCATTACTGTGACGAACCATGATGGTTTTGTATTAGTTTGTGGTAGGCCCCAGTCAATGAAAAATGGACAAAGGTCATCAGAAAATTTAGTTCTTATAACAAGATTTATTCTAATATTTTGGGTACGAACATAGTTGATCATTCGTCTATATATACATATATGAATCAGTTTAAACATTTCTAGAACAAAAACATATATTAAAATATTTTAATTGGTTTAATAATTTTTTTTTAATAATTTATGCTTACATTTACATTAGGATACTCAATTACAATTACTACGAATAATTATTAGATTCAGTTCGCGATTCTTTTTTTAGTTGAGCTTCAAATTAATAAAATTAGTATTAAACGTTAATAGAGAAAAGAGGCTACGAGCTTTTATACCATAAAACAGTAACGACTTACGCTTAACGACTACACAACTTATGCTTATAAGCACGTGACTAGCATGATAGTGTTGCGAAAAGCTTATATATTTTCTTTTAACAACAAAGCTATAAAAATAATAGTTTATTGTAGACAAAACATGCATAAAAGCTCCCGTGAAACTTACACAAACAACGCAGGTTAGCTAAAGTAAGCTTCTTTACAAACAGGGTAGGTACTCTAGAAATCTAGAATAAGAACTTAACTTTAAACTCACTACAATTAAGTTAATAGGTAAGTAGTTCATAAACACCTTAGTTTCTGCTGTACCTAAGTAAGTATATTATATATTTGCTATAAGCTTAATTTTTTAATAGAAAATTAGGAACTAAAATAAGTCCCCACTGTAAGATTTACTACTAGATCATGGATAAACTATTTATCTTCTGAATGAAAATAAAAATATAATAAATAATAAGGCTATATTACCATTAGAACCTATTAAAATAAAATATTCTCGTGGTATAAAACAAGTATCGAAGTTCAACGCCAGCGATAAGCTTTTACGAGACGCCGACGACGTCCTGGGACCAGACGGTGAGAACAAAAAGCCAATTTCATAAAACTATGCACCATGCACCCGACTGCCGACCCATAACAATAAATGAGCCAACTTGATACCTTGTCCAGACGTAATTTTCACATGTCGCGCTGTCACACCTTCATAAACTTACACAACTTTTGACAATTTTCCGTAGAGAAAACTTACTGAAGCTCTAATCCGCGCAGCAGTGGAAATGGAAAGCGAAGTTTCGTCGCACCACAACAGTGTCGCAGTACAGGAATCTGCAAGTGTTGCACACATGCAAACAATCACGTCGATACACGGAGGCTTCGTCTGCACACTGGTGGAAATTCCATCCACCGCGTGTCAGTCTGCAGAGAGCCGCTGTTCGCGACGCTAGTGTCGCCCGCGCCGCGACGCCTAACGTCCGACATCGCGATAAAAGTTAACACACGAAACTTTCCTATCCGACTTCCCCTCAACCCTCGCTTAGTTGAACAGGAAGATTTGTGCGACCCCCGACCGCTCGGTGCTAAAAGTGACCTTCCAAAACCGGAATTTGGTATCCTCAGAACGGGTTTAGTCGGACCCGACGCGACAGGACTTTCGTGAAGTGCTAACTTGATTTTCAGAGTGGTGTGTTGAGTGCCGTTGACTGGATTTTTTCCCTTGTCTCACACGGATGGACTGGACGTTGTAGCGACAGTTGTAAGGGTCTGCCATCGTGTAAAAGTGCTGCTAAACGTTCCCGTAAGTAGTTAACGTTAACTGGTCATGTATTGCAAGAAATAAAACTTGATTGTAAAGCCAGGTCATGAATGCCATTTATGAGTGTCGAAAAATGGGAAACTTAACTGTGCTTCTTGGAATTGTAGTTCCTGTAACCGACACCTGTTCAAAGATAGACAGAAAAACAAGTTGAGCTCAATATTATTGAGTCTAAACATTACACGAGACATGGTCTGCCGCTTATTGAAACAGTCCTTGCCCTTGTCAATATAAAAACTGAAATAATATTGTTGTGGCCAATGTAGAATGGCGACTAAACGAATTAATTCGGCACAGGTACCAAAAAAACGTCGGTCGCAAGTCGCAACCTAAACAATAGTAGAGTCTACATCTTTTGTCGTAATCAGCGAGATCATTGGTTTTCGACATAACTAAACTTAATCTAAGGTTTAAAATCTGAGGGTAACAATACCAACAATGAAGAAAAGTTACGTAAAGTGTTCCCATTTCGGATTTAACGAATTAAAACTAATAGATTTATTTCATTACAATTAATTGTTCCGTTCACGAAAAGTGCGGTGGATAGATTAGTCTTGCAGTTTGTAGTGATGTATAATTTAGATATTAGATTCGATTCAATTGTTAAAGTTTATAGAGACATTTGCATAACCATAATCACAGAATATCATAAAGTCGACAATGAATTGTTTCGCATATTGAAAGTAAACATGTACCGTATATGTATTTGAATGAATGTCTCTGACAAATCGAAATGTGCAAAAAGCAGAGCAAAAAGTTTTCTGCTGGTAAAAAACGTTGCAGCTCTATCATTCTCGACGTCGCGAGTAGGTAGTTGTTCTTGCTTTATTTTTATTTATAGAGAAATTCGGAGTTCATTGATGTAAGTACGAAAGTCGTGAACTTTGGTGGCTTTTGAAAACCTTTATCCCGTTTTATCAGTTTCTATTTAGTTGGATAATTTTGTCGCTGAAGTTAGCATTCTAATCCCGAAAAAATGTTTTACGGAAATCTTTCAAAATTTTTTGTATGGATTATTTGTGATCCTGTTTAAATTTATTAATCTCAGTAACTTGATGAGTCATTCGTTGGTTAAATGAATGTATGCTTTTCATAATCATCTAGAATAGGTATTATATACTCTTTGATCTTCATCATTAACAGCCTGAAGTCACTGCTGAACATAGGCATCCCTCAGGGAGTGCCACTTTGAGCGGCTGCTTGCCGCCTGCATTCATCAATTCCCGGTGGCTTTCACCAGATTGTCGGTCCAACTAGGGGCCAGCCTACGCTGCGTCTTTCAATTCGTGGTCTCCACTTGAAAATCGAAAGTATGTACTTCCCTTGCCTTCTTATTAAATAAAATTATTTCCAATCCTTATTGTAACAGTTTCATCTGTTTTTACTTTATCTTAAAGTTGAGCTATAATAGATTTGGTCCATTGAAACCAATTGCATAGTAAAGTGATCCAGAGGCGTGATAATGGATGCTTTCAATATTGGTAATAAACCTAATTGAGTAATTTGTAGTGGGCAACAGCCTAGTGCTTTTCTCGCTTTGATAATAAAGGAACAAAGAATAATATACTAATGTAAGTATATTAGTTTAATAATGAAGGCAGACCTAGACTAATTTGCCAATGCAAGGTTGTTAGTACACATATTAGAAATTTCAGCTCGAAATGCTAACTAATAGTATTTTGAAACACTGTTCTGGTCATGTATGTCTATTATTCCTAAATTGATACAATGCTTCTATAAGTATTTCAGTGATTGTTTGTTATGTTGCAAAATATCAATTTATTTGAGAGTTTTTTTCTTTGTTTAAAAAATAGTATCGGCCGAAGCAGTCGTGCGTCGCCTTCGCTTCAAATTGATCAGAAGATCGAATTACTGAGAACAAAAAAATTGCGTTCTCAAAGTATTGTACTAAAGCTTCCTTTATTTTTCACCCAGAGGGATAGCAGGTCGATAGTTTTTACAATCGTGATGTATTTATTGAATACTGACCTCAAATGTTTGTGCATCAATATCTGAAAACTTTCTCTGCAAAAAGTAAGACAGAACGTGTATCTGCCACTCGGGTAGCAGAATTGAAAAGGCGATTGGCGGTTTTGGAGATCGGTACACTTGATCGATCTACAAATGGACACAGGATTTGCATTAGAAGTGCTTTAGTAGGTAATTAGTATTGTTTGCATTGTACTTACCAAGGTTGACGAATAAATAAAATTAACATACATCTAATAATAAAGAACTTAGAAGCAGTTTCAGAATCTGTCTGACATGAAGATTAAGTGGTTCGTTACGGATAGGTACATAATTTTCTCATCGATAAAAACTGAAATGGCTCAAAAATATGAATAAACTTTCATAAACTATAAAATGAATCGAATTGGCATCGAGAGATAAAAATCTGATGTTATTAAATTGATAATGAGAAATATTGCGTTCACCAGGCACGCACATTATGTTATCAAGATAAATTTCATATAGATTGTACACAATTTTCACGAGAAATAAATTATGAATCGGGCAATTTTCCGTAACGATACCATGTAGATATGTTCCTAGTAAACCCTTGATGTAAGTCTTAACTAATCTTTATCTATCATTATCTCCGTTTTGTAATTTGTATAATTTTATTGATTTGATGTTATTAATAATGATGTATAGTGATTCATTAATGTAATTGGCTCCTTTATTAATTAAATAAATATCAAATGCAAATACAAATTTATTTATTGACACAAATATGGTTACAGAAATTTATGTAATGAATCCATAGACTCCTGAACTAGTATTCACTGTGTTTCAGAAGTCAGTGGCTTCTCCGAATCATTTTAAATGTGTTACCATCAAAACTTTCATACTTGTAGGTTCTTATCATTTCGTTTTTTCTCTCTATTGTCTGATAGAGTAACATCTTAATGTACAGAGCCACCCTACTCTACTTCGTCCCCTCTACTTACTGCAGTTCGCAGATTTATCGATTTTCCAACTTAGTATGTGACAAGTTTCTCCGTACCTATGTGTGCAGTAGGCAAAACGCGATAATGGGATGGCAAAACTGAAAGTAGTTACCAATATTGAATTATATCAGTCACCCTCACATTGTTTTCGGAAGCTTAGCAAACGTAACACAGGGTAACCTAGTACGGATGCTAAAGTACTTTTAGATTTCTTATGTAAGTATTGTAATTTAGTTACCTGGTTAATTGACATACCTACCACATAAGTATACCGGCATAAGATTGTAACTCTTATTATTATGGCAAATAAATTACTTAAATACTTAAAAATATTAAGTAACAATAAAGAAAATATTATGACTAAAACCAAACTTACAAATGTAGATAACATTTTAATTTTTACAGTTTTAATTACGATAGTGGTAATAATCTACACTAAAGTCTATATCTTAGAGTCAATAAACAAATATTATATATATTTATTTGCACTGAAATTAAAAAAATATATTAAAACTAGCAACGATGTAGTGAATTCATACATTTTGCACTTAAGTTATGCTTATATATCTACATTTATGATTGATGTTATAGAATCATTAACACATACACCAAGAAGTTCGAAAATGTTACGTAACGTGGTCCCGTGAAAAAATAATTCACGGCATCTTCCAAATTATCTATTTAAACTTCCTAGCAAACTAATATAGTTGTACTCGTGAACAAATGTTTATATAAGTAATGAGGCATATTTGCATTAATATTTAAATAAGTCAGCAATAGCACATGAAGGTCGTGTTGTTTGACTGTTTGTTTTCTGTAGACCATAAATTTACACATCAATATATATAAAAAAACATATCTATTGTAGAACTAACATAACTTTAGCATTTTGGGCACATTGCCCACTGGTAGCGGCTTTTTAGATTAAGTTTTTTACTTTTAGTTTTAGATAGATCATTTTAGTTTAGATTTAATTTGGTTTTAGTCCGTTTTTAAGTAGGTATTATTAATCTTTTATGTTATTTATTATTTAAGTTGTTGAGTAAATAAATTATCCTAATCTTTATTTCAAGGGAAGGCTGTCAGTAAGGACTTAAAGTAATTGCCGTAGAAAATTAAAAGAAAAATCATGTATTCATTTATATGCTTTACCAATTTACCCAAACCTAACAAGAATGCGAATTATTCTTCAAGCTTCTGATTTGTCTAAATGAATAATTTTTTTACGGCAACCAAAAAAAAAAAAAACATAACTTTATGTTCTAAAATACCATTTCGTAGTAGGTATGATTACCGAATCACTTATGTATAAAACAATCAAATATAAATAAATCGTGGTTGTATTTTTATAAACACGATATAATTTGTATTATTATACGCATTTGTATGTATATCAAATGCGTTACAATATCTGTCTTATTTCGGTGAAATGACGAGTATATAATTATACCTACTTATTTAACATAAGCATAAGCTTATTGGTGTTAAACGTTATCCTTATAATCCTCAGAATCGATTTTCTACGTCAACCGAAGTCCGAACGAACATAAATTTAATCCTCATTTCAATTACCTACCCGGCGACATTCTGTTTGATAAGATCTATGAAACATGAGGTGTTGTTAAAAGGCTCTAACGATAGCAATACTCCAACTTTAATAAATAATAGAAACATCGAAACAATATGCCCATTACGACACATAATAGGCGGCGTATGTGAGCGTAAATTTTCTACAGAGTTAATTTAGTCACGTCATAGTATAATGACATTATCGAAAGATTATGCATCTCTCAACGGTATTTCGGCCCAAATTGCGAGGTCAAACCGGAGATGAAACCAGATAAACATGAGACTTTGAATCGATGCTGTACTTAACATGTGCAAGAAAGCGGAATTAACAATGTTCGTCACACGACACACACAGAGCTATCGCCGTTCATTTGGTATCTGCAGATATGATTTCGCGTGATAATGTAGCTATTTATGTCACTTTGACGAGATTATCGGCGTGATGTAACGATACAATTTCTCATACGTCGAGATCTATTGATTTATATTCATTTGTTAGATAAACGGAGAACCTAACCAACAAACATCGATTTGTAAATTCAATTGAGTACGGAGTTGCACACCAATCGAAAATTAGCATAGTAGGGGTCATGGATATGGGAAAACAAAACAATGACTGTATCAAAGAAAAATCTGTTGAGATACAAGTTGTAACATCGCTTTTAAATATTGCAACATGGATTTTGAAACTGACAAATCATTTTTAAGCTGTGTTAATAAATCATTTTAATTTATGGACAAATAATACAGGATCAAATATTGATCGACCTTGCCTTGCCTTGTGCCTATAATGTACCTGTACGTACTTATTCGCAAGTTATGAAACATATGTCAACTTTATTAATACTTACTACATCGTCACTGAGATCATGCTTCGTCAAATTGTCCATAACGCCTTGACACATAGGTAAGTCTCAATCTCAACCTTCAGAACTTGTATTTGGCTTTTTTTTATTGTTACACATGGTTTTATCGTACGATAATCATGTTTGAAATCATTCACTAATTATAACCCAGCATTCAATATATAATAAAGCTAATGCACCTGTCTGAATATCGATCACGTTACCTTCACTTAAGCCTTTACAGTACATACTCGCTTTACAGTCTCAGAAGTACCTGCTTTCAAATGAAGCCTTTGATATTGGAAGTGTAAATACATCATTACCTGTACGTTCTAATTGATGTTTGAATCTAAAGGCTTCTAAATTAACCAGTTTAGTGTGGGATGTCTATTCATTAACAAAAGACTGTAAGCATTAAGATTGTATTCAAATATACGGCCTTCGCTGCAGTGGTCGTGGTCTGCTTGAATAGCTAGTAAATATTGACCGACGGACGGACAACATCTGTTTACCTACAGACTATTGAAGTGTATGAATGAAGGTATATTATCACGAATTTGAAGAATTATGTCGAGGTCTTTATTGAGCAATCAGCTACTTGATAGATTTCAAGTGGTTTAGAGATAATCTACGACATAATTTTCTACTAAATTGGAGAAAGTGTTAAATTGATAAAATACTTGAACATCTTTAAAATCTTGATAGTATTTGCCATCACTGTTCTAATAGATAACTTTCAATTTCAATCATTACTCGTAATTGGAATAATGTTTTCAGTTCCCTCAGTTCTACCTTTTCCATTCTCCTAGCGTTCGTTGTACACGTTAATGATCTTAATTTGTTCATTAGAAACAGCGTTGAATATTTATTAGGCTCGTAGATAAGCTTAAATAGTGCCAATGATGTGAAACAATTACCTGTTGACCTTTTGTCAGTTATCGGTAAACGAATCGCACCTATTCATTCAATTTAGATCAGGGTAAGATAATGATTTGGCTTCAATTAAAGCCCGTGCAGTTGTTAATTGTGAATGCACTTGTAAAGTATTGTTCCCGCGGTTTCCCTCTGTCCAATTATATTTGGTTTTGGCTGTAATTCGATTAGCACCTCCCTGACCGCGATAGCTGTGAATAAGGTCGTGGAAGGGCAGCCATAACACGAACTGTAAACATTTTTGTGATTCCATCTTAGGTCAGCAAGCGCTTCGGAAAATATTCGAATATTTGGAACTACATTTAGAAAGAAAGGAATGTCTTTAAGATTTCCAAATGTATTTTGAATGTTAACCATAAACATTGTGATAATGTTCTAAACACGGCTGGCTGTATTCTACATTTAGAAATGTCGTGAGCCGTAAATAGTTTTAAAGTGCCAAATAGAGACGTTACAGCTATTAATTTAGCTCACAAAGGAGTTAAGCTAAATGAGACGCCTAGTTATTTTAGCGCCAAAAGCGCAAGCACTCTGTAAACGGACCAGGGTCATACAATGATTACTTTAAAGTTAATTATGAAAAATAATTGACCCAGAACCGTTGCTGTCATTACTGCACAATATGGGGGTTAAAAATTAAGTATCAATTCGTTACGTAATCATTTCGAAAATTGACCTAATGATTTTGCTGACCTGTTTTTCAGAGCAAGTTTGAGAGTCAATGAGCTAACAAGGTCACCCAGGTTTGAAACACTTGAAAGCTGGTAGATGAACAATGGTTATTGTTTTCGCTCGAATTTCAAGTATCTGCAACAATGGTAGTGATCTCGAGCCGGCAATAAACAATGCTAATGATAGATTATTGCCATTTATACGACTTACATTCAGGTTACCGATAGCTTGCGACATGTTATAAAGTTATTATCACATTTATTTGTAAGTGGATGGATTGAGCATTACTTAGATATTAAGTTATTTAGCAGGCACTGTAATGATGCTCTGGTTTATCTCTGTTTATCTTATTAGATTAGTAGTTGAAAGATATTTTTAATAATTTTTAGTTGTTAAAAATCATTGATCAAAACAAAAGCGCTTTATTGGACTGTTCAATATAATTTCTGAAGAACCCCAAAAAAAACTTGAAGGTTAAGATTAATTATTATGTTTATACTTTTAATTGTATGTCTCTATGTATAATCACGAAAAGTAAAATGCCTAGTCGGAATAAGTTAAGTCATCACAGACGTAACCGTTAAAAGAGAAAAGAAATCTGTTTCACTTTCATTTTTGGCTTGTCGCGTTTTCAATATCAAGGTCGATTCATAGTTAACACTTGCACTATAATCAAAACCAACCAGTAGATCAATTTTGTCTACACCTCCTTGTTGTCCGTTGTCTACTTCACTAACACTTTCTCAGTGTGGTTTTACTATGAAAGCTATATGATAAAGCCTTGATTGATTCAGTAGTATGTCTAGACGGTACGTGTGATTTAATTGTATATACCTATCTTTTTTAAGAACATGAGTTACTTCTTTTATTTATTTTATGTTGCTGGTATTATCATCTGTAATAATCTAATTCACATGTCCATTGTTTGATATAATGATGTTTGCTTTCTCCTGAAAGTCTCTAGTGGTATATTTGAGTGTGAAATTTTGAATGGTTATTTCAGTAGGCTACTTTTACATTACTCGTTTTTTTGTTGAGCTCTCCTTTTTAATTACTCTTGCAAGATATATTTATTTATTCATCAACTTTTTTATTCTCTATTCCCAAAATATTACGTAGTGCAACTTTACATATGATAAACAATACGTAATTCTAATGTTATTGAAAATTCTCCAACTAAAATAACATAAAACATTAGTGCGACATCCTAAAACAATATCTTTTTCGTATCAATAGTATACGTTATGTTCTGATTAGATCGCACAGAAAGCAGTAACGATGCATTGTATCAAAATATCATCATCAGTTCCGCTCGGATTTGCTTTAAGCACCTCTCTACTATTGCCCTTTCCCTTTCTCTGAACAAAACTAAGCCCACAGCATCCATTGCTTCATTTCCTTTGGCTCTTGCTATCTGTTAACAGTATCAGCAGTAGTCAATTACGAATTTATTTCATGTACCATGTTCAGATTTATAAGTGATGGTGTATTAGGGATTAGAAGAACGTGTGTCATTTATTATGCGCCGTTTGAATGCTGAGCTGTGTTTATTGCTAATTGCGTACATGCCTTTGATAGGAATAAAAGGGTATTAGTCGAACAACAGTATCATGAACCTTTTGTCCTTGTCTACATTATGCATATTATTATATTGTTTTGTCTCTTTCTATCAGTAGATAGGTCAATGGGAAAGTGAAATGATTTTATAGCCTATTGTTTTGAGAACTCTTAACTTACGATGCAGTCGTACGTTTACTAACTGTCGTCAACTTCCTGAAAGCTTATTGGCTGTTGATTTTAAGATAGTTACTTTCTTTACACACCCATCATAAATATTCAAGCACAATAAAAGTAATAACACCAGGTTCCAAAAGTCACTAGAAAAAATGCCCAAGCTTAATCTGGCAAATGAACTAGGCTTAATTTATGCTTTTGTGAGAATCATTATTTTCCATTCTGTTATTCCTGCTGTTTTAATTACAAAAGCTCCGGAGGGTAGCTCTTAATTTGAATGCAAATGGACGGAAGGTATTAAACCATCGGGTTTGAATCTTGATGCAATTGAATATGTTATTTCTTAAGGATCAGTTAGGTATTGTATGCATTTTCATTGTTGATAGCCATGGGTAGCTACATAAATTTTAATGTTGGGAATTATTCTTTAGATAAATTCTCTATACTCATTTTTATTACATTGGTTGATAGATTGACGATTATTGTTGATGTAACTGTAGTATTGCCGTACTGAATAATACAACAGAGTCCTTTTGAGTTAGTAAATCTATTTTTCGGAAATGATGGTTTTTACTACACCAATAATTATGTGTTTGCGACTGATGATTTTTCATCTATTATGACAATTGTGACTGCTAGTGACACACTGTGTGAGTCATTGACCTCGCGAGTCTGTCTTTCATCATCATGATCACCTGCAGACGTCCACTGCTGAATATAGGCCTCCCCCACAGAGCGCCACTTTGAGCGGCTGCTCGGCTCTTGCATCCATCGGTTCCATTTTCACCAGATCGTCAGTCCACCTAGTAGGGGGCTGACCTGTGCTGCGTTTTCCGGTTCATGAAATCTGTCTTCGCATAGCTTAAAAAACTAAAAAATAGCTGTTTTTGTACGTTTTCCACCTGCATAGTTCCGCCAAAAATTGGATAAAACTGAATGCACAAAAAATCCAATTATAATTATCGAACCTGCTCACAAAATTTCACGAGAATTGGATTCGGTTGGGAAATAGAGGAGAGCAGCCGGACAGACATACGAAATCATTTTTGCACAAGGTGAAACGGAGATGCTTCGCACGCGCTTTGCGCTTGTTTGGTCAATTTAGTGTTCGTCG
The DNA here is from genome assembly GCA_963580505.1 of Ennomos erosarius. Lineage (NCBI taxonomy): Eukaryota > Metazoa > Arthropoda > Insecta > Lepidoptera > Geometridae > Ennomos > Ennomos erosarius. The sequence goes on along the minus strand of OY756983.1, from coordinate 2,926,761 downwards.
TTCATTGATTGTGAATTTGTGACGGAGAACGTACACATAAGTTTAGACTTATCTCTTACGTGCCTGCATGTGAATCGTGTTCAAATTCCCATTGAATTTGCAACATTGTCGCGTTAAGATAACGATTTAAAGGAAACCGGTCATAAGATATACAAACAAACATCTAAAGAATCTCTAGTGCAATGTAATCCGATGCTGTAATCTGACTCTAGTTAATGTGTGGTCTCAGCCTGTTTATTACAGAGCTAAGCGGCTGATGTATATTTTGATATAAAGTGCGTTGATTTAGAACGATTAGATTGTTTTAACAGCGAAGTTGGTTATTATGCTGACATATTACTAATTATTATGAATATTGATTGATTGTTAAGCTCAGCTATATACAAAGTGTTGACTAGAGTTTTCTAATATCAACATTCATTAGATGTCAAGTTCACCAGTAGCAATTTCAGTTCAGTAGTAACAAGGTCTACATACATTACAGTTTGTGTTACTCGTATATTTTCGCACAAAGATACGATTTCACATTGGCCTTATCTTGACGGAAGCCAGCATTCTCCTTATTTTATTTGTAGATTCAATAACCAATTTTCTGCCTATTACTCATATTCAAAATGTCTATTAAAATATTTTTCCCTAACTAGAATGTCGTACGATGTTTATGCCAGAAACCGGCTCAAGCTTTCGCTCCTTGTGCCGTGGAATTGTTGATACTCCGTTTGTTTCCTGGATCGCAGTCACCAGCCTAATTGACGAGATTGCATTGATTGAATGCGTTAGTAGCTCGCTGATACATATTGCCAAGTTATCTTCGCTTACGATCTTCAACTCAGCCTTCGAGTTTCTAAGTGAAACAAACATGAAACCATGAATCTTCTGTAATTTAACTACTATTGGTTTTATTAGTTGTTTAATTATCTGGTTTCTACTTAAATGTCGCAGCGCAGATATTCAGACGTAACGATGATACGAAACTTCAATTAAGTTTATAAACACTGCTATGTCTGATTCTGTCTTTTGAAGTATCCAAATTGGATGGAACGCACATTACTTTATCCTTGCATAAGTAACATACTTCTTCCGTATATGTAAGTAAAAATGCAATTAACATAAATTACAAAAACACCTGTGTATTTATAACACCAAACAGTTTGGCAATCCGTCAACTTTTACTAACCGTTGCAAAAGATTCGATTCTCAATTAAATATTCACATAAAATGTTAAAACAGTGAATTTATGTCTTTTACTGCATCGATCGTAAGCTAAGTGTTCGTAAATATTGTTTTACTGAGCAATGTGACATTTAGTTCGCGTCCATGTTCACACGCAGCCGTGACAATATTGAGTAACTACTCGAGCGACTCTAGTTTTACAACTTGACAAATATATTGCTCAATGACAATTTACACACTGTCATCGCAATTGTATATAATTACAATTATCGGATATATTATACACCTGTCTATTTATACAAGTGTCTAGATGGGGAGGCCCGGGTTTATTTAATTACTTACAGATGCGCATATAATTATCAAAATTTCTTTACCGTCTTTTTAAAATTAAATTTAAATAGTATCTACATACCTACGGCATAAAAAATTATACTTGAAATATTTAAAAACGTAGTTATGATTAATACTACAAAATGGAGAGAATTGTAAACTTTCAAATTACAGTCATAACACGATTTCGACGAAGTTTGATTTGCATTGTGAAAGCAGCCCTAGAGTAATTAACTTCATCCATATCTCCTTCACCAGCAGATATTGTAACAAGATCAGCTGTGCCAATAAACTCAGGGGCGTGACGATCTCACGGTTGTCTCATGCGGGAAAAAAAAATTTACATGTGGCTACTGTATGTCGTATGTTTTTTATTTAGGTCTATGTTATATCTGTAACATAATTGTCACACTTATGACAAAAAATAAATTATAAATTTTCATCCGTAAGTCCGTCTTGTTAGTACAGACGTGAAAATAATACTCACATGGGTACAGAATGGCAATAGCATGACCATCCTTAAAAAGGTTGTTTGCGAACTGTACGACCTACTAAAAATCTTGAAATTATTCTGTACGTTTTATAAGAGAAATCTGATAAGTCTATTACAGTATACCTATTTCAAATCGCGTGGCAAATTTTGTGAAAAACTAATCAATGTTTCGATAGCATCTTTATTGAAGATATCGAATTATAAGTGTTTGTACAGAAGTAGTTTGATTTCTTTTAATTTTTTCTTAAATTCATCACTCATCAGCCTGAAGACGCGACATCCATGCACTGCTAAACCTAGGCCGTCATGGAGCCCCAATTGAACCGCTGCTTATAGTCTTTTGCATACATTTGCTCCACATGGGTTGGATCAGCGCCTTTACCGCGTAACCGTTCTGGTAATGGACAATGGACATCGCCTGCCATCTTAGACGCGCCAATTTACAAGACTGGGTGCGAGCAAGAGAGCACCGGATTAAAATTGCCACCAGACTTACGCAATAAGGGCCCAGTGGGGTGATTATGTAACTTTGACAGCAATGCAACAGGAGAAATTTCATTCCGAATATGAAAATTTTCATAGTAACTATGCACATAAACTTCGTATTGAAACTGTCAAATCCATACATTTTTGTGTTTCTATTGGTTGCAATCAAGTTACATAATCGCCTAGCAGGTCATCGGGCCACTTCGAGGGATGCCACCTTAAACTGCGTCTTCCGGTTTGTGGTTACCGCTCGACAACCTTTCTTCTCCACCAGTTGTTGGTTCTGCGAGCGATGTATGCCTGCCATGCCATGCTGCTCATTCTAAGAGCTATTATCTTTATTGTGTCTTTGGCACTTTTCTGGTGCTATGGGTTTACACTAAAATCGATTAAGCAAGCAAGCACTAATATATTCGACTATAGCCTAGATTAGACCAGTCTACAAGCCCTAGGCACCGTAGATGTGCTGTCCTCTTACTTTCACCGTGATTTTACTCAGTAGGTAATAGGTATTCAAGGTATCATTCAAACCATATCCCATTAGAATACTGCTGCAAGGGACAGTAATCACGCAAGATATCATCAACAAGTTATAGGCAAATGTTTGCTGTTTATGGTGAAAATTTGTACAATGTTAAACTTTCTCAAAGATATTGGCTACTTATTGTCTTGTCGGTCCGCATAAATATATATTGGTTTTTCTGTAGCGCGACCGCTTAAGTATGATTTCAGTGTACTTGAGAAACAGTTAATTTTGGTTGCTGTCTATTTATTTACATCTCAATTATACTTTAAATTTTATGTTATTCAATCACTTTCAAGTTTAAGTTATGTAGATGTTACATTTGATTATTTACAACTTTGCCTAATAATCAGTTGGCGACCTTCCTCGATAACTATCACTAACAGGCTACTGGCGCCTTACTTTTGGAAAATTATTAAATAATTAAGTTACAAAACATCCACATGACGTCCACTGCTGAACACAGGCTTCCCCATAAAACCGACCGCGTCGTCACTTAGCATCAGGTGAGACCGTGGTTAAATGTTGGCCTATCTTTGATTAAAAAAAAACATAATTAGCACGTTTGCCAGTGTACCGAGGAAAATGTTGCTACCCATTCCCTGGCTTAGCCAGCTCTCAACGGGGAGAGATGGCGTAGGTTAGGTTAGGGCTATTCTCACATCGCTGGGACCACACGGAAATTATTTAGGTAAACCTTGAAGAACGATAAGAACTATTAATAAAGTAAACGTCAACGTTTCCTATTATTTTAAATCTGACGGTCAAAACAATTATGTCAGCAACGTTCTGATAACCATCGGCTGTAGTACTTTAACGAAAAACCGTCGTTCCACGAAATGGTAGTACCTATGCCATCAACCGACAAGATGACATTGATATAAAGACTCTTTAGAATGACGTAAAAGAATTGTATTAGGGCGAGTGCACAATTAATACAATAATAATATTTGCTTTTCTCTTTAAAACATGTTTTTCTTTTTATGTCTTACTCCTTTTATTCGGGTATTGCCCGTGGTCCACCTGGGTGGACCTTAACTGACGTAGAGCTCTACGTCAGTTAAGAAAAATAAATCTCAGTTTTTTTAATGAACATGAAATTTTTCGCTAGCTGCTGACCCTTCGGGATCGATTTGCATGGATTCATCCTGCGTTTAATGCACACACGTTTCTAGTTTTGTACTTTTTAATGCCTTAGAAAAACATAAGTATTATCCATAGTAGGCCCTACCTTAATTCCCAGAGATGTTGTGAATTATTACCTTCGTAATTAAATACCTGGAATGAATAAAACAAAAAAAAAAAACAATAAAACATAAAAAGTTAAATGGTTTAAATTTCAATCGTAACCTAATGTCGCTCTGTAAATAACACTCAACAATCTACATAGACCCTGAACCTTGACATAGGAATCCCTGTATCTAGAGACCCAGAAATTACAGGGACCATGCTCCCACAACACCCAGACACAGAACAAGTATTTTCGATATTTCCTGTGCACAAATACTTATCCCGTCGCAGGGATCGAACCGGCTTCCTCCGGGTTATGAGCTGACTGACCTGCTCATACCAGCATACCACTACACCACAGAACCTTTCAAATAGGTAAAGCCCCAGATAATATAATACCTACAGTACAGATGCCTCATCCCATACAACGGAATAACTCGGGCTATTTTACAAAATATTTTTCTTCTGCATAACGAAAGATTATCAAGAGATATTTATTGCGTATTGGCGAAGCATTGGGCCGAATGAATACACTAGACACTAACTGATAACGCTCGCGGCACGATCACTACATTTTTTTCGCGTTCGGGCTATTTTTCGTTTCTACTGGATGAGACCCAATGGTAAAGTATAACTCGTGTAAAATGCGGACGTCTATACTAACCCTAATGTGCGGACATACAACACTCGGTAGGGTTGACAAGGCCGTGCCGGTTAATGTCAGTTTGTCATCAGGGATGTCACTTCACGGCCTGTCAATCACGCTACTTCGCAACCTTGGTCCTTCGAGCTACACTTGGTGTAATTTAATAGAAAACCTTTTAACTTAATAATAGCGTATTTTATAACAGTGTTTACATGTCACTTCATTCAATTTTATATGTATGTAACTATGTATATGCCTTAGTAAAACAATATTGTTCTTCTATGTGATATCTAAACGGAGTCAAAAAGTACTAAAATATTTTTATATATTTTTCTTAGGTTAGCATACGGTGAAACTGCCACCCCAAAATGGGTAACATATTAGGTATAAAGGCACCTAATTAGGGTGCTAAGAAGACCCTGAAATGGGTGTATCATTTCATCATCATCATAATCATTAGCTTGAAGGTGTCCACTGCTGAACATAGGCCTCCCCAATGGGGTATATAAAAGCACCTAACTAAATTAAGAAAAGAAGTCGTTGTTTTATTTTATCACTGCATAGTAAAGTGTGACCCCGGTAGCACGTCTATATCAAGAAAGCACCAGCAGCACCCCGAATTCCAACCCATCGATAACGTTTCGATTCGAAATCTACACTCTCCGTCACCTCCAACCCTGAATGTAGACGGAGAGCGTTAGAATCGACCCTTTCTCGATGGATTGGGAACCAAGGTGCTGTTTCCTTCTTGTCTTGAAGACTCCCAGATTATAATTAGCTAGAAAAAGACTCCGACAAGGTGTATGTAAACCAACTTTAATACAAGAAGTTAATCGGAGAAAACTAAATTGCCCCGCGGCACTGGTAGCTCAAAGTGCCGCAGTAAAGTCATCCACACCACTTTTAAATGAACTCATTATCATGAAACTCTTGCCCATAAAACTAGTCTGGACCAAGGCTGCAGTGTAACAGACTCATAAAAATGCCATAAAATGGCTTACTACAGTTTTACTACTCTACAATAACCATGCAAAAATGATTTAATACATCAGTTTACTTCACAGGTTTCACTTGATGATCTTGAAAGTATAATCAAAAATACAAAATCTTGCAATCAGCTAAAAAAATATAAAATAATTATAATTTAGGGTAAAACATTTGTTAATCCAACTTGCCTTCGTGTTTTTAATCATTTATTATGCACCAAAATCATCGTCATCATCATCATCAACAGCCTGAAGACGTCCACTGCTGAACATAGGCCTCTACCACAGAGTGCCACTTTGAGCAGCTGCTCGCCTCCTGCATCCATCAGCTCCCCGCGGTTTTCATCAAATCCTCGGTCCATCTAGTGGGGGGCCGGCTTACGCTGTGTCTTCCGGTTCGTGGTCGCCACTCGAAAACCGTGCTTCCAAATAGTTTTCAGCACCAAAATACCCCTACCCTAATAATATTAGGTACTTATTTGCTATTCCTAATAACAAATAATTATGCAGTATCGAAATCAATACTATTAATCCTTAATAATATGATTTTCTGCTTAGGAAACAAATAAAATAAATATGAAACTCACGGGACACCTCAAGCAAAATATAACAGATTGACCAAAAAAATCTTTGCAACGGTTCTTCAATCGGCATTGCCAATCTGGCTTCAGGTACCTTATTATCTATTCTATATATTTATAGATTCTATAAGATGCCGCCGCCCCGAATTCATATGCAAATAAGGTACTTCGTCTTCTTCGATATAATAATATATGCAATCTCGTAGCTGCTACGAGCGGAATCAGTATTTTATTTTCTCGTATATGCAAGGAGTTTTTAAGCTGCAGAGGAATTAGACTAGTCTTAATAAGTAGTCAAATTGAAAAGACACGCGGAATCGGCAGGATAAACGTGGGTGTGCCCTTCCGAATCACGATAGAGCTCAGTTGTAAATAGCACTTTAGCCGTAACTCCTCTAAGTTATGTGGTTCACTAGGTGGACCAACGATCTGGTGAAAGCCGCGAGGAGCCGATGGATGCAGGAGGCGAGGACCCGCTTAAAGTGGCACTCCCTGGGGGAGGCCTATGTTTAGCTGTGGGCGTCTTCAGCAGGCTGTTAATGATGATGATGATCAAGACCACAGTGAACATTTTAGTAAAGCTACTAGTCCACGCAAAAGCGGTGACCTTGACAGCCACCCTTTTAAATCACCCTTGGGATTACGAACGCAGCTGAAAAGACTTTTATACGCAACGATCATGAAAATAAATAGGGCAAATTCTGAGGATCTTACATCGAGTTTATCGCACTATTATATGGCATTTTGACATTATCGTAGCAACTTTCATGGCAACGCAACCTGTGAAATTCTTTTCTACTATGCAGTGCATAGTATGCACATATGCACATAAACTGCGTACATTATTAAAACTGCCAAATCCCTGAAAATGGTTGAAATCGCATAATACCCAAATCGGTTAATGTATGGGATAAATAATGGAATCGCCTAGCAGCACTACCTATTATAAATAAACTTCCTCTTCAGCCACATCCAGAATATTTCTTTCAAACTCTAAATAAATAAGAATAAAAAATGAAATTCAGTCTTATAATCATAAAATTGCGAGAATCACACATCAGTCTAAACTCTACAGTCTGGGTAAACAGGACTAAAGTAACGTTGCAAAGGCGCTTACAATTCAATTTTCGATTTCAAAATAGCAAAGCAATTTTCATCCACACCCTTTTAAATTTTAGATTCACCAAGCATTTTGCATTCATACGAACACGTTTACAACCTGTAAATAAGCTCCATAGGTTATTGCTAGCGCATGCAAAGCCGCAGACGCGGTTCTCATAATAAAATTGAGTGTAGTTTAAGTTCTAGGCCCTCTTAGCTTAGCTTAGCTTAAGATCCTTAGTAAAAGTAATTGAATTTCTGATTGGCTAAACGGTAAATGTTTGGACATAGCTAAAAGGTAATAACCATTTCCTTGACTACTCTGTGTATTATTTTCTCTATCTCATTATAGAGGCCACCATAATCGACCACACATCACGTGAAATCGTAAATCACGGAGTAAAATAATAATTATGGTCAACGGAAAATAAATATCGGTTTTTTGTATTTGTTAGTACAATTTTAATTACGGTAGTAGTCTAGTAGTAGTAGGTATAGTGGCAAGTGGATTTACAAAGTTTCATTTCTACAGAATTTTTTAAAGCAAGTATTAGCTAAGAAAAAAAATTTTTTTTTTAGTAAAGTGTGTGCCCACTTGTAATATATGTGGTGCCCACCTAGCTAAGTCAATGTTTTGGACCCAGTCAGTACATTGACTTGGTATAGTGTGACTCGGCCTAACGTGTTACAAAAACTTTCATCACAGATTCGCGTCTCTTTTAGAAGCACTAAAAGATTTCAGTCACGCCTAAACCAACGAATTTAAAGACGTATAATCTTCTAACTCCACATGATCGCGTCGTGCGCTATAAAGGCGACTGGCGGAGTGGTGTGCGTGCAGACGGGCTGGGATGCGATCGATACGCAAGTCTGCACGTTTGAGCGCACTGCGGTCGACCTTGCACCGGCTTCGTGTGGGGCGAGTCTTATTTAATGTTGATTCTCGAGCTGATTGTAAAGGTGGGGAGAGCAGCTCTTTTTATCTTGTTAGACTGAATACAAACTGTATTGATAAAGTTGTAATGCCTTGAAAGATCTGACAAAATATCCTGCTCACCACTCAATCCGTCACGCGATTTGTTGAGTCAATCTTCTTGATGGAAGCCGCTAGACGCCTCCACACGATGCAATTCGCTGGATGGTCAAACACAACACGTCTTTGGACGATGCATTTTGATTGATGGAGTCAACAATGTGTGACTGATTGAATGGTATATAGAGTACTAAAGCCAAGGGTTAGAACTCAACCATGCAACTACTGTTTTAATATAAAATTATTTTAATAATAGCAATATAATGTTGCATAACTATTTAACTAAAAGAAAGCGGGATTATCGGTTTAATTTTATAATTTGTTCAGTCCTATTTTAACGTAAAGTCAAAAAATATTATTCTGTAACCTATTCCATAATGAAGACCATGATGTTAGATTTTTGGGTTTAGTCTAAATCAAAATCATTGTTCAGTCCAAGAAAAATACGTCTTGCCTCAGGACTAAGTTGATTGATAAAAGAAACCTTCCGATTTTGCGTATTTCCTCCAATTTTCGCAAACTAACGACCGCTAAATATAGGTAAGTGGAGTAAAAAACAATGTCGCTGAAACAATAGGTCGGTCGCGCGTCGAGTGGGATGCGACCTTGACAATCGACACTTCCGTCGTCGGCGTGAGTCATGTCGCACTTTTTGTCGCACGTCTGTCAACAACCTAATTTAAATCTTATTTGTAGTTCTTTATAAATAATGCCTAATCTTGCTAACTAGATAAACTGTACTTAGAACCAGCACCAGACTGCGCTTAGAACTCTCTCAGTCTTCTTCATTTAGGTACGTACATTCAGGACTTCATTATGAAGGGGACTAAAGAAGAAGTAGAAAGTCGAAGAGTTCTAGTACGTAATATATGAACCTCTTTGTAGAAAGATGATAATAATATGTTATACGAGAGTGTAGGTACCTATATACCTACCTAGATTCCGAATCAGAAATACTTACTGCGATTTTCCACAAAAATTCTATAATGTTGAAGATTAAAAGTATTCTAATACGTTCCACGTACGTACGTGTACCAGGGACTAATTCCCTGGTACTACATTATTCTAGTCGTCTTTTTTTTCCATTTCGATGTAAATGTAAAGGTTGCTCCAATATTGTTTACAATATCAGTTGCTAGGTTGTGAGGTTTCGTGTTTTGTAAACTAATGTTGTTATTATGTATGTGTAAAATTTCAACAACATAAACATTCAAGTAATCCCAATTAACACGTACTTACCCGTTAATTTATAAGTACTTATCTTTTAGTTTCATGGAAATGATTACAAAACATAAATTTCACATTTGTTCATATGAATTTTGATATAATTACAAAGAATCCAACGAAGATATATAATTTTATACTGCTCTAAAGAGATATCACTATGAATTGCGGGAATATAGTATAATAAATATTTTTATTTATATTCGAATTACAAGAAACTTACGAAATGAATAGAAAGAAATGCACATGTAATTTTAGTTCTATGAAGCCTAGATTTGAACGCCCCGAAGAGACGTTCTCGCAACAAATCTAGGTACAAAATAACATTTTTATTGTTTCTCTTTTGTGAAATTCTTTGTATCATACTAAAATTTCGTAACCGTCGCAACGCACAGCGCCGTTGAGCAAGCAAAAATAATTGGCTATAGAGATTGTCCACGAACCCACCCGACCTCAGCAGATTGGACGATGTACTTAGAATATTAACTAATAGCCATTACAATTGCAGCTCATGAAAGATGTGTCAAGAAGTGGTATCAATTCATGCTGATGGTTAAGAAGTGTCTATGAAACAGACACTTCTGTTCTGAGAGCAACATTTGTAGAAGACTTTCTGCGAACAAAGGCAAGCTCAGAGTTTTTGTTACGTTAATTATTATCAAAATTTGCTGCTAAATGGAGTAATTCATTATAGATCATCGTCCGAAACTGAGCCCTCACTAACTTTGAAGCGTTGTGACAAGATTAATTGAAAAATATCTGTACTTGAGTACCTAATACCAACAACCAAAATACTATAGTGAAGTTACTGGGCAAATGAGACTTTATGACCTGATCTCATAGTCTAGTAATCCGATTACTAGACTGTAATGTCTCAGGATGACGTGCGCAGTCCAGTGTCACGCGAAACATTAATTTTAAAGTTCCGAGTGACACTGCAACTGTTATGGGCAGCCGTGTCGCTTAACTCCAGGTGAACGACTACGCAATGTCATTAATTCTCATAAAATAAAAAAAAACCATAAACTGGGCAAATGAAAGCTTTGCCAGACGTTGGTCGCTCTACCAAATAGGACTTTGTAAAACTGAATAATAACCATTATAGTCCTTCAAGTTGTATGAGATTTTTGAAATAATAACATGATATAAGTAGTCAAATCATAATTAGTAGTAGATATAAAAAACATTTCTTAATTAGATCCCCAATAAAATAAATTTAAGCAAGTAGGTGTGAGGTAGTTAGGTGTTTCCGCTGAGCTGCAACATGGAGCACTTCAAACGACGGGTAAATAGAGTCCTTAAAGGTAGGCAACGCATCGGCAACTCCCCCGGTGTTGCAGGTGTCTATAGGCGACGGTAACTGCTTTCCATCAGGCGGGCCGTCTGCTTGTTTGTCTGTCCATGTTATAAAAAAAAAGTAACCTCCGTATTTTTTGCATCATTATTGTACGGTGTATCCGTACATAAAATGATAAGACCGAGTTAGTGAGTACTGAAAACTGAAAACTGTATATTTATTCCCAAAAACTAGGTCTAAAATGGTTTTAATGGTAATGAGAACACGCGGAATGGTAGGTGTCCGATCGTGAACTGGGCCATTATTCCGTATCGATTCCTTACTTCGAAACCACGCGAATTCCTTGTCTTACATAAGAAATCTGCGAAACTGTATTCTCTATGAAACGAAAACAAAACCGCGCGAAATGAATTTGGAATTGGCGTGATTTGAACTGTCTAAAATCGTATGTTTTACTGAGACGCGTTCCCAAACATCAACACATCAAAAGATATGACCACTTATGACAATATATTTTATTCAAAATAAAGATAACTTTAATGTTAAGTGAAGGTATATCTGTAGGGCGATTATGTAACTTTTATTTCAAACAGTTTCATTAAGAAACATGTATTTATTATAGTTTTGCGATTATGTACGACATTCTGTATCAATCAAAGTCAATAAAAGTTCGATTGCAACAAGTTTGCTACAGAAAAGGATTTGACAGAACAAAAATTTCATCGATATGAACATTTGCGATTACGTACATAGATTTCAGCCGAAATGACGGCAGAAATTACATTCTCCATAGAAACAGGCTAGAGGTTGTTTCTTGCGAACTTTTATTGTTGTTTTTCTTCACATTGAGCATCTTCAAGCAATATAAACGCATAAGTAGTAAATCATAAAATACTTACTTACTATATCCAGTGTGACCATCTAAATTGCAGATTCTGCCCTAAATAGGCAAGAACTCTTCCTCAACAAAGAAATATGCCTCAAGTCTTTTATAATATATTGCTAGTTGACCCAACCCGGCTCGCGCGGGTTATTAATTTTTACGTCTTACCTAACCCTGTTTAAGCGGCTTCAATATTGATCGATTGTTCGTGTTACGTTGGCGCGCAAAAACGTTGGCTGTACGCGATTATCAATAGTTATGTATCCTCCTCTCTTCTAATTTTTGCGTGCCCGACAGGGCCCATGACGTTTATGTTTTAAGTCTGATGAATGAATTACAAATTAATATTATTAAGTTATTAAAACTAATAAAGAGCTGCAGCTATGAGACCTCCGATTTTTACTTCAAAATATCAATAACCCCCATATCTGCCGAAAGATGCCACGTTTTTAAAATAGTAAACTTGAGAGCTAGTTCTGCCAAATGGCAGAAATCTGCCATAAATGGTTAGAATTATTATAACTCTATTTTTTCATTGACAATGACAATGACATTTCCTGTTTCAACAAAAACATAGGCCAAAGAACCGTATAATGCAGCCAAATAAAAATGATTAGTCATTTCAACACGTTTTCTATATAAACCTTGCTTTTTAAATTGGTCGGGTTGGCTGCAACTTCACTTTGGTTGTTATCGATAAAAACCGATTGAAATAGAAATAAAAACCCTTACGTAATCGCAAATTATCGATACACACATGTAGCTATTTCAAATGTGTTTCGATCAACCCAGTGTTTGTAACAGCTTTACATAATCGCTCTGCTGACGCTGTGACACGATTTGAACAAGACACGATAACGACGTGGTTTCGTATCGTGTGGAATCTGTGTTTCCATAGAGAATAACCACCCTGGTGACGCGCGATATGAAATATGACAAGGATGGGTAAAACGCTGACCGCGCGCTTGGTGTGCGATGCTTGCATCGTACAATTATCATAATATCCATCTTAGACTTTTTCTTTCTTAAATCTAAATAAATAATTAATTTTCATATAGTGTAAGGTGTTTTCGAAGTAAGTTATGCTAACACTCCCGTCGGGTCTCTTCGCGGACAACCCATTAGAACCTGCAGCTTAGCCAACGCTTAGCTAACCTTTAATACTAAAAACATAATATTCTTGTTTATTATCCTTTTTAGTGGACGTCCCAGTTACATGTGCTGTAATTAGCATGTGGCTAACTAACGACCACCTTGAAGTTGATAGCTCTACACTCTACACCGGTTTTATGCGAATCGTATAAAAGTGATACGGTAAAACTTGTTCCGCGGAATCTTGAGTTTAAAACGACAAGATCGTAAAGCACAGCAGAAAAAAGGACGTGGTTAAAGAATGACTGTTTTACTGGAGGTTGTTTTTTCAATAAAATAATGGATACATTTTTGGTGATTCCAATAAACTCAACATTAACCTATAAAGACCTCGTCATCAGCTTGTATGTTCCCACTGCTGGGACACGGACCTTCTCTCTCACACACAGAGAGATTATGCAGTGAGCGTCGATGCATAATCCATCGACGCTGCGGCCTTAAGTGTGGAGTACACATAAATAAATATCGCCCAACGATCACGTATATAAATATGAGGCTTTGCTCCTCGAAGCGTTTTTTTCATCTGTGGATTCACGTATCTAAGGACACAGGAACTGCGAGGACCATGGTCCTACAACACCCAGATGCAGAACAAGTTTTTCTTTTCCCTGTTCACAAATGCTTGTACGGTCGCGGGAATCGAACCCGCTGCCTCAAGGCCATGAGCCGACTGTTCTACCACTATACCATAGAGGCTGTCATGTGTGTTTTTAGATCCTTGATGTACCAACAGCAAGCTTTAATGAACTATGGTTAGTTTTATGGTCAATTATGTTTTACTAACTAAGGTTTCTAACACTCTAGAACTTAATTATCCCATAGAGGTTATGTAACCTAAAGTAATTATGAGAATTATTTTAAATGTTAATTTTAGGTTTAAGTTTAACAAAAATAGTCTTTCCTAGTCTTATATCATAAAGTGTTGCCAGATGTTACGTGTAAGTGTTTGATACTTTTTAGAATCTGAGGTTTTTAAAGAGTTTGCAAGATATATTGTGCAACTTAATATATCAATAATTAAATACAATCAATATTGTGCAATATTGATTTATACCTGTCTTACAGATATGAGTATTAACTTTGAAAAGTTTACATTTTCCCATCTAAAATAAAGTTACGACTTTTTATCAGTGAAATAAAACCCTAAAGTCATGTTTAAATAAATAACTAATTTTTGCATCGGCGAAATGTCCAAAATAAAGATACATTTAATAAATCATTTTTCATTGTTTTCTACCATTCTTCTTTAAAATTGCAACCATATTTCAAAGTTAATTCAGTTATAAAAACGATCTTACTTTAAACAGCATTGCACTAAACTAGAAACATTGCAAAGGAAAGCTTTATTGAGTCAGTTTTATTATGTTGGCATCAAGTATTACTCTGCTGCCAAATTGCTAACAAAATTCTGGGAGTTATTTGGCTTACCAACTTATAGGATGTTAAGAAGATGAATGAAGACAGTAATATAAACGGTCTCTAAGCCAAGCTGAGTATACAAACTTACTGCCTCCATCATAACAGTTAAAATATGTTTACAGCAGTCTACAAATATTAAAATTTTCTGGTGTTTAAGTATATTACTACTGCAAATACTGAACGCGTTAGGTCGAATTTCACCGTTGCAAAAAATTGGATCCTCGAGTCTGAAATAAAGTTCTATTATTATTATTATTATTAAACGCGATTAAATCGAGCTAAACTCAGTTCAAGCGTGTAACTGAGTTTAGATCTACAATTTTCCTTTCACCAACATAAACAACGCAGTCAGAGCCTAAACGAGATCAAATTCTGATCGCCCGCAAAATTTTTACTATAAAATTTTTAATGGAAGTTGTTTCATAAGTCACGTAAAACAATAATTTATTTATTTATTTATTTGACATAACATGCCTTTGGGTGGGCATTACAGTTGCCCAATTCGCCCACTCAAGGCCTAATAATAATAATAATCAAATTATTCCTCGCAATGTAATACAAATAAAAAAGGACGAAAACTCTTACAAAGAAAACGACCGCTTAAACAAGAGGTAATTATGTAAAAGAAATTAAATTTAATATCCTTTTGAAACGTTCGTTCTTACATTAAACTTTTTAAGTTCATTAAAAAAATACCGCTCATCTTTACCTCATTTTGCATTCCTTTCGAGGCCGACTTCTCAGAAATGGCATACATACCACGTCAACAATTTTATTACTTCCCACACCTTCACCATTATCATATTGCAAATCTACCGTTGTTTGTGCCGTTACTTAATTATTGTTGGTTGGTGTAATTTTGGAGTGGGGTTAGTAGATCATGCGCCCTTTTTTGCGGTGCCTTGTGATTAATTTTTTCCGCTAATTTGAATCACATAGAGGACATAGAAGAATTAATGGCATAAATGGCACAATGAAACAAGACAGAAATCACGAATTCAGCTGTTGTGCTTTCGACCCGTCTAACTTACTAATATGATATTCCATCCCACTGGTACTGACATAAAACAGTAGGATTTGAGTTTTTTGATATCCTGTAATGGAAATGCACATTTCTCTCAATGTTGGTACGTGGGTTACCTATATAATATGCCACGGAAGCAGCGTACGCGTGGTGCAATCAAAACGCTGCTATATTTCTCGCTGAAATGCCGATGTTCAAGTTATTTCGAGTACTAAAAACCCTCAATCATTTACAACTTGCATCACCATCACATATTATATATAGTACTGTGGCGTCGCAAGAAGTTTTTATTTCTTTTCTTCATGCTCTCTGCGAGAGCATTCGAGATTAGAACATAGAAAAAATAACAAATGAAAGTTTTTTTTTCTATGTTCTAATTTCGAAAGAAATAAAAACTTCTTGCGACGCCACAGTACAATGCAAACTAACAGCAGTAAATAGAGTACAAAGTCCTTGAGCTAGACATTGAAATGCAGCGCAGAGGGTCGGATGTAGCGGTGCACATCCGGCGACGGGATCGCAGGATTGCTTTAGTACCTTTTGGGGCACAAATTTAATTGTTTGCGGAAATGGTGATTAGAATGAGTGTTGTTTTACCAGAGGTAACACTTTTCGTCTAGAAAGATTAGTCGGTACTATAAAGCTTTTTAGAACAGCCGTAGGTTGTTCCGATGTTAATATAGGTTCCAAGTTCCAACACAGCACCGTACAATAACTTAGAGGGATGAATAATCAGGTCCATAGATTACATATAAGTAGATTCAATTGAGCACAGATTTATAAGATTTTAGTGTAGTATTCCAATGTGTTTTCTGTCATTGAGAATTCGTCCATAGGTTTTATCTATCAAATCTAGATTGGTTTTAGTAGCAAGGTATGTCTACCAAATAGGCCTGAATGAATAGACCTGGACATTCAATTGAAAAGAAAAGAATCGTCGGTTAACAATTGGCGGAGATATGGTAACATGCACAAAATAGAAACGAATAATTGAGAGGAAGGCTCTTTTAGTTTAAAATTCGTTAGAAAATTAGCAGGAAAACTTCAGTAACCGTACTATTATAATATCTGTGGTAACCGACATAATACTGCTAGTTGAAAAATCAATTCGGATTCGAACTTTTCTGAATTATTTGTTTAATTCTGATTACTATTGTACGACTTTTGAAAACTTTCCGCATTCGTTAGTGCAGATGACAGGTGAGGATCGGAAAGGGCTAGTTGTACTTAGATATTTTCCACTTGCTGATGATGCATGAGTTAGAGTATTTATCCGTATACCAATTAGACATACAAAAAATCATTGTGTCTGTTTGTTTGTTTTTTTTTCTTTCTGTGGTTTTCACAAATCTGTTGAATCGATTTGAATAAAATATTTCTCATCCCGAGTTCTTACTAAGTACTTAATTCAATCTTCTTCTTCTCGTGTAGGCAAGTGGTCAGCCCTGGTGTCAGGATTTTTAGGCCACTCGAAGGTTTCTGACTTGGCTTAACGACTATTGTCTTAAGACAACAGCCGGGACCGACGGCTTAACGTGCCCTCCGAAGCACGATAGCGCTTTAAATACCAACTTAATTCAATATTGGGTACTTTTAATCCCAAAAAGTTAAATAGTGCCCGCTGAAAAACGGGAACTCGAGAGCGGCATATGGCTCTGTCGCTTGAGTTATATTTATTTTTATCTCCTATAAACGATTTTATCTGACACTATCATTTATTGACGCATTCAAAATTGAATGTAGTATTACTGTAATATAAGGACAAGGCAATGAGAACCAAGGTTGTCTAAGATAAAATATTAAACTGCGCAATTTATACTTCTTATTATAGCATATAATACCGATTATTGAATGAAATAGTCAATAAAAACATGATTGGTTGCGACGTTTTAAAATAAACGTTTCTGATATTTTTTGTGGGTGATGTCTTTATACAACTGGTGACCAATGACCAGAAGAAAAGGGCTTTGAAGGACTCACTGACGTAGGTCCTTCAAAGTTACGTCTACAGTGAACAGGTATCTTCTAAATATTAGGTATCTTCTAGGCAAGCATGCAACATCGTAGACTGCATCGACACATTCCATCAGGGTCATTATTCCGTATCGATTCCTTACTTCGAAACCACGCGAATTCCTTGTCTTACATAAGAAATCTGCAAAACTCTATTCTCTATGAAACGAAAACAAAACCGCGCGAAATGAATTTGTAATTGGCGCGATTTGAACTGTCAAAATCGTATGTTTTACCGAGACGCGTTCCGAAACATCAACACATCAAAAGATATAACCACTTATGTCAATATATTTTATTCAAAATAAAGATAACTTTAATATAAAGTGAAGGTATATCTAAAGCTGTGACACGATTTGAACAAGACACGATAACGACGTGGTTTCGAATCGTGTGGAATCTGCGTTTCCATAAAGAATAACCGCCCTGGTGAGACAGTGGTCAAATGCTTTGCCTATAAAGAATATAAAAAGACACAGACCTAGAACTGTCTAAGCTAGATGATACGTCTAGAGTTGTCTCTAAGGACTCACTGTAGGGTTATTAGACGAATCGACATCTAGTGAACACTACAGATTAATTTGTAAAGGAAAAATTAGAATCACGAGCGGGAATTGAACCCGCATCCATCCATCCCTCAAGCCGGGATATGCTTTACTTAAGCTACCGTGCGTGACCGTACCGTGTGGTCTCATGTCCGAATTTTTCCTTCACTTTTACAACCAACTTACGGATGATTCTTAAGAATCGCTCAATAGATGGCGCTACCAACCCCGTAAGTTGGTTGTAAAAGGTGAAGGAAAAATTCGGACATGAGACCACTTGTCACGGTAGCTTAAGTAAAGCATATCCCGGCCTGAGGGATGGATGGATGCGGGTTCAATCCCCGCTCGTGATTCTAACTTTTCCTTTACATATTAATCTGTAGATTACGCTGAGCAGGCGTACTGCTATGAAAATCATAAGTATTAGTGAACACTTTCAAGAAGCTTTTAAGGATTTCCTCTTTTATTTGCATGAATTACACGTATCATAATTAATATGCTACATTAGGTACGGAATTATTCAGATTACTAAATTATATAATTAGTTTTAATAATACTGACGTAATAAGAAAATTGCAGTAGTAGTAGGTATGATAGGCAGCTAATACGTTGGACAAAACAGTGCAATGAAACATTGCATACGTAAGACATTTCGTTTATATTTCTGAGAAACGTAAGACAAATATTATGTTCATTGATTGTGGGCTCGGCAAATTGACACGATTTATTTTTTATTTATGTACGCAACACCCACACTCTAGTTCATTCACTGCGATGGACGTCTACGGTTTTACGTTTCCATTGATTGTTACAAAAATAACCTAAATAACTCCAAAAGAAGATTAATGAAAGATCCTATAAAATGTAAATAGTCGGGCGGCGCACGGCTTTTGGGCCCAATAACAGAAATGAAAATGTCGAAATTTTACACTATTCCAGAAAACGGTTGCTCTCTTATAATTATTCAAAATAAAAATAAATAAATGTTATACTTTTTGAGTTGGGCGAGAAATGCTAAATTATAAATTCTCAAAGGTCAGTGCTCTGCGTGGTCATTGACCTTTGTCTTTGACTGTATATGTGCCTATATAACTACAGCAGTTCTTCGCGAATTTCAAAAAGACATAGAACTAAAGTTATTCGTTAATGGTGACATCATGTTTGAAATAGTCTTCGTTCAAAAACACCATTTACCTACTCAATGATTCTCGTACAAGTAGTAAAACTCATCACGAATTTCTCGTGCATTCAATGCGAAACAACTCAAACGAGAGTGACATTAGTCGCCCACGAGACTAACTGATATACAGCTTGTCTCCGAACTAGTTCAGTTGAACCTTAATTTAATAACCAGTTCTTATGATATACGCCAAACGGATCCTTGTACGGTATCTATGCCGTATGGCGTTTAGTTGGTACTTTGACGTGATCTGAGGTTGGTACAGTTACAATTTTGATTGTAAGTGTGATATCTTTTTGAAGCATTGGCATCAATTTGTCTCAGCATTGTTTTTATAATTAAGATTTTCTTATACTTTCTGTCCTTCTATGTTAGGCAAAGGTTCTACTTTTTCTGGTGTCTATCCAATAGCAGAGGTTGGCCGTGAACTCAGCGAATCTTTATCCATTATCTTTATCTACAACAACACGTTTGGCTCTGTTGATCTTTTTGTTGGGAATAAGACACATTTTAAGAGTGAGGTACTTAGAGTTTTAAAGGATTAGGAACATTCTCATCAACCATCTAGCAATGGCAAGCATTGTGTTTACTGGCATAATATTTATATACATAAATATATATATTTTCTATCATATAAATAAATAAATATATATACAGTTTATTATTTAATGTATAAATGAAGAATATAAATTTAAGGCAACTTATATAAAAATATATCACACCATGAGCATAATACCACAACAAACATAATACCTGCACCAACAAGATGCATGTGCGTACACATAAAAGCTTTACTTTTGTTATTACTCTTTTTTGTTCTCATGTTACTTTTACTTTTGTTGTTACTCTTTTTTGTTCTCATGTTCTATCTGATGACTGTCCTGTAAATTTGTATATAGAATGTAAATCCGATTTTGGCCGTAGGTTTAGTGTATAAGATTTAAAAACTTTGTTAATTAAGGGCTGTGGATTTAGAAAAATAAATAAAATAAAATAAAATAAAATTATGTGTCAAACGAAAAATCTACGCTGGCAATATTTGCCCACTCCCAGATGTTTTGCAACTAACTTTATTTTTCTCCCATTTTGCCGTTTTCAAAACTACTTTGCCCATCTCTTGTATCTCTTCTGCTTCTTCAGCTGGTATATCTTGTGTCTCAATACGTGCCTAAGATACCCAACTTTCTTCCGCTAGACGGTTTGCAGCAATTCGTGGTTTCCACCGATGAAGAACCCTCGCGTTGGAAACTGTCGTCCAGCTCCAACTAATGTCTGGAGGTGTTTCTTCATTCCTCTCACATTCCATGTTGCAATCCTTGTTGCAATCCTTAGATTACCACATGGAATGTTACAAAGGGAAAAAACTGCGTGTGATTAGACTCTATTTTAATTGTCGTCTACCGAAGTCTATTTCGATTGTACCTACGCCCGCAGGTAGTATGCAAACTCGATGAAACAGCATCGTATCGATTGGCCCTAAAACTTAATATTATGAGCAAGTTTCTAGACTCATGTTCATCAGCAGCGTCAAACAGTCTCGAGAGATGAAAGCGGTTCAATTTAGTTTTATTGCCAAAACGCAGTAGCTTTAGTACCGCCATTGTAAAACAGTGAAAGCTATTATTCGTTCAAAGCAAGTGAAGATTTACAAGGAAACTATGGATGTATGGATGGCACTTGAATTAAAAATATTGACATAACCTTACTATGTCATCACTTATAAGCCCGTTTTCCTGTGTATGGGACATACGTTACCCTGTAGGGAAACGGGCTTCCTCTCACAGAGAGTTAGAGAGAGAAAGAAAAAGAATGTCATGAAAAGTGTGTGGATCATTTGTAATCAACCACGACACCAGGGGGTTTTAAAGTAGCACGAGCTACCATACTGCGTCACACTGGACAATAACAATAATTTATAGAGGTGTAATACAGGACCATTAAGTTATGAAAAGATTTGAGTGATATAGGCTGTGGATATAGGTACCAATTATTGATACAACATTGGCGCATGGCAGCTTTACCAGCATAACATCTTTTGTCATTTTTCTTCTTCTTGTTTAATGGCTTTCTATCGCTTTTTTGCAATAATTCTGCCAATGTCAAGTTAGTAAAATTTGTACGGTTATATTGTCAAGTCAAAGTCATATTTTGTCAGTCAAAACGCCAACAGTAAAATGGTGGATATTTTACTGAAGGCTCTATAAAAGGCCGTTGAAGCAAAAACGGAAATGCATGGTGTTATGATCTTGAAACCATTTGCCAACACTCGTGCACATTCACGAACACTTAACGGATAATAATCCACCCTAATTACACATTAAAGTTCAAGTTCTAGTTTTGAAAAATAAATTCAAAATTCACATCCGCCATTGTCGGATTTTCTTGACCCCTGAAAATCTCTTTGTTTGGAAATATGGCACTCACCACACATGACTAATTTTAAAACTTTGTGTCATGTTATGATGGAACTGTTAACTTCGTATATCATTGACAAGCCAGTGCATTATTTTCTTATTTACAAGTGTATTAAGTTCTATTTTCAGTGATGTGCCGAATTGTTTGCATCAGGTCTAGTAGAAAAGTTAACTTCATTTTTACCTACTATGTCCCTTGTAGTTTCTATGCTTAAACCACTTGCAATTAATGATTAATTAGGCTTTGTTTTTTAGTGCTGTACCTACAAAAAATAAAAAAATATGTTATATTATATGAAAAATTTCCAATTCACATAAAAATGAATAAAAATGTAAACAAGTACTGGTTTCTAAATATAATTCGAGATTTCTCCGCTGTCGGGTGTTCTCAGCGGTTGTGAGTTTAAAGTTTAATGATAATTGTGTAGGTGGAAGCCTCAAGGCGCTCTTTCTAAATACTTTTCCTAATTTCGATGGTGTTTCGCTGTCATTAGAGCGTAATTGACACATCTGTCGATGAGATGGTGGTAATCAACGGCTTTCTATGATGACATTAATCAATGTTTATGATGCTTAAGCATTTATATTGCGCATATTCCTAAAAAATGGTTTGCTGGTGACGTACCTATCACGTCACACTAACACTAGGTATATTATAATTGCGAAAGTGTGTGAATGTGTCTGTTTGTTCCTGCTTCTCGCCGCAACAGCTACACGGATTTGAATGAAATTTGGAATTGAAATAGCTTTTACACTGGACTATCAAACAGGCTACTTTAATCCGCGGGTGAAACCGGGGGGCGTAGCTAGTTACTAATATGCTCAACGTTCGCGTTAGCTTTCTAGTATTAGGCTAGTGTGACACCATTGGGCTCTCTCGCTAATAGGTCTATTTCTATCCATTCAAAGATTGTCTGGAAGCGATGGGCATAGCGATAAGACCACCCA
This sequence comes from Ennomos erosarius, assembly GCA_963580505.1. Classification (NCBI taxonomy): domain Eukaryota; kingdom Metazoa; phylum Arthropoda; class Insecta; order Lepidoptera; family Geometridae; genus Ennomos; species Ennomos erosarius. The sequence goes on along the minus strand of OY756983.1, from coordinate 2,904,080 downwards.
CTGTCGTCAGTGTTTTTCATGAATCAAACAGTATCACATTAAGTATACGCTCCGTGTTAAAAGCACACTAAAAAATGTAAGTAAATTTATACCAATTATGCCATCCACAACCACATCTGCTCTCCCTACGCTGCATTCGTTTGAGAGCTGTGCCACAGACACAGCTAGCATCTATTTGAGCTAAAATTGGGTTTGTTTTACTATAACAGTTTTATTTTAAAACAAAACATAATTACTTAGGATCCATTAAAGTTAAATAGATTTGCTACGCTTCTGCAAATTCCAATACATAGAAAACAAACAGAAGATGGCGTCTATGACGTAAATACGAACGTAACGTAGCCTTACACAATACTTAAAGTGGCGCTGATGCCGTTATAATAGCAGACAATAGAAGTCTAGTGTGGCACGACCTTAATTCCCAAAATAGAGTGAACATTTTTTTCTTTAAAGGCATGAGAACGGTAAAAGGAAATATGTGGGTAGTATTGCATGTTTATGCCGCTATTAACTTTTTGGTGATCTATGCCGAAGTGGGAAACCGGAAGTACCGTTGACTCATTCGTGTTTTCGTGTTGAGCATCTGGGGTTTCACAATGTTTGACAGACACATCGTCGCGTTCGTTTGCCATACATGTGTTGAACCACTTCTAAAGATGTTTGAGCATTTTTACCGACTTCAATAAAAGGAAGAGATTCTCAATTAACTTTTGTGTTTTTTTCTTATTTATGTTAGTTACCTCAAACCATCGGGGAACCAAACCTTTTTTTTTTAGCCTGGTAAAAATACTTTATGTATTCCACCAGCCGCGGGAGCAGCTGGTGGATATGTGGGACTCTCCGCTAATGGGACAGCCTACCCACTAAAAATCCAGGGTGTTCCTTCCCGCGCAAGTTGCTGAGGCCACGGGTTCACTTGCGCATTCTACTCGCAGCCCCAGCAGCGCATAGCCGCAACCGGCACCATCCTCACCGTCTCATGACGGGGACTTCTCAGATCGGCGCACCGGAACACACCAGCACACCGTCCATCCATGGGATCTTGGATGCAGGTAAAGAACCCCCCGGTTCATTACCCGCAGATCCGTTCACCGACATCCCGGACCCGGGGCACAGGGCCCAGGGTCAACAGACATCGGCGCGTCCTTATCCCTTGCCTTAGCAGGGCGGGCTGGAGTCGAAGCGGCCTTACGGTCCGCCTTCGCTCTGCCCCTCCTCCGCTTCGGCTTGGGTTTAAGGGCCTCGCAGCCTACTGCTCCCATCCGGTGATCGGCCTTGAGGTTCTTCGCCGCACACAAAATACAGTGTGCAGCAGCCGAACACTCAGAGGCCACGTGGCCAGGCTTTCCGCAGCGATAACAAAGATCGCTGCGGTCGACCTGGGATGGGCATTTCTGCCGCACTTGTCCTCTCTCCAAGCAGCGGTAGCGGTAGGAAGGGTTTCGGCTCTAGCAGGTGAACTTTCAACGAGCTCCAACCTACGACCAGCCTACCTTTACCTGCACCACCTTGGCGGCCTCAACCGGGGGAACCAACCCTACCTCAACCAAGGGTTCCTCGATGCTTCAACCCTTAATCTGGGTAGGTCCTAACCAAACAGATAACACCTAACATATTTGCAACTAATGTCATATCTCCTTCACCATTACCATTACCATTTTTTGCTAACCTAGGTTAGGTTAGCAAAAGCTCTTTTGAGGGGCAAATGCCCTCGCACTTCCCTGCCACCACGGGGTTGGTATGTGGGACTCGACCCCACTAAAACCTGGCCAAGAACCGTCCGCCGGCCGGGATGGGGCGAGATAGGATGCGCTACTAGCACTCACTAGCACCAAATGGATTTCACCTAACATTTTTTGCAACTGATACTAGATTATATTTGAAACCTTATACTTTTGGATTGGTCTTTTAGAATTTTTATCAAAATCGGGCTTAAATCTAATCAAGTATACATATATCATTTTTATACAGAATGTAATTTAATTCATTAGCATAAATTGAGCCCATGATAGTACATCATTTGTAGATGATTATTAAAGAGTAAAGAGTGTAAATGAATATATTTTTATTGAAAATTATGAAGATTGCCGCGGCGCCTACCGCGGTTGGCAGGGATGATTTTGATACATTTAAACGTTTTTATACCTTTTATGTACTAAATAAAAACAGTATTCCATTATTCCAATTAAATTTGGTATTGTAGCATTGGATTAAGTAAGTTATTCCATTTTTTGGAGTTATTATTATTACCAAACCAATGTGTTAGAATTCAAAAATTTTGGTCCACACGTGACCGGTACCAGGAGTAGGTACCTAGTTTAAAAGGATGCTAATGAATTCAATTACACCCAGTATAACTTTAAACGCGGCCTAAACACAAATAATAATAATAATATGTGTGGACATTTCACACAGCGCCATCTAGCCCCAAACTAAGCATAGCTTGTACTATGGGAACCAGATGACTGATACAATACTTATATACTTTTTTGTTTGTAAATACATACATAGAATACAATATAACACCCAGACGCAGAACAAACATCTATGTTCATCACACTAATGTTTGTCCCGGGTAGGAATTGAACCCACAGCCCTCAGTTCAGAAGGCAGGGATACTACCAACTGAGCTATCGGGCCCGTGCCTCGGCGACCACGCTAATTGATACTAGATGTAAGCGAAAACGAGATATTGACTCTGGAACACCAAGAATGTGTACCAATCTAACAGAATAGTAATAATGATATTTCACTATGACAAAACGTACTGCACCATTTGCATTATAAAATCACTACCAATTAACTCTTAGCGGAAGACGAATAATTACATAAAACAAACGTTTTCAGCGCTGAACTAACAGCTTTTAGCTGCAAAAGCGTTTCCATAATCAACTATACCTTTACGAACGCTTTTATAGAAATATAGACCTTAACTTTGATGGGATATGGTTTAGATTAGACTGTCTGTAGTAAAAGTAAAGTAAACGAATAACTCTTGGACATGATAAGTCGGGCACAATGTATTTACATCAACTTATATAAGCTTTCGTTGATTTACTTCGCCGGGAAGAGATACAAGGTAATATTATTATTTTATGATAATTTATTTGTTTATAATGGAAGTTTATGTCTATCATGTTTCGAGATTTATTTACTTTTTATATGTGTGTATTTTGTTTAACAATTTTGCTAATTACAAGTTATTTACTAAGCATATAATGTTGTGATTAATCCTTCTATCTATATATGGATCTTAGTACTTACACTTTATATTCGATTGTATCTACAATGATACAATGTATTTAGTTTTAGATTATCATCAACAGCCTGAACACGTCCAATGCTGAACATAAGCCTCCCACAAAGAGCGCCACTTTGAGCGGCTGCTCGCCTCCTGCATCCATCGGCTCCCCGCGGCTTTCACCAGATCGTCTGTCTAACTAGTGGGGACCTACGCTGTGTCTTCCGGTTCGTGGTCACCACTCGAGAACCTTTCTTCCCATCGGTTTTCAGTAGTTTTATATAGCAGCGTATATTACTACAAAATGGCTCCTGAATAATAATAATCTGGGAATTTTCAAGGCAAGCTGGAAACGGGATCTTCTAGTAAATAGTATTAATAATTTATTCTGTGCTTCTAGGCAAGGTCTGCTAAGCATCCAGTGGCTAAAAAAACGAATTTATATATAATTACCTACGATTTGTTCAAACTTGACATAGTATTTGCATTGTACTTTCACTCATAATATAAATGTTAAAGAATGAGACCTCAACCAGAAGTGAACCTTATATTAACAGAAGATTCTATTACCTACAATTGTATTCATGAGAAATTGGCGCGTGAAACTCACTCATTAAGATTTGATCTGGATGATATCGTTGTGAAAATCTCTCAGTAATTTCTTCTCATTGTTTACAACAATGACATTAATAAAGGATTAAGTAGGTACGCACAGGTGGCATGCTGTTCCTGATAGTGCTAGATGATTTAAAGATACTAAAAGAGTTAGATCTGCACAAAGGTCAGCCATCAACTGATTGAACAGGTTTCCGTCCATTTAGATCCAGTTAAAATGATCCCTTTTTAAAAAGCGCATGTCTTATTTGCCTACAAACTGGCATGGTCGTGTAAGCGATTGTGTTGGCTGAAGACACAGTACCCAAACAGGTTAGCTTTCAGGAAACAAGTAAGATGGTAGAGGTTCGTGCTTTGGCAAATCAATTGAAATTAGCTTTTTTACATATACCTAGCTTGTATACCTGCCTAATACGGGTAGTTGTGCTTTCCTATATGCGTAAAATATTCTCTGTGATGGTCAGGCTACATTATCGGGCGAATTTAAGTGCTGCGTTGATGTGCAAAAACATCGATGTTGGCTATACGCAATATTTCTTGACGATGTGTGCGGCAAAATTAGCGAATATTCGCCGTAGCCCGCTAATGTGTTAGTACAAAAGTAATGCAAATATACAACATTCATCTGAAAAAGCAGGCAGCGGTCAAGCGCAGCCCTGATCAACGTATCGGTAACCGCAGTTGTTCTTGTAAGCGATACGGCGATACCCAGCACTCGCCTTGTACTCAAACTGTCATGTCAAGGGTCCGGTGGATTCTACTTATCTGATATCAAAACTATATCAGTGAACGAAGCCCCGTTGTATCTTTAAAACCATTGCTATTGATTGTATGAGATTGGTTGTGTATCTATGGATCAAGTAGAGGTAGGATGAGCATCTAGGATCAGTTAAGAGGTTGTCGCCGTCTATTTTAACTGATCTTCAAAATACTTTTAACGGCCTAGCAAATAAAATTATTAAAAATTGTTAAGATGTCAAGTTTAGTAAGAGTAAGCGTAAAGTATCCAATTAAAAAAACCTAAGAAAGTACCACTTGTTGTTTTGTTTTCAGAAAATCGTTCTAAATTACCTCCAAAAATACTTTATCAATGTAGTGCTTCAAATTTCAGCAATAACACTTTTGTATTACAGTTACCTATAACCAGTTATAATTTTAATTTGATACCTATCCATGTTTCACGTGGTAATTCTCATTATCACATACTACCCGCAAAATTAACACAATCTCAAGCGCAGAACCATTTTGAAATGATCTTGAATTTTCTACTAGACCCCCTCAAATACACAAAAGTTGTGCTTGAACATGCCCATAATAGGCTTTAATTTGTTTCAGAGCATGCCGCCGCCCGCGTAGGCATGAGCGGGCGCGGGGCGGGCGGGCAACGCTGCCAGCTGATCCTGCAGCGTTGCCTCGCGATCCAACTTACCAAGCCGGGCAACGCGCCAGATGACTTTTGGATGTACGACTCTGGATATCTGCTGTTTCAGGTCAGTATTTATACCGCTTTAGGAACTTGCCATGTAAACAAAAGAAGATCAAAAATACGGTTTATGCCCTGAAAGTTTTGTTTAGAAATAAGTGTGGATAAGAGGGTTTGTGCTGTCAATAACAGACTGAAAAAGAAAATTGGCATATCCGGTTAGACATCTTTCAGATAGTTCATAGCAAAAACTCCAAGGGTCTAGCAAAGATCCCAAACGCTAGCTCCAAAATGTATTGGAATGATATTCCGGAAGTCGCTTACTTTTCCGCAGCTAATGCCATTTCAATACATTTTGGAGTTAGCATTTGGCGTTAGCGTAAGCGTTAGCGTTTGGGATCTTTGCTAGATCCCCAGGAAAACAATCCATGAAATTTCGAGGATTGTTCTAGGTAGCAGGCTTGCTTCCATAGGAGTAAATGATCAGCTATAAAGGATTTTAGGCTTTGTTTTTGAACTGTGAAAGCATCAATTACTCTACGGAAGAAACCATCTCACGCACCCTTCCGTTTACAATGTGCGTGCACTGTTTATTTGCCGTAATGCCGCATCGACGCATTGCAGCTGCGACGGTCGTAACTCACGGACGCGCGGGTAAACATGGTCAAACATAGTTTACATTCATCCATTGTGTCAATCCACTTGAAACACCAGCCGTTAAACGTCCAAGTTTTAAAAGTTGCTGTGAGTGCTGTGATGGAAATATGCATACATTTAGAGGTTTAACAAAATTGTGAGATTTAATAGAGTTAATAGATAACAGATTAAATACATTGAAACATAGCTTTATTTATTATAAGGTACACTGTATGAATATGAAACTTTTACTATTATAATAATGTTTGCTTTTTCAAAATTAAATATGAGAGAGTCACTAAGTTCAGCCCGCTATGCTGTTAGAACTGTATACTGTAAGTTAGTACTTAATAGTCGTGCAATCGTAGTAGCATAAATGAAATCCGTCATCTCGTAAAAACCGTCATGTGCCCAAAATGTCCACAATACTGAAATCTACTAGAAATAGAACTGGATCAGTCTAAATATACGTTCAGTTTAGTGCACCACTTGTGCATCACGGACGTGTCACAAATGGTGTTGGCCAATCGTTCGACGGACCGGAAGAATTTAGGTGAGCTTTTTGAAGTGTTATGTTAACGCTTCAGCCGGCTGTTCGGTATCCATCGCTGTCCGTGTTCATAGACGGCCGCACTACGATCGTGTAGGGCCGCAATGGGCCGCTTAGCAGACGCGCTGGTATGAGTGATACTTTAGCGGATGGCTCGGTGATGTTTGGTTGTCAACACGTGGTATAAAGTGGTCCATTTTACGATATGTCTATAAAAGGTTACAGTTACACCTTAGAGAACTTTAGAGTAAACTGGAATAATCTATTCAAATAGTCACAGAATAAATAGCTAGTATAGGCAGACGAAGGATATTATCGGCACTGAATATTGCTTTTCAGTGATGATTATAAAACTGATGCTTCTTTGCGAATTTCACAAATATGCTCGGAAATAGATTCCTATAATAAACAGCTCAAATATGAAAATAACAGTGGTATTTTGACTATAAATTTAGATCATCATCATCATCATCAGACGAAGACGTCTACTACTGAACATAGGCCTCCCCCAGAGAGCGTTACCTCGAGCGGCTGCTCAGTTCCTGCATCCATCGGCTCCCCGCAGTTATCAGCAGATCTTTGGTCCACCTAGTAAGGGCCTCTAAACTGCGCTTACCAGACGGTTCCGGTCACAAGACTATATTCAGTAGATATTAGTATCAGAAATTAATCACCAACCAGAATGAATTACATAAATCTTCATCAACATTATATTTTCATCTCCACATAATATCAACCATTGACCTACTTCCCAACCGGATGCCACAGGAATCAAAACCACGGAGGAACATTTACGAGCATACAAAACCATACAAAACGCGTGTTTGAGTGCCAATAAATAACATTAATAACACGCACCCACCAAAATATAAACACTAGGAGCTTCCTTATCTGTTTTGAGATCAAACGGGATGGTAAGATCGAAATAGAAGTCCATACATGTATTGAAAAAATGCTTTCTATCTTCGGTCTTGACTTGAATACTTGCACTTTAAATTAAATGAAGCGGAGTGAGACAGAGTCTTTAGATTATAATAATACTAGTCTATGCAGAGTACCTAAGGTATCTCTTTTCTACGTTGGTTATCAACTATTAGTCAAACAACTTACAAAACAATTGAGTCGAATAAAATCAGCATTTTCCCCGTGGAACTCAAAATTACTGATTGGCATAAAGTAATTTGGGCAATTACTTTTTTGGTAAGTAATTATCATTTACTCAATTGTCGTAACCGTATGTCTGTTAATTTATTTAAATAAACCTATTCCAGGTGGTACCAAAGAAGCTCACAAGCTTCTTTGGTACCACCAACCAAACCAACCAGCCATGGTTTGGTGGCACCATTTCCATTCAGAATCTTTGATCTATTAAAGAGCTAGTGATTTTTATCTAGAGGCTGCCTTAGTTAAAAATGTGTTTTCGCGAAAAAGAAACTCATAAAGAAAATTGTACCCTTGTAGTAAGTTATTAATTTATGAACTATTTAACTCTGTACATTACGCCAAAAAAAGTCTCCACACAGAAATACGAAAACGTATTTGGAAAATATAAAGCTTCCAATATCCCAAGTGTTTTAGTGTATGCCTTTTGAGTTCATACATGAAAGATATCAATCTGAAGAGCATCGATAACATTAATCTATACAGCCATTAATTACATTCGAGTGGACTGGATTACTAATTCAGATGTTGCAGACTAATGCAAGAGTGTGGTGCAAGGTATAAGATCATAATTTGTAAGACAAGTTCAAACTAATGGGGATTTACAGAATCCATGATTGTCTGTAGGTAGGTACTATTAGGTAATGATAATAATAACGCCCAACGATTACATACATAAAATTCTGGACCCTAAATAGGATTCCCTGTATCTAGGAACTCAGGAACTACGAGGACCATGATCCACAACGCTCAGACACAGAACACATATTTGCGCTTTTTTCTGTGCAGAAATACTTGTCCTGTCACGGGAATCGAACCCACCGCCACCGCCTTATGAGCCTGCTCAATCAGCACACCACAGAGGCTGTCATATTTAATCTGTGTCGATTTTTGGATACTAATTGACACTAATTAAATGGCGATAGCATGTCGGCAATATGCTACCGCCAGTCAATTCTTCGATGAAGTTATTTTTGAAGCAGTTTCCATGAAACTATGAATAAACTAAAAGTCCGCTTGCAGACAAACTACAGCGACAATGTCGGTAAAGCATGAGTTTTAAGGCACATAAAATTATCTTGTTAAACTTTTACTTATTATTATAAGTACCTAAGTTAACGTTAAAAACAGGAGCTCCAGCTCTTAAACTTGCGTTTATTCATCATTCTTCAATCATCATAGCTTTTCAATAATTAGTACCTAAGCAGATCCAGCTTACTTCCTCAGTGACGGGAACTATAAAAGAGTCACATAGCAATTGTCCCCTAACGGTTCTCACTTCGCTCGTCACTTAAACCCAAGTAATTGAATACAGACAGTGTAACCCAACCCTGCCTGGTCAACTGCGACAAAGTTAACACATTCACAGTTAATATCAGATTAAACAGTCGATATTACACTTTAAATCTTGATTCTTTAAGTTTAAATCCAATCACTAAGTAGGTAATAAATATCATCTCATGAGTAACCCACATTTTACAAACCTACTTGTACATGCAGTCATTGATACGGTTTTTATTTCATGGCAAGCTTCCTGGCGCCAAGTTGATTGTTTCACCATGCTAATGCTTTAGCGGTTCATTTGACTATGATCCACTAGGTTGTTTAGTCCATTGAAAGCGTACTAAACTTATGCTGAATAACTATATTGATGTAGAAATTACACTGACGTGTTTGTTTTGACTTCAGCAAGAAGTACCTAAGCACTAGCTTTCTTCCCTATCTTTTACTCATATTAAGTAAAGATAGTCTTTACAACAAATAAGGGTCGTGCCCACAGAGCTATGAAACAAATGACACTAGGGGAAGCGTTTTTTTTTTGCTCTGTGGTCGTGCCGATATATGATTTATTTTAACTATGTTTACAATTTATTATATTATTATGATCATGAACGGAAACTAGCGCCAACCTTAGAAAGGGACTTCCAAAGTTAACACTTATAAGTCGGCTAGGTAGAGTGGACATTTAAAGCAAGAAATGTTATTTCTATAACGCCATGACCCCCCTTTCTTTTTGCACACTCTCTAAGGAATCTATTTGAAATAATAGCAATTATTAACAATAATAATTATGACTTCTTCATCTAATATCGCTACAATTTTGTATACTAAGCAGTAAGATCTAATCTCATGGTTTAATCTGCTACAAGTTACAAATCTAGTAAAAGGATAAGACCTATCACTTAACTTAATCTCTGAATCTTAACGTTCAAGTGTTAAATTGAATTATATTGACCCAGTAGCTACCGACACCGAGTAGTTACCGAGACCTAATGCCAAGCAATTAAGCGAAAGTCTGAATAGGATGCGATTGGACGGCAGATTCATTCGTAATTAGATGGCCTGTCTGTACCTTAGAATTGCGTTTCTTTTCTAGAGACTTCTGGCAGAAATCTAACGGATGCCTTAAGTTTTATGATTGTACTGGCAGATATTATGTAAAGTGTGTAAGGTGAACAGAATGATGATTTAGGTTATAAGCTTAAAAGTAAGATAATAATGAGGATCGATACTAATTATTATTCGTTCTAATCACGTTATTTTAATTGTTTGCGCTAAAATTGCCTTTACTTCAGAAAGGGAATTTAATTTGTTGAAATGTTTTCGCGTGATTGGATTATTCATAGCGAAGCAGAAGTAAGATCATATCTACGATCGATTGAGAGTGCGTATAGTGTCCTTACACTGGAAAGTATTATGCCTACAAATATAGAAAAATTCCGAGCTACAATTTTTAAGGTGCCTACCTGAATTGAGCGATCAGGTTATTCGGCCATAGCTTTATTAATAGCGTTTTGCAAATTTTTTGATTACTCTTAATTTTTACAATTTTTTTTTTTGCTGTATATATTATCGATTAGAATGTAATCCCTCAGACCAGCACCCCTATTTCCAACCTATCAAAAGCGTTTCGATTCGATATCTACACTCTCCGTCTCCTTCATCTACATATGGAATGAAAGAGACGGAGAGTGTAGATTTCGAATCGAAACGTTTTCGATAGGTTGGGAATAAGGGTGCTGATGCACATGACTATCAAGGAACCAATACTAATAACAAAGTTTTTCTTGTTTTAAAATAATGCGGGTATGGTTTTACAACTTGGTACCTATTGTGTCATTAAAGAAACGAATCTGACGCAAACGTGAAACTCTTATTTTCCCTCTTCCACTCTAGTGTTTTAGTGCAGAAGAAGTGACACAGCAATAGAAATGTTTGCTCTTTTCAGTTCTTTTTATATTGAATCGCGTCATACCTATTAATTTTCTACCTTCATTTTCTAGTTCTTACACTGTTTTTAATGGTTCTTCTATAAATATAATTCCACAAATAGTCAGCATAACAGACCTAAATCCCAATTAAAATAAGTAAACCATCCGACCTCACGTCCGCAAGAAGCTACCGCGTAGAAAGCATTGCATTTCAACGGGTCACAGGTCAATGCGGTCTCTTTGTATAAATCATGGAGCTGAGATCTGGCGTCACGTACGATACCAGTACTGGTTGTATTAGGTGCTGGTTGTAATATTTACCTCATATGTTAATATTATTTAAAATATAGAGTACCTACAGGAACTTCAAAAATGAGTAAACTGTGGTAATTGTTAGGTTATGTCTTTTGTTTAACTGTTGGATAGGGAGACAGTTCAGTTCTTGGTTACTTATTCATTACAGTAGTTGCGTCAATTTTTATGTGTTTGTATTAATTAATTGCACTCAGTTTATTACACGACTACCAAGAATGGTTAAGTATTTAATTATGTACTGTAATATTATTTGACATCTCACATTTAAAAAATTAAACCAAAGTAGTGTTATTGGTGTAAATTATTCTTGATGTTATAATAGTCATAGTATTTTTATTAGGACCCAAAAGAATTAATCATACAAGCCAAAATGCAGAAACAAGTGCGAGATATATTGCAGATGTCAACGTCGTAAAATATAAATAAATAAGTTATCATCATCATCATCATCATCATTAACAGCCTGAAGGCTGTTCAGGCTTCTTCAGGCTGTTAATGATGAATAAAAGTTATAAGCGAAGAAAATTTGAAATATATTTAAATATAAATTATAACGAAGATTGACATTACACAAACATGGTGTAAAATAGTTTAGTAAAAAAGGGTTTCGTACGCAACATCGAAAGCCATTTTAGCGAAGCCCATTTCCACAATGCCATATCATCGAAAAGCTATTTATCGAAATACCATTTCACCAAAACGTCATAATCATCAAAACCCATATACACAGTATATTTTGATCCTATCTCTAAGCCCGTAAATTATTAAGAGGCGAGTTCGGTTCTGCTTCTCCTTAGAAAGGCAAAATAGTTCCAGCAACTGCAGTGGCATCTATTTCCATAGCAATCCGTTGAAACAATAGAAACGAATCCCAGACACGTCTGTTTGTTTGTTTTGTACGATTCCAATCCTCTCGTGGCTGCAATTTCCGCTCTAGACAGATTTGTAAATAAATAAAATAACACCTCTACGTGCGTGGGGCTTGATGAGTTAGATTTCATTTTAATTATATCCGTTATATTATACCCATCCATAACTCTTCTTATGAATACCTATCCATAAGAGGCCCACAAAAATGACCATGTCGTTTTCGGTATTGCTTTGAAGATTTAACGACAGCTGTCATTTGGTTTTTTCATTTGATTAGAATCTTTATCATATTACAATAATTATCACTAACATTTTTTGTGTAAAAAAATAAATTACTAACTTTAAATTTACTGAAACAAAATCATAGATTTGATTTGATTTGTATTTGATCTTTCAACCTAAGTTGTACTCTCGGTCCAAACTGAATTATTAAAAAATGACCTCTTGTGAAACCTATTCGGCATATTATTGTCTAATTACAGACATTTGTGTTATTATTTGCACCTCGATATTCCTTTTTGGACATTTTGAGCGAAATTGAAAAGCGACGAGGATATCCAAATATTTCTCTATTATTTGGCTCTAAGTAGGTACCCGATAGTGAAAGCAATCCAGTCAGCTTAGATATTAAGATAATCGCGTCTGTTTCGGTTACATCACAAAATTATAATCGCTTTCCGACACAAGGACAAGGCCCATTTCATTTTTAACCATTTTTTGTAAAATCATAATTGAATAACTTTACGTTAACGAGAACAAAGTCGTTCCGGATGGAGGAAAATTATTATTGCTCAAGTTATGATATCGAGAGAAAATAATTAATCAGTATAATTATCCTTCAATTTTTCATACTCGAAGCTTTAATAATTGTTATACTGAGATTGCTCAAGATTCAAAGAGATCTTTTGATTTTCAGTGGAAAATTAGGTAAAGAATCTCTATTCAAGTTGTGACTTCGGAAGCAAATCGACAAATACTCGTGAGTGAAAGAGATGGTGGAAAACAAATGACATCAACAAAATATCCAGAAAAGTGCCAGTTTACGTTATTGTGCTATAGACCAAGAGCCGCTGACGATCAGACCTACGCCATAATATAAAAGCTGAGTTTCTCTGTGTTTGTACATAATACAGGTACATATACAGTAAATTAGTAGGTAGGTGACTCCTCTTTTATTAAAAATCTATGTTATTTTATAATTATTGCTGAATGATCCACAGTTATTTACAGTTTTACAGTAACTAAAGTAAAACCAACGGTTAAACAAGCATTAAACTATGTGTATAATTTGTCATAGCTTTTGTAAATTTACCCAGTTAAAGCATTATTCGATTGCAGATTCCCTATCGATTCTCCGATCATCGATAGCACCGATAACATTCGTATCGCTTTCCAATATAGGAAGTTTTCTTAGCGATTAAAAGAGTTGGGAAGTAAGCGTGGGATTATTATTAATCGTTTTGAATCTGTTAGTTTTTCGATGGAAATAACTTGATTGCCTGATCTTAAAAATAGTTTGAAATAACGCAATCACAAGAGTTTGTAAAAAATAAATAAAAAAAAAACAAATGTAAATTAAAACTCTGCCTTTTTTTAATGATAAACGTGACAAGCTGGCTGTGCGCCTGATGAGGTCGCTAAAAAGATATGTCTGAATTAAAAATGTTTTGATTGCTGCCAAACTGAATATTATTTCTTACACATATCATTGCATTATTAGTAACTTATTATGCAACATAAAACACACGACTAAATTTTCAAATCTCACGAATTCAAGATTACGCAATCGATAACATAAGTGTTATCGATTAAAACGAATCGATTACGCAGTCTCGCCGCAAGGGTTAGGATGTAAGGGTTAGCTATTGCTTGAAATAAAAGTAATTACGTTTATTACCGACATGCGGCTTCCGGAGCCATCAAGCCCATTTTGGGATTGATTTTGCTATCCTAGACTCATAATTCATTGAAATTTGAATCTTGTTAATAACGTCATAAAGATGTAGTAACAATTTTGTAATCACTACAGATAAGTTTGTAGGCTAGTGCTAAAATAATGTTAGCAATCGGCTCCTGGAAGGATTTAACAGGACGCCTTCCGGCTGATGGTGATGATGTTGATGCTACATGCTCAAAGATTACTCCGATTTCTCTCAAATGTTTGTTGACCGCAGAAACATTAAGCACACTATAGAGGACTTATGTTTTTTTGCCGTCAACAAACAAATGCAAATGCGAATGATATTTTTATCTATATTAAGCGATAAATTTTTAATACAGAATTAAAAGGAACCCTTTCTAAACGTCATAGTCTAAAACCTGTCCCTATAATGATCGTTGCAATGTTTGGAGAAATTGTAACTACTTTCTTGAGAGATAATTTTAATCGCTTGTCAACTTTTACTCGATTTTTGACTCGTTACACATGCCTATTAATTTGATTTATGATGGTGTCTAAGCTCTTGGTCTTGTGTCACGGACGGCGCTGGAAAGTAATTTTTAGCAGGATGTTTATAAGTGAGCTCTAGAATAGCTCGATAATAATTATAAGACCTTTATAGACATCATAATATCATCGTATATAGTACTGGAATTTAAACTAAAATAATTTTGTTAAGGGTGTATAAAACAGCAGAAGCTGTTGAGTACCTACGAACCTACATAGAATGTTATAGGTAAAAAAGTTGAGCTAAGTAGGTAGGTATCATCATCATCATCATCATTAACAGCCTGAAGACGTCCACTGCTGAACATAGGCCTCCCCCAGGGAGCGCCACTTAGAGCAGCTGCTCGCCTCCTGCATCCATCGGCTCCCCACGGCTTTCACCAGGTCGTCGGTCCACCTAGTGGGGGGCCGGCCTACGCTGCGTCTTCCAGTTCGTGGTCGCCACTCGAGAACCTTTCTTCCCCATCGGTTGTCAGTAGGGAAGTATGTATATACTAAAAAGGTGCCAAAACTATGTAAAAATAGTCTTCATCATTATTATCATCAACAGCCTGAAGATGTCCACTGCTGAACATAGGCTTCTCCCAGAGAGTGCCACCTCGAGCGGCTGCTCGCCTCCTGCATCAATCGGCTCCCCGCGGCTTTCACCAGGTCGTCGGTCCACCTAGTGGGGGGCCGGCCTACGCTGCGTCTTCCAGTTCGTGGTCGCCACTCGAGAACCTTTCTTCCCCATCGGTTGTCAGTAGGGAGGTATGTATATACTAAAAAGGTGCCAAAACTATGTAAAAATAGTCTTCATCATTATTATCATCTACAGCCTGAAGATGTCCACTGCTGAACATAGGCTTCTCCCAGAGAGTGCCACCTCGAGCGGCTGCTCGCCTCCTGCATCAATCGGCTCCCCGCGGTTTCACCAGGTCGTCGGTCCACCTATCTATACCTAAACGGGGGAGCCGGCCTACGCAAAAAATACTACCGCTCGTAAATTGCAAATAATTGTATTACAACATTAAGTCCATCATCAATAACACAAATTGCTCAATAAAACAACAGTCATTAAAGAATTGGGCGTCGAAGTCCAAAATAAAGACCACGAGCAACGCTGACCGGAAGGCCGGCGTTTAATCGCTTTTTATCTATCTATGGACCATTAACCACGTATTACACACAATGTACAGCGGTAAACAGTGACTTAACTTTCTATATTGTTTAATTATTGGACACCAACATATTGTATTTTACTTATTATTATGCATTGTATGATGTATGGAACTAAATCGGTACTAACTAAGAGTAACAGAGTTACATTGGTTATAACATTAACAATGGCGAGTCATATAAAATCGAAAAACGGAAATCAAATATAATAAACTTACAATTTTTCACATAGAGATTATATGTTTGATATTTTACAATATTTCTGTGATTACTACGTATGTCTTTTGCGAAAAGAAGACTATATGTAGCCCGTAGCTCATATAATTATGGCTACCAATACAAAATTATTAGCTCTAGAGTTGTAAATAATATAAACGAAAACTAAGTAAATGTTTGATAAAATATTTCCATTTTTTTAATTATGAAAAGTCGTCATTTTGTTTTAGAATATTCGTTCTAAATAATATCTGAACAATAAATTGACAATGAAAGAAAATTAAAGATAAATGTCGCAAACCACGTAAATCCACTGATCTTTTACACCACATATCAAAAATAAATAAATAATAAATAAAATAAATAATAAAAAAAGTTAAGCTACTGTTTCCAGTTCCATCGGAAACAATTACAATCGTTTACAAGTGCAATTAAACATGTTAAGTAATAGATGCATAACTGAAACGGTCAATTATTCGATTGGTAGAAAGCACCCCGGTCACGACTCGAACTCCACCGAATAGATGAATGTTAGGCTCAACGGCTCATCGTGGTTTGGGTGATTACTCCATCTTCAATTTCTCGTGTAGACTGGTGATCAACCTAGCATGCGCACCGCGAGAAAACCTGTCGTCGTTGGTAAAGTGAGACACATTTAGGCGATACCATAGTTTTGTCACGTTCTCTCGAGAAAAAGTCTCGAGAAAATTTGGTTGCGGAGCGCATGTTAGGGCTGGCTTCAGAATTTTTTAGGTCGTCTAAAGGAGAGGTTCTGATTCAAAATATTCCTTTCGTCTCCATAATTCAAGACACAGGCTATTATTTCGATGGGTCATGAAATAGGTAGCAGGAATAAGGAGGAGGGAGGGATGTATAAATGACTAGAGTCTAGAGTGTTATTTCGATAAAAAACATCTTTATCATTATCATTATCATTATCATTATTACCATCACCATCGTTATCATTTACGTCACGACAATCACTGCATTAAAACGTCCAAGCTAAAAATAGGTATATGCTGGTGGAATGATGTTTTTTTATTCTAGAAAATTGTTTCCCATCAAGTGTTAAATCACAGGGCACAGCTACGTAGTTAAATCCGTTAAATATACATAACTTGGTTTGACGACTACTGTCTTGTGACTATAACCATCCAAAGCACGGTAGCGCTCTGATCTAAATTAACTAGGTACCATTTTTTGTAGCGGCCCACATTCAATTGTGTTGCCGATTGCGATCCACTTATGTTATAAATTTTCCTATGCAAAAAGGGCAGTTTTGTATAGAAAAATTCATCACACAGATTAATGTGAGGATAACGTTTTCAGGGAGTCTAGCAAAGATCCCAAACGCTAACGATAACGCCAAACACTAACTCCAAAATGTATTGGAATGACATTTCGGAAATCGCTTACTTTTCCGCAGCTAATGTCATTTCAGTATATTTTTGAAGTTAGCTTTTGGCGTTTAACCATGTGAATTTTAACATAAGCACACGATGTCAGAGTTTCTTTCCGAATTATTAATTCTCCATGTTTTAGTATTATTTATATTATCTGGGGTATTATTTATATTATCTGGGGTATTATCTATGTAATTATTTTTCTGAAATCTGTTTTCATCAATCATACTCTGAATTTTCCGTATTGTTTACACATTCTTAATTTTACAAATTCGTAAATTTCCATATTTTCATCACGATAAAAACCATCAATATTTTTGACCTCTAGTCTTGATGAAAAACAATGGAGATAACTATTACGCAAAGGAAGTGTATTATACGTGTATTATATTGTAGTAAAAAATGCATCTGAAATGAGACAATGTCATCAAAGCTCTTCTTCTTTGTACTTATCGTTCGATCACATTTTTTTATGCTATAGGTAGCAAACAAGCATACGAGAATCTCACGATAGAAAGAGGTCACCGTAGCCTATGGACATCTGTAACACTAGACGTGCCACTGATGCGTTGCTTACCCTGTGATAATACTCTTTTGACCCTCCTTTTAAATTGCTGCATGTTGTAGCTCTGGGGAAAGACCGCTGGTGGAAGCTCATTCCACATCTTACAGGTGTACGGTAAGAAAGTGCGCATAAACCGAATCGTATGCGACTTCCACGACCCAATAATGTGTGGATGAGCTTTTTCACGGTGGCGACAGATGCGATGGTAAAAACGCGATGCCGGTATCAGGTCGAATAATTCTTCAGAGCATTCCCCATTGTAAATACGGTAAAATATACAAAGAGATCCAATATATCTGCATATTTTGAGAGGCTCCAGGTGTTCGGTAAGCTTGGGATTAGTTCTTCTGCACAAATAATGACATGTGATTGGCACGAGCCATCGGCTACTTGTAATATCCGATGGTTATTAATCATAATCATTTATGGGACTGCATTTGCTGATCGCTTTCTTGGATTCGTCGGAGAAAGGCGTTATGTAATGTTAGTTTTGTTTGTTTTTAATTTATTGTATCATTGCTGGATAGCTACAGCTTTAGTACAGCCTATTTTAAATCTGTGGTACAGTGGTACAACCAAAGAAGTTCTACGTATGAAACTTCTTTACGTACAACATACCTAATTAGGCATGACTTGCATGGAGTAGATGTTTAAGTACACGTGTAACCACGCGTAACAAAAAAAAACATATCGTACCTATTTTAAAAAAAATTGCGGCATTCTACCCTATTTTCCAATTCATCGAGTTGAAGACTACCTTCTAAGGCATGGTCGTATTTCCAGATACTACAAATATCTTTTACTATATTCTTGCGATTTTTATAAGAATACTTAATGACTTAGATATGGGACAATATGATCCGACGTAGTTGTAGGTCATAGTTTTTTATGCTAAAATGTGTTTGGAAATAAGTCTTAATAATACAAAGCAATGCGAGGTTACACATTTCAAACGTGAACTTTCTTTCATGCAAACTCGGAGAGCAGGAATAAATTATACGTTTCCAGTTTACAAATTTACCAACTCATTTGCGAGTCTTATTGGATGAAAGCCAAAATAATAATTTATAAAACGACCTTTGCACTTGAAATCAACACAACAATAGAGTGATTATAAATATTAGAAACACCTCGGGCAAGTAGACAAAACTTGCAAATTAATAAATGCCCAAGATTTTAAATGAGAAGAAAGTCGGGCAAAAGAATTATGATTGTAATTATTTTATTTCTTTCAAAACTGAATGACATGTCGGAGGTTCGAAAAGATTTTGAATAAGTTATAATTTGAAAGGAATGTAATTTTTTTGAACAATTGGTTTAATAAAAGCCTCGGGGTAGAGGCAAAATGTTGATGTAAAGGTCACAGGATGTGAAGTAATAGGTCAATTCTTCGTAATAATTAAGTTTGCGTTTGACCGATATGACAATCACATCAACCGGTATATTAAATAAATAATATGTTCATCAGAAAAAAGCTTGATTCACTGACTTATATCGAGCTTCCATCCAGTATCATAATCATCATCATAATCATCAGTCTAAAGACGTCCACTGCTGATTAAGATTAGGATTAGGAGGCATATCTATAAAGGTAGGCCTAATAAGCCTCCGCTTAAATGGTTCTTTCTTCTATCGAGTAATAGTATAATATTTATATCAGTATGTCAACACATAGCAACGGCAAGTGCCTATACTTATACCTATAATCATCATCCCTATATACCTATACCACTAGAAAGGACATTGACAGTCTTAGTATGGGTTTTGGTCCAAATACTGCCCAGAAAAAGGAGTACCGGTTTTAGACTCTCTACATGTATAAATGCTTGCTCACAAAATATTTTCAAAATCTGACCACAGAAATAAAAAAAAAATGAGTTTATACAGGCTGGGTTTTTGAGACGGGACAGCAAGGGCAGGTACCTTAACGGTTTTATTTACAGGAAAACGTTCTGAGGAGACCATCCATGACTTTTTGTGATATTCTGAACTGTATTCACAAATTTTGGTAAAAATGTACAGTTAGCAAAAAAATGCAAAAACGCGCAAAAAATGTTTTTTGGCTAAACCATCCTTCATCATATTTCATGAAGGAATCAAAATACTCTATGAGACTACATAAAATCGATTGGCAAAACATTTTTTGCTTCGTATCATGTTTTGCTGACTGTACTTTTTTTTTTTCAAAATCTGTGATCGCAGTTAGGAATATCACAAAAAGTTATGTCTCCTTGAAACGTTTTCCTTATTTTGACATTATTGCTTTTCTTATTCGAGTAAAACGAGCAAGACAAGCAAAACGAGAAAAACAAGTCAAACTAGTCTAACGAGTCAAACGAGTCATATGAGCAAAAAGAGTAAAACGAGCAAAACGCTCCAAACGATTCTAACGAGTTTAACGAGTCAACGAGTCAAATGATTAAAAGAGAAAAACGAGCCACACTAGTCTAACTAGTGTATTGAGTCAAACGAGTCATCGAGTCAAATGATCAAAAAGTGCCGAAACAGTCTAACGAGTCAAACGACTCAATGAGTCAAATGAGCAAAAAGAGTAAAACGAGTCAAACGACTCAAACGAGTCAACGAGTCAAATAATTAAAAGAGCAAAACAAATCAAATGAGTCAAATGTGTGAAATGAGTGAAATGAGTCAAATGTGTGAAATGAGTGAAATGAGTGAAATGAGTGAAATGAGTGAAATGAGTGAAATGAGTGAAATGAGTGAAATGAGTGAAATGAGTGAAATGAGTGAAATGAGTGAAATGAGTGAAATGAGTGAAATGAGTGAAATGAGTGAAATGAGTGAAATGAGTGAAATGAGTGAAATGAGTGAAATGAGTGAAATGAGTGAAATGAGTGAAATGAGCAAAACGAGTCAAAAGTCTAACAAGTCAAACGTGTTAACGAGTCATATCAGCAAGAGCAAAACGAACCAAACGTACTAAACGAGTCTAACGAGTCAAACGAGTCAACGAGTCAAATGAGCAAAAAGAGAAAAAAGAGCAAAACGAGCCAAACGTGCCAAAGGAGTCTAACGAGTGTATTGAGTCAAACAAGTCAACGAGTCAAATGAGCAAAACGTGCCGAACGAGCCAAACGTGCCAAACGAGTCAACAAGTCAAGTGAGCAAAACGACCAAAACGAGCAAAACGAGTCTACGAGTCATATCAGCAAGAGCAAAACGAGCCAAACGAGTCTAATGAGTCGAACGAGTCAAATGATTAAAAGAGAAAAACGAGCCACACTAGTCTAACTAGTGTATTGAGTCAAACGAGTCATCGAGTCAAATGATCAAAAAGTGCCGAAACAGTCTAACGAGTCAAACGACTCAATGAGTCAAATGAGCAAAAAGAGTAAAACGAGTCAAATGAGCAAAAAGAGTAAAACGAGTCAAACGACTCAAACGAGTCAACGAGTCAAATAATTAAAAGAGCAAAACAAGTCAAATGAGTCAAATAAATCAAATGAGTCAAATGAGTCAAATGAGTCAAATGTGTGAAATGAGTGAAATGAGTGAAATGAGTGAAAGGAGTGAAATGAGTGAAATGAGTGAGATGAGTCAAATTAGTCAAATGAGTCAAATCGAGTAAAACGAGTCAAATGAGTCAAATCGAGTAAAACGAGTAAAATGAGTCAAATCGAGTAAAACGAGTCAAATGAGTCAAATGAGTCAAATGAGTCAAACGAGTCAAATGAGTCAAATGAGTCGAATGAGTCGAATGAGTCGAATGAGTCGAATGAGTCGAATGAGTCGAATGAGTCAAATGAGTCAAATGAGTCAAATGAGTCAAATGAGTCAAATGAGTCAAATGAGTCAAATGAGCAAAACGAGCAAATCGAGTAAAACGAGTCAACGAGCCAGCCTCCTCCAACTTGGTCAACCACCACACCACGGAGGCTGGAATGCAATGGTATGGAACTTAATCGAACCGGACCGATCCGGATCGAACTGAATCGAACCGAATCGAACCGAATGGAACCGCATCGAACCAAATCGAACCGAATCGAACCGAACCAAATCGCACCGAATCGAACCGGATCGAACCGGGTCGTACCGAGTCGAATCGAATCGGAGCGAATCGAACCGCACCAAACAGAATCGAACGAAATCGGCTTGAACGTACTAGCTGGTCATCCCCCATTAGGTGTACCGACGTCCTGGTCAAAACCGCGGGGAGTCGATGAATGTTGAACGCACGCAGCCGCTCAAAGTGGCTTCTATGGAAGAGGCCTATGTTCAGCAGCACATGTCTTCAGGCTGATGATGATGACGATGATGATGATGATGACAGTGACGAGATTAAATATTATTCCCATGCTTGTGTCGGGTAAGGACCCATAGTAGGTAGTCACCAATATCAATATTAAAAAATTAATTAAAAAAAAAACCCTGGGTCAGATTTTGAAAATATTTGGCGTGTAGTCATAAGTGGATATAAGGAACGTAATGCAGGTACTCCCATCACTGGCCAATTTTGGACCTGATCCTGTCAATGTCCTTTCATACGATATCTTGTTAGGGTAAAGTCGTAATAGGGTTTGCCTTGTTACCAGCTGCTTATCGCTTATCGTATAGTTTACTCAGATAATAAAATAGCTAATAAGTTACCTAGAAGTATGCAAACAAACAATTAAGGTCGAGTGAGTTGTCTCCGACCCCAGGTTTGAGTGACCCGGGACCTTTTTACATAACCAATTCTGTGATAATTTCTAACCACTTATGCGGTGTTAGGTATTTATTATAGGAATCCGGAGAACTCATAGGTTAATTTGCTAAAGGTTGATTCGAGTGGTAATTATGTCTTAATCAGTATGTGTGATGTAACTTGGTGTTAATTATATGGTAGATTTACTAATTATAAACTGGTATCTCATGAATTTTATTGTTTGGATTCTGACACGGAAGTGTTTCATCCGCCCACCAATTATTTTTTATACTTAATTTAATTTTAGGCTTTTTAGGCTTTCAAAACATGCACAAATGACACGATCTTATTCCTCCATCTCCCTTCTTCAACCGGACAAGGCGTACCAAAACACGGCATCCATATTATATCGTTAATATTCCTACAGCCTGCTGTAAGCGTCTTGCCGGCTCCTTGTTTCCAGCTAACTATGATCTGGGAGATTTAAAAAATATGTTAAATATGTGTGTGTGTGGACATTTCACACAGCGCCATTTAGCCTCAAACTAATAGGCTTAGATACAAGCTATGGCTTGTACTACGGGAACCAGATAACTGATACAATACTTATATACTTTTTGTTTTGTAAATACATACATATAATACAATATAACACCCAGACACAGAACAAACATCTATGTTCATCACACAAATGTTTGGCCTGGGTAGGAATCGAACCCACAGCTCTCAGTTCAGAAGGCGGGGTACTACTAACTGAGCTATCTGGCCCGTCCATTTAATTCGTAATATTTCAAGTCGAGAGTGAACAGGTATCTTTTAGGCAAGCATGCACCATCGTAGACTGCGTCATCAGTTTCCATCAGGCGAGACAGTGGTCAAATGCTTTGCCTATAAAGAATTTTAAAAAAGATGTCCCTGTTCCGTGTTCCAAAGATGCTGTTGCTTTGGGGTACAATATTTCCCTGAGTAATACTTATGGTCCTGGCGCAGGATCTCCCAGGAACGCACTGGTGCGTTAAGCCCTATACCACAGCTTGTTCTGTTGACAGGGCTATGAAAATCTGGGAATCATTAAAGCTTTAGCATTGATTGTACAGATACCATACTTACTTAGATAATTGTTAGGTATTGTAATACACACTGTATTACAATAATCGGCTCAAAGTGTGTGCTATATTGATCACAGAATTCACAGACTTCATGATTGTCTCGCATATTCCCGACTTTCTATCTCTGTAGACATTGAAGTTAAAGTTTCTTCTTTCTCCCACAGTTAAGTCGCCTAGGGGTGCTAATGATGCGTGGACTTTGGTACCCTTTTTGAAGGATTTCAGTATCCAGTGCAGAAATATAATGTCAGCATTAACTGAATGGTCCCGCATTTGATGGCAATGTCATTATGATAGAGATAATTTGATGATTGTTGCACGACGAATGTCTCCTTTTCAGTACGAATTTCTTCCCGTTGTGCCATATATCTGCACACTCTACAAAATCTACTGAATGGTTTCATCGTACAACTTCCCAACGATGCAATCTAAGTTTTACTGTGAAACAGCCTAAGTTAGTGTGAAATCGAGTGTACAAGTTAGTAGTAAACTTTGTACGGCGACGGCGGTTACGACTTGAAAGGGAGCTAAAATTTTATAGTACACGAAAAAAACAAAGAAATAAGATAGCCTCCTTGCAATGGTGTGCTGAAAAACGTCATATGAAACGCGTGTGCATTGATCTTTCTTTTTTAATGATCAATTTCACACACTTGTGTATCACAGTGTAGATACTTTTTGGAAACTTTAGCCTCTGTTTAATTAGCATAAGTATCTAACGAAAATTGAATGCATTTACTGCAAAAAATGTTTAAGAATGACTGACATGGACTGTTATAAAAATTATGAAACAGTGTACACTTAAAACCAAATCGAAATATAATTACTCAAAGATCACCTGTTAAGATTACATTTTGATTTGTTGATAAGTATAATTTAAATTTAATATGCAGACGATTGATTTCTATGCTTATTTTACTAACAAGCTATGATTTCGCGATTAGACTCGCTTCTAAGGTCATCAATTAGACAGATTTTAATAAGACAAATTAAATCCAGCCATTAGAAATCGCTTCATTATTTTGAATAAACACCTTTGACCAAAGCTTGTGATTTTTATAACAGTATCGTAATTCGTAATGCTTAGCGTGCAGAATATCCTGTCTTGTTCGACTACTTATGTTTAATTTTATGAATACCTAATTTAAAAGGAGTGTATGTGTGATTAGGCTACGATAAACACTTTTTATCACCCAAATTCACAACTTTTCCATAAAATTGAAAGAAGTTTAATAAAATGAAGTGACAAAAGCTTGAGTTAACAAAAAAACGTACTATACATTGCATTCCAAATATATGAATTTATGTCAGTCGAAATGAAATGAAAAGGAAATGAAAAATTAAATAAAAATTGTAATGAAAAATAATAAATAAAAAATGTAATCAAAAATAAAATATAAAAAATTAATTGAAACATTATATTAAAAATTAAATTCAAAATGAACTAAATGAATTGAAATAAAATTCATATTTCACAGAATTTCGCAACTATATGTCATTTGTGAAATGCTAATTGAGTTTTCACATGCAAAAATGAATGCGAATGCTAATTAATCCATCACTACTGTCTACGACCTGTGGTAGATTTTGTTGTTTTTTGCGTTATGTTTACTGGGCTGCAAGCGGCCCGCCAGGGCGATTGTGTAGCGACTTAGGGTAGATGTTATTTTTTTCAAGGTTGCAGGCGTACTTGTGAAGCTATACATAAAGAAATAATACCTTTATGTAGGTGTAGCTAAACTATATGTTTCATGTACACACGCAGGCTGCATTTTTCGTTAGAATGAAAAGAGGGTCAATTATTTAATTAGTCTCTGCTATCCTAATTCAAAGCTCAGCTAGCTCAGTTTATTTAGCTCCAGAATCACAAGGGCGAAGCCGCGGGTAAAACCAAAAAAAGCAAAAAGCATAAAGGAAAAATCTGGCCAAAATTCAAATTTTTCCTTTAGTACATAATATATTATTAATCTGTAAGCCGTAATAAATTTAAGTGTAAAACTACTTTGGGCGTGGGATCTATCATCTAATTAAGTTACTTTTTATGTATTTACAATTTTTTTAGTTTATATTGTAAAACAATAAATTTTAAAGCATAGTTATATGTTTGTTGGGATGCTGGGAGTCGATCCCACAGTTTACAGTTCAGAAGGCAGAGCTACTACCAACTGAGCTATCAGGCCATTCGAAATAAGTAGGAATAATACTTATTGTACTAACAATACGTTCATCAACAGTTACGCAACTCTTCTTAAAACCACAAAACACAGGCCATTCTAGCCCTCAATTACTATAAGAAACTCAATCTTTTCCCACACCATTACTGCCTACATTAGCTAATAGTAGTCTATCTTCACCAAAAATCCTTCATTGAACAACGCCTTCTTATCTCACGGTTGGCAAGGCCAATAATGAATAGGTGCATTAATTTGGCTCCTGTAGCCAAAACTCTGACCAAATCTGACCAATTTGAGGTCACTGAGGTGACTCACGCGCACGTCCAAGTAATGCCTTTTACAAGCAAACTCGTTGAAAAGACGTGAATAGAATTTTATTTCGGCTTTGTGGTCATATTTGAACTTGAATTACGTCATGTTTGGTAATGTTTTATTCATATTTATTGTGCTCTACCTTAAGAATATTTAAACATTAGAAATAAATTACTGTTTTGAGGTTACGGTTAGACGTTTTTATTATAATAGCAGCAATGTTGCCTGCCACAAAAATTTTGGAAATACTTATAAGTAATTTGATCCATTTACCATACGGTATAAATATTTAAAACGAAAAAAATCCAATCCTTCTTCTTCTTCTTTAATGGCTTTCTATCGCTTTTTTGTAATAATTCTGCCAATGTAAAGTGAGTAAAATTTGTACGGTTATGTCAAGTCAAAGTCATATTTTGTCAGTCAAAACGCCAACAGTAAAATGGTGGATATTTTACTGAAGGCTATAAAAAGGCCGTAGAACCAAAAATGAAAATGCAGGTTCCTATAATCTTGAAACCATTTGCCAACACTCGTGCACGTTCACGAACACTTAACGAACAACAATCCACCCTTATTACACATTAATGTTCAAGATACACTAGTTTTGAAAAATAAATTCAAAATTCACAACCGCCATTGTCGGATTTTCTTCAAAGACCAAAATCCAATCCTATTCTTCTTCTATCTCAAAAACCATGAGGTTGACGGAACACACACACTAGTATTTTAACAGATGACTGTTGAAACATAAGTAGTGGTGAATAGTAATTTTGCTCACATCTGTTTTTTTTGTTATCCTTACAATTCAAAAATCAACCGCAGCGCCTCCAGTCAGAACAGAAAATGATTGGGGACCAACCAGGAATTTTATTAGAAAAATGAATGCGTTCGTTTTGAAATATCAAATCGGATCGGAATAGACCAAATTTTAAGTAAAATGTTTTTTTTAAATATATGAGTTTCGTAGTTTTCTAGTGAGGAAATAGGTTTGAATTGCATAGAAATCAATCTATTGATAATTGCTTGTACACTATATTTTATTTTGGGTATTATCTAACATTTTGATCTCTTTCTTTACAGGTAAAAGATACGAATAAGCTGTCAATGGGATAAGTGCGACACCTTATTTGGTAAGCATTCGTCACCAACAGCCTGAATACGTCTACCGCTGAACATGTGAAGATGTAAGTCCCAGCAATAAAACAAACAGGCTTAGCGTATCATAGCGATTAAAAACACAAAACAAGCGCAGTTATATTTAAACGACCTTTCAAAATAACACTTCGGTTATATTATTATGTGGTAACCACGGTAACACGTATGATCGCAAATATCTTACTCGAGTAACCGAGTGCTCACGAGTATTGTTGACTCAACTTAACGGTGTCTGGGCGAGCCGGTTTGGGCAATTTTTTTATGATAATTGTGTTATGTACTGTTAGCAGGGTCAGTTGAACTTTACTTTTGACTGTAATAGTAAAAACTAGTAGTTGTCTTTGCAATTTGTCTGTATTTTTTTTTGTACTTATAACTTAAGAAATGTCAATAACTGGCTAGAAACCGCACCTTGGTTGCATCTTTCTATATTATAAACAATTATACATCCCGCATATGTGGACAGCCAAAGAGTGGAACTACGTTCGCGACGTTCGTGACGTGAGTTTTGGTGGAGTGGCGTTTGTATTTCCCGAAAACTACAATCTTGGAGTCTTCAAATCGAGAGTAAACAGGTATCTTCTAGGCAAGTGCGTTACATCCTAGGCCGCATCGTCACATACCAACAGGCGAGATAGTGATCAAACGCGCAAGCATATCCATAAAAAAAATATTTTGCCGTGGATGCTTTGTTAATAACAAGTAGGTAACAATAATTAACGTAACATAAACGTAACGCGCAGCGTTTTGTCACAGCTGCTACTTTTAAATATAATAAATTATTATGTAAGTAAGTATATGTAATGTTATTCAAATAGCTAGTTACTATTTGCGAACTGATGTCATATTTTATAGCTGCTACTTACAACTTTTCCTGGTTTTCCAGTTAATTTCCTTACTAGTAACCAGTAGCTGCAGCTAATTTATAATCATTTGTGCTCGGAGCGGCCATGATATGAATATTGTTGGCTAGTCAACCAGTTTATAGTAAGTTACTTGCAGAGGCGATATTTTGTTATATTCTCCACACAGAATTCCCCTTATTACATAGGTCGTCTTTTTTTTCTTTTTTTTTTTTAATTTATTTGGAGGGCTTTGTCGCTTAGCGACCACATCGCCCTGTTAGCAGAATCACAAAATATAATTTTATAAGTACATCTAGTCCTTATCTAGGCCTAAAGTTAACAATTTATACAAAATCTTTGCGTGGGCTGAAGTAGGCGCCACCAAAATACTATTGCATATGCCGATATCCATATCTCTTGCAGCACTAAACTGCGTACGTCTAAACGCTGAGTTCCGGACACATTCCAATAGAACACGTCTTCTATAACACCACAGTCAACACAATTAGGAGATGTTACTTTTTTCATCAGGAATGCGAACTTGTTCGATGGAATGTGTCCAGATCGCAGCCTTAAGGCTGTTACTAACGTTTTCCTGTCCAACGCAACTGTATCTATCCATGGGTAATGTGAAATCAGTGGTTGAATCGTTCTGTACCATATACCCTTCTCCCTAGATCTCTCATCGAAATATTCTTGCCAATAAGAATGGCACTGTTTTCTAACAAATCGTACACGATCGAAATGAAGAGGCAAAATATTTAAAGGAAAACCATCTGTACATGCTTCTTTGGCTAATTTATCCACTTCTTCATTTTCTTTGAGATTTAAGGTCAAGTTTTTGATTCTCCAGTAATATGTGGACTATTATAAGAAGATTTTTTTTTGTACAGGGCAAACCTAACGCAGGAATCATTAGGCATTAATTATATTGACTTAAATATTTTTCGGAAAATAAAAGATTGTATCTATTTGATTTATGATTTCATTTCTTTTAACATCTTGGCCTTAAAGTGCATTCGCAACTTGCAAGTATAGCCTTAGTGCTTCTGCAAATGTGATGAAAAACTAAAACATTCGTCATAATATATCTAATAGAAAAATATTTTTACTCCATCCATACAGTATGTTTAAAATATGGGTCATACTTATGGCAAAACAAGCTATACGAAAAAATATACTTATCTATATGGAAGGAGTTAAAATAATTAAGAAGTCGTTGTTTTAATTCATTTAGTTTATTCTGAATTTAATTTTTAATATAAAGTTTCATTTCTGGGTATTTTCAATTTAACATTTCTTTATATCATTTTTCATACAATTTTTCATTTCTATTTTTCATTTTCATTTTAGCAAATAGCATGGCAATAGCAATTAGCATGCTAAGACTCGTGAATTAGCATGATTATGAAATTTATGCAAAATCGCATTAATTGCCATCGCTAATACATTCTGTCTTCTATAATTCCAAAACTTTTGATAAAATAATTATAGTTTTTGTAGTCTGAATGATAGTCAAAGAGATATATATACCTAAGCACTTGAGTTGAAGACAGAATTAATAATAGTCCCTACCTAGCTAGTATCACGTACGCGAATATAGCAAACATAAAATGAACAAAACATGTAATTAAATTACTTTGCTTGATTCTATCTCAAACGGTTACAAATTAGGTCACATACTGTTATTGATAAAAAATACATCCTCCTATTTCATTACTTATCGTAAGAATAGTTACTCTCGTTGCGTAACTTTACGATAACTATCACGTGAACTTTGCTGACGGTTTTACTATTAAATAACGATAAAGTTTACTTCCATATGAGAGCTAGTAAAAACTTTCAAACAAATTCACATAGAAAACGTTCTAGGAAGTCAATTTAATGTATACCATGGCCGTTATAACATATTTTAGTAATATAATAAGTGCGAAAGGCTATGTGAAGTTAATGTTTGTTTGTACACTAAAATTATTGGAGATTTTGTAGCATTTAGTGTGTTTCTAGACACTAACCCTTTGATATTTTATATCCCGACAATAATTCGTCTCCATTTGGATAAAAACCATGGGACCACAAAGTAAATAAGTATCTATGTGAGGCACGTAAGCTAGGGGATACTTCCCGAGTATCCCGATCCCGGAGACTACGCACGAATTAGTAATTTAGTACGCAGTTAATAAGGCTCTAAAAGCCCATATCGTTTCTTAACTTTTAACTCGGTAAGTAATGTAGGTTAGGTATGTTATTTTAAAGATTTACAAGAAAACTCAAATGAAATTGTTAGATGTATCCAGATCACACAAATAAAGAAAGTTCAAAATCCACAAAAACATTTGCTTAACTACCACTCTACGGACATAAGTCACGAAAGGCCACGGAACGTTATACGATTTTGACACTTCCGTCATTAGGAAATTGGAGTGGAAGTCGATTGCACCAATGATTAATTTGGGCTTTTTTATAGTACGCAATTTGCAGCGGACTGCGTGAAGTTGGCACGCAAATTCAGAAAGTCTGATTGATGGATCTGGCCTGGGTGGGTTACGTGGAAATTGAAGGGTGTTTGCAGTTTTGTAGGGTAATAGCTGTGCTGGTAGACTGATGGCCTGGTCATCAGATTTGTTTCTGCTTGTAGATATAAAAATCTCAGTAGTTCCGTCAATTAAACTGATCGCTATCATATCTCAATGCAAAAGGGTTTCCCATTTCCAAAAGGTATCAACGAAAGGGGATAGGATGGCAATGGATGTGCTCGTGCTCAGAAACTTATACATTGTGAAGAATCTCCACTCTATAATGGAGCAGGATAATATAGTATAGCTTAATTATATTCCAAAAAAGAAAAATAGATAACTTAGTTATTCAATAATCTCGCTCCATATAAGCGATAATTGTCCCTACTACTTATATATACAAAGTGACCTTGAATTGGTATGTTATCCCGAAATGGGGGGACTGAGACCATGATACCCTACAAGTTGTGAGAGCCTTACTTGAAACTGAGTGTTCCCAAACCTCCATGGTAAAAAAATAAATAAATTAGCAAAATTGCACGTGCGATCGCTACGAGCGCTAACAAGTTACTATAAATTCATTTCTAAACAAAGGTCGTTAAACTCATTTTTGTGCACTCGGTCAAGGACGAAGTTCAACCAGCCAGCTACGCTAAGGCTATTTTCGAACGTAAACTTTACATGGCATTTATTCAATGAAAAATTATTCACTTAGTAAAGTCGTAGAAGAAACATTGTCTACCTTGGGGTGTAGATTTACCCCCTTTCGGTATAACATACTAATTCAAGGTTACCTTGTATAGGTACCGTTTAGCTTTTTATTCATGTTCCTATGCAAAGTAACAAGAAAATAATAATTTTAATTAGTGTTTTTTTACGAACTGTTCCCAAATCTACAAATTTCCTAAAGATCCCCATTCCAACAGATCCCAATCCTACAGACCCCCAGTTTCACAGATTCCCCTTTCTACATTATTTTAACAGAATAAATATATCTAAGATAAGAATCGACGAATAATCACCACAACAAAAATCAAACACTGGGAACTAATGGTACAGTTAAGCACAAAACACATCTAGTGAAACTTACCAGACATTTAATTCGCTACTTAGCCAATAAACCAATAACTTGGTCCGAGTAACTTAGTTCTAACTTAACAGCTTTGTTCTGTTGCGAATTCTTTTGTTTGTTAACTTAGTTATTTACTGTTATGAATGTTTTTTCATGAGGTCGTTGAACTTACTAGCATTCATAACCGTAGCAATAAAATATAACTGTTTAGCTAGAAATATGATACGCTGTTATATTGTTTAACTGCTAGATAGTTAAGTTTTTATGCAAAAAAGAAATTGAAATCCCTGTAGAACTAGCTTATAACTAGGTATTTTTTTCTATAGCACCGAATCGTTTTTCTGATACCAACAAAAAACCTTATTTTTTTCAAAACAAATTGATTATTTTTCCATGTCATCACTTGATTCTTTTTTTTTAAATAGAAACGATGTCAGAATGCTTTTTTTAATTTAATAGAATACTATTTTTGATAGAATGTTTTTTTTTTGCAAAGCTTAATATAACTAGAGGCTCATTAATTTACTTTGAACATTATTAATTTATTACTAACTCTTAGAATTAACAAGTTGAGATGGCGATTGGCACGCCACATCGCTCGCAGAACTGAGAACCGATGGAGAAGAAAGGTACCCGAGTGGGCGACCACAAACCGCAGCGTAGGCCCCTCTTGATGGATCAACGATATAGTAAAAGTAGTCGCGGGGAGCCGATGGATGCAGGATGGGAGCAGCTGCTCAAAGTGGCACTCTCTGAGGGAGGCCTATGTTCAGCAGTGGACATCTTCATGCTGAAATTATTAATAAATTACAGCTATTCTATAGTCAAAAAAACGATAAAATTGTATTTTAATTCGATGTTTATTACAATAAATGAATATTTTGTAACCGTTAATACTATCAAGCATTCATATGCACTATCCTAACCCCGTGAGATCCATTGTGCCTTCAACGGGACTCGAGGACTATGACGGTACAACGATAGTCATATTATAACCGTTATGTCACTATTAGCTATAACGTTATTTTAAGCAATAAACAGTCGTTAGTTGTTGTAACTGTTTATTGTTACCTATGTGATTAAAACATTAAATAAAGAATTTTGGATTTGAACACATAGTACGAAGTTACAATATATTTATTCTGTGCAGAAACAGTTATTTTTAAGATTAGGTATAATATATTAATGTACTTTTTATGAATTATAAAGATATAATTAAGTTGTTGTCTCGTTACGCTTTAAGATTTTTAACAGTTAATTAAAACAAAAAGCAAAAATACAATGTTTTTTCTTATTTTCATTTTCTGGCCTGTTAAATGTTTAATTACCGTTAAATGTTCAACACAATACTTCACACAAATAATAGTTTAGTAGGTACTTAAATCAGTTTAGTACTTATCTACTATTAAATTTTTAAGATCTTTAACCTTGCCCAAAATATTAATTATGTAATTAAAACCATTATGTAATAGATAGATAGATAAACTATAGATCAATAAAGTGAAACACCGCATTTACAGAAACACTCAATGTACACGAACAAGCTTAAAACTAAGTGTCCAACGGGCGGTCTTATCGCTTAAAGAGATCTCTTCCAGACAACCCAGGATTTTAATATGTTTAATTATGTAAAATTAATCATATTCAAATATAACATTTAATTTAAAATTGGAAGGTCACGGGCACTAAGCTTTTTATTAAGGGCATACTAAAAGTATGTTTAAAGCGGTCTATTATATTCAGTACTCATTCTATAATAGTCTTATAAATAAAGTTATGGTATCGGCGAATGTGGCTCAGCGGTAGCACGAACGACTTTAAAATCATCTCACCCTTGTTCGAATCTCGTGCGACCAACATACTAATAGGTAATTAAATTACATAATTTGCATTCGCTCTCGGCTCTTACAATAGTGAAAAAGATAAACCAGCATGTTCAAGAATTACAAATTTTATTAAATTGGTTAAAATTAATATTATTAATAATATTATTATTAATAAAAGTGGTTAGCCCTGAATTTTTAGGCCGCCCAAAGGCTTTTGACATGGTTTAACGACTGTCTTAAGCCTACAGCCAGGACCGACGGCTTAATGTGCCATCCGAAGCACGGCAGCACTCAGTTGTAATCAACACTCGGCCAGAGTGTACTGGATTATGGGCTGGATATTAATTTTAGAGAAAATCGGAATGATCCATCTATTTTGAAATAACGTGATAAACGATGTGAGGTTGAAACAAAAATATTCAAAACTATATATTCATTGAGTCCTCCTTACATGGCACATATACACAGGTAAGATATTATACATACCAAGTAACTTTTAAAAAGCAATACTTCCTGGTGCGAATTCTTGGCGAACCGAGCATAATCGATTAAAGATTGAATATAATCGAAATATTCATCGTACAGAAATGCGGTCGGTGACCGATCAAGTCGCAAGGACGACTGCACGAAGCCTCTCTAGATAATATTACGGTAAATAAATTGTAGCGAGAGCAGTATTAGTAACAGGTGGAGTAAATGCCCTGTATGCCAAGCCACAGATTAGAGAAAAAACAAGTGCATCGAGCGGGTTTTCTGATGTTTTGTAAGTAGTTTTTTTTGGAGTTTTGGCGGGAACGCGGAAGAGTTCACGTCGTTGCATTGTATTATTTTTCAAAACTTTTGCTTTTTTCAACGTTAATGTTTTAAATTGGTGACGTTTTACGCATTAAGTGCTGAATTACGAGCATGAGTGAGGGCAAGTGATATAATGTGGTGAAACGTGACTGTTCGTGTTGCTTCCAAAACTCCATAGAAACTTCTAGTAAAGTTGCCACCACTTTGCTGGAGCATGACTTAGACTGGACTATGACTACCTGACTTAGACTGGACTATGACTATGACTAGGACATGACTTTGCGTGAAATATTTTATAACACGATGAAAATATAATACTTGACACTGGCTAAATACACTATGTGAGGAGTCAACATATAAAAAAAAGTGGGTTTTTTGACAGTTCTTGATAACGATAAGTTAGTCATACCTAACGTTACGAGAGTGCAAGATAAATTACTTAGCTTTATCAACGCTAAGAAATCAACCAATAAAATGTATTTCTCTTTCATCGTTATAGGTACTTAATTGTTCAGCTAAGTTAATCATCATCTTCGTCATCATCAACAGCCTGAAGACGTCCACTGCTGAACATAGGGCCACCCCCAGAGAGTGTCACCTTGAGCGGCCGCTCACCTCCCGCATCCATCGGCTCCCCGCGGTTTTCACAAGTTCTTCGTGGTCCACCTGGTGGAGGGCTGGCCTACGCTGCGTCTTTTGATTCGTGGTCGCCACTCGAGAACCTTTCTTACAGGAAATAAAGAAAACATATTTTCTCATACATTAAGATAGAAGCCACTGATGGTTATGTTGATTATGTTTAGACTTAGAAGAAGTTAGAACATCACAAATAGGTATAAGTACCTAGTTCACATCTAATTATAATAATAATAAGGCTAGTCATGTATCAACTTCTTGGGGGAGGGCACTGTACGCTGAAACACAGACGATGAGTCTAGTTCGGCAGCAGATACCCAACAAAAATGTTAAGTGTATATCTTTTGGCCTTAGTTAAGTATAAGTATTAAGCGAACCACTGTATCTTTTATGAAATAAAGAATTTATTATTATATTTATTAATTTTCAAGAAGTATTTTCCATAGGCGTTTAAAAAAAACTATCTCCTTCCTATAAACACTGGCCACCAACAATAACATTGCTCAATATTAAAAGAAAAACACAGTAACAATAACGTTCCATAACAGAGGACGGGCTGATAGAAAGCCTCGGGTAAGTCACGACGCGGGCGGGAAAAGCGCGCTACGTAATAAATTGTGCACAGTGAATAATTGCACTCAGAACACACATAATTGCATGGAGAACACATAATTGCACGGGGCATAATTGCGTACAATCGGATGAACTGTGACATCATTTGCTGCGAGTCGCCGCAGGGCCGTGGAAACTGGCCGGGAATAGTTAGCTTTTCAGCAACAGCAACTGTGTGCTGTTTTTTTTCGTTGCGAAAGCGAAACACAGGTGGTTGGTAAATACTGGTTATAAATCACGCATGGCCTAAGTAGTAAAATTATTTGTTCAAAGTTCAAGTTCTTGCAATAGTATCAGGTGGAATAACTTACTAGGTGGTAGGACTTTTCTGCAAAGTTCGTCTAGGTAGGTACCACCGCTCTGCCAGTTATTCTGCCGCCAAGCAGTAGTGTGCATGCACTACTGTGTTCCGGTTTGAAAGGCATTGTAGCTAGTGAAATTACTGGGCAAATGAAACTTTATGACCTGATTACACAGTGTAGTATTCCAATTACTAGACTGTGTGATGTCTCAGGATGACGTGCGCAGTGCAGTGTCACGCAAAACTTTATTATTTTAAAATTCCAGGTGACCCTGCAACTGTTATGGGCGGCCGTATTGCTTAACATCAGGTGAACGACCAGCTCGTCAAATCATTCATTCACATAAAAAAAAATAATAATAAAGCGCAATGTCGCTCGTTGTCGTTAGATAGGTCAATGTCTAGTAACTATTGGACATATACAAGGAACCTCATTATAATTACAATTTTTTAACCAAGATTGTTCTATGACCCTTACTTTTCCAACTCACTTATTCATTTATGGGTCTTCAGATCTTAGTCAAAGTTGTAGATACTTTGATATGTGGATTAGAAGTCCATCCATCTACTTCCATGATAAAACAAAGCAGATTGGAAAAGAATTGAAGTTACAGAGAAAAATTACACTCAGAAGAAACGTTTGCAGTAGAGCATCTATTAAGAATGCAAGAACCTAAGTATATCTAATAGGTAATATAATAATAATATAATAATCACCACACAAGCAAAACTTAGTGTAAAACGGGTGCGCGCAGGTTTTACTTCAGTTTTCTTTTTCAAATTAAAAATACGAGTCACGTCATCTATTTACCAACCTGCACTTGACCAGCATGGTGGATCATGTCCTACGCTCTTTCTTTTCCCTCCCAGAAGACTCGTGTGCCATCAGTGGAAACGTATCATCACGATTATCATCAGCCTGCAGACGTCCACAGCTGAACACAGACCTCACCCATCGCGCCACTTTAAGCACCTACTCACATTTTGGATCGCACCTAAGGGGTTGATCTAATTCTATACTGGATTTATTCAATAAAAACATAATACTAGAAATCATAATTAAC
Source organism: Ennomos erosarius (assembly GCA_963580505.1). NCBI lineage: Eukaryota > Metazoa > Arthropoda > Insecta > Lepidoptera > Geometridae > Ennomos > Ennomos erosarius. The sequence continues at coordinate 2,867,207 of OY756983.1, read as the reverse complement.
ATACATGACAAAAATATAACATATAAAAACTACAGCTAAAACGTTATTTACAAAATTTACAATATAAACACGCCATCCAACTCACCACCGCGTGGCAAGGTTCCCAGAATACTGGCAGCATTACCTCGCTGAATTAGAAGGCTGAGCTTCTGAGCGAAGTATGTGCCAGCTATTGTTATTAATTATTATTATTGTTATTATTATTAATTCTATTGTTATACATAACACTACATAATGTCCAGTTCACACCATACGAGTAATAGCCAATTCCGCAGTGTAGACGGTCGCGTGTGTGATGCACCATTACGCCATCGCTGCCTGGAGGCTGACAGAAAAGGTTAATCTTGAAACACTTGAAAGTTAGTTCCGTTCTATGATAATAAAGCACCGACAAAATAAATTATGTGGCGCTGAAGACTGATTTGCACGGTTCTTAATTACCTACTTAGGTAAGCTATCTATTTATATTTATAATATTATATTTTTTTAAACTGGAAACTAAAATTAACAATTTAATATTATTAGAATAGGCATGATGACTACTATTAAAAATGAACAAGTTATAAGTAAAGTTATAAATAAAAAAGATTAAAAATGAATGCAATAATTGAAAAAATAAGCAAAATCGGAAAATAAATCACGGAGTAATAAGCTTTTAAAGTTTCTACAGGTGCCATCTTCTGTCCCTTTCTCGCGAAACAGAGCGCCCCCACAGTTACTATGAAAAATCTACTTGTGACGTTTAATGTTTTTTCTTTAGAGAGTCTCTCTTTAATATTGTATCAGCGAGCTTAATAAATAACTTCAAGATATTAGTTAACTACTTACACGTCGTATTAAATTTAAAGCTTTATCTACATGCAGAGTCTACAGTCATGCTCTATTTTTGCAAGGAAACCGAAAAAACCTTGTTTGTCTTACCCTTCGCCTATGAATACCAACACCATGCAATTTTCTCGAAATTACTTTTATTTCTATAATTCATATAGTTTCCTTGATGGTTATAGCAAATTTTATCGTTTATTATGCGGGTAAAAACTCTGCAGATAGCAAAATTCTAAAAGATCAATTGGTAAAACACCGTTCCAAGCTAAAAACATCGTTTTATAAACGCTTTATTTTTAACTGAAAACGAACATATTTCGTATGAAGCTTAACAATACATAACTGACGTTGCGAGTGTTGCCATTGAAATAAAACTAAATAGAGCCATCAGACTGTTTAATAGTGGCGATATATCCAATGGTGCAGTGGTCCGCCCACATACCAGGGTGGCCGTTCTGCCAGCTATTGTGCTGTGGCCGGTTGTTAGTGTTGTTAGCTGCAGTTACCGAGTATATCTACCCTTCAACGGCTGGGTGAACGCAATTCAGAAAAAAAAATGTTTTCCTTGAAGCCAAGAAATCGCTGTGGCAGAAGATAATATTTTATAGAAAAAGGGGCGATTGTGTTATCAAAATAAAGGTCGTTCCATGAATTAAGAAAATTGATTTATAATATTTTTTTGCTATCAGACATGTATAATACCTATGCATTCATTCGCATTATAAAATTCTTCAACTAACAAATAACAGTTACTAAACGGGCCGTTTTAAAGCAACACATCAAAAATAATAACTTTAAAAACAATATACTATTTGTTTTAGAGCAACCACTCAAGTATTTTAGCAGCAAACATATACCCACACATGACATGTGCTCATCAGCTCATTACCAAGGCCGCTTCCACTAATTACGCTAAGTGGCGGTTAAGTAAACAGCGGTTAAAACCTTCTAATTAAACACAACCGACGAGAAAATCGCGTGCTAACTGCCGATAATTCATAACTACTGGTTATCTGAGATCTAAACGCGGCCTGTTTCCATAATTTTACATTTTGCCAAGCATTAGAGAATGCGCTGATTTGTGTTGCTATTAGAGCAAGTGTCTATTGCTATCATAAAGCTAGTAAAAGTATGCAATGATAACAAATTAATTTATTCAAGAAGTGAAAACTATTAATATTGATTGCAAGGAGTTTTTACATAAAGGTTTATAAATTCATTAAACGTAGATAAGCGAATTAAACGTAATATTTTAACAATATGAAGGCAAGATATTATACGTGTATGGATTCATTATTCTTCGTTCGATGTAGACGAATAAAACAAAGTACCCCCCCCCCCCCGAAGAGCGTCACTTTGAGCGGCTGCTTGCTTCCTGCATCCATCGGCTCCCCGCGTTTCTGACCAGTTGGTCTAGCAAAGATCGCTAACGCTAACGCCTCACGCTAACTCCAAAATGTACTAGGATGACATTTCGTAAATCGCTAACTTTTCCTCAGCGAATGTCATTTCAATACATTTTTGGAGTTAGCGTGAGGCGTTAGCGTTAGTGGTTGGTATCTTTGCTAGACCCCCAGGTCGTCCGTATATACGTAGTGGGGCGCCGTGCGCCGGCCTACGCTACGTCTTCCAGTACATGGTCACCACTTGACATCCATTCTTGCACGATCACTCTATAGCTCAGACTAACAAACACAACACAACAAAGAAAAAAGTGGTGTGTTAAGTTGCTACAGAGAACACTCTTTTACTCTTTATATTCAGTCAGTTAAATAATTTGTATTCTAGTTGTCAACTAAGGTTAAACCTTATCTAAACGAGCTTTTAAACTGTCAAGTAGTTACAGCAAATTGTAACCGTCACTCTGTATTAATTAAAGACGTCAGTCAGCCCATCAACTTAGCGCCCTCTTGACGATGGGTTAAGGAATAAGCGGATGGTGGAATAGGACTCGTTTGATGAAATAATCTAAACCTCTTCACATCACAGATATTATAAAGTGGTAATAGTGCGACTATTTTTTTTGTGTTAGCACCTATACTAGGATTAGATAAACAACTAAGGAGCGATTTTTCAATTACTGGATTTAGGTTATCCATCTAATAAAACTATAGACCGACTAAAATAAAAAGCACTATTTATTCAGTATTCTGTTTACAAACTTAACTTTTATTTTCACAATGTTTTGTTTTTTGCGATGAACAACTTGTATAATAATTATGATTAATGGAAAAGTCGCGCTGTAAGTCAATTAAAATAGCATTTAAAAGCTGCTACCTACAACAGTTGCAGTACCACCCACAACTTAATATTACACCAATTTTTTTTTATTTCTCCTTACAATAATATCTTTCTAAAACTCTGTGTATCCTAGAAAGCTCACAGCTCTTTCTAGGCTCTATTCTATTTTGGAAACTATTGTATCTAATCCAGTTTTATTATCGCGTTTCTCATCCGTCCTACACCACACTATAATTTTCCAACCCTCTTTTCTCCATCGATCCCTCGCAGTCTCTCCATGCTTGCCAACTCGACAGATTTTATAATAATTGCTGCTAAATCAGTGAGGATAATGCCCCTTATCATAGGTGGGTTCAGTTGGCAGGGACACTGGATTTGGCAGATTTATTAGAGTCCACCCTTTTGGAAAATGCGATAAAATTACGACATAATGGCAGGTAATTTTGGGCACCGCAATACATTGTATTATGGGAGGTTATACAACATTTTAAGGGGATAAAGAACAGTAAAGTAATAAAATAAAGCTTGCTGAGAGACTACTACTACTTTGTACAGAAAAAACTGTTAGGTATATTCTATTGAACATAATAATCTATCGAGCGTGCGAAGTTTTTGCGAGAGCACTCGCAGCTTTCATCTGTCCGGCAGGCTTACCACAAACTAATACAAAACCATCATGTTTCATGGCATTAATATTTCAAGGTTACAATAATATTGTACGAATTTGTACCATGAACTTTGGAGTATTCCTGCGTGTGAACGAGACGTCTTCATTTTTATATGGCGTTATCACTGTCGCACGTCAGTGTCAACATGATGTAAAGGTATGACATGACAGTTGTATTTGATGTACAATTTAACGTGACGTCATCAAAACTGCTCTGGCTCTGCAAGATTACAGTATTCTTACCTTTATGTCATTTGTCAATGTATGATTGAAGTAATAATGCTATAAGACGTTATGGTTGCCCCCTGGTATTTAATACTCGCGTATTTTTCAACTTATTTTGACGAAACTTGGTTTACAGGTTCTACAATTACATAGTGTTGTTCATCGACAAGTTTTGATTATAGTTGTGCTTATTTCCCCCATATTTTTTATAATAATTGGCTGAAACAATTTTGGTTGGTAGGTACTCAATGCTAAACAAGTACTGAACGACACTGCACAAAATCATTTAGCTTTTTACCTAGGATAACTATACCTCCGATTTATTAAGTTCATCTATTTATACTAAAGCATAATTATATATCATTGATTATAATTATTAACTACTTACTAGACAGATATTTAAATAAAAGTAAGATATGTCACCTGGGGATAGTATAGCTTCTCAACAGTTTTTTCACATCAGTTCAGTAGTTTTGTAGCCTATTCAATAAACAAATAAACAGTGAAATCTTTCTTCTTTATAATATTGTATCTTAGATAATCTTCCCAATTAACACACCAAACAACCTAAAAAATACTGCCAATGAAACCAAAAAAATTCTAAGTCTAGACTCTCAAAAGCCCATCCTGAAGATAAACCACACATCCATGCAATCGCAGCAGACGTTTCAATCCCATAAAATCCTATTTCGGATCCTCACTATCCTCCTATAACGGTTCAGTGTTTCACTATTTCCTGCCTTTTGGCGCTAGTGAGAATGAGCCATTTTTCTTAACGTTCTCTTGAACAGATTGTAGTGAGCCAAGTTTATTGTTCTTTTGTGGCCTTTTCAACAGTTATTACAATGGAAAAGCTAGTGAGAATTTTACGATGTTAGCAAGAAAAACAAAAAAGTAGGAAAATTGGGTATGGAACCTATTACCTGCGATTTGACGATATGATGTTAGAGTAGGCTTAAGGCTGGAATTAAAAATTGAATTACTGATGTAAGTACCTACAATATTGAAAAGAGAAAAGATTAAATAAAAGGAATTAAAAATAAAAGTTCTAGTTTCAGTGGTCACATACACGATCATCAAACAAAGTAAAAGATGTATTGTGAGCTTCAATAGATAACAAACAATTAACGATCTTATTTTTAACCAAACATGTTCTTAAGAGGGTCGTAACGTAAGGTTTTAGGAGTTTTAGGTATACGCACCTGCTTGGCGCGTGTGGATCCAAAAGGATCGGGCCAAAAAAATGTCTAAGTATATAATTATGTAGGTACTTTCTTGACACAATAAAATGATGTGAAAATTTCGCCAGCCAGAAGGGAAAAATGGTCAAAGGTGATTTGTTTCATTTCATTTGTTATTCGATTATGGAAAAATAATGAAGTCTCAAAACAAAAATTACAATATTGACAAAGAAACAATCATAAATATCACGGAATGATGTACGTTTCCATTTCCGTGTCACTTCCGGAAACCTCGTTACCGTAAGCTCACTCAGGTCAACCGACATTATTAGGGTCCTATCACACTGCGGCTTACCACAACGGCCAAGACGACCCGACATTGTTTCAGGGTTTGTGGCACATGCTTTCTATTCCAGCATGTAGTAATGTATATTGGGCACGCTTTCGACTAGTTACCTAGAAGACACAAACTTATATTTTGTGTTTACTGTAACTGCTTTTTTTTTTACTGTGTACGTTACTTTACTGATGCCTAAATGTAAGGTAGGTGTTGTGCTTAGTGGCTTAAATGATCAGGGGGTCTAGCAAAGATCCCTAACGGTATCGCGAACGCCAAACGCTAACTCCAAAATGTATTGAAATGACATTAGCTGCGGAAAAGTGGGACATTTCCGATATGTCATTCTAATACATTTTAGAGATAGCGTTTGGCGTTAGTGTTAGCATTTGAAATCTTTGCTAGACTCCTAGGACCTCGATTTTTGCTATTTACGATCATGGTTGCCTTACGATTTTCTTTACCGTTCGCGTCGTATGAAGGAGCAAGTGTAATATAAAATGCATAGACCTAGGTAAAGCGAATGGCCTACTTTATAGTCAGTAGTCGACAAGGGTTACTGGGTTACTCCCTGAGTACCCTAATCCCCGAAGCACCCGTCCCGGAGAACCACGAATACTATAAACTTGATTACATAAATACAGACGTAGGTACTCTACCGTAGCGTAATACAAGTTTTTTCAGATAATTAAAGTTCTATTTGTACCCTATATGCGAAGCGAATACTCATAAAAGAAGTCCCACCCTACTCAAATGGAATAGATAACTACTTACCTACAAAATTATTAATCGGTCTAAGGTTATCAGACAAAACTAGAGCGCACTAAAGTCGCAATAAGAGTTGGTAGATTCCAGCTGAAAATAAAGTCTTTCACGATCGATCTTTTACGATTAATCTTTTCCAATTGTGTAATGACTCAAGAAGACCAGAAACCTGCAAGTAAAAAACCATCTATAGAGCATGCAGATAAAGGCTACTTGTCACAAGGCCCGTCAAAGCGACATCTCACTCACATTTTTGTTGGACACATTCCCGCCACATTTTACTGTCAAAACACATGTGTCAATTAGCAACAAACATGTACAAAATGTTGTTTATACGATACGACGCGAGATAAACGCCAGTATTTCGGCTTGCGAAGAAAGTAAACCACAGAATAAATACAAGTAGTAGAAGAATCCGCTTTATTTGCATAAATGTTTCCATCCGTCTCTGCCCAGTGCAGTGGCTGACACTGCAGTTAATCTGTTGTCTGTACATTACAAACCAAATGAAATAACCAACTCAAAAAAATCATGAATTCTTTTAACTCTATAATTATGTATTCAATAAGTAAAAACTAGTAATTAACAGTGAGTAATAGGGTGAGACTTAATAACCGTACAGTGCATTGTAAAGATAAATAGAAAAGAAACGTAACAAAGATAATTTAAATTTAAAATATTAACCTAAGTAAATTCATTTCATCAATGTTTATTTCATCCGTTTATGAGAAATGGTAAACTGTCAGTTTGAATTGTTTTATTATGCTAATTTGGTCTTCCTATTCATTTAATTAAACGTTTTATAAGTGTTTTTTGAACATCGCTCAGCCAGTTCATTGAACTCTCAGTTTCGTTTTACTACATTTCGTTCCATCAACTTTGCATGCAATGTAAACGTCACTCACATTTGGTAGCGATCACCGTCGTCTTTTGACATGCTCTGACACGGCCCTGACATCGCACTTGAATGACAGAAGCCGACAGGTTTCACCGAGCTAATTTATTCGTACAACTGTCAAACATACTTGTCAGTTGTTTTGCTACCTTATTACCATGAAATACGAGTCATTAAAATACCTAAACGCAAAGTTAAAATGGTTGTTCGTATGACGAAGAAAGTCCCTTTATGTTTCGGTGTGCGAAATTAATTACCATGTTTTATACTTGCCCGTGAAAGGCAGTACAAAATATGTCTATTGTTGTTTTGTTATGCATATTTTTTTTATTGTTCTGGGAGTCTTAATTACTTCCTTGTATTAATGACTGTCTTCTACCATTTGATAACAATACACCTCTGAAGAAAGTTTACGGGTGTGAGGCAGCATTTTTAGCAACACAGTATTTTTAGAGTTTCGTACCCAAAGGGTAAAGCGAACCCTATTACTAAGGCTCCGCTGTCCGTCTGTCTGTCCGTCTGTCACTAGGCTGTATCTCATGAACCGTGATAGAGAGTTGTCACAGATGATATATTTCTGTTGCCGCTATTACAACATAATACTGAAAATCAATAAATATGGGCAAAAAATAAATAAATTTTTCAGGGGTCCCATACAATTAACGTGATTTTCTGCTCATTTTTATTGATAATGGTACGGAACCTTTAGTGCGCGAGCCCAACTCACACTTGACCGGTTATTTAAAACTCTGGTGGCTTATTATCCGACAAAATTAGGAAGGTATATTCAGTTTCAGTCACTGAAACTCAAATATTTATCTTTTTATATATATTACTAGCTACTGCCCGCGGCGTTGCCACGCGTGGACTACATTACTTTTCAGGTTTCGGATTGGGTAATGGCTTTATTTTTAAAAACTGATTTTCTATCAGCCACACTGAGTTTTCTGCTCGTATAATCAATTCCACGAAGTAAAAATGACATGTCTTAATCATGGATGAAATAATTAATTATAATATTTTCCAAAACAGCGTAGGTACGCTAATTATTATTCTTGATATTCCTGGACCAATTTTGATGAAATCTCCACTCATGGCTACTTAACTATAGAAAAATTTTTGATGATATTTCGATAAGTATCATCGAACTCATGAGTAATTAAAACCTATATTATATTAAATCTAGGCTTTCAAAAAATTTTTACAATAGGGCAAAGTCTGGGGGTCTAGCAAAGATACCAACCGCTAACGCTAACGCCAAACGCTAACTCCAAAATGTATTGAAATGACGTTTCGGAAATCGCTGACTTTTCCGTAGCGAATGTCATTTCGATACATTTTTGGAGTTAGCGTGAGGCGTTAGCGTTAGTGATTGTGATCTTTGATGGATCTTTGCTAGACCCCCAGGGCATTTTACATAACATGTTTCGTACACAGATTAGAGAAAAAAATCTACTTCGTATCATTCCATAGAGTATTATTATACTTCTGTATCATTCAAAGAGTATATAATTTATTACGTAACGTAAGAGTATCATTGGCCCACTGCATTAGCCTATGGTGGTAATAGTATGCATTGGCCCTCAGACCTGTGGGCCAAACATAAACGTCATGTAATGCCAAAAATAGGCGTAGCAAGGGTCAAGACTATACTCCCAAGGGTAAAGCTCTAACTATCACGGTTCATGAGATACAGCCTGGTGACAGACGGGCAGAAGGACAGACAGCCTGACAGACGTCGTCAGTCCGTTTTGGGTACGGAACTCTATTACTAAGGCTCTGCTGTCCGTCTGTCCGTCTGTCACCATCAGGCTGTATCTCATGAACCGTGATAGTTAGACAGCTGAAATCTTCACAGATGATAAATATATTTTTGTTGCCGCTATTACAAAAAATACAGAATAAAATAAGTATTTAACCCTTAAATACTTATTTTATTCTGTATTTTAGTATTTTTTCTCTCTCATGCAACAAACGTTTTTTTGCTAGTTTTTATAGATAATGATACGGAACCCTTCGTGCGCGAGCCCAACTCGCCCTTGGCCCGTTATTTCTCTAATCTGCGGGCACTTAAGTATAATTAACATGTTTGTATCTTAAATGCAATCGATTCATACTACTTACATATTATTTGATGGTATATCTATTTTACTCCAAAAACCCCAAACAACCTGCAAGGGCTTAAATAGAAAAACTAATAATTGTTAATCAAATCTAATAAATTGTAAAATTTCATTCCGCTGTTTAATGCATATTTACTACCGAAATTAACTCCTATTACTCTTTGTTCATGGCCTTACACACGTTTTTTTTTTCTTTAATCTGTGCCTCCAGATGGACTTTACGTGAAACATGTGAAATATTCAATAACAACACGACGAAAAATTACTATACTTAACACTGGCTAAATACACTGTGTGGAGCCATAATACCACATAAAAAAAATTACTGTGACATAAACTAACCGTCAGTAGCCAAAAAAATTCACCATGAAGCGGCCATGTTGTATAAAATTCCGTCCGGTTTCGTAATGATATTTTAATAATTTTGACCAAAAATTTTTAATGATATTTGTATTTTAATATATCCTATGTTGTGCGCCGGTTATTTCTAAGCATATTAGTGCAACCCGCATGAAAATCAGTTCAGTATCTAGGGTTTTGTTGAATAACAAACAAACAAACAAACAGCTACAAATTATTGTCCCTAGATGGCGTTAGATACGATAAATTAGAAAATGTATGGAGAAGGGAAAAAAGCCTTGTAGTCCTGCATCGCGGTTATGATATTTTTTGAACAATAGAACCTATGGGATAAATTAGATTTGACATCATTATGTGTGTGTTCCGTAGCGCGCCAGAATTACACATTTATTATATGTAGGGATTATCCTAAAAAGTCTGTATAAGTCAAACCAAAATTATTGTATTGTAGTACGAAAAAATAAATTAACCACTAATTCCTTCTAGAGCTTTACCGTAAATTCGTAAGAAAAAACTGCCAAAATCAGGGTGCTTCATACATTAGTCACTTAAAGAACCTTGCATTTGAAAGATAGGGTGCACCCTTGACGAAGGTAGCTCTTTCCCAAAACACGTAGACCCCTAAACTTACCTTCATCATCTGTTAATGTTCCTGAAATAGGTTAAGAATAGTAAAACTGAGGGGTCAGTGTAGAGTGTCTGTGTTAGGCAGTGGTATACCTACTTAGGTAAGTATTTTTTTTTATGAGAATGAATGATGTGGCGAGCTAGTCGTTCACCTGATGTTAAGCAATACGGCCGCCCATAACAGTTGCAGTGTCACTCGGAACTTTAAAATAATAAAGTTTCGCGTGACACTGCACCGCGCAAGTCATCCTGAGACATCACACAGTCTAGTAATCAGATTACTAGATGTAATCAGGTCATAAAGTCTCATTTGCCCAGTAGTTTCACTAGCTACAATGCCTTTCAAACCGGAACACAGTAGTGCTTGCACACTACTGCTTGGCGGCAGAGTAACTGGCAAAGCGGTGGTACCTACCTAGACGAACTTTGCAGAATAGTCCTACCACCTAGTAAATACGTCCAATAACACCCTTAGTAGTTTCTCGGAATAGTAACATCACTTTTAAATAATTTTGACTTTCCCTACTCTACGTTCACCTTTTATTGGTGATTTTATAGAGTCGCCTTTTAATTTAATTGTTTCTCGAGCTTTATTAATTTCTGGGATAAAAAAATCTCAATACTTAATTATTTATTGCAATCATAATTATGTATATATTTTTAATACTATGTATGTGTGTGCAGTACATATTATGACCCCTTTAGGGTATTGCAACAGGTTATACACACACAGGCCGATCCATTAAATAAATCTATTAAAAAACCTATGTTGGGTTAGCCCATAGACGTAAAAATTCTAGGTTTGTGGGCTCTGCAGTGCTGCCAATTTATTTGAATAATTTAATTGAAATCATTCGTTTGTGCGTGAACTTTGTTGCTTCGATCGATTGATAGAAAGGAAGGCGTAAAAGCCTAAGCGGTCTAACTGAAAACAATTCAGTTTACTATGTAAATAGTGAGTTAACTAACTAATCAAGTTAAAAAGGTTTACTAAACTCCGTTTTTTGCCTTTATGCAAAGCACATCCTGCACAGAAAAATAATATTCACTTAAAAAAGCACTTATCAATTTTTTAAATTAAAACATCTTCGCATACACTTACACTACACAATAAAAAAAGAATATACATCTCAAGCCATTCTCTACAAATTGGGAGCATTTATGTAAACAAGGCATATCCACAATATACCATTCCGCCCTCCGATAAGGGATGAAAGGGCGGATAATAACATTAGGCGGCAGACAGCCCTGTCGTTGTATATTAGGTTACTGTCTTCAATCAATGGCAGCTCGTTGCCCTTCTTTGTTGAAAACTTATTTGTTTGATGGAAAAGTTGTAACTCTTGTAGGTGTACTCTTCTATAGATGTTCATCATCTTCTTCATCATCGTCGTAATCATCATTATCAGTTTAAAAATCATCATCAACAGGCTGAAGACCTCCACTGCTGAATATAGGCCCCTGAGAGCGCCATTTTGAGTGGCTGCTCGCCTCCTGCACATATCGGCTCCCGCGGCTTTCACCAGATCGTCGGTCTACCTAAGTTACAAATAGTCAAATTCAAACCTACTTTTGTAAACGCAAAGTTTAAATAGCTAAGTCGGAACTACAAAAATTGTAAAGACCACAGACCTATAATTAAACCAAATTGGTACCGAAATCAAATAGACAATTTTTGGATATTTCTAATCGGTTTCAGCCATCGTCTACGTTCAATTTCTACAAAATTGTAAAATTGTCGAAATTCTGCTCTTTTCAATTTCCTCGTAGTATTTTGACTAATTGGAGTTTGCAAATTCAACATCATAACATTTCCACTTATTATTTCCTACCTAAAGATTGGTCAAGTTAGACCAAACCGATTCATTATACAGATAGTTAGATTCTTTAAAAAAATGGGAGAATCAACCATTATATAGATGGTAATAACAACTAAGATTTAAAGGTAGGTCCTATAGTAACTTATGGTTTCAGAGTTGAATATACCATTTTAAAAATGTGTTGGAACAACCAAAGTGACAATTGTTAAATTAACTTTTTTCAAATAACAATTTTCGTTTTGTTGATTCAACAAATCATGTCGATAGGTCCTATATTAACCTAAAATTTAGGTTGAAAAACGATTGAAACAACTGTTTTGGTTTTTCAGTGTAGACAAACCGATTCAATCAGTACAAACTTGGTCAATATTGGCCATCAATAAGCATTACATTTATCTTTAGTGATGGGAGTTGATCCTACAAATAGACCAAAACTATTAGCAACTTCCCACGGAAATATGACCTTTATTTAGGGCTTAAATATTAAAACTTGTAACAAACTCTGCGTAGGACTGTGGCCATATTAAAGAGCTGAAGGCTCTTGCAGCAAGGAATTCTTGGTGTCAATAAAGACCTTACTGCATGAAATTAAGGAGTATATAAATATACACATCATTATAGACTCTATGTTAAAGGATTAAGGTTCAAAGATTTACCCGCATGTGGTAGAAAACATTGATTGCAATTCTGGCGGCAGTAACACGTTATCGAAGCAATCGTCGGGCCCATTCCGGACGCTCGAATGGGTGGTACTATTGGTGGTCGACTGACGTTGACAGTTTGGGAAGCTATTGATGAAGTTTCGATGTCTGGTTTGTTTGAAGAGAATAAAGTTGCAAATGTTTGTGATGTGGTGAGTTACAATACAGTTATAGTAGAAGTTTTTATGTCAGCATATTCATCGGTAAACCTTTGTGTAGTGTGTAACTATTTTTATAGATTGTGTATTGTCTTGTACATAATAAGCACTACTACCGCATATGTAAAGATGTAACTTAATCAAATTGTACTTACATAAATTGTTGTAGTAAGGAATGATTTAGGTATTTACTAGATGTTAAGCATGAATGAAAAACAATTCTTTGTAATGAAGGGGATAGGAAAAAGGGGAATTTTAGTTATTTTAATTTTCTTGCACTCATTTTTCCCTTCTCTTCTATATCTTCTATATGAAAGGTGACCGCATATGTGCGTTTCATCTTTCCTATCGTGACTATGTCAAGCCGAACATGTCCTTTTTAACTTTTCTGTCTTTTGTGCCACCTTTATATTCTTTCTGATACTTACTCGTCTTACGTTATCCATTCCAGTTGATAGTTACCTAGTTCATCTACCGATATGCCATTTTCACGAGTTGTGTCCAAATAGTGATTCTAAATCTCTCGAACTCATCCAATCGTCGAACTCGCAAGCTCTACGATCGGTTCGAATTACCTTAGTAATTTATCGGCAATGAAGAAAGCAATCGCTTTTTTCACCCACGCCGAATGCCAGTATCGACTTGAATTGGATTATTTATTCCATCTGTTTTGTGAACGAACAATTTGCTGAAACTGTTAATCTAGATATGGCGGAGATCTTAATATTTTTGGTCTTAGATAAATGTTCCATCTTTTCGTGAATGTGTTCTTGGATAACTATTGTGGTTAGCCGAAAATATTTAGTTCAAAAATAATACTTCATTGATTAAATCTCTAAAGCCAATCATTTTCAATGGAATTTGGTTCAGACTTCAAATATTAGGTACCTAATTTAGACTTCCTTTCAAACATCATATCTTTTCAAAGTAGAATTTTAGTAAGTAGATGTCAATGACCGATTATATTATTTATGCGTGCAGGCATAGATATTGGTTAACACATTGCGTTGACTAACCTAATTGATCAAACATTGAATAAGTGATTAATTAACTAGGTCAGTTAAGATTAGTTTGCTGTGCAGGCGCCATAGAATGCAGAACGAACCAGAAGTAGCTTACGCAGGCAATCAGAATGGGTAGGTAGTTTAGATACATACAGCTTGACGCATGTTTGACGAATTTCTTTTCAGATTGTTTTCTATCATAGGTAAGTAATTCAATTTCAGCTACAGGTTTTTGCTGGCCTTATAAAATGATAAAAAAAACTTGGCTTATGAATGAATCAAAACAAGCTTATTTTGAGTGGGAAGGGATTGCATTTAGATGTGCTTCAGTCCTTACTTCTGTAGTAGGACAAGTGGTTAGCCCTGACTTGGTGTCCTAGTTGGATTTAACGACTATTTTCTTACGATAAAAACCTGGACCATCGAGAAGCTGTTCCTGTTCCTCGATCGGCTGGACCAACAGCTACGTGATCTCTGGAATAGCAGCGTATTTTACAAACCGATGATGCGATTGAACTTCAATTCGCTGCGAGCATTTAGGATGGCCTCAATTCGCGATTACATTCATGATCTAACCCTTCTTCTGGTTTATTCTATCATCAATGCGAAGCAATTGAGATTTACCAGTTCGCCCGGTCAATTCGATACAATAGCGTCACTTGATTTGCTAGTACCTAAGTACTTACTATAGTGATGTTACCAATTTGATGCCCTAGATCTTGGGAGGTACTATTGTGAATGTGACCGATATCGCTGTTCATTGAATCTGATTACATTGAAAGTGATTCTTATGTCATGGATGTGTGGACTAGGTTGCGTCATTTAGTTCTTGGAAGACGTATTACCTGCCTCATTGTTACTACACATGTCGACGTCGCTATTTTTCATCAATGAAAAGTGAATAATAGTGAAGGCCTTTTTACTTTTCTATATTTATTATTTCTTTCACTAACTTCTGTTAAACAGTCCGGAACATATCTTGACGCCTCTGCTGATCACGGGAACTGACTGTTGTATACCTTTCCGCTCAAACTCCCCCTAAAACTAAATATTATTGTGTCAGAACTAACCAGCCGCCATCATGGTTAGTTGGACTACTTTTCCGTCACTTTAGCCAGCCAACGCTAGACATTCTACCATAATAGTAGTCATCTGGATGTATGTATGTCCGACTCCACCACCATGGCGACTTACGGGATTAAACCCCCTTATACAAGTTTCATTTATGGCCGATGTGTATTATAGTAGTGTTGTGTGAAGTTCTAAATACCTGTACGTTCTTTCTTTCTATTTTAGCCACTGCAGACATGTCCGCACTCCGCAGTTCTGCAACCTTTTTATTAAATCAGTATCATTGGCTTGGTGCCTGTTATACCTTTTTTTTGAACTGTAAAACGATAGAAAACTAAGGCTGAAATAGATTTGTGTGTGGGATAAAAGTATACAATTACAAATATCTTTATCATCATCATCATCATCATCATCATCATCATCATCATCATCATCATCATAATCATCATCATCATTAGCAGCCTGAAGACGTCCACTGCTGAACATAGGCCTCCCCCAGGGAGCGATACTTAGAGCGGCTACTTGCGTCCTGCATCCATCGGCTCCCCGCGGCTTTTACCAGGTCAACGGTCCACCTAGTGGGGGTAATTATCTTTATTGTTCAAATATAAATGATATTTTACTAGGTGTTAGGACTTTTCTGCAAAGTTCGTCTAGGTAGGTACCACCGCTCTGCCAGTTATTCCGCCACCAAGCAGTAGTGTGCAAGCACTACTGTGTTCCGGTTAGAAGGGCATTGTAGCTAGTGAGATTACTGGGCAAATGAGACTTTATGGCCTGATCTCGCAGTCTAATAATCTGATTACTAGACTGGGTGATGTCTCAGGATGACGTGCGCAGTGCAGTGTCACGCGAAACTTTATTATTTTAAAGTTACGAGTGACACTGCATCTGTTATGGGCGGCCGTGTCGCTTAACATCAGGTGAACAACTAGCTCGTCACGTCATTCATTCACATAAAAAAAAATATAGATAACAAGCTATAACCCTACTACCCCTAGTTACAACTACGGGATTAATTTGCAATGGACCTTATTTATTACTTCAGGTAGAGTTTTGTAAATCAAAACAACTTTGTCATTCATATTTCTACTTACATCAACCTGTAGGTGTTGATTTAGTGATAAATTGTTCCAAACGTTTCTAAACTGCAACATATAAATCATTCAAAATGCAAATAAACGATGAATGAAATCATACAGGCTTTGGAATAGCGAAAAGATAATTAGATTAAACTCAATTTACATTAATTGTTCGATGAAAACATGATAAAAATATCTGTGATGCAATATTTATCATTTAAACAAATAATGTAATAAAATGTTGTTTCATCATCATCATCATCATCATCATCATCATCATCAACAGCCCGAAGACGTCTACTGCTGAGCAAACATAGGCCTCCCCCCAAATATATCCTACGGAATATTAACATGGGTAATGTTAAATTATTATCTAAAGCAAAGCAACGAAGAGACAATCGGCTAGACCACGTAGAAAACCGGAACCACGCGATTCTGGGACCACTCAGAAATTGGGACCATAGCCTGAGGCTTTATATAAATTTTCATTCGTTTTATTTCTTTGCATGTGCCTTGGACCACTCTTAAACTGTATGTGTGTGGTCGTATTTCATAGCCGTGTGTGTTGCACCGCATAAAGCATTATCAAATTGCCCGCAATTCATTATGCAACCCCCAGCTTTTGACCTCTCCACTGCGGCAGGCACAAACTAGGTAGCAGGAAATATCGCATACTTGCAGCTAGATAGGCCCAGTTGTAGGAAAATTGTACGTAGTTGTATTGTACTAAGGAAGTGTACCTTCGTCACCCCTAGACTGAATAATGATGTGTCGCTTGAATTTTAACAGCTTATTATTTATGCATTTCAGTATCTATCAGACAACAAGACAAGGCTCTGATACGAAAAGGTTAAGATTAACCATTTATTTAACCCTACAGTAGTGCCTACGTGTTTTTATAAATTCAATTGAATTTCTGATTTTGTGTATAGATTTCGATTTACCGTTTGGTCTCATCTTTTTGCTAATATTTTGATTAAAATTAGAAAACATTAAAACCGGCAGATTACCTTTAAAAATTAAGTAAAAAAAAACCTAAATGTTATTAGTGGATTTTTTACGTATAAAGGCAGCTAAAAGTAAATATAATTATTACGGCAATTTAGGTATCAAATAGCCATAAGTAATTTATACCTCCTCACTTCTAATTTAAGTGCGATACTGCAATATCAGGGCACTGCATATTTCCTACTCTCTCCACCTTATAAATAACCTAATTTATTACTTAATAGATAATTACTTGTCACATAAAATATTCAGTAGCTGTATCACGACTTATGAAATTAATAAGACCTAAAATATCAGTTTACTTACTTAATATGGAGTGAAAATATTTATAGGTAATAGTTTCCTTCGGGCAGAGAATTCTTGGTCTGTTGCTATCACGATACATTTTCTTGGAATGCTGGCTTTGGCTTTCTTATGGTGAGGTATTAGTCTAGTCGGTTCATTCATATCTTACCATTGATAGGTTTTATTGAAGGTACTTTCACTAATACTGTTAGCGGTAGTGCGAACAAGCTATCAGCAGAATTACGAGGTTACTAGGTGGTAGTGGCTAAGTTAGGAGTCTTGGTTTGAGCTAGGAGCAAGTTACGCAAAGAATAATAGGTACCTATACATTATTTCAACATGTTTATTAAAAGTAATGATCTCTTTAAATGATGGATTTGGATGAATTGTTCACTACCGGATAGTATCAATTTAAGTGCACTTAAATACTTCTTTTTCTTCTTAGACTACAACGTTAATTCAACGTTACAGAACATCTTTTTGTAACAATCCATTCACTCTAAATAAATGGGGTTGCCATTAATTCTTCTACGACAATAATTGACACGCGTTTGGTTACATAAGTGTCAGAAGGCAATCAAGTCCAAACATTGTTACTGGACAATGAATCTTAATTTACTGGTGCAGGGGTCAAATGCTTTGACACATAAACAGCTAAATTCGGGTCGCCCATTAATGGGAGAAATTTGATTAGATCATTGTTCCTAAATCTAGTTGCATCAAATAATTTAACGTAACATGTCGACCGGTTTGCGCGTAATAAGTAACATTTAATATTTTTCAGGTTACAAAACTCTCTCAAATGACTCAACAAAAAAGTATTATGTACTGACCTACTTAATTTCTAGAAGCTAAGCTTATTTTTGGTAGTGTCCAATTGACAAAAGTTCAAGATTTCCGCATAAACCTGCGTTTTTTTTGTATGTGATCGTTGGGCGTTATTTATTTATTTATTTATTTATAACCCGTATTGAGAGCTTTAAAAAATCTCTTGCGCCAGAACAGGAAGAAATAGGTACTTCTTTATAAGCTAACAACTCCAAATTGTAGGTGAACTCCTTGTAGTTTCTTGAGTCTCTATCACCACACAACTATTAATAGTACAGCCATTAAATATTTCACATAAATACTAAATAGTATAGATTATTATTCAAAGAATAACGGTCTAATATAATTAGGGTCACAGGTTGATCATTTGACCTGAAAATATCCTTTCCTAACCCTCTTCTATACAATATGATCCTCATTATAAGCCTCAGTAGTCACACGGTATATGCATCCTCCCTATTACTTCAATGAACACAAGCAATCTAGCAATACGCTTGTGTAATTTAAGATCGTAAATTTCAATCAAAGTAAATATTGTGCATTGCATGGAAGACCCTAATAAATTGAATATAACGTTCAATGAAGCAACTGAGCCGCGCGTTGGTATTTATTGATTATTCAGAGTAAGTTATAACAATAGTTTCTTATCAAAATACATATGTGATAGGTTTTGTGTCTCATCATCCCATCTTGAAGACGTCCACTACTTAACATAGGCCCCTATTACAGACCCACTTAGAGCGGTTGATTGGCTCCAGCGTCCATCGGCTCCCCCAGTTTTGATCAGGGGCCGTACTGTGAGCTCTTAGCGCGATCCAAAACAGAGCGTATATTGGATAGCTTGTCAAAATCTTCATACAAAAAAAAACAAAGCGATCCAAGATAGGCTCCGTTTTGAATCGCGTTAAGAGCTCACAGTATGGCCCCTGATCGTAGCGCGTTGATCCACCAAGAGACGTCGGTTCGTGGTTGCCACTCAAGAACCTTTCTTCCCTATCACTTTTATTATTCTTCGTCTAATAAAAGAAAATAAGACAAAAATTTCGTGTAACTTCTGTCCTATATTTGCGGTTTGTTTATAAGTACATCATACTGTGTAAAAATGCCTCCTCTGACAATTGTTAATTCCTATCCTAGGTAGAATTATAATTCCACCTTAGAAAATTAAGAAATTCATAGTTGTGGGATTTTTGTCCTATGGGTGTGATAACTGTCATTGAAAAATAAAGTTATTGAGCTTTTTTAATTTTAGGTTTTTTTTTTAATTTAAGGTGTCTGTTCTTCTTCTGCAACCACATAATTTTACCTGTACTTACGTCGTAAAGTTTATTCACCTGATCATAGAATTTTGTTTGTTCTGTTTGATGGTTTAATTGGTTTGTTTTGTGTCTCAAGATTGCGAAATAGCGTGCTTTCAAAAACAAACCTGCAGGCAGCCACGTCGATTTATAAAGACGTTAAACTCTTCCTTACACTACAAGACTGGTATGATTTCATTCGTATATTTACATAAACGTCGATCGCGATTTACGATTGGTGCTTCGAAATATTTATGTTGCATGTAGATCAAGTGGCTGGACAGTCGTGTCGGATGTGAAATTCATGAGAAGCTTCCTTTGGTACGTTTTATTTCTTTACCTTTTTCAAAAATAGTACACTAACGAAAATATTTTAGAGCTTATGTACAGATTATTCTTCTCGTACATCATTTATTTCGTAGGTACCTACTTACTTTTTCTTTGGCGACATTGGCAAACACGTTTTGACCAAGTGAACGAAGCGAGTGGTATCTGTGATGTCGTATTTTTAACTAATCTTGACGAAACTAGGTAATACAATTTTATAGAACTTTGTCGTTGGCGATTTTTGATTGGCAGACTATTTTCCCCTATAATGGAGGAAGTTTTTAGCCATTTGCCAGCCGATTTTGATTGCAGAAACATTCGGTACTGAATTCTAAATGGGTATTGTAAAATCAGTGAAGTTGACGAGATATAATTATGATCGATGAGGTCCAAGTTCGGAACGTAACTACGATAATAATAAAACCATTTTATAGGTCAATTATTATGATAATATATGATAATTATGATAAAGATTGATACACTACACGAACCTAAAAGTAGTGAAATGAGCAAAAAATGCTTTGATTTATGATGCACAGACTAAACTCAATCTTTGCCGAAAAATTGTGATCGCGAGGTCTATATTCTATTCACAGAACATAGCAAGAAATAGAGAAATAGTTTTTGCAGATAAAGCCACTGAAGCAAATGAAAGCATTGCATATGACGTATGCGGTCGAAAGTGTTTGGAGAAATAAAAACACCAGCGTAACAGAATATGGCTTTTGCCGACACGCTGGAAAAAGCTGCATCAGGGCTTTGAAATAGCTTGATGAATATGCTCTGTACGAGGTACCTATTTTGTTTTTGTTCATTTAGACCCCATCTGTGAAAATAACACCAAGACCACAGTAGCCTCTATACATGTAGTGGCACTTGATGGCAGATTCTTTACCTTGAATGGCTACTAATATATCAGTTTTAATAGTGGTATGTCTGTTAATTTGATTGTCTCTCACAAAAATTTAAAATTCCGGTGAGAAATTGCTGATGAGATAATCTGATGAGTTGAAAAGCCAGTGTTAAAAAACTACTGTTTGCTAAAAATTTTATTAACTATAATATTTTTATAAACATTGCTAAAGCAAAAATATGAAAAAAATTAAATTTTATTTATATTATATTATTTAAATAAAATTCGAGTAGTGTCCACGAACCAGCCATTTTCTTTATCAGTAATCATTTATTTCGTAATCATTATAATTATTGACGTTCCACATTACAATTTGAGGAAACAATAATTATTGTAATTAAAATCGTTGATCTTAAACATTAATCACGTAAAACAAAATAAAAACAAATAAAGAAATTAAAACATTTCCGCCGCACAATACTAACCGTGAGAATTTCACAGTGCCTTTTCTTCGCGATTCCTTAAAAACAACACAATGCAGTCACGGTCTGTCGACAGTTCCCGTGTGAGTGCGGGTTCTGATCCCGGTAAATGCATCATTACATGTTTATACGTAATGCGGGGAATAAGAGCTGTTTATCTTACGACTTCATTGTGGTTGGCCGATTATGGTAATCACAGTGTCTTTAAAAAAAACAAAAGACGATCAAAGCACCCATTACGAATTACTTAATAAAGTGTGAGACGAAATGTATTATAGCAACAACAAGACCAGTGGTCCTGTTTTTCTTTTCGTATGGGCAAGTGGTTATATGCCCTGTGTGTAGACGCATTTCAACCTTGTCTATTTTTATCCATTTTCCTTTGGTTTGTCCGCGTTCGTGTCGAATCTTTATTTAGCGGACACAGTTCAATTTAACTCTACATCAAGACCGCACACAATTTCTGTAATATCTGTAATTTCGCTTCTACTCTGCAATTCCGTTTAATACCCAGTGTTAGAATCAATCAAAAGTAACGTTTGTGACTATCGTTAAGCTCGATCTATTCTGCTGAGCTTGGCTATGACATCATCTAAAGGTCAAGATCCGCATGAACTTGGTGGTTTGATAGATGACATCAACGTGTGGTTTACTTGTCTTTATAAGTTTGTGGAATTCGTACGGAACTGCAGAGCTGTGGTTTGCCTTGATGATGTTGAAGTGGCTAAATGGTCTCAGTAATGTTGATATTGAAATAAAATATTATAAGATAATTTACATCTTCGCGTGTGCCTCGAAGTTTTACCCGTGTTTTTTTCTATATACATTTAAAATTACTTTAATGACTTTATGGTTCACTTTTCAAAAATCTTATACTTACGAAAAAAAATCCCGGTACACAGTATTTTCAACATGCAACAGAAATTAGGTACGTTTTCTAAAGCAAGGTTTGGTTTAGCTCTTTGCAAGGACTATAATGTAAACTTTTATTATTATATCTATCATAACAGTTTTAGGTGGATTATAAAATCGGCTTGGGATATCTGTGTTGATAGATTTTAGTACGCATTAAAGGGCTTTCAACGTTGCTGCATTAGATTTTATTTGAAAGAACGTAATTATAGTCTACCGTGGTCTAAAATAATTCCAACTCGTTGTTCTATAACACGAACCACAGTTTGTAAAAGTTAAGGTTTGATACCGGCACTATACGAAACTGTTGAGTCTTGGTTTATATCGTTTTATTGAAATCTCAAAAGTTTAGATTTGATGGCGTCACCAGTAGGGCGATTATGTAACTTTTATTTCAATCAGTTTCATTAAGAAATATGTATTTATTATAGTTTTGCGATTATGTACGACATTCTGTATCAATCAAAGTCAATAAAAGTTCGATTGCAACAAGTTTGCTACAGAAAAGGATTTGACAGAACAAAAATTTCATCGATATGAACATTTGCGATTACGTACATAGATTTCAGCCGAAATGACGGCAGAAATTACATTCTCCATAGAAACAGGCTAGAGGTTGTTTCTTGCGAACTTTTTTTGTTGTTTTTCTTCACATTGAGCATCTTCAAGCAATATAAACGCATAAGTAGTAAATCATAAAATACTTACTTACTATATCCAGTGTGACCATCTAAATTGCAGATTCTGCCCTAAATAGGCAAGAACTCTTCCTCAACAAAGAAATATGCCTCAAGTCTTTTTTATAATATATTGCTAGTTGACCCAACCCGGCTCGCGCGGGTTAATAATTTTTACGTCATACCTAACCCTGTTTAAGCGGCTTCAATATTGATCGATTGTTCGTGTTACGTTGGCGCGCAAAAACGTCGTTGGCTGTACGCGATTATCAATAGTTATGTATCCTCCTCTCTTCTAATTTTTGCGTGCCCGACAGGGCCCATGACGTTTATGTTTATGTTTCAGCCCTTTGGGGGCTGACCAATGAATAAAAAAGTAATCATATGCAATTTTTATTTATATCTTAAAAGACAAATAACAGTCAATTAGCGCGCCAGTTTACCGGCAGTAGGATATTGATCGGATGAAAACTATCTTAGTTACATGGTTGCTAGTGAGGCACTCCCTCTAGTCCGCACGGCAGGTATGGTATTTAGTTTCTTCTAGTTTCAGTGAGGAAGTCTGATGAATGAATTACAAATTAATATTATTAAGTTATTAAAACTAATAAAGAGCTGCAGCTATGAGACCTCCGATTTTTACTTCAAAATATCAATAACCCCCATATCTGCCGAAAGATGCCACGTTTTTAAAATAGTAAACTTGAGAGCTAGTTCTGCCAAATGGCAGAAATCTGCCACAAATGGTCACAATTATTATAACTCTATTTTTTCATTGACAATGACAATGACATTTCCTGTTTCAACAAAAACATAGGCCAAAGAACCGTATAATGCAGCCAAATAAAAATGATTAGTCATTTCAACACGTTTTCTATATAAACCTTGCTTTTTGAATTGGTCGGGTTGGCTGCAACTTCACTTTGGTTGTTATCGATAAAAACCGATTGAAATAGAAATAAAAACCCTTACGTAATCACAAATTATCAATACACACATGTAGCTATTTCAAATGTGTTTCAATCAACCCAGTGTTTGTAACAGCTTTACATAATCGCTCTACAGGAAACAGTTTATTGCTTCACGATATGTTATCTCAAATGTTGTAAAATAAATAAATAAATAAATATGTGTGGACATTTCACACAGCTCCATCTAGCCCCAAACTAAGCATAGCTTGTACTATGGGAACCAGATAACTGATACAATACTTATATACTTTTTTGTTTGTAAATACATACATAGAATACAATATAACACCCAGACATTTTTATTATTATAATATTTAACAATAGCTATAAGTAACTAAAAGTTCTCTAATTTACGTTAGCATTTTGTGATTGTATTTTCATTTGTTTTGAATTTACCTGCTTTTAATTTGTACGGTTCGAAAAATTTCACACTTTATTCATCTCTACATTTTACGATTGTTCATCATCAAACAAAAACTTTATAGGTGTTTAATTGACAACTCATTGTGAGTCAAGTGCTTCTTTGACCCGAGGGTGTGAATGTTATGAGGCATTTGCAAGAGTGAATGACTTTTCATGACATGAGAATAATACCTAAGCAAAACGTATAATAATAATTAACGTTGCTGTAAGCTCAGACAGATTAATTAAAATTATATATTATGCTAACGATGTAACGATGTAAAGGGTAAAGAGCAAAATGCACTCTCAAAAAGTCCTTTCTAAGACTATTGATTGAGAATACATTTTAGGGCAATGACTATAAGATACTTTGAAGATATACCTAACTGTGTATGTACCTATAACTACACGATTAGACCACATACTTTTCTTTTGAAAATACTCGAAAATCCCGTGATTATATTTACTGTTTATTTAAAAAAAAGTTGTCTGCTTACAATCATTGTTAATATTTTCCAGTACTAAGGTAACGATATTTATCATTACTTATTTCCACAAATTGATTAGATTGCTAGGTCTCTAATATAATTATGTCGATAAATAATGTAAACAGTCCCTTTACTACTACTGCTGGTCAACACTTTCACAAACTCTTGTAACATTAGTTTATAATTCTTATAGGTACCTATCATATTACGCCCATGTACACTAATCTACATAATATTATAGCTTAGGTTTCGATATATGCTGTAATATTGGCTATATTATGTGGGCACGGGTAGCTATTAACTTTTTTAGGTACTTTCACTGCGAGTATTAATTTGCTGTGACTGTTGCCTTAGGCTTTTCTGATGATGTGAAGTAGTGGTTAATGACTAAGTGTTAAGTAAGTTGAAAAATGCAATTACGAGACCATTACATATTGACACCTGTTGACACCCACCCAATCCTTATCCTGTCTATTTGCAACTCAACTATGCAAGACAGACACGACATACAAGAAATAATATGTAGGAAAGAATTTTTCTTGAGTTTCGATACTCTTTTTATAGATAGATAGATAAACTCTTTATTGAAACCACCATTTTACAGAAAATACAGTAATAAATCTTATAAGTGTCACAATGGGCGGTCTTATCGCTTAAAGCGATCTCTTCCAGACAACCCAAAAGTATAGAGAGATGATGAACAACAACATGGATGGTAGCTTTTAGTTTACAAAAGTTATACAACGAAAGAAATTAATATACTAATACCTAATACATTATAATAAATAAATAAGTAAATAGATGATAAACTATATAATTATTTATATTCATATGTAATATATATACATTAAAATATATTATATATTTGCTATATACCTATATACATAAAAATAAATGCATATTTTATTACGTGATACATAAAATTATTACTGTAGATAACTAAAAGTACATTGTAGCTATTTCGCGAGATAGAAAGCTTTAACTTTGTCTTTGAAAATATTCAGAGACGGTGCACGTTTTATATTACCTACCTAAGTCGTATCTTTGCTTGTTTGTTCAAATTTCGGTTAGAAAATATCGCTGACATCGACAGAATCATTTAATTAAAAGTTGACATTTACATTATTGAACCAATTCAATATTTTTTAATGAATTTTAATGGATATTCAGAAAAGACTTAATGTTTCTTTCTTTTATATGATCGATATTGAATTATTTCTAGCTGTGCAAAATGATTCCAATCCCCTTTTTAATGTAAGAGAAAACACTACTGTCTATCCGGAATGACTTGATTATAATTTAACTGAACACTTTTTACCGCATACAGCTTTCATTATAGTCTAGATTTAGCAATTTATTTCTAACCTGCTGTTTGCACTCTTATAGTGGACGAAGTTTCTCTAGCTTGAAGCTTCTATTTCGTTTTAATTAGTATAGTGTAATGAACGTTGTAGAAACTTATAATTAGAAAATAATTATATTTTGATTATATGTATAAAAGCGACACGTTATCTATCTGTTTGTATGATGTTTGTCTCTTTTATCTATGGTGCCTACATTCTGACATTTAGATAAAATCTTGCACGTAGATCAAAATCATAACCTAATGTGCTCAAAGTTGTAAAACAATTATTTCAAAAATCAAAAGCTACCGTGGGAATGAGAAAGCGCGGTGAATTTCTAGGCCTTAATATTTTAAATATCATTATTATAGATTTCAAAATAAAAATAAATAAGTAGTTGTAATGAATTGCTTGAAACCTAATATAAAATTAAACAGTAGACCTTCTTCAAGTCACGAAATCGATATCTTCCGAATGCAACAACTCTTCATAATATATCAAAAATTACATCTCAATGTCTTGTATCAAATTAAACGTACATTACCGCTTAATTTCCAATAACCTTAACTCCTTACTCTCATTTCGCAAGTTAAAGAGCTCGTTGTGAAATACAAAATGGTATATTGCAACGGTCAAGGATTGTACAGTGTAAAGTGCAGATGCTTGTTAGGAATCTGAGAATGTTTGGTTCAAACTTGTGTCAAATAAATTACAAACAGAGTTAATAAATGCCTTGGTGAATTGAATTTGTAGCTAATGACTAACTAAGATAAGATATTAAAAGACGCAACTTTGACAATGCTATTACAGGTGGAATTTAGACCCCGAAAAGCTTAGCAAGCTCTAAACTAAAATATCTTCTTCAAACAGGTTTTTCCTCACAACTAAAAAACTATAACTTGATATAATATCAATTAGGTTTCCTTTTTTCCTGTAGACAAACTTCAAAAGAAAATGCAGAAGATAAAACTTAAAATAAGTTGACTTGACTTTTATTCAGCAACATTTTTATAACAGCGGTAGGCAGACATGCCTACCGATGGTTATATACATGAGAATCATTTTGATTCTGACATTGAATCAAGATAATGATTGAATCAATGGTGAACGCGATTATCCCAAATAAGTATTGGATATTTGTTTGTAATTGGTATTCAAACAACGAAATCGTCGTACAATCGACTATGGAAATCAATAGATAGACGTTAGAGATAGACGCAACGATTGTAATAATGTTAAATATTTCAATTTATTTTCTTTCTTTCTTTTTCTTTCTTCTTTAAAATCAGAAACAATAATATTATAGCTTACATGTATTATTGCACTGTAAAAAAGTATGATAAAAAGTGGTGCCCTGAGGTACTCCGAAATTGGTTACGCTTCTTTTGTATTTACAGCTTAAAATTTAAAACAACATAACTTAAACGGATTATTATTTTAAAGTCTCTCTTACCAATGATATTCTATGAAAAACCCATTGAAACAATTGATTTAATATATCGTTCGTCTTTTCAAAGCCTATAAAAAATTTCACCTGAATATTTATCATTTTTTTTTCTCTTCCACAGAGTTTCTTAGCTGCGAATGCAAAATGCTGGTGGGCGGGGGCACTGGCGGCTGCTATAGCAGAACTGCGATACGCTGGATACGTGTCCCCAGGAGTGCTGCTGGTAGCTGGCGCTCCGAGGGCTTTGGAAACAGTTCGGTGTGCGTACTCGCGATCTGTGCTGAAGCCACCACCCACGTATCTCATCTGCGGACTAGGTATGTTTATATATATGTATATTTTTACATTTGGTTTTATAATCGTCAGTCTGTGTTGTTTCATACACTTTAATATGAAACTTAGTACTTACTTCTTCTTTTCTTCTCGTGTAGGCAAGTGATAAGTGAAATAGTACCTACTCAGTATCGAACCATTTTATGCTCTGCGGCCCAACCAATATCGATCTATGTGGATGGTTA
This sequence comes from Ennomos erosarius, assembly GCA_963580505.1. Taxonomy (NCBI): domain Eukaryota; kingdom Metazoa; phylum Arthropoda; class Insecta; order Lepidoptera; family Geometridae; genus Ennomos; species Ennomos erosarius. The sequence goes on along the minus strand of OY756983.1, from coordinate 2,839,286 downwards.
AATAGGTTATCATTCCTGAAAACCTCTCGTAAAAAATATCGAAGGCTCACAAACCAATTTAACAAAAACACACCTACACAGATTCTATTTATATCATTGAATTTAAATATTAATATAGTGCACTTAAATTACGAGGTACGAGGATATCAATTTTATTAATGTTAATTCAATAGAAGCTCTATTTCACCACAACATAATATTACTTTTATGCTCTGTCATCATTACTATTACTAACACATATAAAATTAAATCAATTTTACCCAATCCTTTTGCAAGCTACATTAATGTTAGCATTGCAGTTGCAGTATCTGTAAAAGCTTCAAGTGTTTATTATTACCGCAAATGATACCAATACTTGACATCAATTTTGAAAAGGTTTTATTTGGTGATGACTTAAGCTTCGCATTAAATATAAGTGATCATTTACTTACGTAAAGTAAATACTGACACTTCAACATTTAGTTCAAGTTTGTTTTTATTGGTACTGATATTAACACTTGACTTTATATTACTGATGTTGTTGCTCTTCATGTTTAGTTATGATGCTGTTTGAGAAGCTGTTACGACACCTTGATAAAACCGGGCTCCCAAACAGTAATTATCATACTTCTAAAGTTTACCATTGTCTAACTGAGCTATTTGTGAATGTCGATAGTGTTTTCTAGTGATCATACGAACAAATTTTCCAATTAGGATAATTGTGCTGTGATGAAAATAATTCCGATAAATTAAACCACTTGGATACCTCCTGCAAAATTTTGGCGTCCAGATAAAAGCTCTAAGTAGGTATCTGTCAGAAAGTTATGAATCATAAATATCATAATCGTGTTTTCTTACATTATTCTAAAATATTATACGTTATACAGTAAAAATCATGCCAATTAACGATTCTAAAATGCGCCACATTCATATACCTGTTATTATCCTATTTGTAGCTGTCAAACAGAAGCTCATTATAACATGCTAGACAAACAAAAACGTGTAATCAGTCATTTTATTCAATTCTAAAACAGTGGGCTGAATGTTTTTATCTGCTTTTAATAGTGTGGCATTCAGAACAAGAGGCTGTGTTGGATTAATGCTTACATAATATAATACGTCCTTGCAAGGCCGCGGGTGGGAGCTGCGCAGGCGCATGGTTAACGAGCTCGGTAGGGTTGCCATTCACTGTTATATCAAGAGAAAGTAATTTAACTTGAAATTGTTATTGACTTACGCCGTAGCTCGTTTTGTATATCAAAAGCGTAATGCTATCATTTTCCGCCTTTTTTGTCTGAATGCCTTGTTATTATGATTTCTGACACAGAATATTTATAGGGTGCGGTGTGACCATAACGATGCGTATAAATTGAAAGTAAATATAATTCCCAATAATGCGGATGAAATACTTTACCTTACATAGTAATCTTGTAATAACTGGTTAAATAGAGAGTGAGAGGAGCAAGAACGGTAACAGTGTATAATTTGCGAAAAATTCGGTCGTGGCCTTACGTGTAAAGCAAGTTAATGAAAAGACTTGTAAAGTGACAGCATTCAATAACCGGACTCTCTTCAGCTTTAGCCTAGATGTGATCTTACTGTTGACTCTTAAATCATCATCATCAATTATTATTATATAAAAAGTAAACGTAAAATGGATATATAAGTAACCCTGGCAATAGATGCAAAGAGCCGCGGCGTGGGCGCATCTCGATGCATACAGATTGCGGCTTTGTACGTGTGCATCGTGGGAACTAAACACGTAATGAGCCCGTCTTGTACAGGAACTAGATTTTTTACTGATTACTCGATGGAATGGTAAATTTTCATTATTTCTTGATATGAAGATTAAAAACTTACAGATTAAATTGGATGAATCATAAAACAGATTTTAAGGAGAATTTTAAAAGCCATCGACTACATTCTTTGGCTAAGAATTTTTCATAATTATAGACGTATTTACGACAAATTGCTCTACTGGCTGATAAATGTTGAAAAAAAAAAGTAAATATGAGCCACCGACTTAGAATATGTTCACTACTAGGTAGAGTAGTTCTTCAAAATTTCTTTACACTATAACGGTCATTACTTTATTTTTAAGTGTTTATCAGCCAATCTAGTAAAAGCTTAAAGGTTCTATTATATCAATCCCAAAGTAAGCTGGTTAATTAGTATCGACGATTGAATTTTTTATCAGTGTTTACGTACTTTAAAGAAAGCCTGCGTATATCAATAAGCAACTGTAGCTACGTATTGATATATGCAGCTTAAAGCAGCAATAAATGTCACCACTTTTATGATCAACTGCGATGGGTGCTTTAAACATTATTTATTGTCTTTTTAAACGTTTATATTATGGTTATTGGTGTAATGTTAGTTGAGTAATTTTATCATTTATTATATTTTTATGAGGCTATTATTGCCGCTACTATCGATTACACAATGTAATAATGTTATAAGAAGCTAGTTCCTGTGTTTTCCCCTCAAAATGTCAATTAAAGAAAGCATCATGAAATTTCTAGTATTAAATGGTATCCGATTTATTTTCCTTTAGTCTAGGGCTTACTCTTTGTGCATAATGCTGCAGCAAGAATTTTTCGAGTTTTTATTTCATCATCAGCCTATTTGGGTATTTTGTCAGACGTGTTGGCCTCTCCAATAGCAAGTCATCACTGAACTTAGTCGCAGGGCATCCCACTCTACTTTGTCACCTTTTCTCCACTCAATAACTCAACCACTCCACTCTGGTTATCGGATTTTCGCTAAATGTAGCCAGCCCACTACTACTTCACTTACGTAGTTACAACTACTTCAGCTTACTGCCTCTTTGCGCTATATTGACCACTTTCTCTGTTGGATTGAAAATGTTCAGCTTCTACGTGCCAACTTGCACGATTAAATAATATATGACAAAAGATTCTATAACAGTTTTGTTTACCTGTCATGCAAATCATTCCCATTCTGGTACAAGTTACGTCAAGATGTTAATTATGTTTAGATCATGGCGTTGCATTGTTGTGTTACGTCAGTCGAGATAATAATTCTGCTTTAAGTCATGTGACATTGAAACTGCTTTGTATTGTTGGTGTATTGATGGTTGGTTGTGTTGGTATTTTATTTAGTACAGTATTGGCATTATTTAATTTAGTTTAGATTAGATTTCAGTCAGATAGCTTTAGCTATTCTAATTTTAAAATATAGGTGCGTAATGACATCTGAAATATTAGTCAAAAATACAGTTACTGTTGTTTTCACATCATTAATTCTAATTAGTGTAGGATCCCTCAATTATGTAACTTTCTTCACGTTAGTAATAGGTATCTCAAAAGTGGCATTATACAAGATTACTTCAGTCACTAATACAATGATTAAAAATGTAGGACACACTTCGAAATATTTCTGCAGATGGCCTTTCCTTTTCTGATTTTATGAAACAGGTCACGAGATTTATTGTAATGACAAGAACTGTCACATTGACATGACATGTCATGACTAGGACGAGTGTGCTTTCTCAAAGCTCGGGTTTTTATCTTCAACTGAGGCGTGTTTCCCTTTGAAAACAAGTAATTTGTCATAATCTCGTGATGTCTCATGCGTTTTTAACTTTGACATCGGATAGAAACATTTGTCTGTATGTCATTGTGAATGTGTAGAGTCAGCAGCGTCAGATTATTTGCAATTTGATTTAAATGATGAACACGATCCGTCAAACATTTGAAGTACCTACCTGCGTGCACATCATGTCGCACTTAGTGTATTTATATTTGCCTCTTCTTAGTTTTGGTATGGGAAATTAAAGCGTAGTAGAGTGGCGATGTTTTTGCTAACCCTATCGCAGAGTCCTTGATACTGACATTTAAATAGCTTTTCATTTTAAGGCCTCGCACCAGAATGCATTTCTCTTGTAATCTTTGTTAACGAAAAAGAGCAATAAGGTTGATAAAGTTGCTATAAATATAGTAGGTAGAGCATAAAACAGCTATTACTAGAAGCGACCGTTTATAGTTTGACGATGTTTGGATTCTCAGGGAAATAAGAAAATCTCATGGAGATGAAAACTAATCTCGGTAGAGTAAGCAAAATGTGAGCATTTCATCTAAATCAGATCAGCCGTTTTGGTGTAAAAACCACAGATACAAAAAAAGATATACATAACATAACGCGCGTCCCTTGCTTACTTTCTGAGTTTTTAAATTCCTTGATAGCCTCGAAACTGCAGCGAAAATACTTGTCATTCACACTTAAAATTGCGCAATGAAAACTTGATATAAGTTTACAAAAGTTCATTCAAGCAATTAATGTTGCATTATTTTAATATCAGAAACACTAAAATTATACATTCACCGATTAATTTTTATATCGAATGTTATCGGAGTGCAAGAGCAACCATTAAATTACTTTAATTTCACGTTTAAAAGCACAGCTTATTTTATGAAAAGGCTATCGTGGTTTTTGGTGTAGGTAATGATATGTTGAATCTCCTTTTTCATATCAATGGATTAACTTTACACGCGGCTTTAACTGCCCATTTTAATCCTCTCACTGATGATCTTAGATACCTCTTATTACGCCTTTTTATGACCTTATAAACTCGATATAATCATTGATATCTGAGGGTCGAGATTGTCTCATAAGTTTAACTTATTATTTACTAGAATCAGTAGTGTCGTCTACAATTTAACGGCACTAACTTTGGGCTGTCAGTCAGGTAGTCTGTCAGTCAGTCAGTCAGTCTTTCATACATAACAACTGTTTTTTTTAAGGCTTTTAGTTTTGTGGTGCGGACAACTACACACTGCCCTTAAGTACCTATTTATTTAAATGTAACCTGTTTTATAACTTGGCGACGATGCATTTAACGAAAAAAGTCTGTATTGACTGAGGCGCGTGCTTCGTGTTAAATTCCATATTATGACCTGCTTCGTGTAGGCAGCCAATATACCGCGGTATATATAGCGGTGTCTTTGAAACAATATCCGATTTAATATCTCCGGTTATGTCGATCGTGCGTGAAGTAAGAGATACTACGAGATACGGTTACTTTTCAATAACTTTTACTTTCTTTTGATAAAACCGTGCCCTTTCGATGTTGTGACGGAATTCCTGCATGAGCTGGATGCGGATGCTATGATAATTAATTAAAAAGTAAGCAGGATATGGTAGCCTGAGCGTATGTCCAATCATTAACTTAACGTTTCACTTCGAATTTATATTCTTTTCAATATATCTCTGATTTAGTATTCAATGTTTATAGGTAAGTTACTATTACTAGCCAAGTATAGGCGGTCAAAGTAGCGTTGTATAGGAGAGGCCTGGTTGTTCAGCTGTGGCCGTCTTTCGCCTGATGATGAAGTTTCTAGGTTTGACATTTTCCGTTTCTGCATCTATAAAACCAAATAAAATCATAGTGACCGGTGCTCCAGTTTTGAAACTAGTTCGTAGTACTTCAAGATGAGAAGCGTGCAAAATAAGTCCAGTCTTCTATCACAAATAACCTGTCACAATTTTTTTTTCTGGCAGTGGTAAGTATCTCCATACATCACCTTACTCAGCTGAAACTGGTGCAACAATAACAGTAAACTCACACCTGCCAGGCATGTCGATGTCCCAGATGGCGGTCCTCGGCCAATAGCTGCAAAAAAACGGTATTTATACCCTTATACGATGACCCTCTACCTAGGCGCATACTAAGTATGCCCTGATTTACTTTTCGATTTTGCGTTCTGATTATAAGTAGTTAAAAGTAACCGCGATCATTGGACTACAAAGGTTAAGGTTGAATACTTACGTCGATTATTTGACACAAGCTTAGCAATATTTGGAAAAGATTGGATTAGCAAACGCTTCTTAAGCTTAATCCGTACACGTGTAATATGAGCGCAATAGAATCACAGAAGATCTTACTATTTACGTAATAGGGTTAACGAGGCCACTTATATTTTGAAATAATCCGACAGTTTCCGACTTTTCAAACCTTGCAGGGTTTATAGTCACCCATAAAAGACTATCTACTACAACATAACAACCGAGGAAAGTTGAACCAAGTGTTAAGTTTAAAGTTCACTGTATTTGAAAACTTAAATGTCGAGACTTTCTAAACAAAACATCGCAAATGTCTTGTACCGATGACAACTAACAATATGTTCGATATGATGAGAAATTCTGATAACCATAGCAATGATAATTTTATGCATATGCCGATTTACATGACATATGATTGTATACGAAGGCATGAATCGGTCATAGCTGCAATAAAATTTTACATACGATGACTCGCACAGACAGATTCATAACCTTTACTATCAGGTTAGTGATGTTAGACACGTTCTGACCTGTCAGTGTATAATTCGGTAACCACAAGAATACCACAAAAGAGCATATCGATATTCGTGCTTTTTAGCTCCAAAGAAATTTGTAGACATATGAACGAGTTCTTTGATATCGCAGGTATGTAAATACAAGAAACAGCTAAGTAAAGTCTAGGTAGAATATTATCTACTGCTGCATACAGGGTCCTTAGAGCGATTCAAAGCAGATCCTATATTGGATCGCTTGTCAAAATCCTCATACGAAAAAACAAAGCGATCCAATATTAGGATCGCGCTAAGAGCTCACAATACGACCCAGGTCTTCCCATTGACATATATATCTAAATCTATGGGTCTCCCATCCCATCCCTCCCTATTAAAGCAAACATGTAGGTTGCTCGTTCCCATTCAATGAATCCGTAATTTTAGCAGTCATAGTCCACCTCTTCTTGATCCGTTTTGCGATCGTCTTCCAGCTCGTTACTGTCACTCAAATTATTTCTTTAATCGTGCTGCAGCATAGAAACCCGGATAGTGGCTGGCCTTTTTTAAGTTACGAACTTTAAATTTTGCTAGTGTTCTCTTTAGTCAGGTTAAGTGAAAAGTCCTCTAAAAACAGGTCCCAATTTCAAAAGATGTTTATCATGGTGAAATTTTACACCGTAAGGTGACCTATGCAAGTGCATAACTTGCATCTCATTCCAAGTTGTCGCTTACAAAAGCTTGTTCCCTGCCGTTCGCTTTCGGAACCATCTTCTTATCTAGCAGTTTAACTCAATTTTGCATTATTCTATGTCAGTAGTTTGGTAGGTAACTTTACACTCTAGAGCTCCGACTTCTACTATTATGGAGACCGTATCGCTTAACGTCAGGTGAACGACCAGCTTGACAAGTTATTCCTTAACATTATAAAAACATAGATTATAGATAGTATTCATTACATATGCGGCAACATCCTCACGATCTTTTAGTTGAATAGACACTCAGTAGCTATACTCTAGATCTGCTTTATAGATAGTGTAGGACTTATCTAGCATGCAAACTCTTTGCTACAACAGTGCTCATCTTGTTTGCGAGCCTCTCAGCCAGATGCCTATCAGTTATGCAGAGGTCTAGATGGCATGTACCATCTTAATGTTTTAGATTCCCACAGTTTACAAAATATTTACGGAGAGATCGTGGTTTTGATGGATGCAATCAACTTCCTAGTTTTGTTATCCTTCTGTATTCATACTCATTTATTTTTCACTTGTAGTAGTTGTAGTACGGCCTAGAGCAATATTAATCGAGATGAAATTCGAGTACTTTCGCGTTGTTTCTTCTATTGATTTAAGGATGAAAGTTTAATGAAATCGAATTTCTATTTACTTTCGCAAAATCTTATTCTCCATACATCCCGGGACTTTTAAAATCGCTTTACATAAGGATTATACGCACGTAATGCCCTCGTAACTCCGTGAGAACGTGCGTAACGAAGTATGTATCCAGATAAGTATTAATGGTATTATTGTGAATTACTTGTATCCGTGGGTTACTTGTATCCGGACGAATAAATCAAAATGAGAACGACAGTCACTTGTTTTCCTGGAACGAGAGTAAAAGCCTGTCTCTTTGAAAGACGGTTGGAATGGTAATCAGAACAACGTGGCTGAAAGATCTTTATTCTGCATAATGATTTAAATCTCGTCACTATTTATATAATTCTTTAGAGTTACAACTTGAATTTTCTTGCATTAACTTTGCACATATTTATTTATCACAATAACTAGCTGACCCGCCCCGGCTTCGCACGGGTTTATACCCTTACCCTGTTTGTGGGTAAGAGAGAAGCAAAAAGGAAAAAAATAGGGGAAAATGATGAATGGATGGGACTCATTAGAGAGATTCAGCTCAGTTACAATTTTATTATATTAGTATTGAATATTGAATTGATAGTTTAGTTTTTAAAGAGAAGGCTCCGCTATTTTTTCTTCCGCTAAGTTTTTCTGGACATATGTAAAATCTAAAAAGGGAACTAAGTCAAACTACCCGAAAACTATGAGTTATGGTAGTATGCAAGTAAGTATTCAACAGGATATATGTAATGCATTTAATGACTTTTTTGTAAGGAATTTCAATAGTGGGTCTACAAGCATTAGTTATCGTAACAGTAATAGCCTAAGTTCTGCGAATCCAAGTAGCTTACTTCATGATATTGTTGTTCATACAGATTTTGTCCATAAACTCTTAAAAAACATCAAAGGGTGCTGGAAGTGATGGAACGCCTCCCATTATATACGCTCGCTGTGCTGACACATTGTCTCTGCCATTAACTGTGATTTTCAACAGATGTCTTAGTGAGGGCTACTTTCCTAGAATTTGGAAGACTGCACATATTGTACCTGTTCATAAAAAAGGTTTAAAGATGTCAGTTGAAAACTACAGACCTATTTCTATTCTGAATGTGCTCAGTAAAGTAATGGAAAAAATTGTTCATTTTTTTATGTATCCGACTATATCTAGATCTATACCACAAGAGCAGCATGGTTTCATGAAGGGTCGCTCAACAAATTCAAACTGGGCCTTATTTTCAAATCACGTTCTCCGGGATATGGAAAGTGGAGGGCAGGTTGATGTGATCTACACAGATTTCGAAAAGGCTTTCGATCGTGTGGATCACATCATCCTTCTGCAAAAGTTACAAGAGCTAGGAATACACGGGAATCTGCTTAGATGGGTAACTTCTTACCTGAGAAATCGCTGACAGGCCGTAGTTGCTGGTGGGTGCCGCTCTAACTATGTAGATATCATTTCCGGAGTCCCACAAGGATCGATATTAGGACCTCTTATGTACGCGGCATATTTATATGATATCACTAAATGCTTTCAGTATTCAAAATTTTTAATGTATGCCGATGATACTAAAATTTTTAAAAAAATTAACAACATGAATGATTGTATCAAACTACAAGATGATTTAGATGCATTAAATCAATATTATAACGACAATCTCATAGCTATCAATGTAGGGAAGTGTCTCTGCATAAAATTCACGCGTAAAAGAATTCCACTTAATTATACTTATAAAATTAATAATAATTTAATAAACAGGACTAACTGCGTCAAAGATTTAGGTATAACGCTGACATCCAAATTTGACTACTCGGAACATATTACATGTATGGTTAATAAAGCGTACAAGGCCATGGGTTTTGTCCTAAGAGTTAGTAAACCTTTCTCTGACGTCACTTTTATGAAAATTCTGTACTATTCATATGTTCGTTCCATTCTTGAATATTGTAGCAGCGTGTGGACCCCGCACTATGTTACTTATATACAAGATATAGAAAGTATTCAGGTGAAATTCTTAAAACACCTAAGTTATAGAACTTATGTAAAACCTAGTCGTTATGAAGAATCATGTAGAATCATGTCGAACTCTCTTGGATATGATGTTCCTGCATAACATTTGCGATGGTAGAACAGACAGTATAGAGCTCAGTAATATGTTCTTACGATTTTGTGTTCCCAGGACTAGAACAAGACACACGTGTTTGTTTGCTCCGCATTTTGGTCAAACAAATTATACACAGAATGCAGTTGTAAGTCGTCTTCAGTCTACTTATAATAAAAAATTTGCTTCCCTCGACCTGTTCTGCTGTGGTAGACAGGCTTTTAGAAACTCTGTTTTAGATATATTGAGTAACAAAGGCTAATAGAACACAAGTACCCACACATGACAACACACGCATCACTCCCTATTATATGTATACCCTTTTAAAATGCACATGTCACCCTTAATTTCACGCGCAATTATATGTACAAAAACACAACTAAAGCTATTATTAGTATTTTTTTTTATCGAAGTAATTTCAATTCTAACACATATAAGATTATTTATTAATATTTGTGTATATGTATAATATAATATTACATTGTTTTACCTTACTGTAACGTCAGGAACTTTGAATATAATTTTCTTTAATTACTTACCTAGGCTTTGCAGGTACCAAGTCACTTGTCGCTGATCAGCGATATTAAGTTATTCTGTTTTAAAAAATGTTATTCCTTTTGTTGGCTGTAAATTTAAGTAATAATTGGTTTACTGTGTTTATTAAGATAAGAGCTGTGGAATAAATAAATAAAGAAAATAAAAAAATAAAATTGCTTCGTTTGTATTCTTATGGTATCTATTTAACACAGAGCAAGAAAAATAAAATACATTTCGAAGCGTAATTTTTTTCAATGCTCTGTGCTATCTACCAATGTTAGGAATATCGCTATTAAGTAGGTATAATATATAGCTTCATAGCAATAATCCATAATATCCCTGCGACAAGTAGAGCCAGAAAGCTAAGAGATTTAGATATATACTAGGGGTCAGGGGTCAACCTCTCGGAAACATTTAAAGGAAACCGAATACCCATCGGTCATCATAGATCTTGTCAAATTCTTGAGCTTGAAAAATTTTGAAGAATCGACCTACAGTCACATCCACAATTTTTCCATTTTTCAAGATATTCTATGTTGATTGCTGTAGTGTAAGAGTGTGGGAAGTTAGCCCCCAACTTTTTGAAATCAGGATTTTTTATTGTTGTGCTGAATTGTTCTCGGTTTGTTTTATATTGTTCCAAAACAAAAAAAATCTAGCGTGAAAATTGTAGAAGGAAAACAAAAAAAAACAATTTTTCACCGTAGCCCCCATATTTTGATAAATCCAATTTTTCTTTTTTGTTCTGGATTGTTCTAGGTTTGTTCTCAATTGTTCCAAAATATAACGATCCTAGCATAAAAAAAGAAGTCAGAAAATAAAACTTTTTTGTCGTGGCCCCCCTTTTTTGGAAAATCCAAAATTTTAGTTTTGTTCTAGATTGTTCTAGATTTGTTCTACATTGTTCCAAAATAAAAAACTTCTAGAGCCGTAATTGAGGCCAAAAATTAATAAAAACTTTTTCATGGTAGCCATTTTTGGATATTCATTATTTTTTTTATTGTGCCGGGTTGTTCTAAGTCTATTCTACATTGTTCCAGAACATGGGTCGTCTAGAAAGAAAGCTGCGGCCAGAAAATGAGAATAAGTAAATTGAGAACCAGCATGACGTCGTCTAGATAAACAAAGCAAAAAGTTAGCCCCCAATTTTTTTAATTTCTTAAATTTCTCTTTTATGCTAGACTATGATAGGCTCATGTTACATTGTTCCAGAATATGAGACTTCTAAAAAAATATTGGTGTCAGAACACAAAAAATAAATTTCCATTATAATTTGACGGTAGGCATAATTTTAAAGCGTAGGTAGATAATTGTTATTTTTTTTATTGTGCTGAGTTGTTCTAGGTCTATTCTATATGAGGAACCCCCCACAGTGCTTACGTCCTTGTCGTGTTCCCTGGAAACGACCCAGTTCTGACCACCGTAACGGAGTGGCAGACTAGGCTCGGCTAAAGTGCACTGTGCCGTCGATGTCTACGCCGTCATCTGACCAAGTCGTGATGCCTAAACAGGCTCGAGACTCCTTCGGGAAGTTTATAAATGGCCCTTCTCAGGGCCAACCAAAAGGTAGACACCGCAGACGAAAGTGTTGGCCGGAAGCGACCGCACTCTTCATTCTTCGTGCCTGGGTATTTAGACTCAGACACGGAGACTGAAGAGACGGCGGCTGCCAAAGTCAGCACGGCGAGGAGAGGCAGGAGGAAGGCCACCCAGGCGGGCTCCTCCAGGGAAACCTTCCTCAAGCCTAATTGTTATTTTTTTTTTTTTATTGTGCTGGGTTGATGTAGAATAGACCTAGAACAACCCAGCACAATAAAAAAAATAACAATTATCTACCTACGCCTTAAAATTATGCCTACCGTCAAATTATTATGGAAATTTATTTTTGTGTTCTGACACCAATATTTGCTTTAGAAGTCTCATATTCTGGAACAATGTAACATGAGCCTATCTTAGTCCAGCACAAAAGAGAAATTTAAGAAATTTAAAAAATTGGGGGCTAACTTTTTGCTTTGTTTATCTAGACGATGTCATGCTGGTTCTCAATTTACTTATTCTCTTTTTCTGGCCGCAGCTTTCTTTCTAGACGACCCATGTTCTGGAACAATGTAGAATAGACCTAGAACAACCCAGCACAATAAAAAAAATAAAGATTATCTACCTACGCTTTAAAATTATGCCTACCGTCAAATTATTATGGAAATTTATTTTTTGTGTTCTGACACCAATACTTGCTTTAGAAGTCTCATATTCTGGAACAATGTAACATGAGCCTATCTTAGTCCAGCACAAAAGAGAAATTTAAGAAATTTAAAAAATTGGGGGCTAACTTTTTGCTTTGTTTATCTAGACGATGTCATGCTGGTTCTCAATTTACTTATTCTCTTTTTCTGGCCGCAGCTTTCTTTCTAGACGACCCATGTTCTGGAACAATGTAGAATAGACCTAGAACAACCCAGCACAATAAAAAAAATAAAGATTATCTACCTACGCTTTAAAATTATGCCTACCGTCAAATTATTATGGAAATTTATTTTTTGTGTTCTGACACCAATACTTGCTTTAGAAGTCTCATATTCTGGAACAATGTAACATGAGCCTATTTTAGTCCAGCACAAAAGAGAAATTTAAGAAATTTAAAAAATTGGGGGCTAGCTTTTTGCTTTGTTTATCTAGATGACGTCATGCTGGTTCTCAATTTACTTATTCTCATTTTCTAGCCGCAGCTTTCGTTCTAGACGACCCATGTTCTGGAACAATGTAGAATAGACCTAGAACAATCCAGCACATTAAAAAAATAAAGATTATCTACCTACGCCTTAAAATTATGCCTACCGTCAAATTACTATGGAAATTTATTTTTTGTGTTCTGACACCAATATTGGCTTTAGAAGTCTCATATTCTGGAACAATGTAACATGAGCCTATCATAGTCCAGCACAAAAGAGAAATTTAAGAAATTTAAAAAATCGGGGGCTAACTTTATGCTTTGTTTATCTAGATGACGTCATGCTGGTTCTCAATTTACTTATTATCATTTTCTGGCCGCAGCTTTCGTTCTAGACGACCCATGTTCTGGAACAATGTAGAATAGACCTAGAACAACCCAGCACAATAAAAAAATAAAGGTTATCTACCTACGCCCTAAAATTATGCCTACCGTCAAATTATTATGGAAATTTATTTTTTGTGTTCTGACACCAATATTTGCTTTAGAAGTCTCATATTCTGGAACAATGTAACATGAGCCTATCTTAGTCCAGCACAAAAGAGAAATTTAAGAAATTTAAAAAATTGGGGGCTAACTTTTTGCTTTGTTTATCTAGACGATGTCATGCTGGTTCTCAATTTACTTATTCTCTTTTTCCGGCCGCAGCTTTCTTTCTAGACGACCCATGTTCTGGAACAATGTAGAATAGACCTAGAACAACCCGGCACAATAAAAAAAATAATGAATATCCAAAAATGAGGGGCTACCATGAAAAAGTTTTTATTAATTTTTGGCCTCAATTACGGCTCTAGAAGTTTTTTATTTTGGAACAATGTAGAACAAATCTAGAACAATCTAGAACAAAACTAAAATTTTGGATTTTCCAAAAAAGGGGGGCCACGACAAAAAAGTTTTTTTTATTTTCTGACTTCATTTTTTATGCTAGGATCGTTATATTTTGGAACAATTGAGAACAAACCTAGAACAATCCAGAACAAAAAAGAAAAACTGGACTTATCAAAATATGGGGGCTACGGTGAAAAATTGTTTTTTTTTGTTTTCCTTCTACAATTTTCACGCTAGTTTTTTTTTGTTTTGGAACAATATAGAACAAACCGAGAACAATTCAGCACAACAATAAAAAATCCTGATTTCAAAAAGTTGGGGGCTAACTTCCCACACTCGTAGTGTAACCAATATGTGGGCAAAATTGGGTCAGCTGTGTTTTGTAGTCTAAGCCACTTAAACAAACATACATCGTTTCGCTTTTTATTATAAGGGAAAGGGATTTGGATATACACTTATACAAACATCTAAAAGCAGTCGCCGAAAACAATACGGTTTCCAACAATCGTCTGCCATTGTGGTGTAACGTTATAGCTTAGCTTTATTCCCTTTGCTATAATAGCAATACTTGAAATAGCAATAACTGTTAATTGCAACGTTAACTGTCAACTAACGAGCCCTTCCAACGTTATCGTTTTGTCACTTTTGATTTATCCAACCGTTTCTAAGGTGCCAGTTATCTTGTTATGTCACAGCTGAAGAATAGAACGCAATTAGCCGTGGCATTGTGACACCGTATCATATAAATGATGTTATGTTATGATATAAATGATGTTATAAGATAATGACTGATGATTTGGCCGGAACAGTTCAGGTTTATGTCTGCTTGGATGGAGTCAATCAAAATAGTCTGATTGAGCGGAAGTATTGTTTATATTGATTGTTTGTTCGGACGAGTTTACACTTGCAATGGTGTTTGGACTTCAATATCAAGATAATACATTATTATAGTTGTATTATAAATACATGCAACTGTTATGTGCGGCCGTGTCGCTTAACATCAGGTGAACGACTAGCTCGTCACGTCTTTCATTCACACAACACACAAAAAACATGATAGATGCGTTAGACTCTACTGAGACAACCCGTAAGGGGCTGCAAGTTCGATCGAGAGGACATAAATATTATATGCCATAAATAAGTATTTTTAATTTTAGGTTTAAGACGTTTATTTCCATTTATAGAATACATAATTCACTTGCAAATAAAAAAACAGAATATTAGTTTTAAATGCGAGTAGGAACGATAACATAACGATAACGAGGTAGGTATACTATAAGGGTATTATATAACTTCGAATATGTCCAGTAGGTCCACTTAAAATTCAAATATTTACTGTTTATTTACGTAGGTAGTTACATGAAAATAATGAATTGTGATTTTAAAAAATTGGTTCTGCAAAATCTGTGCGTACAATAATCTATGTCTCAAGTATATTTTTATTTTGTATTATTTGTTATAACTACACAATTTGAGCATAAAATCGAGACAGTTCAGGGGCTGTACTCTGAGCTCTTAGCACGATTCAAAACAGAGCCTATATTGGATCGCTTCTCAAAATATTAATACAAAAAAAAGAACAAAATGATCGAAATTAGGCTCTGTTTTGAATCGCGCTAAGTTAAGCTCTCAGTACGGCCCACAGATATTTACCTTTACTTATTTTTATTCGATTGCAATTGCGATTTGGTATCTATCGACCTAAAGCAATTGTGCCTATAATTTTATTTGTGCCCTATCATGCAATAAAATAAGCTTGCAACGTCCTTCACGCACTTTGCGTCCAGTAACCGCGGCTATCACGCGAACTTGACAAGCATGTATTGTAAGGTACAATCAACGACATTAAAATGTATTGATTTATAAACAGAGTCTCAACAAAAACATCTTATTCGTAATATATGGGTGGGTTGACCAATGGTTAAAAACTTTAACATATTCTAACCAATGAACAAAATTAGATACAACTTTTAAAAAAATAAAAATTAATATAAATAATTTATTGCCACTATCAACACATAAAAGTATACTTACAAATCGACGTAACAGCTTAAAATAGGTAGGTACATTACACTAACTAACCATAACCATTAACCAAACCACCATAATCACCAACCAACCAAACCACCAACCACAACCAACTACAACCATTATTTAGCTTAACTATTGGTGAACAAAACCATTATACCATTTTCTATAACCCAGTCATTTTCAAGGGCTTTTTCTATTTAAAATTTTCTATTGCCGTCCCATCCGTTCATCGGTTTCCCCAAATTTTTCTATTTCCCTTCCATCTTCTCATGAACAGAGTTAACGTAAAACTAATTAACCCGTGCGCAGCCGGGGCGGGTCAGCTAGTACTAAATATTTAGAAAGGTATAAGTCGAAGGTGCTTGTTTGTGCAGCTGACTGTACATGCACGCAATTGACATGGTCACATCTTTAAGAGTAAACGTAATATTACGTAATCACATGACATCTTGCGAAAAACGACATCCACACGCATATTGTAGTAAGAATAAATAGTTTGGAATTAATGTGGCCTTGACGTTACTGTATTGTTTTTAGGCAAAAGCAAAATTATTTTTAATGTTTCATCATCATCATCATCATCATTAACAGCCTGAAGACGTCCACTGCTGAACATAGGCCTCCCCCAGGGAGCGCCACTTAGAGCGGCTGCTCGCCTCCTGCATTCATCGGCTCCCCGCGGCTTTCACCAGGTCGTCGGTCCACCTAGTGGGGGGCCGGCCTACGCTGCGTCTTCCAGTTCGTGGTCGCCACTCGAGAACCTTTCTTCCCCATCGGATGTCAGTTCTACGAGCGATGTGGCCTGCCCATTGCCATTTAATGTTTAACAAGGTATAATAAAGCAAACAGTGCTTGGCTTACGATGCATGTCACTAGTCCAAGCAAGGCAAATGCAACGTTAATGCAGAAAGATGCAGCTCCAAATATCAAAGCCACGAAAATACAATTAAGATCACGGCAGAACCCAGACAAGATTGGGCATCGGAGCGAAAAGTTAAAAATACAAAGAATTTTAAAGATAAATTATATAGCCGATGGATGCAAGAGGCAAGCAGCTGCTGAATGTAGTGCTCTTTGGGGAAGGCCTATGTTCAATGGACGTCTTTAGGCTGATGATGATGATGATGATGATGATGATTATGACGATGATGATGATGATGATATAGCTGAATGCCATGTGGTCCTGGTGTGAGAATAGTACCACCTCATTGCCACCGATCGGCTAAGGGAATATCCAGGAAATGGGGAGCAGAATATAGAATATTGTTCGATCACCACGAGTCTAAGTGGCCTGCCTAGCGTGGTGATTATGGCCACTCCTCTTATATTAAGCGTCCAAAGTGGCGTTTTAGGGGGAGGTTTATTATTTTCAGTGCAGCGGACATCTAACGGTTAGATAATGTGATGATGTGACGTACCTAGTAGGATGTAAAAAGATCTGGACGACACGAAATTTAATTTTTTTTTAATCTTAACTTTTTGAAAGTTTATATGTTTTGCTTAGATGAATGACACATCAGTCTATATTAAGTACCTCATCAACGATAGAAAGCTTAGGCTAATGTTTCCTCTTGAAATCTTTATTTGCGTTTTCGTAACATGACAATATTAGACGCCCACAACTGAATCAGTGCTATTTGTACACAAAGCGACGAAGAATCTACTGTCTCTAAAATAAATAAGAATTTCGGTGAAACCATTATTGTAAATAAGATAAATTAGGTATGCGAATAAGATGAACTCTTGATAAAAATTGGTATTATCCTCTCATGGTTTCATTTGTTTTTATTAACCGATATTAATTGATATTCTTGATATTCAAAGCCGATGAATTTCATTCGAAAAATGGATAGAACGGGATAATTTTGAGGTATCGAACCAGAATAGCCCATTTTATGCTATACACAATTCTACAAATATATCAAGTTCTGATATAGATCCTAAATTAACCATATTACCACACTGAGGTGACTGAACAAAACATCATATCACTATTATGTATTTTTTTGGTCAGACTAAATTAAGATACGTCATTACAAAGGAACGAAGTTACATAAGTTACTGTAATTCACACGCTTACAAGCACTCTCGAAACAAAAACGAATTAGTAACAGTCATATGACATGACATATCATAGTTGGCCTCTATTAATTATAAGCCAGCTGCGCCAAGCTCTGAAAGCAGGGATATAGCTCGCCATATCGAGATCTATGGTGACGAACAAAAGGATTGTAAAACAAAATATTACTTTCACTATCACCAGAAAAGGCACGTGGGTTTCATGTCAACAAATATGGGAAATTGGTCATGGAGCTTACGAGTGAGATGAGTGAAAGTGACAAGTTATGAATGCACCTGTAAATGAAACAAATGAATGTGGAACGTACCTAAATGGTATCGAAGTACGTCGTAAGGGCCAAAACAAAGGGTTATGAGAAGAGATTTTGGTTAGAATTCAGCGGTTCTTGACTCTAGCTAGACTCTATTGTGATTGTGATGGAGTAGCAAAAATATTGGGCAAACCTTATCTACATTTAAGGCAGTCAAAAAAGCTATATTGTTTATGGTGAAAGAAATTGAATATCTGATACGAACAAACAAGAAGAAAATCTTGACGAAACCATTAATATATCTATATAAAAAATAATAAATAGACGTACGGGTACGCTACCTACCGGCAGTGGGCTGGAGCATTTGGACTGTCTATAGGCCATCGCGGTCTATTATACAGCCCATATGTTCTTTGTAGTAGGTATAGTATAGCTGGTTAGTGTGTAGTGTAGTTAGTTTTAGTTTAGTTTTTATTATTGTAGTAGTTAGCTTGAGTAATAACGGCATATTGCCCGTAAAAAAAAAATAGACTGTAAAAATTAGGTAAGTACTAAAATTATAAGTGGGTTTTTCTTATGAAAATGTCGAATATTAATGATAGATTGTCAAGTAAATATCAAGATGCACTTGTGTTGCATAAGATATCTCCGCTGATTGTATCATAAATCACATCATCTGCCGGGAAGTTGATAGAACATTGTCTCGTATTTCACGGAGTTTCTTAAGGAAATAATGAAATGCTGTTGCTATAAAATGATTTATTTGTTAGTGTTAGTGCTTCTATAATGACGGAATTTGGTATCATTTCTCTTAAGCAAGAACAATTACTTGATGGCTTCTGACAAGAAGCACTTATCAATTTGTATAAAGCTTCTTTAAATATCAGTTACATAAAAATATGTTACGAAAACAAAATTACTTACAAGAAATTTAATTCGAGCTATCAAACATAATAATAACGCACAAAACAGAGTATAAAAAATAAATGTAGTTGATAAATTGAGTCTTATGTAAGTAGACATTTAGTTTAAATTGCATTATTCCCCAATTCTGGTCGTGCATCACCTGTCGTCATTTATATTGCGAACTCATCCATCAAGATCGCACCGTGTGATGCCTGAACACACTCTTACTATTCAATAACTCTAATTTGCTTTCTATTTCCAATGAATTAAGGTTTGTTTTCTATATTAAAACGCATTACAACCGCAAATAGAATTTAGGAATCAAAGTTAGTAGATGATCACGCGTCAAATCTTACTTACTTCAAAGATACCATCATGCTATCGTGACTCCTGGATACAATTGTACAGTTTCTTTGATCTCTGTTCAGACTGATTGGCTATTCGAAACTACGACGTGAATGAGAGTCATTAGAAAAAAATGTTAATTTGCTTCAAAGCGAATGATTGAACTTGGAAGCCATTTTATGCCCAAAAGAGATGTTATTTTCTCATCAAACAGACATGATTAGATATTATTTCCTTTGTGTCCGGATTAAGAGTCACGATTCTGTCACGCCTCCGTTCTTCTCCTTCAATCAAATGTCACTGTCTATGTCAATGGCTGAGATTTCGCAGTTTCGAAATAACGATTTGCGGACAGGAAACCACGGCTGAACGGTTACAGTCGTGTGGACTTATTTCCGAATTGCAGATATTATATCAGTCGGTTACGATAAAAGAACAAGTAATGCACGTCACGAGAACAGCGAAAGTATTCTTAATGAGTTGCACCTCGGGCTATCAACGCCATACAACCATACAACGACCTCAACATCAAAATGACTCTCATTTGACACACTCTTCCGACTAGAAGAAGCTCTGATGGTATTTTCACTGGAAAAAGCGTCTTATCATAACTTATGAAGAAACACATTTGCGTGGTCCTGACTTGGCACAGCAGCCACGACGGAGCCGTTTCATTTAATGAAATCTGAGGCAAATTAGAATGTGATATAGAATGATAAGGTTCAAATTAGTTTGATGCAATAAAAACTATTGACGGCGCTAGATCAATGGTGATTATTTTGTACTGACAAGCAAATTAGCCAATGCCTTTGTCTAGTTTGGACGTATTAGCCGTGATACGTGATTGAAAGAGTCCAGATAAGACGACCGACGCGGTGTTCAATTAAACAGTTCATTTGATACTGTATGAATGGCATTATATAGCTGATATGACTGCCTGTTACCCAATATGAGTTAACTAGTGAAACTTTCTTAATCGAGCGTAATTGTAAGATACCACGACTTATTTACGGTCACTTTCACATCTACGGAAGGCATAAAACAAATAAAGGTCACAAGAGGACAATTATTAATCAGAATTAATTCAGTGTTTTTTTATGCTATAAGTAGCAAACAAGCATACGGCCCTCCTGATGGGAAGAGGTCACCGTAGCCTAAGGACATCTGTAACACTAGACGTGCCACTGATGCGTTGCTTACCCTGTGATAATACTCTTTTGACCCTCCTTTTAAATTGCTGCATGTTGTAGCTCTGGGGAAAGACCGCTGGTGGAAGCTCATTCCACATCTTACAGGTGTACGGTAAGAAAGTGCGCATAAACCGAGTCGTATGCGACTTCCACGACTCAATAATGTGTGGATGAGCTTTTTCACCGTGGCGAGAAGTGCGATGGTAAAAACGAGATGCCGGTATCAGTTCGAATAATTCTTCGGAGCATTCCCCATTGTAAATACGGTAAAATATACAAAGAGATCCAATATCTCTGCGTATTTTGAGAGGCTCCAGGTGTTCGGTAAGCTTGGGATTGCCGACGATTCTGACAGCTCGACGTTGTATCGAGTCAAGAGGCTGAACTTGATACTTGGGTGCTCTGTTCCAAAGGTGAGAGCAGTACTCCACGTGAGGTCGAACTTGCGCTTTGTAAAGCAAAGTCTTTGACCTGACGTGAAGTACCGCTTCGCCTTATTGAGCACACCAAGTTTTTTGGATGCAAGTTTAGCTTTGCTCGCTATATGACCACGGAACTGTACATTGGCAGAAATGTCGACAACCAAAATTCCTATACTCTCTGATAACGTAAGAAGAACGTCTTGAAACCGGGGAGCTACAACAAATGGAGCTTTTTTCGCGGTGAATGCGCAAACTTGTGTCTTTGTTGAGTTAAACTGCACCAAATTTTGTTTTCCCCAATCCGAGACCTGGACAAGAGAGGCCTCAACTTCGGACACAAGTTTGTTTCTGCTCTCTTCAACTGCGGCACCAGGAGTGTTCGCACGGCCGGCATATTGTGCATCACCAGTGCTGTCATCTGCATAACAATGCATGTTACTAGTAAGCAACATGTCATTGATATGCAAGATAAAAAGCGTAGGCGATAACACAGAGCCCTGAAGGACGCCAGCATTGATAGGCATGAAGGTCAGAGCAGGAACCCTCGACAACAGCCTTAATACTTCTCTTAGAGAGAAAACTGACAATCCATGTGCAAAGCCCCTCGGGAAGCCCGTAGGATGGAAGTTTCTCGAGAAGTGCCCTGTGCCAGACTCGATCAAAAGCATTTGCAATGGCAAGACCCACTGCAAGTGCCTCCCCTCTACTCTCCACGGCTTCAGCCCAGCGGTGAGTAAGATAAATTAGTAGATCACCAGCTGATCGGCCGTGACGAAATCCGTACTGACGATCACTGATGAGCTGGTAATCTTCCAGATAACTAAGTAGCTGGGTGTTGATCATGCGCTCCATCACCTTACAGAGTAGAGAGGTAATAGCAATAGGCCTGTAGTTTGATGGGTCTGAACGGTCACCCTTTTTAGGGTTAGGGTGGACAAGGGCAACCTTCCAAGAAGACGGGACACTTCTCGTTGAGTATGAAAGCAGAAAGAGGCGCGTTAACACAGGAGTCAACTCCGGTGCACACAATTTTAAAACGATGGCCGGAATGGCATCAGGCCCACTCGACTTCCGCACAACAAGGGACAAGAGCTCCTTCCTTACCGCTCTCTGAGAGAAACGGATGTCAGGCATGGAACTCTCACACCGCGGTATAAAAGGTGGTGTGGCGCCCCCATCGTCGAGAGTCGAGTTAGCGGCAAAGAGGCTGCCAAGAATGTCGGCTTTCTCCTTTGCGCTATGGGCCAAAGTGTCATCCTGCCTACGTAATGGTGGTAAAGAGGGCTGACAAAAGTTGCCTTCAGCAACCAGCCAAGGTTGACGAGAAAGCACGACTTCCAGAAGGAAAACTCGCTAACCGGTCACCAATTCTGCTGATGTGGTCAGCTCTGGCTTCAGCCATAACTCGCTTTCTGGATCTGGAGGCAGCATTTAGCTTCTTCTTCAAGTTAGCTGTTTCTGGGTCCTGGTGCGCGTGTGCATTGGCCCAAGATTTATGGGCGGCTTGTATACGACAAGACGCCTCCGCACAAGATTTATTAAGCCAGGGCCGACTCCGACCGCCAATGCGAACCATAGAGGATGGAATGAAACATTCCATACCTTGAAGTATGACATCAGCGATGGAGTCCGCACACATATCAAGAACATTTGAAGAGAAGCATAGCTGCGCTCAAGGATAGGCAGCGTAAAACTCACGCAACCCGACCCAGTCAGCCGATTGATAGTGCCAAACTTCACGCCTTCCAGCAGGGATGTTATGCACGTGATCTGCGGTTAGAACTACGGAACGGATGAGACAATGATCGGAAGAGCCAAGTGGCGCCTCAACCTTTACGCGATACAGATCTGGTTTTGAGCTCAGTAAGAGATCGAGCAAAGAAGGGTATCGCAGTCTAGAACTCGAGTAGGTTCATTGACTAGCTGAGTGAGGCCATACGCTAAAGCAAATTCATATGCTGCACGCCCCGCATGATCAGTAGTCCTGGAGCCCAACCACTCGGAATGCTGAGCATTAAAGTCTCCAAGAACCACCAACTCTGCGGTCGCGTATAATATTCAGATACTTTGTCAGCACCTCTAGCAATGTGTTCAAAAAGGTGAGTGTCTCATAGTTATTAAAATAAATATGTCATTATAAAAACAACGTCGTTTTTTTTTGAACGAAAGTTAACAGTCCTGCTGTTTTGCAATTCTGCACACAGCAGCCTCCGTGGCGTGGTGGTTGAGCAGGTCGGCTCATAATCCGGAGGTGGCGGGTTCGATTCCCGCGATAGGACAAGTATTTGTCCCCGAAAAAAAAACGCAAATACTTGTTAAAATAAAAAGCTCCTCCAACTGATAGTTCCAAAGAAAATAAAACAAAAATACAGGGAAGATCCCACGGGGCTTTTTAAATTTTGCGGTATAATGCCAATACACAAAAGAGTTGAATATAATATCCTACTTGAACAGTATTTTCGGACTGAAATTCAAATCCTACCTCAAAAAAGTCATTCTATGGCTACTAGGAGTGACATAAATAAAATACTTATAAAACCTAAATTTAACAACGAATATGGCAAAAGACGATCTCAACATATAATCCCTAATCTACTGAATAATCTTCTTAAAGAAATAAAGCTAAAAATCAACAAAAATAATATTAAACTGCATCTTAAGAAATATTTTCTTTCTTGACTTACCGTTTGCATAAAATGGAGCATCCTATATGAGCGTGCGCACACGCACATCGATGGCACATTATAGCTGATAGCTTCCTTACTGGCGCGATGTAAACAGCAGAGCTCGGAATGGAGGTACCTACCTATCACCAGCCGACCAACTGGGGCGATCGCCGATTTTGAATGCAACGGATAGAAACACCTTGTAAAGATGTAACAGTCAAACGTAATTTATGCGCTTAGTTATTATAGAAATCTACAAATTAGGAATGGAATTTCTTCTGTTGTATTGCGGTTAGGACTCCGTGATCGCCCCACAGACGTCTGCCTAGATATGTGTTGTGCCATCGCGCAAGTGTTTGTTTATTTGTTCCTTTAATTTACCTGGTATGTTTTGTAAGACTGATACTCAAACCGGTTACTTAGATGATAGTTGTCGAGAACCATATGTCTAGACAAACCCTACTTAGGTTTAAAGAATATCATACTAAACCGTTGTATATCTTTATTTATTAAATAAATAAATAAATAAATAAGTAAATAAATAAACTGAATCGGTATAATATCATGATCAGTAAGCTATCCAGTGCTTACGACTGCATTCAATCATGGTATTCGCTGTAGTACTACTAGTAATTTCTTACGTGAATGCACTTACCCTGAGTTCTGTTAACGTAAACAATAACTCATGCTCACAACCAGTACTTAGTTCCATAAATGCAGGGGACTGTCACGACATGATCACACATGACCCTGGCTTTTACTCGACCATTGAAAGCAATCCCTGAACGCGAGAAAGTACAGTAATTGTATGGAATTCACTTACAACCATAAGATGAGAGGAATCCGATTATGCTGGGAAAATGTCACCGCAATAGACTTTAAATGAACAGTTAAAATCATTAATATACTCTACTCCATCATTAACTCTTTAAAAAGTTAAATTTTATTATGCATTCAATAAGTCATGGCTTTGCTTTACGGAACGCTTTCCCTTGCGCTTTTCCTGTCCTACAACTTTAGTATTTAAATGCGGTTGATGCAAATCGTGAGGACATGTTGTAGATTTTCACCAGTCAACCGATTGTCACGAGGGGACGATGTTGTGACAGAACGGACATCAGTAAAGTGCAGACATGAACGTTGATGACTGTTAAATAAAGCGACAACAACTTGGATTGTATTGCTTTAGAATAGATTACATCAAACAACATAGACACAAATGTGACGGTTATGACAGTAAAGCATGGCGCCTCTACCTCTAATGATCTGTATAGGTATCAAGTTGACGACGAGTAGGCTCTGCTCGATTTTGACGAAAGTGAATGTGAAATTTAAGTGACCGCTAAAGAAAGCAAAAGTTGCCGTGATTAGCATGTGTATCTGATACCATTAGACTTTTGACAAATGTTATTTTGTTCTATGATTGTGTCTAACGTTGCAAAACTGTAATATGTCACGTCAAGATGGAGTTATGGGATTCGCGAATGAGGTTGACGATGATATTAATCTGCAGTATTGTTTTATGTTACGTAAAATGTCGACCTACGCGTTTTGTGATGTAAAATTCAGATATTTTGGAATATGGCACAAAAAAATATCTATTCCATATTCCTTAGAGCTTGTTTCCATCAATAATGTGTTGGCTAGAACTAACTTTGGTAATGAAACTAACTGTTACCTAATAATGTCATACATGAAGAATCAAACTGAAATTGTTAATGTTAATAATTTCATCAACTTGATTTAAATACCAAATCAAGTAGGATGTGGTAAAGAAAAAGCTAAGCACGTTGTTTGGGCATCTATATGAATTACCTATAATATGTAAATCTAGTGTCAAGTGTCAATCTAGGAAAGCACATGTTAAACTAAACGTTATGTGTTTGTTGTAAAACTTGTTGGATTGTTAGTGCCATTAACAGTCTTATTTTATTATTCCTGTCTGTCATCGTCTTAGTTTATGGTGGTTACGGTCTCGGAACGGGTTTGCTTGACATCCGGAGACCGTTAGCTGCAGCTGAATCGTTGACCCGTGCCTTTCTTTGTGCTACTGCTTGTTATGTGCGTGGCCAATTATCGCGTTTCGTGTCAGCGGTTTTGCTTTTGGGCGTGTTAACTATAGCGGTCGTTTATTGATTTGTTTTAAATTTAAATAAGTCATGCGTTTCGGTAATAGTATTGTAATTTACTGTCACTATTATTTCATTAATTTTTTGAGATATTACGCATATTAACGTACCTACTTGTTTAACTTTCAAGTTTTTATTAGTAGCTAATTATGTAATTTCTATTTTGTGATCATATAGTAAATCTTAATTCACTTGAAACAGACATAAAATTCTTAATTAATGACTGTAAAGTTAATGAAAAACATCAATCTCCAATGT
Organism: Ennomos erosarius; assembly: GCA_963580505.1. NCBI lineage: Eukaryota > Metazoa > Arthropoda > Insecta > Lepidoptera > Geometridae > Ennomos > Ennomos erosarius. The sequence continues at coordinate 2,813,196 of OY756983.1, read as the reverse complement.
ATCCATTTAAATTGTATCGCGTTACATTAAACAAATTGTAACGTTAATGTTTTAGTAAACATAAAATTAAATAACAAGATTCGTAACGATATGATGAAGGTGAATTAATAGATGTCGTTAGTTACGTTGGCAAATTGGTAGCAGTTATAGAACTAGTAGTTATTCTAACCAGTGACCTCGGTATATCTGCCTTTCGTAACTAAATTATATGATACGAAAAGGAGAAGCTAGAGAACTAGGTGTTCAGAGGCGATCTGATGAAACTCGAAATGAAACCAGTTCAGTGAATGTCTTTATATGGCGACATGTAGAATTTTGATCGAAAGTTTTTAAATAACTTTCATATGATTATGTAAAATTTGGAATATTTGATAAACATGACATTTTTGTTATAGAGCTACTGTAAATCCCGCAGCAATAAATTTATAGTGACAATAATAAGATTATAAATTCTACTCATGAGTAATAATTATTGTAAACGCAAATTACATTGCAGATTATCAGTTACCTACAGCACAGACTGAATAAAATTGAATGATGAATTTCGTTGTGTAATTGCCGCTATTGGAGCGCGATAATCTCGATTTCCTCACATGATGTGAACTGACGGGCCGATCTACCAACCCATCCAAGACCTGTCATTCCTTTGTTACCCTATCACAATAGTTTTCTAGGTTTCCATACCATTCAGTGAATAGGTAGGTAGGTACTACCGGTTTCGTATAATGATAACCAGCAACACCGTTTTACAAACCTTGGCCATGACTCGGCATTATGCTTATTTACTAATATAAAATTTAGCCAACAAATATTTAGCTTGTCAAAAGTTATTAGGAAGTATTCGAAACAGCTTTTTTGGAGGATTACGATACGAGGTTGCTGGTTCGATTGAAGAATTGAAATCTGTTTTCCGACATACCTACAGAGTCTTGAGAAGTTAGTCAAGTATCCCATGATTGTATGTAATCGTTAGACGTAATTCAATTATTTAGTCACCTAGCGGCACTCTGGTCGTCATTACAGTTTCCTTTCCTCAGTGTGTTAGTAGATGCAATTGCTTTCATCGGATGTATTAGTCGCGGCAATCGTTATTACTATTTAGATTCAAGTTCATTAACTAGATTTCTCTTTGCGTAAAAAATACGGCCTTCACTTCCATATAGGAAACTAGCGCTAATTGAATCTTTAGTCATCTTTTTAGACGTTCTACGATTACTTTTCGTAATGGAGACTTACGCGACCTAAAACCGTAACGACGAATGTGTTTCCATCACCAATGTTATTGCTATAGAAAGTAAGAGCGTCTCCAATAAAAAATAGGAAGTTTCTATTAAGTTAAGTGAAGTGATAACGAACCTCTCGACATCAACAATGAATTCGAGCACCTCGCTCCAGTTCTCACTAGCAGCGATAGTTTCTAATCTTAAACCATAATGAGCCTGCCTTCACACACTCGACTTTACATTCATTAGTTAGTTGGGAAAAACTCACGCTTCCGATTTCAAGCGCTATATGAGAACGAGCTTTCGTCTCTCGCCGTGAACCCTCATTTTATAGACGATTGCGTTTATTTCGACGCGCTCTTTTGTTTCGGATATGTGTATGATACGGTCGTCAGTTCATCTTTCTCCGGAAAACAACGGTGCGTTTTTGTGGAACGTTGACCTTGTTGATTTCGGCGAAACGAAAGTAAAGCTATTGTGGATAGAGATGACCCCGGGTCGAAGATCTGTCGCAGGACCGCCATCTGTATATTTAAATAAGGCCCGTTACGGCACGTCACGAAACGGAATCACGATAATAATTTCACGACGTTCCCGTCACGTACCGATATTCGGCAGCGATAGTGTCGCGGTGAATCGCATTCAAATCGCCCCGTGAATTATTAAATTCCGAGTTTAGAGTTGCGATGTAAAGGTTATCTGCAGGATCCATTGAATTGGGGATGTGCGATCACGAATGTTCACGACTGCGGAACAGTTGCATAACTATGAAATTTCACTCCGGTGAACAATGATGGGCCTAATAATTAAGCGGCAAAGGTCACCGAGGTGTCTAATGAGCGTCGTTAGCAAGAATCTAAATCAATTTCTCTACCTGAGGCGACTGCACATATTTTTCGGTCGTTTTGATATTTGTTCGGTCATCGACACTTTCTATTGGACCGTGTGAGTTCGTGTAAACAACTGGTAGTAGTAGTGAGCGAGAGTATGGTGGTGTGAAATATGTGATTATAGCCCGCGGTAATCTCTTGAACGTGACTTTACATCGCCGTATGGAAGGTTTAAGAGTTGCCCTTTGCTGGTTGATTGGCGATTGATAGCTGGTGCGAGGGTAATGACACTATTAGTCTCAGGCTTATGGGTGCCTTGGTAACTAACTGTTTACGTAACGGTGTGTAGTTTGTCTTTGTCAGTTTTTGTTACTGTAAAATCTGTAGGTGGTACTGATTGCATTTCTAAAGGGATTCGGAATTGAATCTCACTTTCTTATATCTATGACTGTATCGAATTCAAGCATCGCCGCAGTAAGATTCGAATAAAATGAAATATTAGATCACAGTAAATGAGAATGTAATCCCAACTGTTTATCAATCACTTTTCAAATTAAGTCGTACTTGACCATCATGGATTAAAAGCCTATTCTTGTGAGAGGAGACCGATGTCTCAGAAGTAAGTCCCAGAGTATGGGGTGAAGATTAAATACATAAATTAAATGGAAAACCAAGCTGGTATCCAAGGCTGGTTGAGAATACACACTTATCGTTTACTAGATCTTGCCTTTTTAAAGCTGTTATTAAAGAACAAGACAATGAGCTGGTGCTATTAGCCTTCTGAATCCAGCTGATGTTAATTGCAATGATGCCCTTTTAATCACAATAATAGTAGTATTTTTCAATGCTTGTGTCTCATCTTATTGTTGGTAATACGGTGTTTAAATCCTTGTTAATTTACCATTGTGTTATTTGTTACAGTCTGTGTTCCGTGCTTTTTGTAAGATGACTTTGCAGTATGTTTGTTTATTTGATTTGCTAAGACTCCTTAATCAGGGATGGTATGAAGCTGCTACGGATGACAGATCTATAGTTGTAGTTACCTAATACTTTAAAACGTCTTTCTAGGTTCTATACAAGATTTAACTACAAAAACTTTTGATCAAAATTCTCGCGTCATCAAACGTTTGGAGAGTCCTCATTTTATTCGGAATAAAACATAAGTAGGTACCTTATTTTTCCTCTTTTAGATATTTACATCATCTCTTTTATGGTATCTGCGAGGAATCTACATAATTTCTTTAATAATAATAGAACTTTGCGGACTTCCTAGCAAATGTCATAAGGAAGACGGCAAAATAAAGGCTTCACGTAATTCATAATCGTGTCAGAATATCACAACACGACCTTATACCATTTTACCCACTGTTAACACCTACTATGGGTTCTGTTTCTCACATGAATGTCACATTCGAGCATAGACATATATATTAAGGACAGGCGTAATGACAGGTTAAAACGTCGCTTCAAAGTGGGAGCCAATTTCACAGATTGGCATCCACTAGCGCTCAGTCTGTGATAGAAGTTAGAAGGCATCGGTCGAATGTCACAAACAAAATATGCCAAGTTGTATTGTGAAGGGTTGCACAATCTATACTCAAAAGTACAGTAAAAAGAAAGACCAAGTTTCTTACCTCATATTTTCAATATTACACTCTGTTTTGTAACAAAATAATTGAATTTATATTTGGAATAATCATTGTAAACATAAACATTGACGGAAGTAATGGAAGCGATAGGCACCTAATTTCTCAACTTGTCGTAGTTCACGCGAAATCTAATAGATGGCGCTGACTTTTCCCACGCCATTTTGACAAAATAAAATGTTCTTTCGGGCATATCCTGATATATAAATCTTCGAGATAAATAGTTTAACGAAGTCTCTAGCAGTGGTAAAATATAATAAGAAACGGAGTCCAAGGATTACAAAATTCAAAGACGTGTCATTCATCAAACTGTTCCTGGCAGGTCTGGTGAATGCTATAAAAAAGCTTCTGCAGTAGAAACGTAATGAGTTGATAATACTATGCTTCCAGTTCGTCCAAGGGCTGCCTATTTATTCGCAATTAGTTCTGGTAACAATCGCATGGGCGCCCAAGATACAGGCTTGTTCTAGTTTGGGGCCCGTAGTTAATTATAATTTTGAATTAGTATTATGCCATAGTTTATAAGTATCATTTTGAAATATTGCATGTAAAAGGTATGATTTTATATTTTTATTTTTATTGTAATTTGGATAAATAAATTATCTTATCTTAAAAAATTATCTTATCTTATTTTAATTTGTTCAAGCAAGATAATAATATAGGATGACCATTAACTATGTGTCAAGTGCTTAGAACATTTAACTAATGGAGATGTTTACGTTATAATACGCAAGCACCATTTTCTGACAATTTCTACGGGGGACGAGGAAAACACGCATAGCACACGCGCGGACCGCGCGTGTAATCGCACGCCACACTCCATCTTAAAAAACGCACACCGTTATATAAACTAGCGTAATTACCCAGTGTTTACACGCACACTATGATATTGTAGATGACCGAATAGCGCCATATGACCGGCAGAGAGGTACCTCCGCGTACGCCTTGTCTTTGCCACCTCCTTTTATCTTTACTCTAAGGTCAAGTGACGCTATTGGTCGAAGATGGTGACACGTCAGGCATATTGGATTGGGAGGTCTTCATAAATAGGTACATAAAACTTACAGAAATATTCTAAAAGCATCGAGTTCGAGTTACAATAGTAGTAAATGAAAAACGAGATTACGTTTGCGGCCACCGAGCTATTTGCTTAGTGACTTTATTCGAAAAACCTGTTATTCGCAAATTACATAAAATTGCTTATGACATTTAATTGGTGTATTTGCAGTCTATATTTTTCATTTGATATACTTGTGCGAGAAATTACGATGAGTTATTTTTAATTTTTATTGCGATTTGTTAGTTTTCCTTGATGATATTGATAACTATATTATTATCTTATACCAACCCCTTCAAGGCGCGAGTTTTACTCGAATTCTCCTTGTATTGTTTTTATTTCAAACCCTCCCCCATTAATCAAATCCAACTCTGAAAACTGTAAATGTCATAAACAAAATTTAGTGCCAGACGTGCATTGAGATAGGATACATAAAGAGCACAGAATTCCCCCTATTACATAGGTCCAGAACCGAAGTCTCCATACTTAACCTTGTTTGAACATGAATCAAACCATAGAGCACATTTTTTTTTCTTCTAATGTCAGTTCCTCTTTCAACATACCATATAAATAGTATTACCCGATTTAGTCGGGTACCTAACTAAAATTTTTTCAAACATTTATTTTAATAACTCACGAGTTTTTCAATATTACCAAGTTAAAGGGATTAAAGAACAACAGTTATGTAGGTACAGGGGGTCTAGCAAAGATACCAACCACTAACGCTAACGCCAAACGCTAACTCCAAAATGTACTGAAATGACATTTCGGAAATCGCTAACTTTTCCGTAGCGAATGTCATTTCGATACATTTTTGGAGGTAGCGTGTGGCGTTAGCGTTAGCGATTGTGATCTTTGCTAGACCCCCTGGGCCTCAACCAAAATAATGTTTCATATTTTAGGATAAAAAAAAATAACCTTAAAAATGGGAAAACAGTGGGCGCGTGGAACGTTTATAGTTGAAAACTACTTATTATCAGGAACTGCACTTCTGTGTTCTGTGTGTTCTTTACTATAGAAATGCGCTGAACATATTGTTGAGCGAGTATTAGGTTTCCACCAATCTTCATTTCGACTTTTTCGAACTACTTTTATCCAACGATCAGGGCGGTTAAAACATAGATTAACAAATTCTTTATTAACACCATTTCATCAACAAACAAGGTACACAACTTGAGAATAACCGCACACAACAACATATAATTGGTCAAATTATCATGATCAACTAGCTGGCAAGCTGTATGTAGGTAGACAGACTGTGCCAATAATACACCTACGGGGTGCTCATGGTGCCATGACTGCAATGCAACAGGAGAAATATTACTCCCCACTTGAACCCTCATACAGACTGTGATAGATTCCACACGATATGAAACCACGTCGTTATCGTGTCTTGTTCAAATCGTGTCACAGTGTTAGATGTACCTTCGCTTTACATTAAAGTTATATTTATTTTGAATAAAATATATTGACATAAGTGGTCATAATCTTTTGATGTGTTGATGTTTCGGAACGCGTCTCGGTAAAACATATGATTTTTGACAGTTCTAATCGCGCCAATTCCAAATCCATTTCGCGCGGTTTTGTTTTCGTTTCATAGAGAGTAGAGTTTTGCAGATTTATTTTGTAAGACAAGGAATTCGCGTGGTTTCAAAGTAAGGAATACGATACGGAATAAGGGCCCAGCTAGACATGGATGAATCTGTTGGAAATCTATACAAATAAATCGGGTAATTATTCAGATATCGTGTGGCAATACTGATTTTGACATGTCAACTTTTTATTGTTAAATGGTTCTAGCTCTTCGTCAAATAGAAATAATTAAAATAATCTTATAAAAATACATGATTAAGGCCACTTACAAGTGAAATGTGATCGTGTGCTTCTGTGATTCGTGCCTCGAGTGATTTCGGCACAGTTTTATCACGCAAGACGGCATTTTTTGGTATATATTCAAAAGCACACCCAAGTAACGACTGATTTTGATTTTGACAGCTGAGAATCAATCACACCCAAAGTGGTGTGTACGGTTTTGCCCTGCTTTAATTTCTTATTAGTGGTCTGGATAAAAAGTCTTTGATAAAGAGTCACAAACGCTCGAAAGAAATGTCCGCTCCAAAACTCTGCGCACGCCACGCAGTGCGCAGAGTTTTCGTTTAGTTGTAAGACAACCACAATCCGACTCGGTCCTGCGCGGATACCAAAGTGCTCGGTGACAAACTGCCCAAATAACAGCAGACACGTGGGTAAAAAAAGACGGTGTTTCATATTTTAGGTACGTATTACAACAACTTATAGAATTTATTTGTCTACAGTGCATTTTTCCATTTAAATTTCAATAATTTTCATATTTTTGCACAATATAATGGTCACGGCCCGACTGCGGCCCCTCAGTAGCGTATCTCTTTCACACGTTCATCAAATGCGTACGAGTAAAAGAGATAAAACCTCGCGCTCGGTTAGCGCTTTGGTGGTTACGAGAGTGACGCCGCAAGCGTGTTCTAACGAAAAGCTATGGAGTCGATAACATTTTAAATAATTGGGTGCAGTAAGATACATAGTTATTTATTTCCATACTTTTTGTATGCTTTCATTTTAAGGTTTACATAGATAGATAAGTTATTTATTGTCACTATACATACGCCATAAATTATAATAATTCAGTTTTCCTAACAAAAGGTTAGAAACATTATTATTATTGATAATCATAATTATTAGGTACTAAGTTACGAAACGTCGAAGGACGTGTTTAATTTGTGCAATTAACTGACAAATTATAAGTTATTTGTCAATAGTATAAACTGAAGTTGAATACTAAAAAAATATTCATAGATACAGTAGTTATGGAAGATCTTGTTCAATATGCATTTGAATTTTCAAACCATAGAATTATTTTAATGAGAGCAATCGAGCCGCGGAGAGCCGATGGATGCAAGAGGCGAGCATCCACTCAAAGTGGCACTCCCTGGGCAAGGCCTATGTTCAGCAGTAGACATCTTCAGGCTGTTAATGATGATGATGAATCATTGAAATATTAGATTTCACTACATTGCAAAGAAATGTACAGAAAAAATAAAATTCAAAGTGAACGAAAACGTTACAATAAATTAGCATTGTTTTAAGGCGATTAGTATACAAGTTTATTTTAAGTTTTCAAAATGGTAAAATAGTGCCAATAAATATTTGGTTGTTTTATTTCCAATAGCGTCTCCATTCATTGCCTTATTCCGTGTTCGTTCGCATGACGTAGCTGAAGCGGGATGTGACGATCGCCGACCTTGCGTACAAGCGATTCTGTGCATTGACTAAGCGACATAACGTCTAAATTCGTGCAGATGTGACAGCGCAAGTTATATAATTTGATGTATAGGTACGTACAACAGCGCTCGGACACTTTTTGACTGTTTCCACTTCGAGATTGTGACTCTGTATATCATATCTCAATGTAAGTGCAACGTGTAAGTTATTAAGTTGGTGCAAAAAAAATAATTGTTACTTATGGACCCTACTTACCTAAATACGTAAATTGGTACGACCATAAAAAATTAAACGACATAAAATGCGCCTTATCATAAACAAGGCTCAACACTCACGCAATTTTGTAAAACGAGTGTTTAATATATTTGATTATGTAGCCTAAATGCCATGTAATAAGATCTACATTACGAGCAAGTATGATGAAAAATGTGGTAAATTTAACAGTGCAACAAGCAATGCATAACTTATTATAGGACCTCTTTTTCAATATATGTATATCCCATATTAAAACAAATCCATAACTGGGCTGAACCCGTGTAACTGAGTGACAAAGGTAACCAAAAGGCAGACCAAGACATGAACACTACTGTTGAATCAAAAGAATGAAGAAAGCAAAGTAAATAGGTAATGCAGAAGAATTAGAGCATTTAACCAAAATTTATTATAAAAGACTAAGGCAGAAAATGTGATATAAGTAAGTAGGCAGATAAATTTGATATAATCAAAAATCTCGTTGAAATTTCTAATGAACTTAGGCTGTTTCTTAAACACGCGATCGGTGTTACGTTACTGACGTTAAATGCAAATGAATTAACTACTAACTGCCTTAAGCTACGTGTACACAGTTAAAGCACACTAAGATAATGTTATTTTGATGACTTTGATCGTATATTCACTGATCAAACTGCACTTGAACAACGCCTGTTAATGAAAAAAGTACTTGAATCACGTTTAACTTTTCATAGAGTACTTGAATATGAACTGACAAACAAGAAGCCGTTAAGTGCAAAAACAGTAGGAAAAACAAAAGAAAAATTCTGAAGAAGCTCATTCAATTGAATCATGTTATAATGTGTAGTAATATCAAAGTGTGTGTGTATGAATGATGAATTTTATCAAAACTATCTGGTCCACATGTACTTTGACTAAGTGCAGGCACCTTTACACCCAACGCTTAAGTTGAGAATGCCGACGGACTTGAAATTAATCGTATTATAACTTCAGGGAACTTTACAGTTTGTTGCATTGCATGTTGCAACCGTAAGCAGTTTAGCTAGCTGGCATGTCAAGTTACAAATGGAGGGTAGCATGGGTTATGGTTAAATGACATGGGAGAGGAAGTATTACATTTGTTCGATGTTTTTTAGTGTAGGTAATAGCATAGGGTTCCATCTGGTACAAACGAAAAATAGCCCAAACTTGAAAAAAATTTGGTAATCGTGTCTGGAGAGTTACTAGTTAGTGTCCAGTGTACTCATTTGGCCCAATACTTTGCCAACACGCAATAAATGTCGCTTGATAATCTTGCGTTGGGTAGAAATAAAATAATTCCGTTGTATGGGATGAGGCATCTGTACTGTAGGTATTATATTCTATGAGTTTAAACTCTTTGAACCGTTTGCCTCAAGGGTGTAATCCTCTCTGGCTTTCCGCCATTTCACATTGTTCAGCTTGCGCCGTATATTGTCTGGGGTAATATAGGTAGGTACACCCAGAAATGTTTTTGGACCAAATTTGGACACGAGTGGGAATAAGCCGTTCAGTGGGTCTAGCAAAGATCCTTTCCATTAGCGTTAATGCCAAACAATAACTTAAAATGTATGGAGATGAAATTTTGGGAATCGCTTACTTTTCCGCAGCAAATGTCATTGTAATACATTCAGGAGCTAGAAAGGCATCTTTGCTAGACCCCCAGATGCTGCTTATTTTGGCCAGACATTTGATAAGGTTCATATACTTTTAAATTGAAATATTTAACTCTTTTAGGTTTAACATTTATACCAATAGAAGAACACACTTTTATGTTTGAAATGTACATGAATGATAAATTGTCGATTTCTATTAATCTGCGTTCCCACGCCTACGAACGCCTCTAATTTACGTAGAATCATAGATTCATTCACAAGGTATCCGTTTTCTAAATGTTGCACCTTATTAAACTCACTATAAAGATCAATATTGTCAGAAAGTCATTTCTATTAACTATATTGATACCTGTGTCTAAAAGTTATAATCCTTCAACAGCTAAGCGTTCGTAATTGTACAGTAATTACAAACATTAAATGGGTGTTAGGTGTTTCACAGATTGTAATAACTGTTGGCACCTCATTGTCGTTTCTCAGAGGTAGGCAGTATAAAATGTATTTAATAAAACAGATGTTCGTGAATAGCAACAGTGCCAAAATTTTGGCAACTCGTTCAGTCAATAAACAATGGCTCAGATGAAACGAGGCAGTATGAAGCTTTAGAGATGTCTGTTTTATTTCTTTTTTAATGCGCTCGGCATTTTTTTTTTATTGTACTTCAAACTAAAAGAATACCTACTTAAGAAGCACTTACCCCATTCATACATGGGTGTTCCCATTTACTAATGAAAACAGAAGAAAAACTACCAAACATCTTTATCATGTTTGATGGATGAACGTCAATGCTAATTATTAAATAAGTAGTTACTTATCTTCGTACGCAAATTCGTAACAATACTCTTTTATCATTAATCAAAATAAGCAAACAAAACGATTAGCATACCTCGCGGCTTCATTAATAAACTTAAAAATAAACGACCGGTGCGCACGCGCAAGTATTACGCGTAATCGATTTATTCGGTATCATTAAAGTTGGACCTTGGCCTGAGGTTGGTTTCGGTTAGCCAACTCCACATGTTAATGATTAATCACTTGATTACCGGAGTTGTAGTTTTTACGAAAAGTACAAAAAGTGGTTTAAAACCTCAATGACGTGCTTTTGACGCATTAGTGACACCTCTAGTGTTACATATATTCATACATACTACGACAACTGCTTCTCATCAGATCGGCTGTACTGTATGCTTCATAAACGAACGCGGAGTTTTCTTTGTTTCAATGTATAAATTATTGTATATGTACCTACATCAACTTTTCTCTTATGGAATAAAAAAATTGAGAAAGCTTTGCAATTGACAAAACTCTTCAATTCCCCTTTCTCTTTGTATTGTTTTTACAGAAACTTAAAAATTCTGTTACAAAATCACAACTTTTAAAAATAGCATTTTTTTTTCAATATTTCACTCCTTGAATGAGCTTTTTATACATATAAATCTTCAAATTATTGCCATGTCAAAAAACTACAATTCCAGCTACAAAAGCTTACACATTTCATTTTCCCGTGGGGTCAGTCGTAAAGTAGGAATTTACGATGTAATTATTATTGCTTGCCCACAACTCCCACAAGGTATGTTATTGCTCACAAGGTATGCTAGTGCCTGCAAGGATTGTTATGGTTGTGTTTAAGCCGCAGTTTTTACGTTATACTTACCACAGATATTAAAATTGTATAGTAGTACCTATACTAGTTATACTTTGTTTCTTCATTCATCATCATTATCATCAACAGCCTGAAGACATTTACTGCTGAACATAGGCCTTCCTTACAGAGCGCCACTATGTGTGCTCGCCTCCTGCATTTATCGGCTCCCCGCAGCTTTCACCAGATCGTCGATCCACCTAGGGGCTGGCCTACGCTGGGTCTTCCGGTTTGTCGTCGCCACTCTAGAACCTTTCTTCCCCATCGGTTGTCAGTTCCACTCTACAAGCGATGTGGCCTGCCCATTGCCATTTCAACTTGCTAAGTAAGTGGTAAGTGATGACGCGGTCGACGATGGAGCATGCTTGCCTAGAAGATACCGGTTCACTCTAGCCTTAAAAACTCCCAGATTATATTTGTCAGGAAACAATGACGCTATACCAGTCACTTTAGTTCTCCAGCGAATCTCCTCACTTCGGATCTTATCTCGCAGGGAAACATCGAGCATATTAGCTGTCTCCATAGCTTGTTGCGCGACCTTGACAAATGAGGCCAACAGTGAGAGACCACGTCTCAGTTCCATAAGTCATCAATGTTTTCTTGATTGAAAACTCACTAAAGTTACCTACAATGTACTAACAGTAGATGACTGTAAGCATTCCATAACCTTGGCCGGTCCCACATGCTCAAGCACGAGAGATAATTCGGATGAGCCGTGCATGTGCGGCATTCTACGCCTACAATCTGCGGTTGGTATTACGAAATCAAGGATACCATTAACCTGCTCACAGTGTGCACTTGACTTTGTGAATGTGGGTTTTCTGCGGTTTAATTTATTTTAATGTTCTTTTGGGCTTCACGCATTACGTATTCATGTTGTGGTATTTTATTTACATACTTTACAGTCAGGTATTATTAACAACCAATAATTATCAGATTAATTTGAATGTCACGTATTTGGAAGGCTTTGTTTTGTAACTTGATCATGCAAATTATGGTAGGGATGAGACCTTGATGAGACCCAAGAATCTCTCTATACTTGGATAACGCTACTAACCCCTTTGGGTTGTCAGAGGAGACGGATCAATTTGAATATGAGATAACTTTTCGCCGTTGAACGTCATTTAGGGTCTACTGGGCCTTATCATCTCATGCTCATCAGCCTATTTTCGGCTGTTGCTAGGCATCTTTACACACCACTAAGGATGGGCATCTATGGAATCTAGAGCTGTATGGATGTTCAGTTGAATTCATTGTGATTCTGACATTTTGCTACTTGGTGATCGTCCCAGTTTGGTAGGTATACGGATAGAGATTTTCCAAGCGAAATCGCAAAAACGGTTTCGCTTTTGACCTGCACTAAACCAGACCTTCAGCTTAAAAGCCTCTCAACTACAGCACTAGTGCATCTCTAGAAGTACATAACAGCTCTTATGCAATGATGAGCATTGTCTGGAACTGGGACCGTGTCAAGAGCACTAGGCTAACTACTGTTGAGATTTAATTTATGGTTGCCAGCCATATAGTCCATATTAGAGTTATATTCATGCTTTTTGTTTTTTTGTCTTGAAATAATAAACCTATTACAGGTGCTTATCTACAATTTAATTAGCCAATCATATTCTAACTCTCAATAAAGTCTAGCCATAGGTAGGTACTTAGAAATTACTGGAATGCAACAAAGCCCATAAAAGCGAAAGTTATAGTACTCGGTACCAAATATGGTAGTACTTAGAACTAACCTTCAATATACACCATGCTCTGACCCAGGAAGTGAATTGAAGTATAAATACCTGGCAGTAATAGTAAATATGACCTATTAGGGCTTGCAAGTACATAATTGTGTATAATTATGAACACGTTTAATTTGTTCACAGTTACGAACTTTAGTTTGTATCCAATGAACTACGAGTCTTTCTTTTTTTGTTTTGTTTCTCGACTGTAAATAGTGTATGTTTCTATAATGTAATGAATTACAATGTATATTGTGTGATGTCCTGAAAAAATGATATTTTCTTTCTTTGTTTTTCTCTTGATTTTTGTTTTAGAATCGGTCTTAATAGACATTTTAATCGGAAGAACTAATCAGGGGTAAAGCTACTGATATTTTTTAGTTCGCCGAGTGTTTTCTGTAATAAAACTTGAATTTTAGAATCTGAAATCCACGATATATCACCTATTTTTTTACACACCTTTAATTGAGACCCTAATTAATAAATTAAGCGTAGTGTAATAAATTACCATAGATATAGGATCTGTGTAAATACCACTATGCTTCATAAGGATCTTTCATTTTAAAACAATTTAACAATAAAAGCTAATTAACTTACGCTATTGCAACTTTTGTTTTTATTACCGTATATGGACGAACAGTGATAACGCACATGCTAGCCTACCGTTAACTCCAGAGTTCTAGGGGACTTCCTCATTAGTCGTGTAAGCTAAGTGCTAGACTTTATATTCCACCCATTAACATTCCTGCTTGCCTGGTACTTGACGGAACAATAGGAAGCGAAGATAAGCTTAATACGGTGTTGGCACTCACATAAAACTCTTGCAAGCTTCTGGGTGCCTGGTATTTTAGGTAAATCTCTCCTTTTGAATGTACCTAGATGAAAGAGACGAAGAGCATATATATTTTGAATCGAAATTTTATTTACATCGCGGTCCAAATCAGCCAAGTGTTATAATAGCAGAGGTCGATTCACACCGCGGTCCGAAAGAGACTATTCATTTAGGGCACTTGGGCGATTCACACCGCGGTGCAAACCACTCGTGGCACGAAACGCCCCATTACCCAACCGGGGTGTGTTGCAATGCAAAAGATGATTGCTGGCAACGACTAAATGGGGAGACTGAAGATCGTGTCAAGTTACTTTAATAAGAGGCCATCTCTAGCCTGTAGGTACCAAAGTAATTTGGGCACTTTTTCCTTCTATCAAATATTAAAACTGATATAGATACTAGGTACCTACTGTATAAAAGAATCTTGTAGTATAGCCAGAAGAATAAGGCCAATTGGATTGCAGGAAGTCCGGTTAAAATTTAGCAACAGTTGCATTGCCCGCAAATAGGATTTCTGAGATTGTTCTGGCGGCGCCTGCGTGAAGCTGATAAGGCTTTCGTATTTCCATTGTTTTACATACATTTTGTGCAGTAATAAAGCGGCCAACGTACCGGTTGTATTTGAAGAGAAATTAAATACTTTGTAAAAAGCTTATGTAAGTTAATCAGTAATCGCAATTTAAGAAGTAAGTGAACAGGTACCTATTCCTATTAGATACATGATAGAACACTTGTAAAAGCATAGTATAGTTGAAGGAAAACAGAAATAACTATGATTCTTAGGTGACCTCATCGATAAAAGTGACTTCGCCCACAGGCTTTGGTTTTTTTGAGATTGAATGACAATAACAGGGAATAATAGGGAATAATAGGTAATCATATACTGTGTTCATGACATTGCGACAGTGTTCAAATTTTGGTACAATTGGGACACTTAAGGTTCCAAATAGGAAATTTATTTACCTATAGGTAATTCTAAAAACCCTAAGATAGTACTTGTATGTTAACTAAGAATCAGTAGTTTAAATTAAATCCAACCAGCTGCTTTGTGATGAACGAAACACGACGAATTATCAAGATACCAGAGTCATCTTTTTCAAAATGCAATATAAAACCCGAAAATGAAACAAACTCTTCGCCAGTCAAATAAAAATTTCAATCAGGTCCATAAACACTTAAATTATAGGCAGTCAAACTTTTAAATTAAATGAATACGGTCTCAAATATTTCTTAAATAAAGCTCTAAATTAAACGGATATGCGACATAATGCGATAGAAGCAGACAAATTAGAGATATCTCGTCGACACTTCATAACAATCGCGACAATATTGCGACCATTTTTACAGAACACATCCGCATAGAAATATATGGAACAAGGTACAAGAGAAAAAATGTTTATGAATACAATTTAATATTGCAAAAAAACGAGGCCAAAGACAATCTTACTATTGATACCATTAAAAAATGAGAAACCCCAGATAATGTAATACCTACAGTAGAGATGCCTCATCCCATACAATGGACTAACTCAGGCTATTTTACGAATTACTTTATTTCTGCATAACGCAAGATTATCAAGCAACATTTATTGCGTGTTGGCGAAGTATTGGGCTAAATGAATACACTAGACACTATCTAGTAACACTCACGACACGATCACTAAATTTTTTTCACGTTCGGGCTATTTTTCGTTTGTGAGACCCCTGATGAGACCCCAAGTATTACATTATCTGGGCTAATATTATAAATGCGAATGTACGATAATCGTTGTTGACATTCATAGGGCAGAATGACTTTTTCCTGGTTTTAGGAATGGTGCGGGGCGTGCTGGTACGGTATCTGTATTTTAAAATCTATCGGTACTTAGGTATCATATTTTTATTTTATCTGAAATATTTGATCTTTAGAAAAAATTGGAGAGTTTAAAATGTATTAGTTTACTTTTATAAAACAGAGAAATCTTTTATGTCACTGGCAGCATGTGACAATATCCGTACTAATATATTTTTGAGACATCACACAGTCTAGTAATCAGATTACCACACTGTGTAATCAGGTCATAAAGTCTCATTTAGCCAGAAATTTCACTAGCTACAATGCCCTTCAAACCGGAACACAGTAGTGCTTGCACACTACTGCTTGGCGGCAGAATAACTGGCAAAGTGGTGGTACCTACCTAGGCGAACTTTGCAGAAAAGTCCTACCACCTAGTGCTTCTTCTCGTGTAGGCAAGTGGTAGGCCCTGGTGTCAGAATTCTTTGGCCGCCCAAAGGCTGACTTGTCTTAGCGACTATTTGTCTTACGACAACAGGCTTAACGTGCCCTCTGAAGCACAGTAAGACTCAGTTGTAGATACCACTTTTTTGCTGTAGCGGTCACTCATCATCATAGTAGTGACCGCAACGCACGTTGCCTAACTTTACGGATCGGTTAGAAACGGCCAGCCGTCCTTCGCTATGAGCGCTACATTTCCGCGAGTTTCGTTTACCTTGTACCCCATCCAGTTTTGGATAGTGTCCAACACTGCGCACGTACCCCGGGAACGCCATGCAATTTATGTAAACGCGGCCTTATTCCCGGGACAGAACGATTTGTGCTTATATCGGAATGTTTATTTAAACAGCTTACACACTTTGGTGCAGTGTTTTTATCCACCTTGACTTATGTAAGGCGCCACTTTGTTTTGACTACTCTATTATTGTTAATCTGTTGTTTGTGATGACGATTGCATTAAGATTTTGTTTATATTTCGATTTATTAATATTATTGCGGGGAGTTAAAAATGAATGCTTTGAAAAAATAAGCAAAATCGGTTTCTACAGAAGGCATCTCCTGTCCCTTTCTCGCGAAACAGAGCGTCCCCACAGTTACCATGAAAAATCTACTTGTGACGTCACATGCCAAAGAGATTGTATGAAAAGCTACCACAGCTAAGTAATGAGGTACTATAACGAATTTCCTCTGACGTCACTGGCCATTTGAGCTATCTCTTTCTCTTCCGGTTTTTAAAATGCTTGGTCATGGTTTGAGATATTTAATTTTTGTTTTCACAAATGTTTATCTTTTAAGTCAAAAGATTTTTTGAAAGAGGAAGGAGAGAATTTATCCAAAAAAAACAATTTTAGTCATCATGCCTATTGACACCCTCGTCAACCATTCACAGAGAATTGAAACAAAAGACGCTTCGGTTTTTTTTGTTCTGTGCTAATATTATAAGAGTAGAAAGTCATCTTGATTTATAACTCACAGTTTATCGTAAATAGGTGATTCTTCTCCAGAGTTACAACTATCTCCATACCAAATCCATCAAGACCGATTAATTTGTAAAGAAACAAAATTAGAATCACGAGCGGGGATTGAACCCGTAGTCGCATATTGATAGGATTAGTCGCAATTATCTTAATTCACTAAAACAAGCTATTCCACTGTCATGCAGTGTTTAGTAGAAGGTTTTTTACTAGGTAGTAGGACTTTTCTGCAAAGTTCGTCTAGGTAGGTACCACCGCTTTGCCATTTATTCTGCCGCCAAGCAAGCACTACTGTGTTCCGGTTTGAAGGGCATTGTTGCTAGTGAAATTACTGGGCAAATGAGACTTTATGACCTGATTACACAGCGTAGTAATCTGATTACTAGACTGTGTGATGTCTCAGGATGACGTGCGCAGTGCAGTGTCACGCGAAACTTTATTATTTTAAAGTTCCGAGTGACACTGCAACTGTTATGGGTGGCCGTGTCGCTTAACATCAGGTGAATGACCAGCTCGTCACGTCATTCATTCTCATAAAAAAAGGTGCTAATGTTTATGCGTATAAAAGTATTATTAACACTAATTAGAAGTGGTTCGTGCCAGTTTCCCACCACTTGTTTTGTCAGTGTTAAGTCGCACTGTATTAAGAAATGCTTTAGTGCGATTAACCCACTACCTATTTCAAAAAGGAGTAAACTCGCACTAGTGCCACATTTTCAGCGTGCCAGTTACCACCTACGCCATCCATCCACCCCTCAAGCCACGATTATTTACTTAAGCTACCGTGACAAGTGGTCTTATGCCCGAATTTTTCCTTCATCTACAACTAACAAACAAAAAAAGACAACACCAAACAAACAACATAAACTGATCTGAAAAACAAACTAACCACAAAAAACAACAAACAAAGAAACAAATAAAAACTTACAAATTAATCTGTATTTATCTATTTTGTCTCCAGGTGATATAGAAGACTGCATCGTCACTCCAGCTCACCAGGGTCAGTTCACGCCGCTACCGGAGGCACTCTGCGACTGCATTATGGACCTTACGTCACAGGTAAATACGATCTATTTTACCTTCATGATGTACCCAAATCCTGGAAGATATAGATGGAAAGGTTAGAGAAATGTCTAGTCGTTTTTAGAAAATGGATACAAAATCCTATAAAGATATAAAACCATCGTTAGTGACATTATATCAAAAAGATATTCAACGGTTAACTTCTGGAATACCAGCATTGAGATGAATATTTAATAGCAATGCATGCGTGTTCGATATTGAGTCGCTAGGAGTTTAGGTTGAATTCCAAGCGACTCGATATCGAACACACATGCATTGTTATTCTACTGTCATATCAAATGCTGATATTCCAGAATTAAATAAACGTTTTTTAGAGTAGAAAGTTATTATTGATGTATGATTCTCCTTTCCACACAATCAGCGAAAACTTCAAGCCATATTGAACCACAATCAGAACTAAATTCAAACGAATTAGGTTAAATTGCTTCCAAAATATTTGTGGCTTTCGACTTTCTCGTAAATTGACACAATTTGGAGGCTACCTTGTCATAATTTCTCTAAACTACCAATAAACTTAAACTACCAATGGAAAATTAATAAAATGCAAGTCAGCATGAATGCGGCGTGTATTTTGGAGATCTCAGTGATTCGATGATAGAAATGGTTATGTATTCAATTTTTTTATCAACGACATACAAGGTGACCTTGAATTGGAATGTTATCCCGAAATGGGGGGACTGGGACCATGATACCCTACAAGTTGTGAGAGCCTTACTTGAAACCGGGTGTTTCCAAACTTCCATGGTAAAAAATAAATCCACTCGCAAAATTGCACGTGCGATCGCTACGAGAGTTAACAAGATATTGTAAATTCATTTCTAAACACTAGTCGTTAAACTCATTTATGTGCACTCGGTCAAGGACGAAGTTCAACCACCCAGCTGCGCTAAGGCTATTTTCGAACGTAAACTTTACATGGCATGTCTTCAATGAAAAACTATTAATTTAGTAAAGTTGTAAAAGAAACATTTTCTACCTTGTGGTGTAGATTTACCCCCTTTCGGGATAACATACCAATTAAAGGTCACCTTGTATAGGCTAACATTTGACCACGGGCTCACCTAATGGCAAGTGATAACGTGGTCGACGATGGAGTATGCTGGCCTAGAAAACACCGGGTTTTTTTTTATTATTACTGAATAGACCCGCATTTGTATTATTATTATTATTATTTTATAAATGTTTCAGTAAAAATAGAGGGCACAGGTGCTTCGGTTCGGTCACTATTGGAAACACAAACACGCCCTACATTATGATAAGACCCATCGTCCGATGAATATTTTCTTTTTCAATCTATCCCGATAGATTCATATTGTAGAAATTCATGAACTTATTTTTCTTCTTTTCGACCCCCACCCGCTTAGTGTTTTGTGGATGATTTTTCGGAATGTTATACGTACAGCTTTAAAATGCAAAACAAATAGTTATAAAGTTGTAAATCCCCTCTTATTTTCCTAAAATTTCTTGAACCAACAGTAAGTATAACCGTATAACTATAATTGTAAAACTATAACTGTATAAACCAAAAGTATTTTGATCTTCCAAATAATATAAACGTTGACTAGATTATTAAAACCCAAGTTCTTATTATAACCTTACTTTTCTCACATGTTTTCCGATTTTAACAACTAAATCAATCAACTTTTTCCCGCTAGACAAGTTAAATCATAAAATCTAAGGGTATCATAACTTCTATAACATTTACATGTTGAATAACCGATTTCCGTCAAAACAGTTCTAATGGTGGTACCGGTATGATGACTCTTGACCATGAAATAAAAAAACGTGATCGCTATGGGAGTGTGCGAAACCTGTTTAGAATATTTTGTAGTGATGTGTGGTCTGAGTGCATCTCAGTATAGGTCTCAGATGAACTACCTGGTATAGGTATTGGCGGAGGATGGATATTGGATATGGTATAAGTGTTGTACTTTTTGTTGACTGTTTTTTCAATATATATTTTAATCTCGGGGTTGGAATTTACAAAACCATCCGACAATAATTAGTCGATTCGTCGACGCAAGATAAAAAGTATTTTTTTTTTAACATCAATATTAAGAGTGCGACGAAAACCAAACTTCAAACTTTTGCAATATATTTATTATAATCATGCCTACACTGCTACGCCATGCTACGCTACCACACTACGCCAACTAATAGCTACGCTACGATTACGCCACTATAATGTAAATACAACCACGTTACGCTACCACGCTATAGTACCTACCTACCTGTTTCAGCATGATTGTAACCACGCGGAATCAACTTTATGCTTCTGGTGATACGTCACGCTACGCTACTCTGACATGCTACGTTACGAGATTCACAACTCTTACGACCTTTAAAGAATTATCACTAAGTATTCCGTTTATTTATAGAATGAATTGCTTCGGATTTTCAGCATCAACATTTTCAGCACCTTTGATCTATACGTACATAATGAAGTTATCTGCTAATAGTAGGTACATTTGTTATTTTAATGAACTTTGTTATTTTAATCTGCGTGAAAAATATGTTCAAGTTCAAACCGCTAACGCTTATCACTCGAAACTATACGTCATTCAAGTTGTTAAGAAATTCTTAGCTGTCATGATCCTTTTACAAATTCCTAAAAATAGCGAACTTGTGATCTCATAGCCGATAATGGTAATAGCTGTATTCGTGTCGTTATATGTTTTAATTAAGGTTTTATTTTTTTTCTTCATTTTGCTTGACATTTCAAATGTAAGTACCTAGGTATTTATTGTAAACGGGTGATGAAACGCTGAAACAATAACGACAATAACTTGTAACAATGACCGACATTACAAAGTAAGGCACAGACAATCGAACAAGTTATCTCATTAATTTGTCAACTGCCTCAATTGCTCAACGACAAAAGCCCAATTCTGCAATCAGCGGCTCGGAATGCTGATCTAGAGGAACATGAGGAATGCTGGTGGGAATGCGGTGACCTATCTTGTTTTCTTGTTCAACAATGATGAAGAGAAACTTTTAGAACTCACTCAAATGATGTAACTCGTTCTCTGTTCCTACTTTACTTATACTACCAATAAAAACAATTAAGTATAGCATATTTTGTGTATCTCTATTAGTTATCTCACCATGATGAAATTTTGAATTAATTAATTTTATCCTACATTATGAGGAAAGTTTAGTGACTTTCCACTCATCAAACTCTGCAATGATTGCGACGAATGCTCTTGTCTCATTTCTCGACTATCGTACGATTGTAGTATCAGATCTTTTGCCTTCATCATAAGAATTATCAGCCTGAGATTAGCCCACCACTGGATATAGGCTTCTCATGATACCACTGAGCCCTCTTCGGCTATACACCTATAGTCGGAGGAGTTCTACACTACGGTTGTTAACGAGCTCTCTCCACTCAAAAACAGGTCTGCCCCAATGGTTGTTTGCTCTACGATTAATGTAACTAATGCCAATTCTATTTGCTGATTCTATGGGCTATGTCGGTGACCTTGTTTCTCTGTCATCATATTCTTGATTCGGTCTTTTACAGGCTCCAAGGAGCTCCAAGCGCCCTTTTCAGGCCTTTCCATCATTGATCCTGTTTGTTATTTTGGCTTTTAACTCTCTTCGTGTGCTGGATAATAAGCTTTGCTGCCAGTTTTTCTTATTTCACTTTTTAACTCTCTTTGTGTTTTTTTCTCTTTATGTTAAGTTTTTCTGGCATCATTTTCGCACTTCAGTTTATCTACGCCTTTAGGAAATGCTGCATGCCATAACTTGATGATTACTTCAACTACTGATTCACGTATAGTCTCATCTTGTTTACATTGCATCTTTATAAGTATAGCATAAGCATCTGTACCTGTACTTGTACAGACTAGTTTAATATAATGTTTTATTCCTAAGTTTTCATATAAAACAAGTGCCATGATCTCAATAGCCCAATATCAAGCACCTATTGTGTCATCCACATTCTACCGGAGATTGCCGCTGTCAAAAGCCGCAGGCCCCGCCCATGCTAATCGTATGTAAAGGTCTTAGTAAGGTCTTCTAGCAAGAGTTACATATTCATTATGTAAAAGTTGTTCTAGTGTAGGTATGTATAAAATTCGGCTAATAAAGTCCTTGATATTAAATTGAATTGTGTTGATAGCTTCTGATGTGTCGTTTATAAAATGGTTTAAAACTGTACTTTGATATGATTGAACGCAGTTAAATTAGAAAAGGTACCATAAATCGTGAGGAATTCGAAGATAGGTAATCTCATTTCGAACAAAAAATCTGCTTAAGGGTAGACACAACTCGGTGTGGCCATAAGCTCTAACGTCCCTATCGCAACTTCCTGTCTAGTTACCTAGTACCTATTCCTAATTTCAAAATCTATATCAACGATCATTAAAACACCCACTTTATTGTGCTCAACCCGATACCCAATTATGTGATACCGATGTTTCCAGTAGGGCGCTTTTAGGGCATAACTCATTACGCACGTTTCACAAGTGACATTAATATCTGCAACATTCTTTACACTGTGCAGTGTAATATAATAGCTACAGTGATTAGATCTTAAATTTGTTAAAACAAGTACCTAATCTGTGAAGATTAGGTACTTGTTTTAACAAATTAATCAATAACTCATTACGCACGTTTCACAAGTAACATTAATATCTACCTAATCTTCACAGATTAGGTACTTGTTTTAACAAATTTAATTTTTTTTATTTATTTTAGCTATTATATTGCACTGCACAGTGTAAAGAATGTTGCAGATATTAATGTCACTTGTGAAACGTGCGTAATGAGTTATTGATTAATTTATCAATATTGTTTAAGAGTGATCTTAAAATCAACAGGATTGTTGAAAATTCAATCTTAACCGTATCTTGATTCAGTAGAGCTTACGTCTTTTTCTTTTCTTTTTGGTTAACTTCGGGTCTGAATTATATTCCTCAATTCCACTTTCGTAATTTCTTATCGTATAGACTACCAAACTGCCTATTGGGTGCATTGCTGTTATACTTTTAAAACTTCTGTTGAAAATCTTTAGTTCAGGAAGTAAAGCAGAGGCATTGAAAAAATTGAAATCGTCAGATCTAAAAAAAATTCATTCTTTTCATATAAGTAGACTGAAATAATAAGGACAGCAACAGTTTTTAACAACTTAGTTATGGATCTTGTACGACAAATCGATCACCTTTGTTTCACTCATAAAATCTGCCGTCTTTTCGAAGTTACTTGTCGTTTTAAGTATTTTTTTGCTATTTCCTTTTCTTTCTGCAATCGGCTGCGCCATGAGCAGAAGTGTATGTGTGCACTGGTTTAGTGAGGGTTGGTCCAGTGATCTCACATCCCTGTTGCATCATGCTTTTCTGCAGTTCTGCGATACTACATCTCTTTAGACTTTTTTTCTTGGTTCTTGTCTGTGTGAGTTGCAAGGCTACTGTCGTTTTTAGTGACTACTTTTTTACTTTATTTTTGTGCGTAAGAAGCATGATTCGACCGTGTACTACTGGTTTAAAATACGTACTACTTACTCAGTTAGGAGGTTGACGTACTAAACATTGTCTAAGATTGGCCCTCGATTCGATAAAATCACAACATCAAATCTTGGATAGGCATTTTAAATACGCTTATTGGAGCGTTGGTAACTATTCTCGTGTTGCTATTCTCGTGTTGGTTTATTCATTGAATTTTGTTTCAACCGTATCAAGTTACCAACAGCAGTTTGCATTGAGCTTTGTCACTGTTTTATAATAGGTACTAGGGACTGTACTGTAAGCTCTTAATGCGATTTAAAACAGAGCCTATATTGGATCGTTTGTCAAAATCTTTATACTTCGTGCATAAATTTTGTTGCAATTGGAAACCCAGCCTTAGAAAAACTATATAAGTACTCACAAAAAATGGAAGGAACAACGTGGAAACTAATCTATGTGGATAAAGAATAAGCTGGTTATTTTGCATGAAACTTTCAAAGAAAGTATAGGAAACATATTATTCAAATTCAATAATTAATTAATGCCGGAACTGGTAAAGTTCACAGGCCTAATTGAATTATAGTTTCCCATTGACTCCAAACCGGACAAACACCGATTCTTATCTCATAAAATAAAATTCAATGCCAGCAGTCAAACTTCTTTGATCAATTTGAATGCCATTGATGTTGTTATCCTGCCTTATAAAGTGAACTAGATTTGAGTGATTGATGATTTGATTGGCTTTAAGATTGTTTTTTTTAGGAATAACGACAGTTGTGGCTAAGTACGGAACAATATGATATTATTACTTTGAATGCCATACATTTCGCGTCCGTCTTTGTACCTACGAAACAATATCTGATCAGTGTGAGCATGCTTCAGAAGGTGCGGCAATTTGAACATACTTAACTACTTACATGATTTTAGCGGAATGCCATATGCAGCAGTGATATCTTTCATTTTAGCCTATGAGCTCAAAATCAATAAATAGCATTGCGTGTTGCTTTTTGTGCAAAGTTCTGATTTTGTCAAAAGGTTGTGGTTGCAAAATTTTCCGGTACGACTTGTTTTACTTCGGCCCGTACCTATACCCACCTACTTCATTTGACGACTGCATAACTATGGATTATTTGTATTTTTATTGCAAGACGAGCTTGTCGTTTATCTGATGGTTAGTGTCACAGCTGCCCAAGTGCCCATCAAAAATCAGAACCTGCCATAACTCATAAGTACAAGTACAGTATAGGTAGCCATGAAAATTGATTTATGATATGATTCCAGAAGGTTATAGAAGCAAGTGCCTATTGCAATGGTTTTTGATTTATTGTTGCCAGAAGCGTTCTACCAGTATTAAGATCTTAATCGGGCATCATTGTGTTTGTCCAATATATTTTTTACCAGGCATGTAGGTACTACCTAACTTGTCTTGATCGAAGATAGAGACGATTTTTTATTTTATTTACGTTTGAAAAATAGGTTATAAATAAATTATGCTTATGAAATGCTTATTGTGCTCTATGAGCGTAAACATCTACTTTTATCGTTTCAAAGCCAATAACGGAAAGCTCATCATTATCAGTAGGTAAATATGGGGCATTTCACTTTTTCAAGAGAACTAAAGCAAAACTAGTGGCTTTTATTATAAGTACGCAAACTTGTATTTTCCAAATAAATCCCCTTATACGCCTATATCACGTCCCACTACGAAACATCCTGTGTAGAGGTACTATGTTTTTATACTGTTTCTCAACTGAGTTTTCTTTTCCAGGGGCAATCAGCAACACTGGAAAGCATTAGGACCTCCTTATCTTCAAAGTTCCCATCCATGCAGACACCGTCGCAAGAGGTGGTATACGACACGCTGGCACAGCTGATGCAGGAGGGAAAGATCTACCAAACGTCGAGAGGGTTCTTCATAGTTACGCCGGAGTGAGTAATTATCACCATCATTATTAGCCTGAAGACGACCACAGCTCTCAGGGAGCGCCACTTTGAGCGGCTGCTCGCCTCCTTCTCATCGGCAATGAGTGTGATCATATGGGAGTGAGTAATACTCCTGCTTAAGTAAATAAAATAGGTAGCGCCCAACATTAACAATCATTAATAACACTTTAAAACGTGTCATGAACGATTGCAATCTTTATCAATTTTATCACAAACAAAACGTATTCATCAAGTCATTCAACATGCCAGAACAAGAGTGTTCATGGATCGCGTGTTCAATATTTATTAAATCTTCAATTACATGAGTCACATTGCCATTTCGAGACGTTGCCAATCCGCAATCCCCATTTGAGGTTATGCTGTGATTGAACGCACTCTGCGTACGAAATGAACGCGCCCGATATAGATTACGTGTAGGCGCCAAACTTGACATTGCTGCGCTTTGATGCAAAATGTCGATGATTCGAAATTCAATTGCTTTAATAATAATAATAAATTAATAGTACCTTACTATTTGTCTAAAATAAAAGTTACCTACTTACTAAAAAAATCCTACAAAACGTAGAACCTAGCCAAGCGTGAATTTTGCGTAAACATCTCTCTCATCCATGGGCGTACAATAAGTACCTACTTAGGTACACCTAGTTAAGTAGGTACCTGTATTTACGTTCCGAATTAATTTTTATTAAAAATACCTACATTGCGTTTTTCTTGATTTTTATACCAGTAAGTACTTTATACTTACTTCGCTACAAGCAGATATTCATTTAGCCCTCAAGGTTGCAAGAAGCGGAACTGCTTCTAATCAATGTCTTGCCTAGCAATCACCCTAATTCAAGAACCATTATGAAAAATACCCATGAAATGAGGGGTTTTTGTCAAACCGACAAATTGTAAACAAAAACATGACGTTTTAATGATAACTAAAAAACTTGACGCCATCAAATTACACGACGAAATCCGGTTGAGGAACCTGAGGATGACCAATTGAGCTGACTGATTTGTCATCTTAATTACTTACGCAATAAGGTTCAAATTAACGCTAAATCGCACCCTCTAAACTTGGGACAATACCTACTTGTCAGTACAAAAAGACTACGAATTCGTGCAATCATTAAAATAGGTATCTCATTAGAGACGATTCTAATTTACAAAATTCTGTGTGTTCGTTTTTATTATTCTACATAAAACATGTTTTGTTGATATTTCTGACGAATAGGTATATGGCACCTACCTAACAGGTTGCTTGCACTTTAAATAAATATGTAAAATAAATACTTCAACTAGATTGTTTAGATTCCTCAGCAGTTTAACGTCTAGCTAATAAATTAGCGTAGCTTATTATAATTCTATGGCGTAGACTAGATCGTCATGGTTGCACAAGTGCACAGTATACCTAACAGTTGTATGTTTAGATTCCTCAGCAGTTTAACGTCTAGCTAATAAATTAGCGTAGCTTATTATAATTCTATGGCGTAGACTAGATCGTCATGGTTGCACAAGTGCACAGTATACCTAACAGTTGTATGTTTAGATTCCTCAGCAGTTTAACGTCTAGCTAATAAATTAGCGTAGCTTATTATAATTCTATGGCGTAGACTAGATCGTCATGGTTGCACAAGTGCACAGTATACCTAACAGTTGTATGTTTAGATTCCTCAGCAGTTTAACGTCTAGCTAATAAATTAGCGTAGCTTATTATAATTCTATGGCGTAGACTAGATCGTCATGGTTGCACAAGTGCACAGTATACCTAACAGTTGTATGTTTAGATTCCTCAGCAGTTTAACGTCTAGCTAATAAATTAGCGTAGCTTATTATAATTCTATGGCGTAGACTAGATCGTCATGGTTGCACAAGTGCACAGTATACCTAACAGTTGTATGTTTAGATTCCTCAGCAGTTTAACGTCTAGCTAATAAATTAGCGTAGCTTATTATAATTCTATGGCGTAGACTAGATCGTCATGGTTGCACAAGTGCACAGTATACCTAACAGTTGTATGTTTAGATTCCTCAGCAGTTTAACGTCTAGCTAATAAATTAGCGTAGCTTATTATAATTCTATGGCGTAGACTAGATCGTCATGGTTGCACAAGTGCACAGTATACCTAACAGTTGTATGTTTAGATTCCTCAGCAGTTTAACGTCTAGCTAATAAATTAGCGTAGCTTATTATAATTCTATGGCGTAGACTAGATCGTCATGGTTGCACAAGTGCACAGTATACCTAACAGTTGTATGTTTAGATTCCTCAGCAGTTTAACGTCTAGCTAATAAATTAGCGTAGCTTATTATAATTCTATGGCGTAGACTAGATCGTCATGGTTGCACAAGTGCACAGTATACCTAACAGTTGTATGTTTAGATTCCTCAGCAGTTTAACGTCTAGCTAATAAATTAGCGTAGCTTATTATAATTCTATGGCGTAGACTAGATCGTCATGGTTGCACAAGTGCACAGTATACCTAACAGTTGTATGTTTAGATTCCTCAGCAGTTTAACGTCTAGCTAATAAATTAGCGTAGCTTATTATAATTCTATGGCGTAGACTAGATCGTCATGGTTGCACAAGTGCACAGTATACCTAACAGTTGTATGTTTAGATTCCTCAGCAGTTTAACGTCTAGCTAATAAATTAGCGTAGCTTATTATAATTCTATGGCGTAGACTAGATCGTCATGGTTGCACAAGTGCACAGTATACCTAACAGTTGTATGTTTAGATTCCTCAGCAGTTTAACGTCTAGCTAATAAATTAGCGTAGCTTATTATAATTCTATGGCGTAGACTAGATCGTCATGGTTGCACAAGTGCACAGTATACCTAACAGTTGTATGTTTAGATTCCTCAGCAGTTTAACGTCTAGCTAATAAATTAGCGTAGCTTATTATAATTCTATGGCGTAGACTAGATCGTCATGGTTGCACAAGTGCACAGTATACCTAACAGTTGTATGTTTAGATTCCTCAGCAGTTTAACGTCTAGCTAATAAATTAGCGTAGCTTATTATAATTCTATGGCGTAGACTAGATCGTCATGGTTGCACAAGTGCACAGTATACCTAACAGTTGTATGTTTAGATTCCTCAGCAGTTTAACGTCTAGCTAATAAATTAGCGTAGCTTATTATAATTCTATGGCGTAGACTAGATCGTCATGGTTGCACAAGTGCACAGTATACCTAACAGTTGTATGTTTAGATTCCTCAGCAGTTTAACGTCTAGCTAATAAATTAGCGTAGCTTATTATAATTCTATGGCGTAGACTAGATCGTCATGGTTGCACAAGTGCACAGTATACCTAACAGTTGTATGTTTAGATTCCTCAGCAGTTTAACGTCTAGCTAATAAATTAGCGTAGCTTATTATAATTCTATGGCGTAGACTAGATCGTCATGGTTGCACAAGTGCACAGTATACCTAACAGTTGTATGTTTAGATTCCTCAGCAGTTTAACGTCTAGCTAATAAATTAGCGTAGCTTATTATAATTCTATGGCGTAGACTAGATCGTCATGGTTGCACAAGTGCACAGTATACCTAACAGTTGTATGTTTAGATTCCTCAGCAGTTTAACGTCTAGCTAATAAATTAGCGTAGCTTATTATAATTCTATGGCGTAGACTAGATCGTCATGGTTGCACAAGTGCACAGTATACCTAACAGTTGTATGTTTAGATTCCTCAGCAGTTTAACGTCTAGCTAATAAATTAGCGTAGCTTATTATAATTCTATGGCGTAGACTAGATCGTCATGGTTGCACAAGTGCACAGTATACCTAACAGTTGTATGTTTAGATTCCTCAGCAGTTTAACGTCTAGCTAATAAATTAGCGTAGCTTATTATAATTCTATGGCGTAGACTAGATCGTCATGGTTGCACAAGTGCACAGTATACCTAACAGTTGTATGTTTAGA
Source organism: Ennomos erosarius (assembly GCA_963580505.1). Classification (NCBI taxonomy): domain Eukaryota; kingdom Metazoa; phylum Arthropoda; class Insecta; order Lepidoptera; family Geometridae; genus Ennomos; species Ennomos erosarius. The sequence goes on along the minus strand of OY756983.1, from coordinate 2,783,472 downwards.
TTCCTCAGCAGTTTAACGTCTAGCTAATAAATTAGCGTAGCTTATTATAATTCTATGGCGTAGACTAGATCGTCATGGTTGCACAAGTGCACAGTATACCTAACAGTTGTATGTTTAGATTCCTCAGCAGTTTAACGTCTAGCTAATAAATTAGCGTAGCTTATTATAATTCTATGGCGTAGACTAGATCGTCATGGTTGCACAAGTGCACAGTATACCTAACAGTTGTATGTTTAGATTCCTCAGCAGTTTAACGTCTAGCTAATAAATTAGCGTAGCTTATTATAATTCTATGGCGTAGACTAGATCGTCATGGTTGCACAAGTGCACAGTATACCTAACAGTTGTATGTTTAGATTCCTCAGCAGTTTAACGTCTAGCTAATAAATTAGCGTAGCTTATTATAATTCTATGGCGTAGACTAGATCGTCATGGTTGCACAAGTGCACAGTATACCTAACAGTTGTATGTTTAGATTCCTCAGCAGTTTAACGTCTAGCTAATAAATTAGCGTAGCTTATTATAATTCTATGGCGTAGACTAGATCGTCATGGTTGCACAAGTGCACAGTATACCTAACAGTTGTATGTTTAGATTCCTCAGCAGTTTAACGTCTAGCTAATAAATTAGCGTAGCTTATTATAATTCTATGGCGTAGACTAGATCGTCATGGTTGCACAAGTGCACAGTATACCTAACAGTTGTATGTTTAGATTCCTCAGCAGTTTAACGTCTAGCTAATAAATTAGCGTAGCTTATTATAATTCTATGGCGTAGACTAGATCGTCATGGTTGCACAAGTGCACAGTATACCTAACAGTTGTATGTTTAGATTCCTCAGCAGTTTAACGTCTAGCTAATAAATTAGCGTAGCTTATTATAATTCTATGGCGTAGACTAGATCGTCATGGTTGCACAAGTGCACAGTATACCTAACAGTTGTAGTGCTACTGGGATGAGAAATCTTAATTACAAAGTTGCGTGACACTGCACATCCTGAGACATCAGTATAGTCTACAGATTAATTTGTAAAGGAAAAATTAGAATCACGAGCGGGGATTGAACCCGCATCCATCCATCCCTCAAGCCGGCAACTTGGGTTTGTTATAAAGGTAAAGGAAAGATTCGGACATGAGACCACTTGTCACGGTAGCTTAAGTAAAGCATATCCTGGCTTGAAGGTTGGATGGATGCGGGTTCAATCCCCGCTCGTGAATCTAATTTTTCCTTTACATATTAATCTGTAGATTACGCTGAGCAGGCGATACTGCTTTAAAAATCATAAATATCAGTATAGTCTAGTATTATGATTTCTATTTTACACTTCCTTAAGTCTCAAATTTATGCTGAGCAACTTCACCACCTAAATAGTTGCCCTAATTACTAGCAGTTACCCTTCAAACCGAATATCGAGCATAGAATGGTGAACTTTTGCAAAAATGTCTTACTGGGCTACCTAAGTACCTACCACCTACTGAAATTCTTACTTTCTCAGATACTGATATTATAACGGTAAAATGTTTGTTTGTAAGATTACTTATTAGTTTGGTCGTGTCTCTCTCATAGAAGTTCTAGAAAACTAAGAGCTCTTGCGGGAAAACAAGTAAATTTCAAGTGAATCCACGGTGCGCTTGTACTCTTGTAGACTGGACAATCTACAAGCGCGCCGTTACCTGTTATTACCGTTTTGGTACCAAATCCATGTCGGTCCAAAATATGCAAATCATCTCTTGAACAATGACAGTTTGGGTCTTACTTCCTCAGACGTCGGCGCTCCAGATCAAGGTCCTCGTCCAGACACCACGGCAGCTTTGACGAAGACTGTCCATCACCACGCACCATCCTGATGTCTGATCAGGAAGCTCTACACCAGCTGTACGGAGAGATTACTACGGTCAGAGACGGGGCGATCACGCATCAGTGTGTTCAAACCAACCTAGCCGATGTTATTTGTGGAGGTAAGAACTATTTTTAAACAATTGAAGATGTTGACCAAATTCTCAATTCAAATCCACCGTCTATAAGATGACGTCGCCTTACACGTCGCGTCGCTGAGAATAGGAAGAGATTGCGTGACATTGCCAATAAAAAAGGCCATAGAAGGTGGAGGTTTCAACACCCACAAACGTGGCATGGTGGCTTGTTGTGTTTTAGGTGGACCTTTAGACATAGGGAACACGCTTAGAGAAGGAGGAGGTAAAATATACGTCAAGAATGAATCACTAAACGAAGCTCTAGCTCTGGTATCAGAATAGGTAGTCAATTAATAGATATTTATACTTAAATCTAAATCACATTTAGCAAACTGAAGTCGCAGTGGCAGGAATGTAGTCATACATTAAATTAAATTCAGCTCAACGAAAATGACTTAGCAGTCAGAACCCTGAAAAAAAAACTTATTCATGGCGCCAGCATCTTATTCATCGTGGTCTGATTACAAATCCACAAAGTTAGTCAGCCAATGAGCTTATGTTTCTGTCTAGAGTCTAGACGACATTGTTGCAAATATAGTGCATGCCACTAAATGATTCACGTTCACACTGACTCTACCCATATACTAACTTCATCAGTTGACAATGTCGATGTTTTGGTATCGCACAAACTTTTATTTTGAGTAATAAAATAGATATTATAACATGAAACAAATGAGCGCTGAAGCTGATGTAGGTACCTATCGCTCATGAGACTTATCTTTAGCTTGTAGCTTATTTTTGAGATTCATTTGTTTTTTTCTTTGTGTCAGGCTCGCGGATATATTTTAAGCGATTGGTACACATTTTACATGTTAATCTAAACTGTACCTAAGTCGCAACAACTATTGTCTAGGTGTAGTAATACTGGTTATATTGTTTCGTGTTTTGACATTTGTTACCTAACAAGTCGTGAAGTCCTAGTACTCAATTCAAGTACCTAACGAACCAAACCACCAACCTACTCTAAATTTCAGGTCACCTACACACGTTTGTTAGAGGTTAAGGCCGTCTGTGGAGCGAACTGGTCTAGAAGGTATAAGGTCAATCTAGTCGTTACCGTGGATTACTGATAAGAATTACATTACGCGGCTTGTTTGTTATGTTTATTAAATGGTAGGTGAGTCAGCCACGGATGACCATCGTTATTACATTGTTTTAGCCGTGTGGTCTCTTCGTAAGACCATCCTATCTTTTCTCTGCATAGATGGCTCGCTAAACGATATGGGAAGTATTTTTATCCTCTGTAGTCTACGCATTGTAATCTACTGCGATTGTCAAGACACCTGCCAAGACCCTCCCAATGGTGGATTTTGAGGGCTATGTTCAGACGTCTTCTGGCTGATATAGTGAAGTGAAGAACTTTGTTCTTATATTGATTCGGGTCACCCACCAGATCAACCCAGCACCGGTGGGATGAGAGGTTTACCGGCTAAGCGTTTGTCAGCGTTTGTAACATGAATTTGAGTGGTTAATTATTTAATAGACTTGTTTTTTATTGATTCTAAAATTACGTATGTTGTTTATCAAATGTCGTCATCGCAGGTATATCATAAAACTGGTCTTTTTTATATTAGTATTTTTACAAAGGTCATAATATATATTATGTGTATCTACAAAATGGCAAAAAATGTTTTGATAAAAGTCCAACTCGTTTGCATGACGACGATGGCTGTGGTACCCCAGAAATAGGAATAACCAACATTGATAATCTAAATTAGGTACTTAAGAATTTTTTTTACTGAATTAAAAGTAAGTATGTACGGAATACTTGCAGAAATATTATTCGAATGTTAAGATAAGAAGCACGGTTATAAATAAATCTCACACAGAGGGATATTCATGAAAGTGACTCATTTTGTAACTGTTTTCGGAGATTTATAACAGCAATGGGTGGATATTCAAAATTCCCACGCTACACAATTCTCTTAGTAACGGTAGCTACGGCCGTTCTAAAATTTTAAGGAGCCATTGTTATCCGACTTTAGGCCAATTAAAGTAAAACCGTTCCGTCTGCAATTTTATGACCTCTAGGTCAGTTATCGACCGTTTATTTTTATTGTTGACCTCATAAACGTTACACTGAATCTTGAAAGCTCAATAAACTATGCTGTTAAAGTTGCTTTCGAAGAAAACTGAGCAGAATGCTCAGAATATTTCAAGGGAAATCTATTTTAAACCACTGACATGGTATGAAGATAAAGTCTAGTTTCCCCTGATGAAAGGTGCTGAAAAACAAAGCATGACGCTATGTGGGACAGCGCTGCAATGCCCTGATTCTACCTGACCTGTTACTACGAACTCGCGAATATGATTTTTTTAAATTGATTCTGTTATGCAATCATGCAGGCAAACCTATTTATCTTAAAACACGTAATTGGAAATATCAACGGCATTATTTGAACAGCTGTAATCTATGGAACGTGAATAGTTGAAGCGGTTTAAATTCTATGAATATTTCTAGAAAGTATTTAGGTCAAATATTTGTTTAGAATTCTCACGCAAATAATCCAAATCAAATGAACGCACAATACTTTAGGCAACTAGTTCGTGTATATGCAAATCAGGCAGAAATGTGTCGAACAGGTATCTATGTAGGTAGTTAGGTACCTTTGACAAGGATTTAGGTCTAAAATGCCGGAACTACATACTTTATTGGACACGGATCAATTTTCAATAAAGCCTTTGAAGTTTTAACTAAAAACGAGGGTAAATGTCTTTTATTTATTTTGCGCACAATTTTCAAGTATCTTGAGATTGAAGTCATAAGTATCAGTCATTACTCATTAAGCAGTCTTTAGTGATCACGTCTTTGTTTAACCTGAGTTCAAGGCTACTCATAATCAAGTCCCAGTAAAATTTTGTTAGCTCCAATGCAGTTCTGGCAATCTTCTAGATACCTAATTTGTATCAGCGTCGCAGATCGTAGTCAGCTTTTCACAGACTCTGTGTGTGAGTCACTGTGGTGACCATTCCTCCTTTTAATATTGGTGACCTTTTAGATCTGGCAGCTTTTTGTTTAGCTATAAATGTTGGCCCATCGCTACCAGGGCGGTGTAATGTTAGTTCGGTCATCGTCTGGGTACTAGACTCTATTTTTGCCAAAGTACCTCACCTGCCCTTGGATCGGAGCTGGAGATCGAACCACGCATCTAACCAGTCGGAAAAAAGGTGTTGAAGCGAGTAATGTACGAGAATCAGAAGTTGCTGCATGCGGATATGCTTTCAGCTTTTTGCTTTTATTCGCGTGGTATACGAAGCTTATTTTTCAAGAAAATTCGATGGAAAGGTAGACGTAAGACTTAGCATAGATACGTAACTTGTATAAGTAATAAAATATATACCAACAAAACAAAAATGTAACGTCTAAAAAGTTCTTGATAATCTCACTAAAATTTAAAGCAGTTGTAATGTTAGCAAACGAAACGGTTAATAATTTAAATAAAATTATTAACCGTTCTATCTAGGCATAATAGCTTAAAGATTCTTCTATAATAGAAAGGATTCCTCTAGAATTTCTATAATTCAGGATTATGTCATCGTTGCATTTGCATTTGGCAGCACGCCTGGTTTGGATATTGCAGACGTCTGGCATGCAATCAATCAGTCTGAGATGGATTAAAAGGCATCCCTTGTGATTTGGAGACTAATTATCTTTGATCGCTTCGGTGTAAAATCAAAGCAGAATTTACGTGATTATGAAGTATCACACTACTATGCAAAAATAATTAAGAATACACACAAGAATCTTGACAATTTAGATAAATTTTATGTATGTTTTAGGTCTGTTGGTGAGTAGGTACCTTCTTAGGTAGTGACTGCGTTAATTAGAAAATCTCTATATTTTTTTTTGTTTTAATACCTACTCACAATAAATTCAATTGAACTCACAGTAATTCACACTTCAGTAAATTCAACGTAAAACAAACATGCTTTTCTAATTCTAACCCCGTATATGCATTTGAACCATATTTGGACGGTCATAAATTGAATCTAACCATCAAAGTGAAAGCCCAAACTTATACACACGATAAAAATACAAAAGCTTTCATTTATTAACCTAAAATTTAATTAAATCTGTTCCTTTAAAGGACCTTGCCATATCCGCAGAGCTTTTAAACCTGTCGGCTGCTCCCAATCTTTCAACCAAATCAGCCAATGTCAAGATTTGATCGAATGCACTACAATTGCCCGTTACTTTTATATTTGGCTAGCAATAACTTTGACCTTTGTTATTAACGGTTATTTTAATTATGATGTTTGTTCTGATAAATATTTGCATGTGAATTGTGATTGGTGAATGGAGAGCTTTGTTTTGGTTTCCGTCTGTGTAATGGTTTAGTACCAAACAAAAAACCTTGATTTTCATAGCTCTTCTTTAGCCAGGATTGGGACGGCTCTTCAGTAATGGTGGCAAAAACACCTGCTTCACTTGAAAATACCACGTAGCGAACACATTTTAAAGCTAGTTGTTCACGTGAATTTAAGCGTCATGGCTGTCCATACCTTACAGATTGCAGTACCACTCGATACTCGTAAGTTATAACATTTTGCGTGACACTGCACTGACATACGTTCTGACACACACATCCAAGTAATAATATTTCTGTACTGTGAGATCACGTCTTGTCTCATTTGCCTAGTAATTTAACTAGGTACAGTGCCCTTCAAACCGAAACACAAGAATTCTTGCACACTACCACACACTACTGCTTCGCGTCAGAATATCTTGCAAACCAGTGGTGCGTCATGACGTCCTAGACGAACTCTTGCAAAGCCCTACTTAGGATGTATGCGTTACGGAGTACCTAATATTGGTCTATGACCGTAACCACCAACCTCTAAGCTATAAATAGGTATTTTTGATATTTCTTTCTTTTTTTCTCTGGCTGAAATCACAACCATGAAAATGCCTTGTTTTATTGTTCTGTTGTCCTCATCCTCGGTGTCCAATATCGGAAAAATAATGAGGTTTTAATTGTTTTAGTGAAATAATAACGATTCAACAATTAAATCCAAGAATCTGTTGTTTTGTGAACTGGCATTGAACCAATTTCCCAGAGGGACCTCTAAAGGTCAAGCTGGTCGCACGCCAGTTCGTGACTCCGGCGATTTGTTTAGAAAACTATCTTTTAACGGTAGATAAATAGCGAAATATGAACACGTTCACTGTCATCCACGGTCCGGATTTAGGAGTCGGGACATACCTGAGCGGTCCAAGCGACTGCATGATGCGAAACGTGACTCACAGAGCAAAAAAAAATGCTTCGCCTCCGAAGCGTCATTTGTTTCAATGCTCCGTGACGTGACTTGACAGAGGGCTATTCTCCTGTACCCAGTTACAAGAATTTTAAGCTTTGAACATTCATATCAGACTATAGTTATTTTTAAGGAAGTAAAATTTGGTGTGCTGGTTATAAGGAAGAAAACTGTTGGTTGAAACTTTAAGGCTGAGTTGCACATTAATCATGGTTAAAGTTACTGTCAGATTTTGACATTAGTCCGCCCGGCGAAGCGTGGACGGTGACAGTTAGAAGTTAAAGTTAGCGTTAAAGTAAGCTGGTGCAACTCAGCCTAAGTTGAAGTGGTAGTGGACGTGCGACATCGGTTGTAGAACTGACAACCGATGGGGGAGAAAGATTCTCGAGTGGCGACCACGAGCCGGAAGACGCGGCGTTGCTGGCCCCCTAGGTTGACCGACGATCTGGTTAAAACCGTGGAGTGCCTATGGATACAGGAGGAAAGCAGCCGCTCAAAGTGGCGTTCGTTGGGGGAGGCCTATAGTTCAGTGGACATCTTAAGGTTGATGATGATGACTAAGTTTAAGTATTGATGATACTTATGAAAGTAATATGGACCTTATAGCCACAACGCGTGCGACGACGCTCCTTTTTTTAAACGCGAAATTTTTAATTTTTTAATATTTTGATACGTATTAGGTATGTAGACTGTAGACCTTTGGTAGCCCATTCGCTTTTTAGTTCTGGTCTGCCCCGCTATAAAAAAATTAAATACGCGGCAATGGCATTCGCACCGGTCGATGAGGTGTGTCCAGAAATTTATACAATCACTTGAATTTCTATTGTTTGGTTTATTCATTTATCCGATATTTGATTCCCATAGAAAGATCTTCAGCGATTAGTCGTGATCGACTCTAATCGATTTAAATGGTATTTGATGGTAAAATCGAATCAATGTACTTCGACTATTCGCATTTCTATGTTCTTCTAAAGATCTTAGTTAATCTCTACAAGGACTGAATTGAAACGAGTTAGCTAAAGTGACCTTCCAAGTGAAATGAAAATAGAAATGAAAAACAAATTATATTAAGGAAATACGGGTAAAATCTCTACCTATATGTAGTAGGGCATTCCACGTCTTATTTATTTACCTTTCAAGCGTAAGTGGTAGTTAGATCTATCTGGTGAAGCCCACATGTCTTAAGCCAACTTACTTCAAACTTTAAACAAGCAAAACTCGACTCTATCTCACAGATTTAAAGACTTAAGTGTGCGTAAAGCAAGGGCAGTTGACGAATATGTTAGCAAGGAGATCAGTGGAAAGCAAGTCCGCAAAGGAAACTGCCCCAATCAGTCTTACTCTTCGCTCGTAAGACACCATCAGTCGATTTTCAACCTAAAAGTAACATTTTAAGCTCATAAATTGAGTAAGCAGGTTCTACATGTGATTACTGATAGTAAGACAGGTACGTGGTAGATAGGGGTAAGTAGTTTGTAACAAAAAGTGAAATAGAGCTACGAGTTCATTTGGAAAAGGCTAAGGCGAATAGTAAACGTTTTTTCGCGTCATTTCGTGTAAGTAGTGTTTATGTTAATGGTGTATCAGTTGCATCGGATTCACTGTCAGAGCCAGTTTCTAGATAAAACAGTGGGTCTCATTCCAAACACTGGAAAGGTCCGTTTTCCGGTCTGGTTTCCTCTAATTTTCCGGACTTTGCATCTCATTAGCGTGGTTTTCTGACCTACTTATACGTATATATATGTAAGTATTTACCTAAGTAATTTACCGATCATTATCATTATATACCTCTACCACAAACAGGTATATAGCTTTATATAAGACATTCGAAAATTCATTCAAATTCGTCAAGCCATTAAAGCATCATAGGTTTGCGTGTATCTGTGTTTTTCAAGAGTGACATAGTGTGGCTACCCTACATACCCGCGGGTACATCCTCATCTCAATTTACCCGTTTTCCCCAAAAAGCTCTTCATTTTCCGAGATAAAAAGCAATGTCTCAGTAGTATCCAATCTGTGACCAAAATTACAGCCAAATCGGTAAAATCCAGTCGAAGACTTGCGGGCTAGAAAAATGACGATAACTTGCTTAACTGTAGGTAACCAATGATAGATGGTATTTTGATGAATAGAAACTGTCACTATCACTTCAACTAACACCAACGTATACAGTACCTTACAGTTAGTACCGAGGTAATGTATGGTAAGTGCCATCTTTCCATACTTTCTGTGCTCCGAGAAAACTGTCTACAATATCATACATTTGTTCGTTTTGTTTAGATGGTGAATCGTTTGCGATTAATGCAGCAAAGTTTCACTTTTAGTATAATGACCAGTGATGAAGGAAAGTGATGGATGAGTGTAATGTTCATGTTCAGTGTATAGGGTACTTGCTAAGTTTTACAGATTGGCATAATCGTAGACTAACAAAGAAGTGTTAATTTGAAAAGTGAAATCGCAGCTCTTCAACTACTACAGCATCACTGAAAATGTACGGTAAATCCTAAGATTTCCAGTAAAACTTAAAGTTTACCGACATAGGTTGGTAAATGTAAGGATTCATATAAATGGTACGAAATGTTTCAGGCTTTTACCATTATAGATTAGTAGATGCTAGGTTTTACCACTGACGGCTGGTAAATATTGGTTTTGGAAATAAAACAATGAGGTATTATTTATTTGACTAAGTATTAGTCAAATATTCATCTTTTTAGAGGCAGAATTGGCCGTGATACAGAATGGGAGCGAAGCGAAGCCTTACTTAGTCTTCGTGGGTTTTTTATTATAGAAGACAATTTTCGGACTTTTACCATTAATAGTTGGTAAATCTTAAGTTTTACTGGATAATCGCAGGATTTACCGTAGTTCGGGCTTATACTTTAAAATAAAATAATATACATCATCAAGTCATCATTCAATGAAATAGGTACATATTTAGGCGCATGTTTAGTTATAGAAGAAGAAGAAAAAGTTAGAAGTTATAGGTTCTGACTATATGAATTCTGATCGTCTAAATATGAACAGTCATTCATTAATGTGATAGACGTACCTAATGTGTAGGCCGGTACCTAATTGATTTATATAATATACGAAAATATCGTAGAATATAGATGTGTGTGATCCTATAAAACAGGAAAAGTTTAGTAGTAGGTGCCTACTACTAAAAAAGTTGGTGTAAGATCTTTACCATAGACTGAAATAAAATAATTTACGGACAGACAAAATTACCTACATAAAAGTTCTTTGGTTATGATTCTATTTTATGTCAATTAAAATCAATACTACAATACTATCGATTATAAATAAATTCACTACCAACTAGATTTGCGGAGACTATTTTATGAATCAATTGATTTAGGTGCTCGTATATTAACTACAACAAACAAACATGTAGGTAGGTAGGCGGTTACATAGTAAACGCCGATATGAGTCTTCGGAAAGATTTTGCAACAATGTAGTTATTCAAGCAAGGACTAAGCAAGAAAATTCCTGCGTAAATCAATTTACCTCAGTTATCCCGAGATAAGATCTGGGCGGAGTCGAACCACGCTAATGACCGCTTTGTGGACGCCGACATAGAGACGTGATTGCCGATAATGTGCTAGAATATGAACAGCACCGGCTTGATGGTAAACACAAACATAGTAAATACTGTAGTTCGGTTTATTACGAATTTCCAGACCAAACCGGGTTTTTTCCCATAATAATTGTCAGTCATAATTTAGTTTAACCAGGTGTAATATTATCTGTTCTTTAACTAACACCTGATTTTTCAATGACTGGGTAAAAGTTATCTGGCTGATAAACTATAGACCGACTAAAACCAAAAAAACATTAGTTATTCAGTATACGGTTTAAAAAGTTCACATTTCTTTTCACTGTGTTTTGTTTTATACAACGAATATCTTTAATCTGATTATTTAAAAATCGCACCTAAGACGCTATCGACTAATGTCACTTATGTTTTGAAATTGGGATGGCTAAATAATGATATACCTAAGATAGCCGAATAAAAAACTTTTTGGCAGAGTTTTTTTTTCTGGTATATAATAGGCCCTATAGCTATTATCATGGCCTATCTATTCCATCTAAAGTCAGCGTATCATTTTCTCTTCCATCAACTAACTTCTCAATATTCACTCATTTTGCACATACCATTTATTATTTAATAATATCTAATAATAATACTAAAGTAAGTTGTTTTTTGGTCTGTCCCTTTATCCCTTAATTCTTTACCCAGGAAACAAGCTTTCGCCATCTTAACCAGCCGGATTAGGTCCGGTATTGCTCTAGATAAAATTTTATCGTGTTGTGGTCTACAGATCTATTATGTGATTATATCCTGATAGTTCTATACAATCTGTACCGAATGTGGTTTACCACAAATCCCTTCCTACATTGTGGATTTAACACTCAAAGCTGTTATAATTTTATTCCTACCAATAGTAGAAGGTACAGTCGCCATACTTACAATAACATTGTAGGTTATTTCTGTAAGAGTGACTTATGACTGTATAGGTACTCCTATTTTAATATATTTTATTCGTTTCGTATCATATTACGGCTTCTTTCATGTTATATACCTACAAACATCAAATAGAATACGCAGAAAGCCCTAATCGAGATTTTAAAATTTTTATTCATTCTTGGGGTCAGGCTAGTACGCAACGAAATAAGCAACCTAAAGCACTAGATATTTTTATTGCGGAAGATATCAGCTTTTAGTAGGACACTTGCCTGTTATTTAACCAGAAGCCCACCCTCTTTTATTATGATTGACTACAGCACTTTAACTGCTAACACTTCTATTACCCGGCTTGTCACAATTTGCTTACGAAACTTGTTGGTTACTTTATTGGCTAATCGTTGGCAGGTGCTTCTATTGCCTATATATTATTCACGTGTATTATGTATATACGTCAGTTTTATTAATAGGTAGGTACTTACTTCATATTACTACTTAGTTTTTTAGATAAGTTTACCTCGTCTAGTTTTATCCTATTCACGCCTTTCGTCTTTGTCAAGGAACTCCATATCCTATGTTTTGTACTATAGTAGGTGGGAAACTATCTAACGTATCTTTTACTGCAATCCTTAAAAATACTGGAATCTCCTCTGTTCCTTAGCATTAGCTACTTACAGAAGACCACAATAATAATTTAGAACCCACTAACTTGAGGCTATGAAACACGGGTAATATTTTTCAGGCTACATTTACGTGAGGGCATAGATTTATATATCAGGATATGCCCGAAGGAACATTTTATTTTGTCAAAATGGCGTGGGAAAAGTCAGCGCCATCTATTAGATTTCGTGTGAACTACGACAAGTTGAGAAAATTAGGTGCCTATCGCTGCCATTATGTCTGTCAATGTATATGTTTACAATGATTATTCCAAATATAAATTCGATTATTTTGTTACAAAACAGAGTGTAATATTGAAAATATTGAATTACTTGAAACTTGGTCATTCTTTTTACTGCACTTTTGAGTATAGATTGTGCAACCCTTCACAATACAACTTGGCAAATTTTGTTTGTGACATTCGACCGATGCCTTCTAACTTCCATCACAGACTGAGCGCTAGTGGATGCCAATCTGTGAAATTGGCTCCCACTTTGAAGCGACGTTTTAACCTGTCATTAGGCCTGTCCTTAATATATATGTCTATGCGTGAGGGATAATCCCCAGCTCCAAAACTACCTACTTCTAGGCAATCTAGGCTATCCATATACAGGCTAGGCCTGCGATTACATCACAAAATCTTCGCGTGACCGGGCGTTTCCGCGCCGGCTTTTACTCCAGTTTTATAAAACTATTTCGAATGGATATTACACACGTTATTATGCGGAGGTATTTGGGTCTAGATTATGTTATTGAGATGTATGCTTTCTTCGAATTGAGGTTGTTTGCTATGATTGGATTGGTATTCAAATGGCAGCATAAAATGCAACGCTTTTTTTGTTGGCTTTGGCAAATATTGAATGAACTGGTTTCGTGTATCTTTACCAATAACCAATACATATTACCAATGAAATTAGTGGCTTTTAGTAGAGTAAGTATGTGGTAATCTACTGTTAAAACTGTAATAGAGAAAGGATAACCTATTCTAAGGGATAACACGACTTTTTATCGAGCCTCGTGCATTAATACCAAAACACCCTCCACCGATATCGAACGCCTCTAATAAAACATGTAAACAAACAAAACACACCAAAATAGAAAAGATATGAAATCTAAAGCATCGCACATGATAATCATATCATTTGCTGCGCTGGCGGCGTGTTTCTTGGTAAAGTCAAGCACTCATCCACTGCCCACTATGTACCTAGACTACCTAGTAAAGAAAACCCAACTTATCTCCAAGGACATAAGGCTTATATCAAGAGATGGTATGTTTACTACAGGAACATAATGATTGCAGTGGTTAATCGACCGTGTAGGGTCTGTAAGAGATGATACAGAAACGCAAAGTGATATTGCAGTTCGTATTATGAATGAAGATAATGAATGCTTTCATTCATTCATATCTTTTGAAACTTTGAAGGTAACCTAAGTACCTACCTACATTACGAAAATCTGTTTTATGCGAGTAATTATATTTAGGAACAAATTATCCATATATGGGTACGTAGCTAGGTAGATATACAGGTATATTATACCTTTTGTATTTAATTAAAACAACATATATAGAGAACTATGGGACTGTGGTGATGTGTGGTGGTTTTTAGTATTTAGGTGTCAGGGGTACCTATTGTTGTTGATAGTCGCTATAAGTTGTTACTTGCTAGGTAAAAATGAGTGATGTGAAACTGTAGGAAAACACATAGTAGCTGTATTAAAGTCTTCTCGGAGTTTATGAGATGAGCAAAAGGATGTTGTATATCTCTACGTTAATTATACGATGAAATTGTATTTTTTCAGAATAAGCTTTTATAATGATGAAATGCGTGTCTCTTCCATCCACAATATAATTTACTCTCAACGATTTAAATGCTCTAGCTAGCTCAAAACGTACTATCAATTACTCAAAATAGAATTAGAACTACATGTAGAATTAGACATATTGCTGTAGGATTTCTTAATTTGTCGCAACTTAAAACCGACCCCGATCTTTAAATGCACTACTATCTCAACGTCATAGCCAAGCCTATTCTATTTTGCTTCAATTATATGCGACAGACGATTAACGGCATCAGGAAATCGAGGGTCTTCCTCTTCTTTGATCATTCTCCTCCGTGACTCCTACAGCAATCCAAATTGATCCATCGGCCACACGCGACCGCTATTAATATAACATTAAATAAGTTTAGACTTTGGGATCGGAAGTGTACAATTTGTTTGAGATTGTTATTTATGTTTCGTTGATGTAATGACTTCATTATGGAATTACACGGTGTTTTATAGATGATGTTGTGATAGACTTTCGCAATTAAGATTAATGTTGTAATGGAAAAAACTGAATCACAAACAGGATACCTACCTACGCTAAGCAGACGATTACTGCTATAAAAATGATATAAGTAAGTAAGTACCTAGTTCGTTTAATTTTTGGGTTTGAATTCCTTATAATAAAGGATGACAACTACGTCCATTTTGAATATTTTATTCAATTAATAAAAGAGACATTAAAAATGACGTTTTACGAATTTAAAACCACAAAATTAACCAAGAAATGTTTTATTAAAGAGCACCCTGTGCGAACACCGAAAATACGTGTATCCAAATTGTCTCTTACGTAATAAAGACCTATTCAAACCGGCGCGTTATTCGCTACCGCTCTGGGTAGCGGTTTTGTATAAAGTTTCGCGGCTAGAGCGAACCTTAGCGAAACTTCATACAAAATACCACACTACCCACAACGGTCGTAAATAACGCGCCAACTGGGGCTTCTTTACTATGTACCTACCTAAGAGAAAATGTAGATAAACGTATGTTCGGATACATATGGTAGGTATAAGTTAGCTACCTACTTACACTTAAACATAGGTAGGCAATTAGATACTAAAAACATTTACGTTCTTAAGTGATTCATCAATTCTCTAGGACAATAGCTTCTGTACAAAAAAGCACTAATCGCTTGTAATCGCTGCACAATAATTTTACGAACAAACATTCAAATCGTGAAACTGGCTTAGAACTTTATCACAATCTGAAAACTTCACCAAATATCCATACATTGGATATTGTAGATTTCATTTTATTACGACAAAGGCTTATAATGTTTAGTGTTTACGTATATTTTTGCGTTTCCAGTGGTATAGAGCGCTGATGTGTGAAATTGGTTAACGTCCTTGAATGAACATTGTTACTTAATCTTTGGTTTACGTGTTTACTTGTGACTTTTTGCTTTTTTATTGGGACACAGATGATAGGCACGTCGGCTGCAATAAAAACCTTGCAAAATGCGTGTTCTAGTGATTAATCATGGACCGACTATGTCGCTTAGGAACAATATTTTAATATTTTTAAGGGACGCAAGATTCTTACAGATAATTTATTCTCAGATAAGTAAGTAGATTTTATGAAACTCTAGCCTACCTCTTATACACTTTATACACAGTTATAGCGGTATCTCAAATGCATACAAATGATTAGGTAGGTACCGTTCGATTGTTTTACTAACAGCAGGTATAATTTGTGTAAAAAACATTGAGGTTCTTCAATGCTAAGTAGTACAGTCATAATGTCGACGAAACTTTGCAGGCTTAGGTTCCTACACCCTACATACAGTCAATAGTTTTGGTACGAAAAACGAACAGTCACAGAGCTTTGAAAAATATGTTTTTTGCTCTGTGCGTACAGTCATACTAATGTCAATTACCTATGATTTATTTTGTGTGAGCGTTTGCATAACTTAACTTGCTTGTCGGCTTGTCCACTCCGATTGCAGCGTTAATTTAAAGTTTACCTACTGTTTATAGGTACACTTCATCCAGTCTCCAGTGTAGGCTGAAATCAGAATGTAGGTCAGCCGCTGGAATGCGAATGCATTTACGCTGCATCAATTTATATAACGAGGGGGGTTCGTTTCAGTCAGTTTCTATTTTAATTTGCTTAATTTAATTAGACGGCGGAGATGTTTGAGCGAGGCGTGTGATGGCGTGAAGAGGAATGCGCCTAATGAAGTGGTAAACATGTCTTACTGGTGTTTTTGTACAGTGATTAATGGGCGCAAACGGTTGCGTCATGGTCTGACACCTTTGCTCCTGCTACGTAGGTAGGACAGTTATAGGAGAGCTACTTAGATTATAATACGTGACCGGTACCTAGGTTTACTTACCCCCGGTATGGGGCCCATCAGGTACAAACGAATATTAGCCGGAATTTGAAAAATGAAAAAAAAATTAGAAATCGTGTCTAGAGAGTTACTAGTTAGTGTCCAATATATTAATTTGGCCCAATATTTCGCCAACACGCAATAAATGTCGCTTGATAATCTTGCGTTATCCAGAAATAAAATAATTCGTAAAATAGCCCGCGTTATTCCCTTGTATGGGATGAGGCATCTGTACTGTAGGTATTATATTATCTGGGCCCCCGGTTTCTGGTACGTTTGTTAAAGTTAAACTCTTATCAATTTTGAAATACTGAACGCTGATTGGTTGAAAAAAGCCGATGACAGGCTGGCAACCAATGAGCATTCAGTATTTCAAAGTTACAGGAGTTTAACAAACGTACCAGAAACCCGGGGTTCATGGCGTCAAATTAAAATTTACTGATTTGAGTACCTACTTATATTTTTTTTTGGTTTTCGTTCGGCGTTATGCGTGTATGCACTTAATTTCAGCGGATCATATTCTTTCTTCTTTTCTAAGTATTCATCTACGATGATATTGACTATAGTTTATAAGTAGGCTAGTATGTAGGTGGTACCTACTAGGTATTCTAAGTGCTTAATAAAATAAAAGTTTCACAGCAATTACTTCTTTCACCCGATCCCAGTTTTCAGAAGAATGTGTAGATAGACCACCATTTCAAAACAACGTCTAGACCTGCGCTGGCGCATTCCAAAGATATTATCGAATAGCCGCACGTGTCGCGAATACCGATTTGCCGATACCATTCGGATTGGATATTAGTGACATATGGCGTGCATTTGTTTTAGATCTATAGGGTGCATCTTTAGCTCATTTTTTTTGGATGCGTTGCGCGCTTTTTGATTTTTTATTGATTTTAATGGGTTATTTTATTACCGAGTCTTTTGATTTGATTCTAGTTTCTACAAAAATGTTCAGTCAAAAGTCAAATTGATAACAGGTACTTAGCGTATCTACTAATACAGTTTACGGTACCTACATTTTGGCAGCTTTGCTTGTCAGGGCTAGGTGCCCATCCATTTTAAGTCATTGATGTTTTCTTTGAAGCCGATAGGTAAACGTCTTCCTTCAGGCTTGCGGCATTTTATGTGCTAGAATGAGCCGATTCGTTTTCACACCGTACACTAGGTTTGGTGGTATTATGTTCCTAGATCCTGCCAATCATAACTCAGAAAATATTCGAGTTTGACAGTTTGCAATTTAGCTGGTCAATCAAATCAGTGCGCGTCTACTTCGGCCAATGTGAGCACCACATTTTTATTTCTAACCTAGGTATACCTCTTAACTATGCGCTTTGAAAAACGCGCTCACTAGGTAGGTATGTAGGTACTTAGTGGTGGAATGATTACCTTAGGTAGGTACCTAATACTTCGTGCAATCTCATCCCGAATTCCCAAGAGGCATACGGCATAACGTTAATGTGCACCAAAATAGTTTATACGCGTTGCACGTTGAACTTGGTTTATTCAGAGATGGGTGCGAAAATAGATCGGATTACTGAAATGCTGCGCTAGTAACGCCGACAGTTCTCTGATGCTTAATTTGTATCATGTTTTAAGCTTCTCTCCTGTAGCTAGGATCGTAGGAACCTAGGATATACCTATGGTTATCGTTGCTGTATCTTATCTATTCTATGTCCGTTTTTATGTCCAGTTCTTTACACTTCAGTCTAAGTAGGAAGGTACCTACTGTTTCAATTATTCAGTTATGTCCTTCGACTTTGTCATATACTCTCGATTCTGTTTGGTAATTAGGTCCTACCTACAACTTCTATGTGAAATTTAACACCTTGCTTATGACTAGGCAGCCTGTGGTTTCAACCGCATTTTTTCAAACAACCTTTATTATTTGACACCGTAAGATTGTTGGCCAATAACTGTCTTAGTTTACCTCTGCCCCATAAAAGAAAAAAGTTTCTTCAAAACTACGGAAACTCAAATTGAGAAAAATGTAGATGAATAAGCACCTATGTAGCTATTTCAAGCTGGCATGCATTGCGTTGCGAGAGAACATCTCATACCTGGCATGCAAATAAAACTGCATTCCTGCCAGAGGCAGAGGGAGGTTGCCTTTCTTCGGACGTGCAGATAGGTACTTTAGTCGTCGGTAAGAATCCACTTAGCCGGCAATAACAGAATTGTTGCAGTAAGATTATGCTGAGCAATACCTTTAATGCATTCTTATATAGTGGAGATAGAAGATTGTCAGGTTGCCTATGTCATTTTAGTCCAAGATACCTATCACAAAACAATATACCTAGGTACTCTATTTACCAATGAACAGGCAGATAAAAAGTGGACGATACCAATACGATCTTATTCGATTCGATAACCCATGCCCGAAACAAAACAAACCACTAATTTAGTATTTTAGGAATGATAAGTATCTAGGTAGGTACTTATTCTAAGCAGTGACGTAAAATATCTATTTAATTTACCGTTAGAATATTTAACCAGCAATATTAATATTTCAAACAAAATGACGACACTTCATAGTTTATCGGATTAAATTAACATAATCTCCACAGTCTAAGCTCTAAATTATTACTGGGATTAAAATCCTAGAGCATCTAACTCTAAACCTAACGACCATAAGTCAGAGGCTTCATTGCACAAACTTATTTGTGACATTTGGATAGTTGGCTGGATCATAATATAATGAGGAGATATGATAAAAATATTAAGTGTAAATGTATTGTACTTAATTGTTTATTTGAAATATGGTCACAATATATTTGTTGCCCCTTTGGGCCCTATGGGGGCGAAGACGTGGGAGACAACAGGAACAGCCCGATTTACAGACGATCTCTTATTGCATGGTAACCTCGACATTCGTTGCGTTTAAATCTAAAGTGTCAATTGTCAAGCACATCTCTCCGGTTCTACGCTCCAAGATTCGAACGCGGCAAGAGCAGCTTCTCAGAAATCCAGCACTGATCCTAAGGTGCGCTAAAATTATGCATCACATTCCAGTTTATTTGCGTATGTAGAGTAACTAGGACACGCGACCTGGAAGATATTTTAATGGACAGAGATTCCGATGTAAATACTTAGCTCGTCGGGATAATTTTATTAGTTGGACAGGACTATTATAGACTTGTTGGAGATAGATACTGTTTACTAAGTTCCAGTTACAATGTTGTTTGCGGAAGAAAGGAGAAATTGTTTTGACACTTTTATCTTATTTAGACGACGGTGTTTCCAAACAAAAGATTACAAAATATACCTATATTTATAATTTCGCCGTTTCCTCGTTCTTCTGTATGAGTGTACGACAAGGAAGTGTTAAGTATACTGTATAGTCATCATCATTATCATCATCATTAACAGCCTGAAGACGTCCACTGCTGAACATAGGCCTCCCCCCGGGAGCGCCACTTAGGGCGGCTGCTCGCCTCCTGCATCCATCGGCTCCCCGCGGCTTTCACTAGGTCGTCGGTCCACCTAGTGGGGGGCCGGCCTACGCTGCGTCTTCCAGTTCGTGGTCGCCACTCGAGAACTGTATAGTATAGTATACTTAAAACTTCCTTGGTGTAGGGAAGTCTGTCGCTGAACTCTTCTTAAAAATTGGCCCAATTTTCATGATTTTTTTTTGTGAGCGTTCGGTTACGTGCCTATTTGGTTTACGTCTGTTTGGTAGGAAATACGTGTGAAGTTAGGACGACACTAGGTACCTAGTACCTACTTAATAGGCCATTCCTAGCAGTAACAAAAAATACTTGTTGCCAATGGTTTAAAAGGAAAACATAGAAGGCAAAATATTAATTAGCATCGGTACCTACCTACTTGCCTACTTTATATTTTTAGAAAAGAAACGGGAGTTGAAAACAGACATGGTAGAAAATCACCAAAACTTTGCTATTGAAAATGCGGCATGATCTCAAGAGGAACCTATACGAAGCCCATTTCAAAGCAATAAGCTTAATTAGTTACTTTACTACACGTCTGTTTACAAAAGGACGAAGACACGAAAACATTGGAATGGCCGCGTCTTGCTGATTTATGTTACCAACGCCGTTCTTGGTGCGTCATACACCATTTTGGGCATGAGACATTTCAATCTGGACCTACTTAACTCAGTACCTACCTCATCATCCTGATGACAACCACTGCTGAACATAGAGACATTTCAATCTGGACCTACTTAACTCAGTACCTACCTCATCATCCTGATGACAACCACTGCTGAACATAGACGTCCCTCAGAAAGCGCCACTTTGAGCGGCTGCTTGCCTCTTGCAACCACCGGATCCCCGCCGCGGCTCTGACCAGCACGTAACGGTTCGTGGTCGCCACTCGAGAACCGTTCTTCCCCATCAGTTGTCAGTTCTACGAGCGATGTAGCCTGCCCACTGTCACTTCAACTTGCTATAATTGTAAGAGCTATATCAGCGACTACTTCTCTTGCGAATCCCCTCATTTCGGATATCGCAAGGAAACTCTGTGCCTAGAGCATAGCTCTCCCCATAGCTTGTTGCGCGACTTTGAGCTTACCTACTAATGATGAACTTAGATTAAATTCTCACAATTATAGCACAGGTAAATATTATCTAAATGCGCGTATAAAACCGGTATGTTTATGGAATTGATGTGAACAGCACGAGTGAAACCGCCAAGTTTATGACCCAGTATTTCAACATAAACCTTGACAATGAAACAAGCAATCCCAGCATAAACAAAACACCAGACGGGTGCAATGCAAGCTTACTCCAATAAATCCCACAAGTAATGTTTGCAATAAAATGATCCAGAGTTTTCTTGCGAACTGTATCTTACAAACTTAATGAAGCAATGAACTGTACAGTGCACAGCTGATTTAATGAAGCTTTATAAAGCCAGTCTACTTATAAAAATAGTTGGGTAGGTATAGTTCTTTGACCTCTACAGCTTGTTCATACTGTCGAAATATGCACGTAAAGTTTCAACTCAGACATCAGATGAATTTATTAGTACGTACGCCGATGTCTGATTGTAACATAAACTAAAGACTGTCGAGAGGCTTATGCACCCACATAATAATAAGTGCATGCTATACTTATTTATTAAGTACCTAAGCTTATATAGAAAACGGTATACCTACGTACGTAGGATCCAGACTATATGCGAAGCTTCCTTCAGCTGCAAATCGCACAGAATAAGTACCTACCTACCCCACATATAAATTTATAGGTTGGTAGGTAGGTACATTACTTAGTGTAAACGAGCTCTTTTATCTGCCTACTTTGTAGGTACGTGCTTACAATGCTCAATACTTGCCTCAGAAAGCGTTTTCGTGGTTTCAACTTTTGTGAGGAATTGATTTTATTCGCTTAATGTGTTTCCTGTTTTTGTGTATGGTCATAATATCATTTGTCATTACCAGTCCATTGACTTCCACAGGTTTCACATACGGAAGGTTTCTTAGACTTCCCTTAGTTTCGTGCGTGTTATAATATAGCTATGACAATTTGCCTTTAATCGACTAATAACATTAATATTTCAGCAGCAGCATCTTCGTCGGTACGTTATTATCTTCTGCGATCACCGAGCCGCCTGCCAGGCGTGGTCATTTTGGGTAAACTGCTCAGGAGCGATGGCAATTTCCCCTTATGATAAGCGTCCAATGTGGCATTTTATGGCAGGCCTGTGCTCAGCAGTGGGCCTCTTCATATAACAGCATATTCTAAAGTAACAATAAACAAACAAAAACCAGACCCGCGGCACTAGCAAAGATCTCTTTCTATTAACGCCAATCGATAACTCAAAATGTATGGAAATGACGTGTTGGAAATCGCTTACTTTTCCGCAGCTAATGTCATTCCTACTAGGGATCTTTACTAGACCCCCTGGATCCTTATCAGTCTGATGGAGATGGTGATCGTGTGCTCTCTGGCTCGCACTCACGGACTTGTAAATTGACGCGTGCAGGATGGCAGGCAAGGTCCATATCCAGAACAGTTACGTGATACCTGGCCAGTCCATCTATCGTAACCCCGATCACACCTTCCAGTATTCTCATAAACCACCTTTCTTTAATTCCAGGTAATCCCAACGACAAAATCCTGTACGGGCGACCAAATAAGCGCCGCAGCGCATCGTTTCCAGCACCAAGGTCCCTAGACCGGCGCCACTCGCTCCGGATCTTCGGCTCCTCTACCAAGTACCTCCAGAGATGCGCGTCCACAAGGAGCCTTCACCATAAGAATGCTAACACGACGGATAGTTCGTCTTCCACCGATTACCCGCCTAGCGTTGAATCCGCGTCGCCAAGTGAGTTGAAATTCTATCGTTAAAAGATTTTCACAGCCTTGTGGGTATGGTTTCCTCACAATTCTATCAATCAATCAAATAAAATAATCATTTATTGACATAAAAGGGTTTATCTTAATGAGTCCATAGACTCCAGAACTAGTGAGAACACCGTATTTCAGAAGCCAAGGCTTCTCCCATCCTTTGGCTTAATATAATACAAATAATAGATTAGTTTCGTTTTAACTTTAAAACATACAAAACAAAAAATATAGAATAATGCTGTTTTATTGTAAGTGCCCATGTAGTATGTTAGTAGTATATGTGTTACATGAGATTGGGATGGATGTATTGCGATGGTAATGGTATTTTTTACGTCTTTATGTTTTTCTATTGTCAACAATTTTATTATAATACGCGATCACATTGATCATTTGCAATGCTTCTTGAATTTTTATATATAGGTAGATACTTTAAGTACCCTAATTTGTGTAGTTCTGCGGGTAGGTACGGGAATATCAGAGCTAAGAGAGAGAGGGTGTACCTACGCCATATCCACCACGTTAGCCAAGTGTGGATTGCTAAAATTATAAGTTCTGCAACTCACGTATGTGCCTACATGTTCACATATTCGTACCACGTTATGACAAAATTCGTAACCCACTTCGTTCCAGAAAAAGTGTCCCTGCTCTCCCGCTTATTCAGACGAAGCGGCCGCAGCAAGCAGACGCGAGCGATGAGCACGTTCTCTGCCCAGTTCCCGCCCACCGAGTGGTTCAACTCCAAAGCGGTGCACCTGCACTGCGTCGCCACGCAAACCAACTCAAAGGTAAGATACACACAAGAAATAAAGAAAGAAATACTCACACATCATTGACACAACCTAAGTATTAATAAACTTCACGTCGTACTCATGTTATCAGCTCTGTTTAAGAATAATAAAGGTATCATCATCAACAGCCCGTAGACGTCCACTGCTGAACATAAGCCTCCCCCAGAGAGCGCCACTTAGAGCGGCTGCTCCCCTCCTGCATCTGTCGGCTCCCCGCGGTTTTCACCAGGTCATCGGTTCACATAGTGGGGGGTCTGCCTACATTATCGCGGTTCGTGGTCGCCACTCGAGAACCTTTTTCCCCATCGGTTGTCAGTTCCGCGAGCGATGTGGTCTGCCCATTAAAATAAAAGTATATATAGAATTAAAAAAATAATGGAAGCACCCTCCAGCCAGCCAGTATTCCTAAGTTCTTTGCAAATCGTGAAAGCTATCCTTAAACTTCCAAAAGCGTTTCTCATTGTGCGCGTATATTAATTTAAATTGAATATAATTGGTTTCTACTTTCAGGAGTCACTGCAGAGTCAAACATCAATCATCTCATCGTACTACGACGGTTCAGAAATCAGTAATCGGTCTTCGACATTACCAAGAAGGCACAAGCGGCATCTATCCACCGAGTCAGGCATCGCCGGTTCCGTAGGAAATTACGACCACTCGCCAATAAGGAATTCCAGTCCAAGCTCCGGCAGTCTTCCAAGATCAACTTTGAGCAGGAGTTCCACAAACAAAACGATACTCGATCACTTCGGTTCCCCCCAAAGGAACAGCGACCCAAAGCTCAGGGACAGTTCCAGTGGAAGCCTGAGAAGGGTAGACTACTCGAACTCGGATCATATCATGTCTACCAGTGGTCCCTCTAGCTTAGAGAGCACAGGCACGCATCGCACGCCAAGGAGAGACTTAAAAAACGGCACTTCAGACATTCTGATGAAACGGAGCTACCATACAAGTAGCAGCGGTCATTCGAGTCTCGAATCCCACATATCAGACCGAACGCTAAAACCTTCGCCTAGTCATAGCCACCCGCCCGCAGCTCCCGGTCTAAGCAGAGCACAATCCCTCGTCAAAGTGCAGAGCCTCCAAAGCTCTCCGAAAAGCCTTCACAAGTTCAGAACCAAACCACCGATAGTCGGGGGAGAGACAGTAAAAAATGGTAAAAGCACGTCACCCAGAAACACTCCAAAAACATGTCCAAGCACACCCAAAAACACCGCTACCCCTTTGCATAATAAAACCTTAGGGTCTAAGGTGGAGAACCCCTCGACGACGATGTTAGCGAGTTCCAACTCTAACAACTCCATCACACTAAAAGTTACCACGAATACCATGTCTCAAAACGGTGGCGGCACTAACACCAAAGTCTATGTACAGAATTCTCCCGTAAGGTCCGTCATCACCTTCGAGAACGGTAAAGTCACCGAGACGAGCAACGGGAGCAACATTTACATCATCAACGACGACAGGCAAGTGGTATCTGTCTCCCAAAACGGAGTCACGAACCAAACTACAAAAAACCCGACTGAAACCTCGTTCGATGTCAGTGTCGAAAAAAATAAGCAGAATTACCAAGAACAGGAACCGATAAAAGTACAAGAAAACAAATTCAATAAGAATTCTATAAACGACACGGGCATGAATAATAATCGTAAGCTTTCATTACAAATAGGCGGTGCCACTAATAATAATAGTTTTGTGTACAAAAACCAATTAAACAATACGAACGAGGTGGCTTCCAATCCAGCATCTCCAGCCATTCACAACAACATAAATAATTTAGAATCCACTGCCAACAGTAATCCCTCTACGCCTACCAAGAGCTACGACAATATCATCGGATCTCTGGGCAGCCTCCGGTACCAGAAGAATTCTCTATCGTCGGCGAATAGTGGACTACAAACGAATATAAACTCGAACAGCGAATTGAAAAGCGTTGATCTGTTGAAGAAAGCGGCGGCACTGCAGATGCTGAACGGACACCCCAACGTGAACAACAGAATGAGCACGGACTCTATAGCGAACCTGTTGACGAAAGCAATCGACCAAAAGCCGACGGTTTTGGGATCAGAACCGAACTTAGCAATAAAGAACCAGGAGCAAATAAAGGACATCAACATGTCCGCGGAGAAGATCAACTGTTTGGAGAATAAGCAGAAAAGGTACAGTTTAAGTCAAGAAACCAAAAAGGAGAACCAGGATTTTTACAATTTCCCGAGCCTTAGCGACTTGAGCTTCAACTTCACTAGTTTAGCTGCTCAGAAGATTCTGAAAGGGGTCAGTATAAACAGTGTGGACACACTGGTAGAATTGAATATGGCTGCGAACAGTGCAGAAAAACAAAACAACCGCGATGTTGCTGCTGTCTGCACGGACTTTGGCCTTGTATAGTATTTTTAAATATTTGTTTAAAATGTATAATAGTAGAACTTAACATTTATGTTGTAAGGTAGTATAGAAATTATTCGTAACTACTTTATATGCTTTAGATATCTACACACTATGTATTAAGCTGGATATACTTTAAGGTTTTGTACTCCCTATTATGGAATTATCTTTACCATTATATCCCCTTTCATTAAAATTACTAACTTATCATTGAAAAATATCAATGTAGACGATTTTAAAGCAGTATTTGTGTTAATCGTATATTCGGAAAATTCTTAGTTTGTAGCTCACTTATGAGACAATAACTTTAACGTTAACAATGTGGCCTAAACACCTGAGTGCCTAAGTGTAGACTAGTAGTCATATTGGGTGTAGTGGTAGGGACATTAGGTGAAACTATGAGTTGTAGCTTGTTTGAGACAATTTGGCTTAAACTGAAAAGTTGAAATAGCGAATCATTTCAAAAAGTTGTTGAACAAGATAGTGCAGTGCCCATACTGGATATACTGTTTCATTATTATGTCAAATCGCTACACCTGTATAGTCATGTAATTCACTATTTCCTAGTTCATCACATCTTAGATAAAACTAATATATAATGTCCTTTCTAATAGCACTTGTTCTTGTGCCATCAACCCAGTGAAAAAGTCGAGTACAAACTAGAATACCTAACCATAACAGATTCCATCCAAATGTGGGAATTTTTAGGAGATGTAAATGTGTATGTCATTGTAAGTGCCATAAAAACCATAGTATTACGCTTTTATGTGGGCGAAGCAAAATGGGAGGGTTGTGTATGCATTGTACTGTGTTAAAATTGTATCAAATGACTGTGTAATTTATAAAATTATATTAAATAAATGAAAAAAAAAAAATTCAATACTGTGCACACCTATACCTCTAGTACGAGTTTCGATAGTTTACTAAACCTGATTTGTTTACGTTTTCTCCCTTTTCTCCCATACATTTCTCTGCAGCGCCCCTAGCGGACACGTTGATGAACTAAAAATGGCAGTACAAATTTTAAATGGATTCGCGCGTATTCACGTATTGGAAAACTTGTACTAGGGGTACTGTTAATTATGCAAACAATATACCTAACATTCAAATTCGAATCACAAACAAAAATATTAGCAAAAACAGTACATTAGGTGCTCTACCTTTTTTCCATTTTATAAATCAATTTGAACATTTTTTTTTTTTTAATATTTTGGCTCCACACATAGTGTATTTAGCCAGTGTCAAGTATTATATTTTCATCGTGTTATAAAATATTTCACGTAAAGTCATGTCCTAGTCATAGTCATAGTCCAGTCTAAGTCATGCTCCAGCAAAGTGGTGGCAACTTTACTAGAAGCTTCTATGGAGTTTTGGAAGCAACACGAAAAGTCACGTTTCACCACATTATATCACTTGCCCTCACTCCTGCTCGTAATTCAGCACTTAATGCGTAAAACGCCACCAATTTTAAACATTAACACTGGAAAAAGCAAAAGTTTTGAAAAATAATACAATGCAACGACGTGAACTCTTCCGCGTTCCCGCCAAAACTCCAAATTTGAACATTATGGACTTCAGAAAAGATGTGTGCAATTTTAAAAACTCGCAATCTACACAAACCTCATTAGATTGGATATTGGGACTTTCAATTAATCATTAGTAATATTTGCTATACACAATGTATCAAAGCAAAGGGTATATTTATTCATTAGGGATTATAATCGAAAGTCAATGCATATTAGTTTAAATATCATGTAACGCCATTTGTAAAAATATTAACAATATAAGTTGATGCTTTATTACTTTGTTTCATTTAGATTACATCCTACCTAACCTCTTAGAGCATTAACCAATGGAGATGTAAACGTTATACTCCGCAAACATTATTTCCTGCCGATATTTACGGGAGACGAGGTAAACGCGCATAGCACACGCAAAAACTGCATGTGTGAACGCGAGCCACAACAATCTTAAAATACGCACACAGTTAAATATACTAAACCTAGCATAGTTAGTGTTTACAGTATGATGTGTATGACCAAATAGCACCATATGGCCGGCAAAGGGGTACGTGCAGCGTGCACCTTGCCTTGGTATCTCCATTTATAAATGCTCTAAGCCTAACCTAGATTTGACAGGTCTGATTCCGGTTGTTGCTCTGCCTTCTTAACTATAGGTTGTGGGTTCGATTCCCACTCAGGACAATCTTTTAATTTTGTTGGATGAATGTTTTTTCTGTGTTTGGATGTCATTTGGTATTCTAACGGTTATCAGGTTCCCATAGTACATCTTTGCTTAACTTGGGGCTAGATGATGACGAAATTACATATGAATCAATATAGGGCCAGGTAGTTAAGGGTAGAGTTTGATCATGTCTTCCTAAGAACTTAATAAGTGATCATTATGTATAATGACTTGAGTATACTCTATAACTATTAATTAAAAAAATGTTCATACTTACACTTGCCTAAGAACACCCACCTGTATGGAAGATTGGCCAGCTCCAAACTTATTATCGACAACCTAACATTGTAAAGTAGAACTGTGTAGTACTTATTAGTTAAAAGAAGGTGGCATAATCGCAATTTGCAATACAGCCCTATTTTAAAGAGTAGTTGTGATAAAACCTAGCAACAACACAGCAGCAAAGTTACATTTATCAGAACGGCAGGACATCTCTAGATTGATAAGCATGAAGTGAATAGAGTATTATGTTAAAATATAAAACTTTATTACATACCTCTACCTCATTGATTACAATTACACTTAAATTGTAGTAAATCCCATATTAAATCTATATTCAGCTAAGTACAAGTTATAGTACTGTGTTCCATCACATCTGTGATTTGGGATGGCTCGGTTTCGGTTTGATTTTTTATAGAATTCAGCCAGTCATCTGTTGGCTCAATTTTTTTTATATCAATATCGGATTCCAAACATAAACTTTTCTCTTCAACACATTTTTCTTCATCTATGTGATCAGGGCATTCAACCTCTTTTTCCTCAGCTACAATGCTCTCAGTAATGAGTTTTATTGGAGAAGGTGGATCTCTAAATTGTTTGGACACATCTTCCCGCCTTATGTTTACATTGCACACACAGTCCTCAGTTGCCGTAATCTGTTTCAAAGCTGCCTCTTCTATATCTAGATCTGGTTCGACTTCCGTCAACTTCTCAATAGTCTTATATGAGTACATATGGTCATCCTCAGGGCTAACATACTCTTCCAACGAGAAAATTTTACTATCAAATTTTATATTTTCAAAATCAATAGCACCGTAATTATATATGTTTTCTAGCAAAGTGGACTCGTTACCGAAACATAAATGAAGGTCTTGAACACAGTTGCTCATCAAGCCTTTGTCATCTTCACATTGTTTACGAATAGCATCCAATTGTCTCAATGTTTTCAATTCCCTCGCTTTCAAAGTTGTATATATCCGCGCAAATGAATGTTTGACCGTGTTTTTCAACTGAAAATAAAAGATAATACATTACACCAACAGCCTAAGAAAGTTTTTTAATGATTTTTATTGTGAATACTAACATTTTCAATATTTTTATCAAAATCAAAATCGTCCGCATCACTCGCCATATTTACGTTTCATTCTCTTAGCAAGGTCTGTGGTTTCACTTTCAATGACTGACAGTTGACACCTGACAGACTGATAGTGACAGTACACAAATGACATTGATATTATTTTGACAGTGACAGCAGGACTAGAAAGTGCTAAGTGGGTTTTTTGGCGGGAACGTGAAAAAGTTCACGTCGTTGCATTGTATTATTTCTCAAAACTTTTGCTTTTTTCAGTGTTAATGTTTAAAATTGGTGGCGTTTTACGCATTAAGTGCTGAATTACGAGCATGAGTGTGGTCAAGTGATATGATGTGGTGAAACGTGATTTTTCGTGTTGCTTCCAAAATTCCATAGAAGCTTCTTGTAAAGTTGCCACCACTTTACTTGAGCATGACTTAGACTGGACTATGACCCGACTTAGACTGGACTATGACTATGACTAAGACTTGGCTACGTAAAATATTCTAAAACTAGATGAAAATATACAATACTTGACATTGGCTAAATACACTATGTGTGGAGCCAACATATAAAAAAAAAAAAAAAAAGTGCTAAGTGCTACCAGCTCCTACAGAATATTCCCCCTTGATAATTTTAAAAACTCCCTACAAAACCCTACATTTTATACTAGCATATTATTATTAGTTTTGGTATACACACACCGGTCATGTGGGCTGATAAAATTGAAAATATTACTAGTTCCCCGAAAAACAGCACCACTGCGAATGAAGCCTTGTTGTATATATACATTGTACATTTTGCGTAATATTCATATTGAATGTCGTGTTCATTTCCAAAGCGATAAAAATATACTGCCTTACTTCCTATTGACCTATGTGTGCATATTAATTGAGTTGCACGGTTGCACGATGCAATAAGGATGTAATTTTAAAGGTACAGTTTTTTGCTGAAGGGAAGAGAGGAGGGAAAGGGAAAACTACTTCCAAAGGAAAGCTTCGCCTACCTCCCTTCTATTGCCGTCCCATCCAATCATCTTTTTCCTTTTCGTTTCCCTCATACCCACAAACAGAGTAATGACGTAAAACCAATAAACCCGCGCGAACCCGGGGTGGGTCAGCTAGTCGATATTATTTTAATTAATCAATTTAATATCTAATATTTAATCTAACGCTTGATAGTGGCCACGTAAATCGAGATGTAAAGTGGATTGTTGTTGGGTGGACCTGCGTGCGAATGGCGTGATCGGCCGTGCCATGCACCGTTTTTTCTTTATACTCCATTTTGAAAACCAACACGTATTTCGTTCAGAAATATAATACTATTTTCATATGCCCTTCCACTGGTAAGTGGGGTCACCACTAAAAACCTAAAGAAATTATGTACCTAAAAATAGCCTTTTATATCTACTTTTACCCAAAAACTTGGGGCAAATCCCTCATGTTGGCAGCACTGCCTCACTGAAGTGACGTTTAGAGGAATGTAGCCAGATTATTTTAAAAATACTACTAAATTCTCTTATTTATATCGAACCATCCAAAGAAGCTGAAACATTTTATAAACGTTCATATAGGTAACATATTCAAAAAATATGAACCACACAAATGTTTGTCCCGGGTAGGAATCGAACCTACGGCCCTCAGTTCAGAAGGCAGGGATACTACCAACTGAGCTATCGGGCCCGTCATGTAGTTGCAGCAACTAATTTGAATAATTTTTTTGGATAAGGAATGAGGAGTTTTGTTAAAAATAAAAGCTGTAATTTTATAAAGACCCGATAGATGACGGTAAAATGGGGTTTTAAGTTTTGTAATTGTTAAGATAATTATGTATCGAGTTTTATATCCTATCCTTATTTTATGGAAGACATAATTATACTCTAATGGCTTTCTATCGACAAATCGACAACGTACTCTGTGATTCATTTTCCATTTTCTTCCATTTTACATTTTCTTGTACTCTCTGTATTGAAACTATAACAATGTTTGAAATACGTCGTTAGTACGCCATCTAGTGACAGAAGCCAAAACAGGTTGTTTTTTTAATTAAAATTCCTCATTGCACTTACAATACAAAAATGCAAAGTACAAAGTTTCGATTGTTTCTAAGTAATCTGTTATTTATTTATTTTTTTAGGTATTTTTAAATTAAAATCAATTATTCACCTACACTTTAATAGCAATTTCATAGGAAATTTTTAATAAAAACAGAGATATACACAAAAAATAGTAGAATAAAAAATTCATTGCAGTGGAACTTGAAGTTTTATAGCGATTGAAATTTTAATGAGGGGTTATATTAAAAAAAAGCTGTAATTTTTTAAAGACCCAATAGATGGCGTTTTAATGTGTGTTTTATGTTCTGTCATTATTATATTAAGATAGTTATGTGTCGAGTGTGGTATCCTATCCTTATTTTATGGAAGGCATATACTCTGACGGCTTACTACCGACAAATCGACAACGTACTCTGTGATTCACTCAACTGAATTTGACGTTTCCTTGTACTCTGTGGTTTGAAACTACGGCCATGTTTAAAATACGTCGTTACTACGCCATCTAGTAATAGAACTGGTTTTCTTTTAAATAAAACGTCTCATTATAGGAAAATTCGTGTAAAATGAACCGAATAGCTCGGCCGAATATTCGGTTCGGTTCAAAAATCCATGTTCGGCGCATCCCTAGTACATTAAAACAAACCATCAGTAAGCGAGTCCATCTCGCACTTGGCCGTTTATATTTCTTCACACAAATGTACATAAGCAAAGCAAACTATTTAAAGTTGATCATTATGACACTTTCGTAGATTGACTTGACGTTTGCGATTATATCACGTTCGATATTTCAATATCGACTGCTCCAGACCACTCGTTGCATATCTACTGGTTTTCATAGATATTTATCTAACGTGATAATGGCGGCTTCTCGATAATGCAGAAATATTCATTCAATAGATAATTTTGACAGTTTTTGTGATATAATATCGAATGGTAGCTATTTCAATATCGAGTGCTCCGAACATATCTACCGGTTTTCAGTAGATATTTATCTATATGACGTTATGACAACACATAAAATGATCATTCAATAGATAATTTGACATTTCTTGTGATATTTATCGAAAGTGATAATTTATCTACTACCCGAGAATTAGCCCCCAGCTTCGTATTGTAGCTTCGGTTTTGCCACAATTTCGCTAAATACGAGCAAACTTAGGATCTGTCATTACTCATTCGTTAGTATCAGATGGGCATAAGATACCCTGATAAACTACCATTCTACCGAAATTGATTTCTCCTAGCAACACCACATAAAACTCTTTATTGATTTTTCGTTTGACAAGACAAGTTGCTGAATTCACTGACTGCTGAGTAAACAGTCTTTTCAATAAATGGATTAAAATTTCAACAGGATTGCGGTGTTGTTTAGGAAATTCAAATTGTGCTGTGTTACTTGTGTAGTCGTTTAGAAATGAGCGAGCTGAGACACCGACGAGGCGAAGGCGACGGGAATGATAAAATGGAAACCGCTGGAGAATCTGATCACGTAAATAACGTTGTTTCTGTATCTGTAACTAAAATAAAACCAGTTTAGTGGTTATTGTTATTTACGGTGCGTCGCTTTGTTGTTAGGTGGACTCTGAAGAGGAGAAGGTGTTAGAAGAAAAATATGTGGACGAAATGGCGAAGTCTCTGCCGCAAGGTACCGACAAAACTCCTGAAATTCTCGACTCTGCGCTTTCTGGACTATCTACGAGGTAAATCCACTTCACTTCCTCTTGCAACAGTAACGCACCAAACCGGTATACGAGACCTTGGGATTAGTGTTAATTGGATAGATTTCCACAGTTTGCTATAATGTCTTGTGTAGATTTACTGTAAATAAATAAATACTTGAATAAGTAAGAAAAGTATGTTACAAGCAAACAGTCTAGTCTCTTTTATTAGATTAGTACTTTACACATTCTAAATCAAATTGTGTACCTATTCAAAATTTTTATGAGTTATCTATTTAAAGTTAATGTATTATGATTTCAATTTACTTATAAATTTGAATAGCAACATTTGGTGCTTCTTGGAGCCAATATACATATTTAAGTCTTTACACATTTATGTAGCTTGAAGGTTTATTGTTTTAATATGTATTACAATATTCATGTTACATTTAGAAAATTACATTACTGTTTGCTTTTAATTAATATGTGTGTGTGTGTGTTAATGAAATTATAATGTACAAGGCTGTTGCCAAACTGGGGAAATAAGGAAGTAGAAATTATAAATACAATATCAATATTGTACACATTTTTAGCTAGAAGAGCATTATGGAATTTTATGGCATCTTTCCGTGGGGTTAAAGTAACATAGTTATATAGTTTGGTTCTAAAATGTAGTTAACATTGCATTTTTATTATGAAAGTCAAAAGTCAGTGCTTTATTGATGTTAGGTACTTACTTAAATTATTATACATAATTGCGAAGCAGACAAAATCACAAAATGCACAATGTCAATTATTATAACTATATATAGCAAGCCTATTACAATAATTGACTATGTGCACTTTGTGATTTTATCTGCTTGGTAATTATAATAATTTAATTTAATTTGACTTGTAAATGTGCAAAGTGTTTGAAAGAAAAAAAGAAGTTCTGTATTATATATTACTTTATCTTCACAAACAAATTTAAATTCAGCAATAAAAATCTTAAATGCCCAATTTAACTGAATTTACAAAATTATTGGTGTTTTAATGAAGTGTCACAAATAATTCATTGATTAAATTATTTATATCAATGATTATTTTAGTAGCCATTGATCAATATCTTCTCATATCATTATTTTTTTGTGATAATAGATATATACACCTAGATTGTTGATGGTAAAAAAGGTAGAGGAAGACCAAAGGGTGGTTAGACTGTGGGAAAAATGATATGTGTGATAAGTGTGTAATGTTGAGATGATGACTGACAGAAAAAAGTGTCAGATAAATCATTCTGCACTAATTGATCAACTACCACTACCAACGTATAAAGTGTGTGATTTTATCCAATATCTAATCTAAATGGTTTGATAAATGCTGAATAATATTCGTTATTCGTAATTCAAAACTTCATGTTTGTTGCATCCCTAATTTCGATAGTTGATTATAAGAATCTTGCATCTACCTATCCTAGGTCATAGGATGATGTGTTCATGACATACCCAAGTCTTACCAATTTCTCAGTATTTGATACCTATAGATGGAGGAACTGGGTGATTCGGGGCATCTTCACCTGGCTGATGATTGGAGCCTTCTGTCTCTTGATCTATGGCGGACCACTCGCCCTTATGATTACGGTAAGCACAAGCACTTATTAAGACCCACGGGACAAACTTAACATACATACAAAACAAAACATATTATACAACAACACAAATATTTTTTTATTGATGATAATTTCAACTCACTGTGGCTGTGTACCATCGTCATAATTTTTTTGAGTGATTGTCCAGTAGATGTGTTTAAGAGCGATTTAGTTAGGCGACAAACAACTGAAAATGATCCCAAGAACAAAAAGTTAACATGTATGTATCTTCTCTCTAGCTACGTAAGCATACTCCATCATAGGCTGCATCGTTGTCACTTGGTCAAGCAGCCTTATTTTGAGTAAAAGAACACTTATTATTCGTTAATATTG
This sequence comes from Ennomos erosarius, assembly GCA_963580505.1. Lineage (NCBI taxonomy): Eukaryota > Metazoa > Arthropoda > Insecta > Lepidoptera > Geometridae > Ennomos > Ennomos erosarius. The sequence goes on along the minus strand of OY756983.1, from coordinate 2,748,269 downwards.
TAAATAAAACCAGGAACATATCTATAACTTATGCTTATTCTCGATTCTTCAATATATAGTACACATATTAGCAATTCACTTTTCAAAAAGTTTACTAGGTGGTAGGACTTTTCTGCAAAGTTCGTCTAGGTAGGTACTACCGCTTTGCCAGTTATTCTGCCGCCAAGCAGTAGTGTGCAAGCACTACTGTGTTCCGGTTTGAAGGGCATTGTAGCTTGTGAAATTACTGGGCAAATGAGACTTTATGACCTGATTACACAGTGTAGTAATCTGATTACTAGACTGTGTGATGTCTCAGGATGACGTGCACAGAGCAGTGTCACGCGAAACTTTATTATTTTAAAGTTCCGAGTGACACTGCAACTGTTATGGGCGGCCGTATTGCTTAACATCAGGTGAACGACCACATTCACAAGCTAAAAGAGACTGGTCGTTTTTCTTGCTCTCAACTGCTTTACCTACGCATTCGTCCAATCACGCGACGTTCAGTATTGCCAAGCGGAAAAAACATAATTCTTCACAAAAATCTTTATTTCGAAAAATAGGGAAAGAAATCACGACATTAACAAAAGTCTGTCCCTACAGGTACTCTGCGTCCAAGTGAAATGCTTCGAAGAGATCATCAACATTGGATACGCGGTATATCGAGTCCACGGTCTGCCTTGGTTCCGCTCGTTGTCCTGGTACTTCCTGCTAACTTCCAACTACTTCTTCTATGGGGAGAACCTGATTGATTACTTTGGAGTCGTTATTAATAGAACGGTAAGTGTTTTTAACTTGTTTGGATTAATGTAGTTTTTTGATTGAACATTTGTGATATAATAGAATAGAAGAATACTTTATTGCACACCAAATATGCACAAGGTAACATCAAAACCCGAAAAATATAACAAAAAGTACACTGGGCGGTCTTTTCGCTTAGAGAGATCTATTCCAGACAACCTTTGGATGGAGAGAAACAGATTAATAATTAGGGAGGTTGGCGGTGTGATGTTATTTCTAATGTTTTTCTACGATAAGAATAGAATTTTCGTAAGTAAGTTCTACTTTTAATACATTCAAAAACGCCGCAATGGCGAGCGAGATAGAGGATGCACGAATATCCTGGACTTAAGCATATCACCAATTTTTTTTTTAATTTCCTATGCGTATTTCACTTAGTCCACAAAAAACTCGCAAAATTAACTCAATTTCAATCGTAGGTCGAGTGTGAGTGTGACACCAAAAATGATCTGAGATTTTCAATTTTAAACAAAACCTAGAGATCCCTTCAAAACATAACAGTTGAGATTGGATGCCGCCTTAACTTTTCGTTATTAATATATAAAGACCTTTGATCCCGATCATTTTTTTCTTTTGTCTCGAACTTTAAAGCCTTTGATACAATTTAGTCATAATAATAAAGGATGACCGTCACAAGATAAGTAGCGATGGCAACTCGGTTGGCGCAAGTCCAGCTAAGTACATAAAACCAAATTAAAACGATATTAATTCTCCATTAGCTACACAGAACATAATTAAGTAAAATTTACACACTGTTTGTTACCTGTTTATTATACAAATTTCACGAAAGTACAATATTCTTTATGCTAATGAAGATTCAAGACAGTATGTAAATGTAATTTTACTATGATTTTTGCATAATGTAGTCGTCAGCTATGACAGTCATAGTATATATTATGTCCCGTCTTTTTGTAAGAACCGATAGTAAAAAAAACGCGGTTATTTATAAACCGTCGTTTTATTGTAAATGGACAATTTGTATTGCAATGAAACGGATGATGTTTTCGATTATTTATAATTAGTCCTTACCCAGCCGTGAGTACTAAAACAAACTGTTTTAGTAGCTTTAATTGTGAACTAACCCGTATTAATGCACCAATTTATGCTATAATTTATTGTTTTTTTTAAGAGTCCCTAGTGGCTGACCGGTAGGTTACGACGACGAGCGAAGTGAGGAGTGTTAGGTTAGTTTTGACTACAATAGAAGTACACAATACAATAAAACGAACTAATACTGATTAATTATAAATAACCGAAAAGTCGACCGTTTTATCGTGAGACACGTTGCCCGTTTAATAAATAGACAGTTTATAAACAATAGGTTCTTACAAAAAGACGGTGACATAATTATAAGAATATAAAAAACTATGAAAGGATAGAGATAGGATAATCTTGTTAATAAAATCATCCTTTAAAAGAGGAAGGAATCTAATTGCTATAAAAGCAAAACGTAATCGAACCAAGTTATTGACAGTTATACACTATACATACCTACATACTCTTTTGTTGTATACTTTGGTACGTAAGTATAGGTGTAAGTAAATCGTGTCTCCAATTTCCATACCATATACGAATTATTGAATAGTCGCGCCATGACTCGCCTAGAATACAATACGTAGTTCTGCTACATATGCATATTTTATGCATACAACGTCAAGTGTTGGTCAGAAGAGATTCTTGTATAGATATTGAAAATGAAAAAATGAAAATTTATTAGGCATAAAAATAGGTGAACAAGTTAAAGTGATGGAACACCTGTTTCCCATACTAGGCTCAAGACCCGTGACATAGGACTCAGGACTCTTTCGTCGGAGACATAATTATATAAAAGTGTAATATTAGATAGTGTATATATATAACTTCGGTACGAAACTACAGCTATTCTTGACGATGCGATTGAAAATTGAAGTTACTGGGAAATTATGACTTATGACCCAGTCTAGTAATTTTATAGCTAGACTGCTGTTTTAGGCTGACGTGTGCATTTTTACAATGCAGTAACACGTGAAACTTTATTAATATAGAGTTCTGAGTGATACTGCAATCTGTTTAACATCAGGCGAACGACTAGCGTCATTAGTTTCATTTAAAAAATAGTCTACTTATAACTTCGACACGAAACTACAACCATTCTCCCGATCTTAATCTACTTAGCTTACTTTGATGTAATTGAAATTACTGGGCAAATACTATAATAGACTGCTGTTTCAGGGTGAAGTGTGCATGTGCGATGCACTATCACGCGAAACTTTGTGTTGTAGAGTTTGCCCATAATAGTAGCAATGCTATCGAGCATTGCTAGTGTTATGGGCGGCCGTATCGCTTAACATCAGGCGAAAAACAAGCACGTCGCGCCATTCGATCATATAAAAAAAATAATGAACCTCGTCTTATCACGCGATAGTATATTAACCCTTCTAGCATGATTAATAAATAATACAACGCATATTCCTCAAGTAACGTTATCTGCGGGTATAATAAAGTGCAACCAGGTTACCCCACTCCACTTTAGCTATCCAATTACTTATGTGATTAGACTAATATTGTTTAACGTTATCGTTCGCGACACAGATTTTTTTATAAGTAGCTATTTAGATTGGTTTAGTAGATAAGTAGGTACTCAATAGGTATTAGTAACAGATTAGTCTATACTAGGTAGTAGGTAATGATGCGTGCTCAATTACTTCATCACCAACAGTGTGAAGACGTCTGCTGCTGAACTAAGGCCTCCCCCACAGAGTGCCCTTTGAAGGGATTCTTGCCTCCTGTATCAATCGGCTCCCCGCGGCTATAACCAGGTTGTCAGTCCACGTACTAGTGGGTGCCTATGCTGCACCTTCCGGTTCATGATCGCCACTCGAAAACCTTTCTTCCACATTGGTTATCAGCTCTGCGAGCGATGTGGCCTGCCCATTGCCATATCATGGGGAATGCTCTGAAGAAATATTTAACCTCATCCCGCCTTCCCGATTTTATTAACGAACTTCTCGGCAGCGTGAAAAAGCGAATCCACATATTGTAGACACGTGGAAATCTCATACGACGCGATTCTTGCGGTCGTTTCTTCCACGAACCTGCAAGATGTGGAATGATCTTCCTCCTGAGGTTATTCCGCATAACTACAGTATAGGGAGCTTCAAGAAAAGTGTTAAAAGAGTCCTCTCCAAGGGTAGGCAACGCACCGGCAATGCCCTTGGAGTTGCAGATGCCCATAGGCGGCGGTGACCACTTACCATCAGGTGGGCCGCCTGCTTGTTTGTCACTCATTACATAAAAAAAAATATCATCTTGCTAATTCTGAAAGCTATATCGGTGACTTTAGTTCTATTGAGGATTTCCTCATTCCCGATTTTATCTCGCAGGGAAACACCGAGCATAGCTCTCTCCATTAGCTCGTTGCGTGGCTTTGAGCTTACTAATAATTCTGAGTACATAAAGTCCAAATAAACAAGAACTCAAAAAACCCTGTTCTTTTTGAAAACACTGAACTTTTCTTCCCAGGACTACCTCAAGTTCCTCGTCACCTACCATCGCTTTATATCGTTCAGCCTGTACTGCGTCGGCTTCGTATGGTTCGTCCTGTCACTCGTCAAGCGATACTACATGCGGCAATTCAGTCTCTTCGCATGGACACACGTCGCGCTTCTCATCGTGGTCACGCAGAGCTATCTCATCATACAGAACATATTTGAAGGTAAGCTGGAATGATGAAGGTGAGCTGAATGTTTGTGAAGGTGAGCTGACACGTTGTGAAGGTAAACGGAAACGTTGTGAAAGTGAGCTGAAATATTGTGAAGGTGAGCAGTAATAATGCAAATAAGCTGTGTGACATGAAAAATGAGTCGAAATTTACTGTTAGTGAAATTGTGGCAATTGTTTGTTCATTACGAACTAAGAAATTGCTTGTGAAATTTCTGTTTCTCCGTATTTCTCCTGATCAAATAAGAAATAGCTAAGATCTTTAAATGACTGAACAGATTTTCTTGAATCCTAGTACACTCGGTTAAGTCACTGTTCAAAGGTTTGGACCGAATCGGTTTGAACGCTACAATGCCACGTACAGACAGAACACAGTCACATACACAAGTATTAAGTTAAAATAAAACCCCTTTTATTAGGTCAGATGTTAAAAATGAGCTGAAACTGGCAACTTGAGCTGTATCTAAATCTAAAACACATCTCGCTTAATCTAAAATCCATCGTAGATACAGTACTATAATTGCCTATATACGATCGACACCTAAACAGTATGAAAGTAGGTTACTCGGTTCAATCTATTTACGAAACCATCGACGCCCAATCAATTATTAACGGCAAACCATTTTACGCACGTCGTTTGCGCGGTACCTACACATCGATTTTTGTGAAGCACATAGCTGCTGTGTATCTATAGATGTGGCAGATAGTATCAGTTGTATATCTGTGATTAGGACCGTCCTAGTGACATCCAACGATTGTATATACCCACGTCAAATCGATAGCCTTTTTTTTCATCCATTGCTGAACATAAGCCGCCTCCATTGAAGACACTGTAAATTCAGTTGACCAATGATACAACTTGAGGGGTCATACGAAAATTAGTAGTGTATTTCAACCGCCAAACCTTTGCGAGGAAACAGCACACCCGTTGTGTCTTTTGTTCGATCCTGCTCTGTTCTTTGTAATTTCGTATGACTTTTTCTCGTTTTGTTTCTTCGCCCCCTGCCCGCGCAAGTGAGTCGTGTTTGTAGGAGAAATTATGTTCACGAGCTATCAACGGGCTTTATAATCTTTGATTGAAGGGGATGGGTTTGCCATAATCACCATGCTTGGCAGGCGTTTTTGTGATCAAATGATTATACTAACGACCGGAGATCGCTGCTGCCGATTCTGCCTGGATATTCCCTTAGCCGATTCTTACGACACGCACGAGATGCGGTGGTCCTATACTTACGTCGGGACCACACGGTCAAAATAATATTATGCTGCAATTTTATTACCTACTGTTGTGATGTCTCAGGATGACAGTGCGTAGTGCAGCGTCACGTCCGTCCGGTGACGCTGTGAAGGTCGGTAGAGACCAACAGCTAAGACCGTTCAAAAAAAAGTGTAGCGTCACATGACTCTCATAACAAAAAGGTCGTGAAATCATTTGTTTAAATGAATTTATCGTCAATAACAATCCTATGAATGACTAATACATAGATTACTTAATGACGACAATTGATCACGCGATTTTTATTAACACGAGTCTTTCCCACGCCTGTCATAACTTACTAACGTGATTTAAATGCATTATCGGTTCACTTGTAATCAGCCATTTAACTTGACCCGGATTATTTCCTTTACATTTTTTAGACTTATCTATTTTAAAACCAAAATCGAACAAATTTCAGACGTGTGTTTTACTCTAAATTACCACACAATGCACATTATATAATGTTAACCCGATTCAGTCAAGTTTTTTTAAAAATGTATTTTACTGCAATTTATACGTACATTTTGTCGTTTCGTTCTAGTTCCAGTTAGTTTCGTTTCGTCGATGTCGGTTTTGTTCGCGCCATCAACACGGCTTCCTCGCAAGTGTGATGAAAAACGTCGAACGACACGCGCGTGTATTGATCATAATGTACTATAGTAGTGCTTGATATAGCACAGAATAGAAAGGTAATATGTACCACTGGACAGAAGAACTCATTTACATAAATAGCGACTTGCTACCACGCGACAAAGTGCAATTTATATATGGCACAGTGCTGCATAAAATTCTATGTCACCTCCTAATGCGATGGATCGCATTTTACTCAGGGATTCCATAGCTAACCGCGCTCAAGGTTAGAGAAGTTTTAATAGAAACTAAAAAGTGCATGGTGTTGGTAATACACCAACATCATGCGCATTTTGCTATGTAGCTTTGAATAGATTCCTATGTTTCAATGCGTCCCGAAGTAAGTCAAGATGACAATAACTTGGTTTAAGATTACGGTTTAGGACTCAAACTTAAAACTCACCAATCTGACTCTAAACCCATACAAGATGTATTAGTTTTAAGCCGTGTAAAAATATCCATAGCAATGTTATAATTTTTTTTTCTTCAAATTCAAAGTAATTCTGTTATTTTGTTAACTTGCCACGACTAAATCGATATTGTTGAACTTTCGAATAGAAACCCTGGGGGACGAACATAGGGCACTTTTTATCACGATAACTTGGAGTACTTGCGTGCGGAGCCGCAGCAGTAGTACTGTAGTAAATTGTTTTCATTATATGTAGTTTCTGCTTAATTATTCTAATTAGCATTTTAATGTTCATTTTGATATTGTATAAATTTTGTCCTTTGCTCATACATAGATATGTATGTATGACAAAATTTATAGGTAGATATCTATTATATCTAAATGATAGATTGTACGTTCAATGGAAAACGTAACGTAGGCATGAGCAGTATTATGTCTTCATTCGCTACATAGATACCATTGTGCTGAAGTCTATTCGTGTCAAGTCAACATTGTCACGGACATAGAAACCTTTCAACTGTCCGTATATAAGAGGTAAATAAACTAGGGCGGGATAAGGGTGCGCGGACTGTGGCTGCCCGTGAACAAGATTGACACTTAGACTATCATGAATAGATTGAATCTTTTGCAGCAGGATTAGCAACTTAGCACGGATGGTAGACAAAATTGTCTTTTCAAAACAGGGGTGTTTTACTCTACTTGAGAATTAAGCAACTATGAAGAAAGTGACAAAAAACGGAGATAGACAATCAAAATCAAAGTGCTTTATTGCAAATAGGCTATTCATAGCACTTTTACGAGTCTAATGTCGTTAGGTACTTATAATTCCTGGGCGGTTATTCTCTATGGAAACACAGATTCCACACGATACGAAACCACGTCGTTATCGTGCCTTGTTCAAATCGTGTCACAGCTTTAGATATACCTTCACTTTACATTAAAAACATATGATTTTTGACAGTTCAAATCACGCCAATTCCAAATTCATTTCGCGCGGTTTTGTTTTCGTTTCATAGAGAATAGAGTTTTGCAGATTTCTTATGTAAAACAAGGAATTCGCGTGGTTTCGATGTAACGAATCGATACGGAATAAAGGCCCTGAGCAGATAAAATCACAAAGTGCACAATGTCAAATATTATAACTATTTATAGCAAGCCTATTACAATAACTGTTTGAAAAAAAGAAGTTCTCTCTTCCACTATAGGTGCAAGCAATCCGGCACAATGCAGAATTGACAACTTCGATCTGTAGCTTCGAATCTTCTCAATTTTGTCTACTGTCCGTGCTAACCCAGCTGATATACTAAATTATGTAAAACGAGGCCTGTTTGCGAGACACATACTCAGTTCAGTCTATGGTCTTGCGCTAGCATCCTGTAGGAATACATTTCAAGATAGTTCAGTCAAAATCTAGTTAGGTATGAGTACTGACCTACCTACCGAGTACATACTTCCATAAGTACCCTTTACCTAACTGGGTCCTTGCTAACTGGCCTTGTGTCCGGAGCGCATAAAACATGTTTATGTTGAAAGCAAATAAATACGTCATGTATCTAATCTGAAGCCTACAACTATTCAGTGAAATGCTTTAAAGTAACAGTACGTAGTGGTAGTTGATTCCATGCAATCCGTCTCTCATCACTACACTACTCTATACGTCCCACGCTTTACCTACTTATTCATTACGTGGGAAACTTGGCGCAGAAATAGATTATACCGCCGATTACCGCCTGTCCGCCTGCCTGATTCAGCGGAAAATGTTTCCAGTGAAACCGCTCTGGAACGTAAATTGGAATTTAATGCTAGGTCGTAAGGAACGTACTGGATTGGCTGTGGGGTAATGATGCAATGAAAAATCCATGTTTCAAAATCTATGTGAACGGTAAGGAGATAAGATAAGTCGAATTGGCTAGAATGGCCCTGCATAAATGCCTTGCTGTCATCCTAGTGTTCACCTAAATTTCCTCGATGACCTAAATAAACATAGAGGTGTTCAAGAAGTCAAGAGTGAGCAGGTATATTTATAGGCAAGCATGCACCACCGTAGGCATCATTTACCATCAGATCAGGGGCCGTACTGTGAGCTGTTAGCGCGATTCAAATCAGAGCGTATATTGGATCGCAATGTTTTTTTTGTATGAATATTTTGACACGCGACCCAAAATAGGCTCTCTTTTGCATCGCGCTTAGACCTCACAGTACGGCCCCAGGCAGTAGTCAAATGCTATGCCTAAAAAAGGTAGTGGAGTTTGGGCTGCAATTTTGCAAGAAGCACGCTTCCAATAACATTATAACATTTATAACACTGCTCTTCCTTTATGCATAGCAGTAGACAATTTCCACATGATAATGAAATTTTTAACGTGATACGTACAATGTAAAATAGCCCTACCTACAACATAAACAGCATCGTAACATTTTCAACAACTTCAAACAATGCCATTGTGTTCGGTCCGGTATCGTATATTAATAGCCCTGCTTGATCTTTGCCACCGGCTTTGTGTTAACTGGAGGAATGCGGGGCATAATATTATGATGCGAGATGACGCTTGTGTTTGGAGCAATGTAGAATAGATACTTATCTATGAATTTTGTACAATTGTACATAGATGTATATAAAAGAGAAAGATAAGGCACTAGCTATGGTGGCAGGACTTTTCTGCAAAGTTCGGCTAGGTACCAGTTGTTCTGTCGCCAAGCAGTATTGTGCAAGCATTACCGTGTTCCGGTTTAAAGGGCATTGTAGCTAGTAAAATTACTGGGCAAATGAGACTTTAAAATAAATAGCTTCTCAAAAGCGCTCTAAAGAGAAGAAGGGCGCGCCGCATTGCTAGTTTTGGTCAATCAATTTAGGGATGTGCCTCGTCTCCTTTTTGATTATATCTACGCCTAGGTACAGCCAGCAGTAGCCGTGTTTCGGTAGTTTTGACGTAAAAGCCGTACAAGTAAGCAGACAATTTTTGTTTTATATTTAGTAAGCACTTTAGTAGAAAACCTAATGTAGTTTCTAAAATAAACATCGGCAAGCGTTATCCAGGCGCCAAAGTCTAGATTCTATGTCTAGGTTTTGGAGTAATATCAATCCACTTCACTACCGTTCGTGAAACAAGCACATACAGCGCTTGAAAATAGGTCAACCGCCTTTCAAACGCGGGAACAATCAGCTTTGATAGACAGCACGGGATATTAAATGTAGTCTGCAAATAGGCGTATTGCAAATGGCGAGATCCAGTTCTCTAGATTGGATGAGTTATTGTCTATAGTACAAGTAAAGAGGCTTATGTACTGTGAAATTATAAGGAACACTATATTTCTTGAAACAAATATAATGAGTTCTTACTTACAATGGCGCCGTGCAGACCATACAAAAACTGTTTTGCGAAAAAGCGACAGGCGATGATCCTCTTCAGAAACTTTAACAGTGTTATTCATAAACAAAGGTTGAACAAACCTCGAAAATCTATCATTCCACTTTTGCCTAGAGATTAAATGCGTAATCATTCTTCTTTCACTTTCATAAACAATCCCTGGAGAAACCCCTAACGGAACTGCATTTTAATTAAATACTCTACGATTTCAATCAATCTGTCTATGAAAATTTTTTCGAGTGTCATATTGACGCGATTTTTGAACTATCAAAAGTCGCGCCAAAATGTCACCCGTCACTCACTCACAAAAAAGTTAAAAGAAATATTATATTTGTATATTTTGTGTGCCTATTTTGTGTTAAATATATTATTTTAACTGGTAAATTTTGAAGAAACGGTACCGATATACCTTATCCGTATTTTAAATGTCACGACACTTCACAAATTAATAAAATAACACGAAATGAAAGCAAGGAGACCGTTTGGTTGACGAAATTCGGACAATCAGCATCCAGCCTCGGATCATGCCAGATTGGGGGCTGCTTTTGTTTATGAAATGCATAAAGCTAGAATTTGCCGCACAGCGCCTGATTCATCCTCTAGAGGAGCCCCCACCTCGACTATGAATTCCAGTGTTAAAGTGTTATTACTCCGTTTCTTACTAGGTGGAAGGACTTTTCTGCAAAGTTCGTCTACCACCGCTTTGCCAGTTATTCTGCCGCCAAGCAGCAGTGTGCAAGCACTACTGTGTTCCGGTTTGAAGGGCATTGTAGCTAGTGAAATTACTGGGCAAATGAGACTTTATGACCTGATTACACAGTGTAGTAATCTGATTACTAGACTGTGTGATGTCTCAGGATGACGTGCGCAGTGCTGTGTCACGCGAAACTTTATTATTTTAAAGTTCCGAGTGACACTGCAACTGTTATGGGTGGCCGTGTTGCTTAACATCAGGTGAACGACCAGCACTTGACGTCATTAATACTCATAAAAAAAATTATTAGTTGCACTACTTATTCATTAACCTATATTAAGAAAATAATATTTATTCGTTCTTTTTAGGGTTCCGTACCCTATTACTAATGCTCCGCTCTCCGTGATAGTTAGACTGTTGACATTTTCACAGATGATGTATTTCCGTTGTAACAACAAATACTAAAAAACAGAATAAAATATATATTCATGGTGGCTTCCATAAACAAACGTGTTTATTTTGACCCTTCGTGCGCGAGTCTGACTCGCACTTGGGCGGTTTTTTATTTTTATTTAGTATGAGTCAAAGTTATAGAGGTAGTTTTTTATGAGAATGAATGACGTGACGAGCTAGACGTTCACCTGATGTTAAGCGACACGACCACACATAACAGTTGCAGTGTCACTCGGAACTTTAAAATAATAAAGTTTCACGTGACACTGCACTGCGCACGTCATCCTGAGACATCACACAGTCTAGTAATCAGATTACCACACTGTGTAATCAGGTGATAGTTTCATTTGCCCAGTAATTTCACTAGCTTAAATTTTGTTAATTTATATGCATGCAAAGATGTGTGTACAGATGGAATCATTATTGAATTCACAATACCATAGTATTTTATGCACTAAATTAGCCCGTGTAAAATGAATTCTAAAATGATAATTATACCCAGAAAAATCCTCTTCCCCAAGTTTACAAAATTCTTCAGCTTCATTTACCCCTCATCTGTTTCCAGGTCTGATCTGGTTCATAGTGCCGGTGTCGATGATAATCTGCAACGATGTGATGGCGTACGTGTTTGGTTTCTTCTTCGGCAAAACTCCTCTGATCAAACTCAGCCCCAAGAAGACCTGGGAAGGGTTTATTGGGGGCGGATTCTCGACTGTTCTCTTTGGATTGGTGGTAAGTAGGCTGAATATAGTCTAAAGTCACCAATATAAGGTATATTGGTGACTTTAGACTATATTCAGTCTTAATTTAAAATTAGCAAGTTGAAGTGGCAGTGGGTGGGCCACATCGCTCGTAGAACTGACAACCGATGGGGAGAAAGGTTCTTGAGTGACAACCACTAACTGGAATACGCAGCGTATGCTGGCCCCACACTATGTGGACCAACGATCTGGTGAAAACCGCGAAGCGATGGATGCAGGAGGTAAGCAGCAGCTCAAACTCGCACTCTATGTTCAGCAGTAGACGTCCTCGAGCTGTTGATGACGATGAGTAAATTGATTATTTATTTTTTGAGGCTAAATATTATGAGAGTTAGTGGGGTTCTGTAAACCTTGTCACTTTTAGGCTGACACGCCCAGTTCGGTCTTGCACCAATGACTTGAAGTTATTTGCTCAAGTCGCTCTTACAATCGTTGTAGGTAAACCATTGTAGATTTAGGAACACATCGTGAGGAAACCGGCATGTTCAAATATCACAAAATTCGAGAACCTGTGTCACCAACCCACACTTGGCCACCGTGGTGGGTTATGGCCTACACTCTCCATGTGAAAGAAGCTTTGGGAACGAATTGGGCTGATGACGACGACCGATGACAGGCAGAATATTGATTGAAACCGATTATTATTATTCAAAGTATACTTATAAACAAAGATTATAAAGCCCGTTGATAGCGCGAAGCGCGTGAATATAATTTCTCATACAAACACGCCTCACTTGCGCGGGCAGGGGGCGAAGTAACAAAACGAGACAAAGTCATACGAAATTACAAAGAACTGAGCAGGATGGAATAACAGACACATCGGGTGTCCCGTTTCCTCTCATAGGATTAGCGGTTGAAATACACCACTAATTTTCGTATGAGAGGAAGTTGTATCGTTGATCGACATGGATTTATGGCCAATGGTTATAAATAAACCTTTAATTGTTTCAATACAGTAAAATGTGCGTAGCTACTATGAAAAACTTAAAAGTAAGAAGAGGATTTCGCTTTTTGTATTTCTATCAAAGTTACGTTATCCCTCAAGGCGATCGGCTGGGTTATTAGGTAAGTTTGATTGCAACGCAAACCGTTAATTTATCACGTGGAAAACCACGTAAACTTTGTAGCAATTAAAATCCATACTAACTTGTGTTTTAATCTGTCTCAATCAAGTTTCTAATTGCCGAGCTGGTGATATAGGTGACCATAGAAACAATTCTTTTAAAAGACATATACACAGTATAATACACAGTATAATAACAATATTTTATGGTCGCTTTCATATAACCAAAACCTAATATAACAACCTATAATTAACCTATAGTTTAAATCTTTTAAATAGATGTCAAATGCCTCGACATATTATGCGTGCGGTGAGGTGAACAAACTCTTGATTGAATATGATTTACATTTGAATACACGATCGTATAGATACAGTTGACACAGATGATAATATCTGGCAGAAAAACCGTTTCTAGCATCGAAACAACATATTCTTTCAGATTTCCTACATGATGTCTCAATATCCGTACCTGGTTTGCCCGATTGAGTACTCGGAAAGTCTCGGCCGGATGACAATGGACTGCGAGCCTTCCCTTCTGTTCCGGCTTCAAGAGTACACCCCGCCGCAATTCGTACAACCCTTGATGAAGATTGTGAGTTTATTTGAAATAAAAATAGGATAGAAATAATAGAATTGCATGATCTATCTGTGTATACAAAATATCTTTAAACTAAGTATGTTTTAGTATGTGCTAACATTTCCCATTTCAAACAAGAATTTAGTATGTAATATGTATTTATGCAGACATCTGGATTATTTGTATGTAAAGTAGTGTAACTTACAGAGTTATGTTTCGTAACATAATGCAACCGTAGGCGTTGACTGAAGCTAGTATAAAGTCTTCAATAATCAGAAATAGTGGTAGTTTCTTTCTATTAGTGAAAGAATTTTCAGAATTGATGCAGTATTTTTGATTCACAAACAAACAAGCTTTAGCTGTGCCATAATGCTGTAGATTTGTCAATGCTTGGTAAATTAATAATAATAATGAATAAATATGTGTGGACATTTCACACAGCGCCATCTAGCCCCAAACTAAGCATAGCTTGTATGTTTGTCCTGGGTAGGAATTGAACCCACAGCCCTCAGTTCAGAAGGCAGGTTTACTACCAACTGTGCTATCGGGCCCGTCATTCAATTCAAAGCTTATTGTAATGGTATAAAGTTCAATTTTGCTAAAATGTCTTCCATAGGGTTGGATATTAGCTTCTTGCTCCACTGAACCAGAATATTCTTTAATACAATACCTTTGTTACTTGCCCATTTTGTTCTCTCTCTCTCTCTATCTCTCTCTCTCTCTCTCTCTCTCTCTCTCTCTCTCTCTCTCTCTCTCTCTCTCTCTCTCTCTCTCTCTCTCTCTCTCTCTCTCTCTCTCTCTCTCTCTCTAGAAATCGATAGATGGACAATTTCAGTTTGTTACTCCACAGATCGGTATGGAAAAATTCAACATGTACCCGTTCATGATTCACTCGCTGGCGCTCAGCATCTTCAGCTCTGTCATCGGGCCGTTCGGTGGTTTCTTCGCTTCTGGCTTCAAGCGGGCTTTCAAGATTAAGGTGAGTAAAAACTAAATCAAAATTCGTGTGCCATAGTATAGCTTCTACCATTTATTTCAGGTAAGAAGCTTATAAAAATGAACATAGGCCAATAGGCCCGTTTTTTTACTAATTTTTTTTATCTTCATCACAGAAACATTCAACCACCAACCTGTATTTGGCCAGCGCGGTGGATTAAGGCACATACTCTTCTTGTGAGGGCATGGATATACATAATTATGTAGCAAATGTATTATGTAGTATTCATCGTGGAACTCACTGATCTTCCTATCATTAAAAATGAACACGATACATACCTACCATGATTTTACTCAGGCATTATTCAAAACATGATAAATTCATACAATCCTTTAAACCGTCTGAGCATTAAACCGTTAAATGGTACCACAACTTCTTATAGCATTATTAGTTCAATCATACTTTGAAAAATGACATAAAGGAGGAATACTGTAATGTTGTTGACGAAGAGCAGTTTTGATGACGTGACGTTAAAATACGTCATAATGACACCGACGTGCGACAGTGATAACGCTATATAAAAATGTAGACGTCTCGTTCTGACGCAGGAATACTTTATAAGTTCATGGTACGAATTCGAACAATATTATTGTAACCTTGAAGCATTACTGTCACAAACCATGATGGTACTAGTTTGTGGTAAGGCTGCAGATCGTATGTCTGTATATGTATGGAGCTACAATGAAGTTACTGTGACGAGTACATACTCCGCATATACATTTACTATTTGCGCCCCGCTGTATCACCCGCGGATAAAAAGTATCCTATATGTTAATCCGGCGTATAAGCTATCTACAGGATGTAATTTAATTCATTAGCATAAATTGAGCCCATGATAGTACACCATTTATAGATGATTATTAAAGAGTAAAGAGTGTAATTGAAAATAATTTTATTGAAAATTATGAAGATTGCCGCGGCGCCTAACGCAGTTGGCACGGATGATTTTGATACATTTAAACGTTTTTATACCTTGTATGTACTAATTAAAAACAGTACTTCGTTATGTTAATTAAATGTTGTATTGTAGCATTTGATTAAGTAAGTTATTACATTTTTTGAAGTTATTATTATTACCAAACCAATGTGTTAGAATTCAAAAATTTTGTTCCACGCGTGACCGGTATCAGGAGTAGGTACCTAATTTCAAAGGATGCTAATGAATTCAATTACACCCCGTATATTCAAAATACTATCGAGATCGGTTTGGTGGTTACAGAGATTAATGGTAAAATCCACTCATATACACAAAAATATTAGTAAGAACTGGTATTAGTAAGATATAAAATGCTCTTATTGTGTGTAAATTCCCAGGACTTTGGTGACGTGATCCCTGGACACGGTGGCATAATGGACCGCTTCGACTGCCAGTTCCTCATGGCCACTTTCGTCAATGTTTACATCACGAGCTTCATCCGCACCGCTACACCGCAAAAGTTGCTGCAACAGGTACGTGCAACATTGTGACTTTACACCTTGTCCTTCTTTATCCTCGTCAACGACTTTCTATCGATTTTTAGCAAAAAATCTGCCAATGTGTTTTTTTATGTTGTTTAATTTTTTTATGTTGCAATAAATAATTGAGTATTGAGTATGTCAGTAGTAAAATATTGTTTATTAACGAGATATTTACTTTACCTTGTAATTTATTGATTTCGAGTTGCCGATATTTTGGTACGCTTACAAGCACCATGATCACGGACGAACTGAAGATCTCGCGGGTAGATGATGATAAGTTATGGGCAAACGTAGCGGTCTACCCTCCTTCGCACTCTTTTACTACGCGTCGCACCAGTACTATTGGCGTTTACAGAAACGTATTACTGTATTCCAGATACCCGACAGATCCCATCCACGCGATTGAAATTTTTTAATTTGGTAAATATCCCTTTAATAAAGAAAACTTTACTTACCAACTCTAGCCACCAGTTTCTGTACGCTCATAGGTTTAAAACAGCTTATGATCAACAGGCAACTAATGATTTGTGTGCCTAATTAACATGAAAAGAAATGTACGAAAACCAAGGGGAAATTGTTGCTTAGCTAATTTTTATTTTAATAGATATTACAGTCTAATGGGCACGAGTTGCATACACCAGGGGTCACCACAAGGTCTTATAGCATTATTACTTCAACCATACTTTGAATAATGACATAAAAGTAAGAATATTGTAATGTTGTTGACGCAGAGCAGTTTTGATGACGTCACGTTAAATCTTTCACTCAAATACAACTGTCATGTCATACCGTTAATCATGTTGACAGCGACGTGCGACAGTGATAACGCTATATAAAAATGTAGACGTCTCGTTCTCGCGCAAGAATACTTTATAAGTTCATGGTACGAATTCGAACAATGTGATTGTAACCTTGAAGCATTACTGTCACGAACCATGATGGTTTTGTATTACCTTGTGGTAGGCGTGCAGATGGCCTAGCTTGCACACCCTGATAAAACCTGTTAGAGTGAGACAACTTACGCTACCCTATGGTCACGGTCTCTCACGAGAAAATGTCCAGAAAATTTCATCGGTGCGTAGACAAAAATTTTACAGAGGGTAATATTTTCCTTCTCAGGTATACAACTTGAAACCGGAACAACAGCTGCAACTGTTCTACGCTCTCAAAGAATCCTTGGAACACCGTAACATTCTTAACTTAGTACCTTAAGTCATCGCCACATGCGATGGCTTTAAAAACAAAGCATATTATGACAAGTCAACACCAGTAAAGCAATGACAGTGAGACAAACACAGTTTACAAACTTTTTGCAATTTTTGTATAATGAGCTCTATGAGACGCTGTTATAGCTCATATTTCAATGCTTTACTTCGAGTTGATTTGGTTTGAATCATGCTGTGCGACTTAAGTTACGAACATACCGCTATGGTTGCGAATGATATAAAAAATTGCCAATCATGTCGATTATCTTGTACTAAAATACTGAATCTAATTTTACAACCTTCAAAACGTTGCTGTCCCTTTCACATAGGTCAAAATAACAAGGACAGCAATAGGAAATCTCAAATTGAGTTTTAGTTTGTGTACAACCTAATCGACTGTCCCTAAATGTTACAGTAACATGTTGCGGTAACATAGTAAATGTCACAGTCGCCAAGTAACATGTTACAGTAACAAAGTAACATGTTACAGTAACGTTTGAATTAACGTAACCATAGCAGAATGTTCGTAGCGTAACTCTAGATAAATTAACGTATCTCATTTAGTGCAATGAAAAATCGTAAAAGTGTTCACGCACTTGACGTGCGAAAGTTGCGTTTTGTTCTAAACTTGCGTTATGATTTGTTAAGTATTCTCAGTACTTCTTAATGCCTATCTTTTAATAGCAGGATAAATGTTAACTGTCAGTTAATTCTTATTCAAAACTCTTTAACAAAGTTTATTGGCGGCGATACTGTTATGAAAAACATTAACCTAAATCTTACAGTTATAAAAATGTTGTTGTCCCCTTCCATAAACGCCAAAATGACAAAGACCGCAATAGTTTTAGGACCTTCAAATTAAGTTCAATTTAGGTTTCTGCGTAACAGAATTGATATATTTTTTGTCATTCCTAATAAATAAATAAATAAATAGATATAATCAGGCTATTGAAAGATGGGATTTAACATAGTTATTTTATTAAATTTTTCTTTTTATTTTAATATGTCGGTTGTTTAAAACGAGTTAGAATTCTGATACAACTAATTCTATAGATTTTGTTTTTTTTTAGATTTTATTCTGTTCTAGTTTATTTCTATTGTTTCCATTACTTAGTACCTGCATTCTAAATAGGTTGAGTATCAGTTATATTAATTACGTCAAGTGTATCGTAAGGAACATATCCCGCGTACCTCGAGAAAAAAAAACAGCCGCGCCGATAAAAAAGAAACCTGAAAAATACGTTTGTCCCTCTCCCGCCACTCTGTGAATGTGCAGTGCAAGTGAGAGCACAACCTCTTCAAATATTGGCGCAGGTTATTCAACGTTCTAGTCTCATTGCTGTTGGGTCATTTATATTGTCCCCGTCACAAAACAAACTCGACCTTACACTAAAGATATAAAGTTTAAATTACCAAATAATGCTCATTTCATACTCATTTCAATATGAAATAGGTACCAAAGAATAACAGTGTAAATGATTCAGTCGGCCATTATAGAAATAGTTATGGTTATCTTCCCCTACATTACCTTTCATTTACCTATTCATGGTATATTATAATTAAAAATAAAAATATCAAATAAGGTAAAATATTAGTAAACTTTAACTTGAGCATTTCTATGCCGTGTTCGGATCTGTCACGATTTGGCGAAATTGTATATGGGCGTACATTGTGTAAGTAGCTTTATGTAGAAAGCGAAAACCATAGAACACATAAAACTGGTCGCAAAAGTAATAAATTAATAATATTTTATGGGTAAATGAAAACAATTTTTTTTCGGCCTTTTGTGATGTTTTTGTCCTTATTGTAACTTAAAGCGGTGGAAAAGTTATTTATGAATATTGAAAATTGTCAAATTATTGTCTAATGTTATTAAAAATTAAAAATATTCGTGTCGTAGTCCTAATATTTCTCGAATTTAGTTTATGTAATGTTAATGGTTATGGGATCTTTCTGCTATTTTTGTGTGTTACTCGAATGTTCTCCGTGTGTGTAGATAAAATTGTTTTATTGATGATAGTGTCAAAGAAATATCAAGCCATGGTATTTGTTTCAATTGAAAACGTTTATTCAAAAAAAATGTGGTGACGATAATAACATCTTGAAAATTATTTCAATGAATTTCTTTGGCAGTTAGGCCATTCACAGACTACGCTACTGGAATCACATACTGTAACAGTAACGTGCTTGAGCCAAAATTAAAAAGGAGCCATTGAGAATTTATTGTTTTTTTTTTATTATGACACGATAAGATATTTAAATAAAATCAAATTAAAAATTTTTACGCTAAGCTAGCTTATACGAATAAGAAAGAGAAGTCCGTATCAAGTTTATCTACATTTAGAGCGAATAATTTTTAATTGCTCTTTAAAAAAGGGTGAACTAAAATTTTAAAAACTAGTTGCATACTTATTATTTTATTTGTCAGTAAACTAAATATGAAAACTATGATTAAACAGAGACTACGTGTAAAAATATAAATGTTAAACTCTAGGATTTATATTTTTCTTGTAAGTAGGTAATGTAGACTCGTTTATTTTTTTTCTATTTTAATTTTTTTTTAAATGAAGATGAGCTACTTCTAAATCTCTATATCATCGTGTCTGCATAATTATTAATAGACAAAAAATTATCAAAAGCCGCGCGTTAATTTTGGCTCAAGAACTTTAGGTACAGTTACTGTTAGTAATTATGCGATGTTTGTAGCGCAGTTAAGGATGCCCTTATTGTGTTAGCGACCGACAGGCTTGGACGAGTCAACCAACCATGTCGACAGGGAATTACTTGCATTTCTGTTTAGAATTTATTTCGACTGAGAAACGATTGACTGCTTATGTGCTAAATAAAGCTAAATTTTTGAGCGTTTACCTAATTCTGCATAATCTGCATCCTATAATATGCAAATATCTTTTAAATTCCGAATTGCGCATACTTTTTAATGAAGATAATATAGTATCCCCCTTACTAACAAACGCTGAATAACAGGGGAGCTGTTCCCCTCAGTGTTTCCTCTTGTTTTATCATTGCCTATTTCGAATGTGATAGAGTGAAACAAAACATTAATAAGTTTTCCGCTATACCACGTTTATTGGTAAGGGGTTATATATAACGTAACATTGGTTTGGTACCTGTTTTGTACCTATAAAGTAAATTCATATCAGTTATATGGCTAGTTTAGACACTAGCCAATCATCTCTATGATTAAAGTAAAAGTTATATCTATGATTGGTTAGTGTCTAGACTAGTCATATAGCTCGATTTGAATTTACTTTATAGGTACAAAACAGGTACCAAACCAATGTTACTAGTATGTGACTAGTTGGCTAGTGTCGGCACAGATCGTCATCTCTCTCATTCATAGGTAGATAATTGGCATCGTAGAGCGTCCTCTCTGTCAATCAACATTTGTCGCTTTTGCTATGTGTGACAGAGACGATGCTCTATGAAGCAGACGTTAGCCGATTAGCCCGCTGTAGCTCAATGCGGTACATTATACATAATAATATACATTTTGTATCAAATATTATAAAATATTTAAACATATTATTAATTCAAGTTTTTTTAGCCGCGTTAACAATCATCATTCAAAATTAGTGAAATGCAGGTGAGTAAATTTTTCAGATGAGTTAGTAGCAGAACCGTGTGTGACGTCATAGTATGGTAACATAGACAATTTAAAACCACCTTTGATAGTTTTGGTGTTGTAAATGTCTTTATTAAGTTTGGTGATCGTTATAAATGTGATTTTACGTTACGTTGCAATTGTAATGTTGAGTTTATTTTATATATTAATATTTTTAATTGCCGTACTCGTTCGCTAGATTGTAGTTTTCAATAGCATTTTTAGGTTAATAAACAGTTTTATTTTAAAATTCGTTGCACTTATTTTAGATGATATTGTCATTGTGGCTTCCCTGACGTTATTATAATAATATTATAATTAAATAAAATATGTTAATTATAGACCTAATTTTGAAGGTTTTAGTTTACATATCTAAAACCACTGAAACTGTTGCTGTTCTTGTCAAACAGACGGGAATGTAAGGGACGGATATATTTTTAGTATATAACTGTCAACTAAAGCTTTCAAAATTAGGCCTAGTCCTATTAAATAATACACTTTAAATATTCGCCTTCACATATTAAATATATCATAAATAACTCGCGGCATTAAAGAAAGATCAAAGGGGATCACGTTTTGACGTAACTTTGATAAAAAATGCATCAAACCAAATACTCGTTTTTTTAGTACTTATTTATTACGCATAAACTGCAAATTGGTGATCTGTCTATTTAATCTATGTCTCCTTCATGCTATCTTCGTCTCCTTCATTTATATTCAAAATGAACGAAGACAGAAAAACTAAACTTCCAAATCTTTCCGATGCATTTTGAATAGGGGTTACTGAACCATTCTTTATTGGCGCGAGTTAACAAAATATTAAGCCTTACTTATAAACATTAGTTAAAGTTAGAGTTTTGCGGGAACGTGAAAAAGTTCACGGCGTTGCATTGTATTATTTCTCAAAACTTGTGCTTTTTCCAGTGTTAATGTTTAAAATTGGTGGCGTTTTGCGCATTAAGTGCTGAATTACGAGCATGAGTGTGGGCAAGTGATATAATGTGGTGTAACGTGGTTTTTCGTGTTGCTTCCATAATTCCATAGAAGCTTCTTATAAAGTTGCCACCACTTTACTGGAGCATGACTTAGGCTGGACTAAGACCCAACTTAGATTAGACTATGACTAAGATTTGACTAGACTATGACTAAGACTTGACTACGTAAAATATTTTAAAATTCGATGAAAATATACAATACTTGACACTGGCTAAATACACTGTGTGGAGCTAAAATATAAAAAAAATATGGGTAGAGTAAATTGCTCGAACTTATTAAAATAATGTTTTTAAGTAAGGCTTAGTGTACTTTTCACTGCTATTGTTGGTGTTAGTGCAAAATCATCTCTTACTACGATAATAAGTGTCTCTCATAACTTTAGTACTTCATCATTAACTCACGTTTAGTTAAATTAATGTAAATTTTAGAACACACCGCTATAAATTATTATATATATAACTATCCTATGCATATTTATATGCATTATCTATTATTATACAGTATCAATATAAAAAGGACCAAATTAATCGAGGCTTCGATTGAAACTTAAGGTATATTTGTTTTTTTTTTTCGAACTAAAAAAATCGGACATGAGACCACTTGTCACGGTAGCTTAAGTAAAGCATATCCCGGCTTGAGGGATGGACGGATGCGGGTTCAATCCCCGCTCGTGATTCTAATTTTTCCTTTACAAATTAATCGTAAGGTATATATTTATTTGCCATAGGACAAAAAGCAGTTTTTTATATACCTAATTAGCTGTTGAATAAATTACTTGCTGTTATT
The DNA here is from genome assembly GCA_963580505.1 of Ennomos erosarius. NCBI lineage: Eukaryota > Metazoa > Arthropoda > Insecta > Lepidoptera > Geometridae > Ennomos > Ennomos erosarius. The sequence continues at coordinate 2,725,510 of OY756983.1, read as the reverse complement.
TATTATTTATAATACGCTTATCTCATGAAAGCGTTTTTATAATGCACGTATAATATAATTCTATGTACATTTAATTTTTGGTTCGAATGTTTATGTATAAATAATGTTGCTATATCTTATAGTATTTAAAAGTATTGATGTTCGTTAGTTAAGAAAATTAATTATAACTTATTGTGTTGTATATCGTTTTGTGATAAAATGTAATTTTTTTTTTGTGAATTATATCCAAAGTTACAGAAAATATCATTGGGTAGGCATGATTAAAAACGAAAATAATTTTCATTCGTTTCATATTTCTGAATATTGTATTTTCATAATAATAATGAAAAGTCTTTGTCCCAATTTTAAATTGTATGAGAACACCGATCATTAAAATCGTTAACTTCCATAAAAATTTAAGGGTATCATCGTTAAAAAAAAGTACTATGTAGTTATAAAAAATTACTGTGTCACCGTCAAAGCATATTCAAACTTAGCGATGTAAAAGGTACCTAACCACATTTATAAACTTAAACTTAGATTAAAATAACATCCTCGGAAATAATCTTGATTTTGACGGTAGTAACAGTAAATTAAGGTTAAATAATTTGTATGTGGTATTCGTAGCGCTAGACGTGTCTTAACATTAAATTATTTATTATTTATGTGACTTTATTGAGGTAATAAATGGAATCCTAAACGTAATTTATTGTTTTTATTTTCGTACGTCCATCATTATTAGGAAATTTACTGCTAGGCCCAGATAATATAACTGCTAGGTAGCAGCATAAAATTCTACCCAAAACCTACTCTTGTTACCAACTGTAGGAAAAAGTAGCCCCATTTAGGTCTATAGTAAACTACCAAGGACTACTAAATTCTATGATTTTGTTTGGGTTACGTATAGTTGTCGCTAGTGGCGCTGTGATAGATTTCATAAGTACTTATAAATATTTTAGGCAAGAATGCCCTATCGTAGACCACGCCACCGTCGCCATTGTTAAACGAAACAATACAGTGGTCTATAATCTATAATGCGTTGCCAATAAAAAAATAATTTACGGTATGTACTACGACAGTCATTTGCATAGTATCGAATAAAATTCCAACTTCTTGGATATAGGTTAATACAAACTTTCAAGCCAAGCTATGCCCTGCTTAGTAGGTGTAGGTACTTACGCCACAAGTAACAAACTGCCTGACAATAAGCTCGTTGAAAGTACCATCAACCTTGTCAAGCAATAGCTACCCACAAGTGACCCAATAACCCTAGATTTGATCATAAATCTCACAATAAATCAACATTAAATATTACGCAAGGCATTGTGAAAGCGTATGATTCACAGGTGGATCCTACCTATAAAAATAATAGCATAATTATAATTCAAGGCACTGCCGCAGCTCAGATGTTACTCCAGATTTCTTTTATCTTTAGAATAAAAGTTTTCTGTAATAGGTATTAATGCTTTCCTTTTATATTCTGCAGCCGATTCCGACGAGTCGAGAATTTATAAACGTCATCTTTGCAATAGTTTAGGCGGTGTGTTTCCATTGCTGTAAGACGGAACTTAATACTCAATCATATATTGCAAACATACCATAGGTTACTTGCTGATACAGCACCTAAAGTTCTTTTTTCACACAGCAGATAGCCTAGTATGCGCACCACGAAAAACTTCTCGTCGCACACTTAGGTGCTCCCAATAGTCTTGTCACGGTCTCTCACGAGAAAATACCTACCTATGTAAATAAACTTAGATTAGTAATAGTTCATTTATAGGAAAGTAAAATCCTGGATATACTTAGGTTAACTTTAGTTATTGCCACTTTATATTGATAGTAAATCTTATTACCTCACTTATTATTGTAAATACTTAATTACCTACCTTAATTACCATTAAGTTACTGTTCGCCTTATAAATAAATAATTTATTGCAACCCTATTGTCAGAGGACATATTATATTTGGTTACTCTAAGTTATTTTCTTAAGTACTAAGTTTTTATGTAAGCAAATAAATAAATAAATACTAAATACTAAATTTTGTCGCGGTGCGCATGCTCGGCGGGCAGGTGTTAACTTCAGTGTTTCTAATAAACTAACAAACAAAATAATTAGTTTGAACTAATTATTTTAATTTTAAGTAACACTTTATAATAGCGTCTCTAGGATATGGCTCTAGGGTCCAATTTTTCTCTAATAACTTCGCATCATAAGCTTAAAAATGAAATGAAATTGGTAAAGTTAAAGTACATAAAGTAGGTACATTAAAATCTGACCTAAGTATAGTTATGGGAAAAATGACAACATTTTGTAACGGTGACGGATTCCTACGACCTACGTGGACACATGCTGTGTTCCGCTGTGTGGCTTGTCCAATTAAATCGGTGTAAAACAAAGACGTGAGTAACGAACAAGCTTTCCATCCGCAAATCGTCTAACACGGCACCAATGCGCACGCGCACAATCGTGGTATAATGAAACGAGATCCATTGCGCAACTCGCGTGGGAACTTGCACACGTACGGTTTGCTAAGCCAGTCCGGAACATACTTCCGTAACGGTGACTTGATGATACATCTATTCTGGATTACGGGCTGACTGGAGAATTCTGGCTGAGTTTAGATATGGTTTGATGCTGAAGGTAGGTATTATTAGATCCTTGAGACAAAAAAGGCATACTTATTTTTAGGTAGTAGGTACCTACTTATACACGTTTTAGCCATAGACATAAGTAATAGGCCGAATTCTGTGGTTTTAGCATAAAAAATGTAAGAAATTGTAAAAATTAGATACAGTTATCTAAAAAGTAAAACGCGATTTGATAAAGCTATGGTTGAATAACCGGATCCCTCAAGTAGGTAGTTAATGTTAGTGGTACCTATCTACATCATCTACTACCTGCCAATAATACCACCACAACCATAAAATTTTGAAATTCCTCTTGAATTATGATTTCTTTCACCGTTGGCGTACTATTACTTACCTTTTCTCTGTGACGTTAAAAAGTGCGATTTTCGTTGATGCTATGGAATGGAACACCTTACCAGTCCAGGCAAGCATGTGCCATCGTCGACCGCGTCGTGACTTACCATCAGAATCAAGTCAAGTCAGAAGCCTTTGAGCGGCCTAAAAATTATGACACCTCGAGAAGAAGAAGGGTCAGGTGAGTGAGACAGTGGTCCACACAAGACAAGTTATAGATATTGAATGGGCTTAGGTTCAGTATTACTAATAACAGACAGCAGATAAACAGTTTTGGGTAAATCTGCAGGGCACTTCTAAGTATAGGGGTACCTTCCTAGCTATTAATAAAGACGATCTCAGTGGACAAGCTCACCGTTAAGTTTATGGCATCTATTATGCATTGTCTGTTCAAAGCCAACGGATCTGATTCAATGGACAGCCTTCAGACGTCCAGGAAATCCGACGTCCGACAACTTTGTTGATTTAATGAGGAGTGTAGTTCCTTTCTAGCTGAAGGATTTTGGATTGCATTGAAGATTTCGGGGAAGAATGATGCTCTAATATACTAGGTGTAACTGCATTCATTAGCATCCTACTACATTGGTAGGTAACATTCAGAAAAATGGAAGATACATACACGAGAATTTTCGGATTTAGTTTTTGCAAACTACCCAGAATCACGCTGTTCGATAATCGGTTTTTACTTTGAACTCGCAGGTTGGCCAATATTATGGCTTATCACGGAAACAGCCTACCGTTGCTTTATCTACGGCAGAAGCTGAATATATGGCTTTAAGTTCACCTGCTAAGGAAGGACGTTTCCTGACGCGCTTTTATATCTGAAATAAGAGGTAACTGTCCACAGGTTGCTATTTTTTCAGATACCCAGAGCGCACAGAAACTTGCAGAAACTATTTCAGCACAATAGAACTAAGCATAATAATAGACGTAAAGTTTTATTTTATTAGAGAATAGGTTACTTAATAATTTAAATAAGGTAAGTAGTAGGTAATCTTTTATTCATTGTAATGAAAATTTTTGAAAGCTTACCATACATTTTTGAATTGTTTATTATTTAGTAAAGTTTTATTAAAAATTGAATTTATTTTGCAATGTTTGTTAATGTGACCTAATTATCACAGAAACAGATAGGTTACCTCTAAACGTTGGTGCAGTATGATTTTTGTTAAAAAACTTTTACTTACGCTTTTTGAGCTGTAATAAAATATAAATTAAATCTGGAACATCTTACACCATAACAGTAATCAATTATTAAAATTTATATATTCGGTCATAATCATAAATCGAAATTTTTACATTCCAAATTCGATTAGTGATTTATTGGACGATTACCGAAACTTGACAGGTTTTTCTAATACTCCTTTGTCTTTTTCTCTCTTTAATGCAAAGTGACATAGGTGATAAAGATGGAAGAAGATGAGCAACACGCACGAGGAGTACAATATCGTCTACGGGTATTGCTTTCTTTGCCTTGTATAAGTAGGTTGGTATGGTTATGTCAGGTGCAAACGTTCAGAGAGTGACTCGACTGTGACAAGGCTTGGTTTAGGTGTGACAACAATAAAATAACCGGCCAAGTGGTTTCAGACTCGCGCACGAAGAGTTCCGTACCATTATCTATAACTGGCCAAGTGCGAGTCGGACTCACGCACGAAGCTCATTATCTATAGAAACGATCAAAACAATTAAATGTGTTGTATGGTAGTCCCCTTAAATATTTATTTTATTCTGTTTTTTAGTTTTTGTTGTTTTTTAGCGGCAACAGAAATACATCATCTGTGAAAATGTCAACTGTTTAACTATCACGCTTCATGAGATACTGGTGACAGACGGACAGATGGACAGACAGACATTTGGCAGATTTGCCATTTGGTGCTAGACCACAATAATTTTCTTAGGTGCTTCTTTTAAGAAGTAGGTACGATAAAAAATTTACACAATAGCGATGTCAATGAAACATAAAAACAAATTTTCACTAACCAAATTAACATCTCTATATACATACCGTTTGATTATGCGAGGTGTGTTGGCGCGATTAGCACACGTTTTGGACCGGCCGGCCAGCTGAGTGTCAGTAGCGTACGCAACACCTAACGAAACGTACGTCGACATACGCGCGCGGAAACGTTACCAAACCGCGAAAGATATGCGACATCGCAAAACGCGCTCCGTAACAAAACTCGACTTTGTGAGATTCGTGCTTGACATTTACGAGGTGTTCCGATTTTGAATTGGTTTTTTATTTAAAAGGCTGTTGGGTGCCAGTGTTTGGAGATACGGTGGGTTTTTGTTTTTGATTTACTTTTGTTTTTGGCGCCAGCGTCTATAGGGAGTTATTTTTTTATTTACTATTCCGGGTTTAGACTACGAGAAAAGATCGACTTTAAAAATAAATAAAAAGTAAAAATATTTATAACATAAAATTTAATACATTATTAGTCTAGAGTTAACCCTAAGTTCTGAGTCTGTTAAGGCAATACCTAACAATAAGATAAAGATAACCCTGAAAAGCAAAAAAATATTCAACCAATTTTCTTGACTATTTACATTGGGTGTTTTATGACGTGATGACAGAAACATAATTATTATTGTTATTTTGATGTAATTAAGTACTAAAATTAATTGGGTTTCATTATTTTAAGATTTTTAGGTCAAAAATAACAAATAAAATATCCTACCTAGCTAGAGACAGATAACCAAAAACCTCGAGTACGAGATGACGCCATTGAGAACTATTGAACTTGACCTAACCCTTATCCTCTGAATGTATCCTCAAATGGTTCCTGAATTCCTGATATTCTTTTTTTTCTACCAACTGAGGTTGTTCCATTAAACATCTCAATTGTTTTGTTAAGGTTTATTTTGTTTCTTCATCTGTTATCCGCGTTCTGAACAAATAACAAAATCATAGTTTAAATCTTCCCGCTTTCACGAAACTTACAACCGTAAAAATATCATACTTTGTAGTATGCAAAAATAATGCTCCATTAACCGACTAATATGAGATTAATTTTAACATTTTAAACCCTATTTTCTAGTTCACCCGCAGTGCTCTCCTATTTAATTTTTAGGAGAGATAAGTATAATTACTTATATAAGTTGTAAATACTTAATTGTCTAAAACAATGGCTCACACGCTTCCCTCCGACATCCAAAAAAAAAAAACTCCCTAGCAATCATTACACTTTTTTAATCTTTGTTACTACTAGTTTCCACAATAATAATTAAATGTCGAAAATTATCATGAGCGGTCGTTAAACGTGCAAATGATAATATTTGAGGGTTTTTACGCCTTTGACTGAAATTCCCACGGTAATTAATTTAAATTCAGATTTCGGCATCCGTGTAACGTGGATGCAAAAATAATGAAATTTAAAAATTACAATGTTTTTGTGTACTTACTGCGAAAATAGAGAACATGAGATTTCTATGACACTCTACCTTTTTATTGGTTATTCTAAGGTTTTACCATGGATTAAATAAAATAGGAAAGATAAGATCTCTAAAATAGCTTAATGATCTGCCTAAATTAGGTGCCACACACTCGATTTACGATGCATAGAAATAGCAAAACCGTCACGACACTATGTAGAGCGCAAAATAGAGGTAGGTTTTGACCAAGCAATGTATTATAGTGTTAAAAGTACCTTCATGTCAGTTTACAATTTCGTATTTTTCTAGGCTTCACTTTCTTGTTTCGACTGTAGTATCTATACTATACAGTTATAATTACTTTAAGTTTGCAGCTTAACTGAAGGCTAAAGTCATCCATTGTGTAGGTAAATGATTTGAATAAAACAAGTTAAAATATTAACATTGAATTCATTAATAAACATTTCTTACATTAATTTTTTTAATGCGTTTTTATAATACTTAAAACATTAGCTTTCACTTAATAAGTATGCATTTTAAGTTATTCAATGATTTCTGCTTAATTAAGAGGAAAATTCCTGAGTTAGAATTGCATTATAATTATCTGTGGCATAGCGTGAATAAGTAATGAAAGAGAGGTAATTGGTAATTGGACTTTAAAAAAATATATCTAATAAATAGTTTGGGACCGGTGGGCCGTATGGAAATAAACCGTGGTAACAAAGACATCAACGCGCGACGTAGAATACCGGGTTGATTTCTTTTGCACCGCGGTTTTTCTAAAGGAACGATGCAATCCATATTTTAATATTTTTAGGTTTTATAAAGGAGGTTCTGTGGTTGCCTCGTTAAAGAATTAATGTGTTTCGCTAAACATTTCGTTTAGACTCGGTTAAGACAATTCACTTATATTTTTACTGTGTTTTGAATAAGTAAATAATTTTCATCTTGATGATTGATAAACTGCGCCATAGGGTGGGTTTTTTCACCAATAGTTAAGGTAACTAATGGTTAAAAATTCTAACAAAGACCAGACAGACCAGAGGCTAGAAATCATAAGTCAAAATTAAATAACTTAGGTATATTAGTTGCAGGTAGGTCAGTTCATAATTTGATTAAAGCACACAGTAAGAGTTAATTTTTATAAAAAAATCTTCAATAAAAAAAAATGAATGTATATGTTATCGCAATAAAATAAAATTGTCCCGTATAAAAACATATTAAGATTAAGATATTTTTTTCTGCATTCTGAAATATTTATCTTTTGAGGCAAAAGCTTAAATAACATAAATTATACTAAACCAAACTACACCTAAACTAAACTATACCTAAAAACATAAAGACTAAAATATAAAACTTAAAATAAACTGTTGGTGGAGGGAAAAGTGCCCAGAATGCTGGAAGCATTGCCACGTTGAATCGCAATGCTTATCTTTTGTGCAAAATAAAAGCCAGCATTCTGGTCACCTGATGCTTCCACCAAACGTTTAGCCAAGTTCCATGTTCTGTATTCTTAATTAAAAATAGGATAAACACAAGCCTATAGCATATAGCATTACAAATTCAGCCTATTCCTATTAACCATCTATGCTTGCAGGCAACTTTGTTGATTAATTTATTAACATATTCGAATTGATAAATATATCGACTTTCAACATTTTAATAACATGGCCAAACTGGTGCGCGCGACATATTCGCCAGGTGCTATAAATTTTTATCTGATATATCTATTTCTAATTATTAATAGACAATCTAGCCTTCATGAATGTTGGCCACCCAGATAGAGCTCAAATAGTGCGTCTTTTATCACTCATAAGATAATAGAGCACCATTCTATAGATCGGTTAAGGTGGAACGTATCACTCAGCGCGGCAAATTCAACTTTTCTTGGGTTTTTTGCCAATCATAGCTTAATTACTCAACGTGATCACATGAAAACTGATTTTGCGCAAGTAAATAGAATGTATCAACAAATTAGGATTGAATGGAAATAAAATTGGAATTTGAGCTGAGTAAAACGTACCCCCTTAAGGCAGCAACGTTCGTTGTGGACAGTACTTTGATGGGTGACTGCTACAAAAAGTGATATATTTATTAGAACTAAGCATAGTCGTTAAGAGCCTTTGGGCACCCTAAAAACTCTGACTCCAGATTCAGCAGATGAAGAAGAAAAAGTCCTGAATATGAATTTACGTAGGAAAAACGAGGTTATTTCTGGGGATCCCAATTTCCTACATTATGGTATGAAACAGTACCTTCTTCATCATCATCATCATCATTAACAGCCTGAAGACGTCCACTGCTGAACATAGGCCTCCCCCAGTGAGCGCCACTTAGAGCGTAGTACCTTCTTACTTTTTAATTTTATTTACAGGCCTAAGTGTTTACTGGCCTAACATTTTTCGTTCGATCAACGTCTTAAAAACCTCTTATTATAAGTTATGAGGTGAAATTCACTAATTAAAAAAACAATTTAGGCTTATGAATACTAGAAAGTTATAAACCTGATAAATTACATTATGAAAGTTACATAACATGTTAAACGTTACCATTCATCGTCTTCTATCTAAAGATACTCAATAGGCGGAGAGCTAGTATCTAAGGATTTGTGGACCATATCATGCTTGGCATGCGGCTTGGTGGTCAATTCGCATAATGTATCGAGACAAATGCTGTTCCCCATTCTATTGATATTCTCGTAGTGTTATAGCTGGCACCCAACAGGGAAGGGATTGGGTAGTCCTATTCTCAACAAGGCCTTTGCCAACCACATTATGACATCGTTATAATTAATTTATGGGCGACTATGTTTTACATATTCTGTAGCGTCTCTTGCTCTTAGACTATTTTTATAAAGGTAAAAAGATAAGATTGCGTTCGGCGTACTGCCGTGACCTGTCATTATATTTAAATGATAGGTCACCCTTATAACTCCCGAAGTTTACCTATTTTAAACTCTCAATGAAAGCGCACTGTTGACCCAGACCTTTGCAATTTGTTAAAAAAATATTTAATTGAGTAAGTCATACGTTTCTTGGAATTTTCTTGTTCACCTTCATTGTTAGTCAATTATACCGGAAGACTTTATCAAAGAGCATTTATAATCCATTGTGAACAAAACCACTACCTACATGCTAATTTGTTAACATGAACGTGCTCTCACAAGCCTGGTACCTCCTGAACATAGGCCTCCTCCATGTCGGTAGATAAATGTGAATTAGCGGGCTAGCATGCACAACGCGACAAGATTTTCACGACATTTTTGTTCGTCAGTGACCGTGACAAGGCTAATGGTAGCGCCTAGTGTGTCTCACTCTAACAGCGACTACAAGTTTTCTCGCGGTGCGCATTCTAGGTACACTAGAGAACAGCCAGACTGAGAAGCTAAAACCCCTCGCTCACGTTTCACGCTCGCTCGTTTTACAAACAAGCTGGTAGCGATTATAGCTTATCTCTGTAATAAAAGGACATAAATAAACTATTATAGAACCGTAAACAGTCTCAAGTTGCGCAGCGGCGCGTGTGTCCCATGATATAATGGGTATTAACACACCCGTGCCCTTAGAACTGTCTACTTTTGTAACTGTGGCCTAGAGAATTTAGGTGCGTCTGTGTTTCATGGCGTTATCCTTGTTGATGGCAGCGTGAAATTATATATTATTATGTATTCGCTACAACAGTCTTAGTATAGATTTTCTCTTCTTCTATTCTTTTCATGTAGGCAAAAAATCGGAGGGTCAGCCTTTGTATCAGAATTTTTGTTCCACCCAAAGGTTTCTTACTTGGCTTAATTACTATTTTCTTACGACAACAGCCGGGGCTTAACGTGTCTTTCAAAGTACGGTAGCCGAACGTTTTTAAACTTTACGAACGGTTAAGAACAGCTAGTCGTGCTTCGCTATTAGCACTTGCCTAGAGCCTACACGAGATGAATGAAGAAGACCAGGATTCCATGTATCTAAAGACTCAATAACTACGATGACCATGTTCCTACAACACCCAGGCACAAAACAAGTATGCGCCTTTTCTTTTCTATATTGCATAGGTACCTACTACCTACCTACTTGTCTTGGAGCTCGAATCTACTACCACAACACAACAACTGTCTTCTGTCTTAAACACTTCATTTGTTTTTGCAGATAAAACGACTGCCAAGACATGGCGACGAAAATGAAACGACTCAGCTTACATCTTCGAACGATTTTACTGGTAAGTGTTTTTGATTACAATGAGTATGTACACAATTCGGTTCAATAAACGGGCTGTTTGAAATGTATTAAATACAGTGACATTTCCGCGTAAAGTCCTTCGGTCCCAGCAGGGGTGTGGAACCAATCCATTACGATTAGATTAGGGTTGTGAAACTTACTATTTTAGCCGGAGGTGTACTGAAGCTTTAAAGTTCTCTCTGGTGTATATGGCGTCCTTTTTAGCCGAACACGTGTCAATATTTTGTACGGAAAATCATTTTAAGTTTTATATTTTTGTTAGTCTTTCCCTAAGTGAGGTGATTATGGAAAACCTTTAAATAGGCAGGCTTTGTTCAGTTACGGTAAAATTTCTGGCTGATGATGATGTGTACTGGCTACAATTACTAACACCCAAAATTGCGCTAAAAAGGAAAAAAATAAATAAAAATAAAAATATGGAAATAGTGCTAACTACGATCATCAGCGCTGAAGCGCTGTGGCATCGGCCGTGAGTAAAACGAGGAGTTAGATACTTACTCCGAGCTGGTGCTTTGTATATCTCATCACTATATCAACTATAGGTACGCTTTGCTTACGTTGTAGGTAATAGGTACCTATACCTACCTACAATATGAGCGTGCCTTATTCTAGAGGTGGTCGTTGCGCAACGTAGATAGTTATTGAAACTAGCTATCGGCACAATAGCGGATAGATAGTTTCACCGTACTACAATAACCTGCTACCGTCTATCGCACGAATCACGTCTTGCGTCCGCAACGCACGTAACGTTCGGCTATTTTCACTAAAATGTCCCTAACCGCTATCGGCAGCAGTAGCTCTATCTCAATATAACGGAACGAGAGACCAACGCGCTACGCGCTACTTGAATATCGGTTTGATCGAAACGAAATATCTATCATGATATTTTTTCTTTTCCATACGCGCTTGCTTTGTTGACTTTATTTAGTTTGTCCCGTAATATTGAGGTACCTATATGATTTATAGTATAAGCATTGCCTGAATTTAGTGTTTCTTTATGGTTTTTTTTTAATTATGGACAAGTGTTTACGAATATTTTAAATGTAAGTACCTACATAAATAAATAATGTTATTTGAGTATCTACCATATTATAAAATTTAATAGGTCTAGGTATTTTAATCATAAACGCAATTTCAAATAATTAACTATTGTAAAGCGTTTGCGTCTAAATAAAAATTAAATAAAGAATTATTACGTAAATCTTTTTTATAATCATAACATAATATTTTTATTTAATTTAATCCACCATAGCGAGTTACAACGCTTATTGTTTTATTCGAACGCACCTTTCAAGGCGCTATCTACTCGTATTAATAGCCTTAAGCACGTTATGTTCATACCCGCTATCGGTCGTTACTATAATAGCGCGTTTCAAAAACCGCTACTGATATTCGATAGATAGTTTTCGTTTCGCTAACCAAGAAAGCCGCTACTGCCCACCACTACCTTATTCTACTTACGTGCAATCTTACTTTTATTCTAACTAGGAAAAGCCCAACTGGCTAGGTCATTTCCTATTATGATTACGTGCTTTTATTGCTTACGCAGCGCTATACGCCCCGTTATTGCAGATGTCCAAGTTAGGTGACTAGTTGAGGTGTGCTGTTTGCTTTTATTTCCATGCATTCGTGGTATAAAAAAACCATCTGTCAGCTTATATTTCGCTCTTCGTAATAACAAAAAAAATTGCCTAAGGTAGTAATAAAATGCAGACCATGAAGAGTTCTGGTACACATTCCCTGGATATTCCCTTAGCTTTTACAGCACCTGTTGGAGGAGATGAGGCTGTTACGCTGCTCCGGCAAAATCCGGTCTTTTTATTATCTGACAGGTGGACAACCCTACCTCTATCTTGTCCATGACTAATATAGTTCTAGACATTGTGCGGTAATACTAAGGCTTTATATTATTGTGAAGTAATTCAAATTGTAGACAACTGTGACGTTATCTTCAATGTATCTGTTGGATTTATTTCTTGCTACATTATTGGAATTACTTTTTATAAAATAAACGAGACGAAAAGGTCGTTCACCTTACCGTATCAATTATGTCTACAGAATTACAATGCTACCCGGAAATTAAGATAAAAATGACCTGCAGGACAATTCGACAGTGTACCTACTGCTCTTTTTTCGAGATATAAGAAAAAATTAAGATAAAAATAACAAATCGGTAACGAGATCAGCTAGAGTTGAAGCAACAAAAGAGCTTCCAATTTATAGTCAGAATTTTTTAAATAGCATTCGTCGTTAAAAGCTTTCAAACTTTTTACTAGGTGGTAGGACTTTTCTGCAAGGTCGTCTAGGTAGGTACCACCGCTTTGCCAGTTATTCTGTGTTTCGGTTTGAAGGGCATTGTAGCTAGTGAAATTACTGGGCAAATGATACTTTATGACCTGATTACACAGTGCAGTAATCTAATTACTAGACTGTGTGATGTCTCAGGATGACGTGCGCAGTGCAGTGTGACGTGGAACTTTATTATTTTAAAGTTCCGAGTGACATTGCAATGGTTATGGGCGGACGTGTCACTTAACATCAGGTGAACGACTAGCTCATCATGTCATTCATTCTCATAAAAAAAAACCTTCAATAGGGTCGGCAAGCACCTTCATAACAGTATTATGTTTTAATATAAGCAAATGGGAATGTGACTGCACAATCCTTGGCTTTTCTTTTCGACTAGCTATCTTCGACACTCACGGGGAAAATGCTCTTCTTGGGGCCCCACGGCAAAATCTTTACTCTGTAGTCTGCACCATAAAAATCAGAGGTAAAATCGAGTATGCTAACTTGATTTACAGTACCTATCAGTTTAAAGAAATGATGAAATTACTAGGCTAACACAACTTTATATGAAGTATAGTGATGTTTTGTGGGTCTGCTGGATGCCTCTGTGAAATGTAGTACACAACTCACCTTATTATTTAAAAAGTTTTGTTATTTTTTAGGGAACTTTGAATATTATTTTTAAATTAAATTATTTACACTACCAGTTATAACTATTTAGCTATTATTGTCAGTGGTTTCGTCACTCAAGGTCTGGACTGAAAATCAGCGCCCTGGATCCGTCCATGGCACATGCTGAGCTCAGACCATCTTGTACAGCATTGTACACAGCAACAATGTTTGCACACAGAAATACAATTAATGGGCCTTCTATGCTTTTAGGCAGGTTATTTAAAAGTTTTAAATTAGAATAGGTTCTGTTTTTCTTACAAGCTTAGAATAAGTTATTATCGTTGTTTGCACTGTGTACAGGTTGTGCAAATAAAGCATTTTCTTTACTTCTTTCTATTAATATCTTCGATAGTAATGATGACCACAGCGTAACATGGCTTGGTTATATTATTATAATTTCAATAGTAGGAAAAGAAGTACTTATCTATGATGCCTACCGCATCGTGTCGCGTCGCTCTTGTCGCTACTGCGAATGACGTATTGCGACAGATGCCGGACATGACACGTGTGTCTAATGTCTATTGACAAATTTCAGCGAGTCAACCGGTCGAATCGCTACCAAGTCCCATGCGGATTATTAACTTGATTATTAATTAGAGCTACATATATTAAAATAGTAGTTACCTACTATTAGAGCTAAACATAACCGGCAAAATAATAAGGTTCATTAATATCGCGGAGAGGAGAGAAAAGAGCCGGGTAGAGTGAGAAATAGAGATGCATTTCATATTCCATTCTGTAGAGGGTACTACTTTTTGACGAAAAAAAAAACTGCCTTGTCCACCTGCTCTGTTCACCTGAGTGGACAACGGGAAAATATCCCCGTGGTCCGGCTTAAAAATATCTAGTTGTACCACTAATTAACCTTAGTGAATCACAGGATCTTGGGGGTACCACGTTTTCAAGTCAGTTAACCGTGCTGATTTTCAAAAATTTTGGATATAAGAGTATTGGTTATAAAGCCCATGTGATAATAACGAGTATTAGATAAAATCTTACAGACTTGTAATTGTTAATTTGTTTAGCAGTTATAACAAACTTAACTTTAGCCAACCTATTCGAATAAAAATAACCTGAAAGGCCACTAAAACCACTCAGCCACTAAAGAACATACATTTACATAATCCAAAACGATTTATCAAACAAACCTACTTAAATCGATCGCCATATTATTGCAAATCTATAGGCAATAATGTTCCGTGCAGTCACTAAATTGCGTACTAGTTGCGCAAACGCATCGCGGAAATATCGCGGTGTGCACTGCCTGTTACCGCGGAAGATCAGTGGTTGAACTTGAAAATGCGTAGTAGCCACGCAATGTATGAAACCATTTGGAAACTGTAGCATGGCATTAATTCTTTTCGCGAATATGATATGACATCGCAATTTTGATGAAACTGGAGGTCGATTCTGGCATAAAAACCGAACGGCATGTCTCGAATGAGAAGAATGGTTTTGTAGATAGATAAGGCATAACTCGAAATTTGATGATTTTTACGTGAATTTTGCGGCCTTGCGCTATTTTTCTTTCGTTTATTCTAAGGACTCCTCTCGTCTGGGTGGTCAACCGGTCATCCTTGGCCAGTTCGGGACGACAAACTTTTAGCAGGTTACAACTGTGATGCATAAATTAGCTAAATAATTGCAAAAATAAATTGTTGATGTGTGTATTACTAGTATGAGATCTAAACTTAGTGGATCAATATATATGTACTGTGGATCTATATTAAGAACTTGGAGAAACAAGAATGAAATTCTATACTTTCTGATTTAGCTAAATCGTAGTTTAATTTATCCAAATAGTAATTTTATGCAGGAATTCAGATTATAAAAGTAACTTAATACGTCTTTATAATACCGATAACACTTAAAGCATTATGATGCA
Source organism: Ennomos erosarius (assembly GCA_963580505.1). Taxonomy (NCBI): domain Eukaryota; kingdom Metazoa; phylum Arthropoda; class Insecta; order Lepidoptera; family Geometridae; genus Ennomos; species Ennomos erosarius. Next base: position 2,710,098 of record OY756983.1, on the reverse strand, counting down.
AATTAGAAGCACAAATAATGACGTAATTTACCTAATTTCTATTATTAATAATCTTTCGAACTAGTTTGTAATGTGATAACCGAGATTTTGATGAAAATTGGAATATATAAGTATTTTTGGCATCATGATATCTTTTTTAAAAGAACACATCATTGAAATCTATATTAGATACACGTTTAATCGTAAGTAAATTGCCATATAATATCTAAAAGTATTTCTATTCTATTCTGTGATACGGGCCTTACACCGACTTCATCTCAAGGGTCACACTTGGCCGAACTCCTAATGCATGTGTTACGATTCGACATTCAAATGTTAATTTCTATCAAAACGTTCGGTTTTATTGCAATCATGACATTCGGGAACCTTGGAAAAAAAGCATAAAAGAAATAAAATAAATGATTGGATAAAAGAAACTGATGCTGTATGGGTGTATGTATGAAAAAAATCAGTCTTGTTTTGTATGAAACGAGTCTCAATCAGAGAAATTGATCTCCAAAGTCTAGGTGAGCCCAAGAAACCCAATTCCCAAGAAACAAATAACAATAAGGTAGGTACTTGAACTCCTACTATCCCCAAACCCCAGAGTCCTGACTGACAGACATATGACGTACCTACAACCCAAGCCTGAAAAATTGAGGATATAACCTTCTTGGAAAGTGTCTTCCTGTTATGGGTGTACCAAAGAAACGTTTGAAACTTCAAGAGGGTCATGGGTTGAAGTTTATTATATTAAAAAACGGAGATGAAACTGTGGGCTGTAATAACATTGCTATAGCCTCTTGACCAAGTGAGTGAAGAGCCAAATTGGCACATGCACTCTAGATTTTGAGAGCTAGATATGCTTGCATTACATTGCTCAAAAAACAGCGTAATTATCGTATAGCGTTCTCCTATCATCTGCGCTACCTTTTAGAATAAATCTATAAAGAGCTTAGTTCATTGTGTAGGAAGTAAATTTAGACCATCGTGCTAATACGTTAATGAAAGCTGAGCAACTTTGCACCTTATGCTCCTGATAAGACATTGATAAACCTCCAAAAAATCTCCGTAGTTCCCTTTGATTATTTCAGCTCTAACTCTAAAGTCTAACCCAATTACACGTGGTCTTTGATCAAAAGATTACACTAATGATTGAGTTGATATTACACAAGCGCAAATTGTCACAAACAACGACAAAAGTCATTGAAGCGAATTAAATGACTGTCATAATCATAACATAAGCTAAGCAAAACTACATGCTAGAACGTGGCTCATAAATAAACATGACTTCGTACTCCCGTCTCAAGGTAACTGCTGAAGAGAGTTTGAAAAGATTTGTGCAAGAACATTAAAACGACATTTTGTACAAATAGGTATGTTTGTTTGCGTAATTCAATAAGTTGACGTTGCGGTTGCTAGTTGCGTTTTGGCTTAAGTATGCTTGTTAAAACTTGCATATAATAGAGTTATTATTTTATCCTTGTAGCTGAATTATCTTTTTTTATGAAAAAATTGGCCATCGTTTGACTGCAACTCACCTGAAGCAACAATGCAGTCTAAAGTTAGTAGCACGTTGGCCTACCTATGAGGAGCCTATTTATTCTAATCTCAAAGAAACTCATCATCATCATCATCATTAACAGCCTGAAGACGTCCACTGCTGAACATAGGCCTCCCCCCGGGAGCGCCACTTAGAGCGGCTGCTCGCCTCCTGCATCCATCGGCTCCCCCCGGCTTTCACCAGGTCGTCGGTCCACCTAGTGGGGGGGCCGGCCTACGCTGCGTCTTCCAGTTCGTGGTCGCCAATCGAGAACCTTTCTTCCCCATCGGTTGTCAGTTCTACGAGCGATATGGCCTGCCCATTACCATTTCAACTTGCTAATCCTAAGAGCTACATCGGTCACTTTAGTTCTCCTGCGGATCTCCTCATTACGGATCTTATCTCGCAGGGAAACACCGAGCATTGCTCTCTCCATAGCCCGCTGTGCGACTCTGAGCTTAGTAATGAGGCCAACAGTTAGAGACCACGTTTCAGTTCCATAAGTCATCGCTGGCAACACACATTGATTGAAAACTTTTGTTTTCAGGCTTTGTGGTATTTTGGACGAAAAGATAGGTCAAAGCTTCCCGATCGCTGCCCAGCCGAGTTGGATTCTTCGGGCGACCTCTTTGTCGAAGTTGGACCTACCCAATTGGACAGTCTGCCCTAGATAGACGTATTTGTCGACAACTTCGAGAGTGTCGTTCCCAACAATTACCGGTATAGGTGGAAGAAACTCATAATACAATATATTTTGTCATATTAAAAGGAAGAAGGATGGAACCGGGAGGTACGTAACCATTACTATTCAATAGTATTATTATATGATAATATAATGATGATGTGCACACAGGCCGATCTCCTTGCCAAAGAACTTTTACTCAAAAGACTAAAAAGAAACGTGTTAGTTACATTTGAAATTCTTGAAATTCTCAGATAATAATCTGATTGAAAAAGTTTAGGTTTAACTCAAATTACTCATTAGTGAAATAGATGGCTAGATTGTGTAAATAAGGGTGCTTAAGGCATTCTAGGACTGAAAATTAAAATGTTGATGGGTTTAATAAAATGTCTGGTGAATGAACATATGTTTTGGTTCATGCTTGGTTTGGTTCTAGTTATTCAAACAAAAGGTTCTGGTAATTTTTTACTAATGGAATGGGATGACGTGATTAAAAGCACAAATCTCTTTGGATCGGTAGGATCGCGTACGAAAGTAAAAAAGACCTAGCCAAACCGTACGCGACCCTTACTAGTCTTTGACAAATTTCGTAGTGTGTGGAGGAGCTTAGATTCTTTATTTATTCTGAGTGGGGGCTATAAAAGGCCTGCACTGATGTTCCGCTTGAAGTGTTTTGTGCATTTCCCTCTGTCAGCTTAGTTACCCTGGCCAACTTATTAACTCTTTGAAATATCGGAGCATTATATCCTTCGCTGACATAACTGTTCCAGTGATGATAATGATGGTGATGATGAGTCAATACGGATGATCCCAAGCATGCTGATGATGATGAGCGATTTTTGTGATTGTATGTGATGTGTGAGGTTTTGACACCTCAGCTCGTAGACCCGTTTTTAGGCTTCGCAGTGCAGCATCACGTGTGGAGCAAGCTTATGCAGATGATATCAATTATCCTATGACAAGAGGAATTTCCGTTTGAGCCGTGCCTAAGTAAATAAACTGTATCATTTGCGGTCTTCGTGGAAGTAATGAGGTAACCTTTCGAACAATAGCTGAGGTCGAGTGGCAAGGGCGGGTGTCGTCGAAACTTGGTCACGACTTCGCAGGGTGAAGGTGGAGTTGTTAGAATTTGGCTATAGTTTTTGGCTTTTAGTAAACTGTGTTTGCTATAAGCTAAAAAGTAAATTAAAGCCTCAGTAACTTCAAAGTTATACGTGCTTAACTGCTTATTAAGTTATGACATAGAATTCGCTTTAAGCGACTGTGTTGTCGGTAGGTTATGCCTTGCCCGTATTGATCATAACCTATTTCAACAACTATAATAAACACTAATTATTGTATTCTGTAAAAAAATCACTCACTGAGAGAATCACTCAAAAGATGTGTCTCACTGTCTGGTGGGGGGCCGGCCTACGAGAACCCTGCTTCCCCATCGATTAAATCATAGTCAGTGTGAGCGACACGGAGGTTGGTTCGCAGCCTCATTAATTTAGTTTTTTGTTTGTCAAAAAAAAAGGAATAGATTTTTAGTTGACATGAGAGAAAAAAGATGTCGCCCTAATTTTTCTATGTAATATTTTTAATTTTTATTTCATTGGATTTTCGCACAATTATAAGCTTCTTTTATCATATATCGCACCTTTGTTATCTTTTCTTCTACGGAAACACCACGTCGGCAACAGTCCGACGCAAAAATGTCTTAATCTTTAATGCCTGTTTGTGACAATTTTTATAAGACTTTAGCGCTTCATGTATTCAGGGCCATTATTCCGTATCGATTCCTTACTTCGAAACCACGCGAATTCCTTGTCTTACATAAGAAATCTGCAAAAGGAGTTTTGGCGGGAACGCGGAAGAGTTCACGTCGTTGCATTGTATTATTTTTCAAAACTTTTGCTTTTTCCAGTGTTAATGTTTAAAATTGGTGGCGTTTTACGCATTAAGTGCTGAATTACGAGCAGGAGTGAGGGCAAGTGATATAATGTGGTGAAACGTGACTTTTCGTGTTGCTTCCAAAACTCCATAGAAGCTTCTAGTAAAGTTGCCACCACTTTGCTGGAGCATGACTTAGACTGGACTATGACTATGACTAGGACAAGACTTTACGTGAAATATTTTATAACACGATGAAAATATAATACTTGACACTGGCTAAATACACTATGTGTGAAGCCAAAATAAAAAAAAAAAAAAAAAAAAAAAAAAAAAAAAAAAAAAAAAAAAAAAAAAAAATCTGCAAAACTCTATTCTCTATGAAACGAAAACATAACCGCGCGAAATGAATTTGGAATTGGCGCGATTTGAACTGTCAAAAATCGTATATTTTGCCAAACCTAAACGGTGGCGCCTAAGTATTTCATAAGTTTGCAGACGACATCAATGCATGCATAGATCCTTCTTTGATAAATGGGACAATATAATGAACACTAATATTATTGATGAAAATAGCGCCATATTAATCTAAAGCTAACTGTAACCTAGCCTGCCTCATCGCCGACGCGATTGCAAAAACGAATATGATGAATATTTTTTCTCAACACATAGAGATTTAAAGGGGAAGGCTACATTTTACAAAGCAGTTTGGGCTGCGTTTATTATTTATTTAATTAATTAGTACGGTTATACCAGTTACCAATTGGATTAAAATAAGTTACAATAATACTGAAAACGAGAGAAATAAACAAAGTACCTATATAAATAGCCAACTCAAAATTTTATATTATTTTACTTTATTTATTTTCTAAATCCATAAACGGAAATAAACAGAAATAATTATTTCATCAAAAAAATTGACATACAAGCTTAGTTAAATTGTTATCAAGATCAAAATATGCTTAAGATTTACGCATATAAATAACAATCAAAATTAAATAAGAAATTAAAGATATCCTCGGTAGTCAGGAATGAAATACTCAAAATTATATGACACCTTTGAAGATAATGTAGCTGATAGTAATAATGGAACATGATTGAATTGAAACCGGATTCCACAGAGTAACCACATAACCCCCCACTAAGTGGACCATAGAGGAAAGGTAGACGATAGATGCAGGAGACGAGCAGCCACTCAAAGTGGCGCTCTTTGGGGAAGGCCTATATTCAGCAGTGGACGTCTTCAGGCCGAAGATGATTACCTACAAAAAACAAACAATTTTTTCTTAATAATTTAGACGCAGCCTAACATTTTGACCATAATCATATTCATCTTCTACAGACTGATTGATTAAATTATTAGTAGAAAACATGCATAATTTGGCGCCAAGATCGTTAACAGAATTATAAAACGATGCTTCTCTCTGTCGGAATACTAATTAAAAAATATTTTTAATTAATAGGTTGTGATGAAAGCGATGATTAATAGAAAAATTGTATAAACAAGGTTGAAGGAAGATTTTGTGAATTAGATCTCTTTTTTTGACCATTCTTTAACAGTTATAAATCCGGGGTTTTAGTTTCCTAATATATATAACTATGGGTATTTTTGAGGCAAGAGAACCTGCGTGCTAGGCCCTTCGGGTGCATCGTCACTTACCAACAAGTGAAATGTAGTCGATCGTGGGCTCATTCTACATTTAAAAATCGTATATTTGAAAAAAGCTCAATTCCTAAATTTAAAAAATGTACTCAATCAATGTGTTTATAATAAAACTAATAACTTAGTATTTTTTTTATTAATATTTCTCCACGTGCAACATGCAAAGCAATTTCAATGTCCGTTAAAGGAATATTTTTTTCTAAAACTTGACCAGAATCGCGTAAAACCAAAGCACAAAAAAACAAACACTCATCTTCATAAAAACCAACCGCAGCAGACCAACAACCTGTTTGCTTGACACCCATCTAACATCTTCAGACATTGCATCGCCGGCAACCTTGTCGCCGTTGCATAATGCCTCGTGGATGTTAAAATAAGAAAGTTCGCCAAGGTCACGGTCGAGTCGAGATGACTAACTGTAGATCATTGTACGGTATGCGGAGTTATTTATTTACATAGTTATATGCTCCGATATGTTTAATTGTTATCGGTTGTTTTATGTGAAACGAGATTATTATGTTCAGCTTTATTGGTAATCGTTAAAAACTCTAACAAACTTTGACCATCTGTTAGAATTTGTTAGCATTTTTGACGATTGGTTACCTTCACTACGGATCAGGAAACCTACCCTTAGAGCAAAGAGGTATATGTATGTACTACGTGACTATTGACTATTGTAAGTGTAACATGGAAGTATTTGCCCTTAGAGCGGTTTTTTTTGTAATGTAACCAATGGTTAAAAACTCTAACAAATATTGACCATATGATAGAATTTGTTACAGTTTTTAACCATGTTGCCTTAACTACGAATCGAAAAACCCACCCTTGTATTTTTGGTTACATTCGATTTGTTTTTCAATTCTTATTAATTAATTACATTTTCTTTGTCAACTAGATTCAGTACAAATTACGAATAATTTTCTGCGGATTTATGAACAAGGTTTGAATTATTGAAATAATATGTTGTCCATAAATTGTTGTAAGGTTTATCGTTCTGATTGTTAAATTGTCTGCAAATTGTAGTTTATGACGTAGACAGCTTTGCATTTGTTGTCTTAGGTACAATGGTATAGAAAAGAACATTAATTTAAGTAAGGATAAATATCCAAAACAGCAAATAAAAGTATTAAAAGCAAAGTAGGTTGTAGAGATGTGAAGGCTGCCAAAGAAAATAAATACCTACGTTACATAATAAAAAAAATTAAAGTGCCTTTATTACTCAAACCAACTACTACAATAATACTATTTACTAAAAGCTACTCTACAAAGAACATTTGGACTGTATTATAGCCACATTATAGCCACGATGCATGTCCTATAGACAGTCCAAACGCTCCACTACCGGTAGTGCGAACAGCAAATGAGTGGAATAACTTGCCGTCGTCCTAGTTTCTATCTAACCGTAACTTGCATTTCTTCAATTCAAGAGTGAACACTGAACAGGTAACATCTAGGCAAGCATGCACCATCGTAGGCCGCGTCATCACTTACCAGGTGAGGCAGTGGTCAAATGTTATATTGTCTATAAATTATAATTTCAGTATTACAATTCGTTGAATTTCTGAATAAGGGTGGGTTTCTTCACCAATAGTTAAGATAACCAATTGTTAAAAACTGTAACAAATTTTGACCATTGGTTAGAATTTGTTAGAATTTTTAACCATTAGTTACCTTACCCATAGTGTAATTAAGTGGTGAAAAAACACACCCTACGTGCCAGCATTATGATCACGCGTTGCATGGACTAGGCGCTCTGAGGTCCTAGCATGCGCGTAGCGAGAAAACTTGTCGGCGATGTTAGAGCGAGACACACTTAGCCTTGTCACGGTCCCTTACGAGAAAAGGTGTCGAGAAAATTTTGTCGCGGTGCGCATGCTAGGCGATAAACTTTGGAAAACGCGATTAGCTCCCGGTCGCCACAAACCCCCAGGGTCTCATCATAACAACTATGCACTTATAATGTACAAACAGCGCAGTGCCCTAGCGGTAAATACACATAAATAAGGATTACATAGAAATACTTTAGGATACTCAAAATATATTTTTAAATAAGCTTAGGTACGGTTCAAAGTCACGCGGTGTCTCAAGCTACACAGACTGAGTAATACTCTAATAATAACCTAATAATACGTAAATCACCGTATCTAATGATATTGTTACGATTTTGTAATGAGACAATTTTTTATACCAACTAGTTGAGCTTTCCGTGACAACTTTTTGTCGCTCTAATTATTACAAAGACTGGAACAAATATAGGCGGATTTCCTAGTGGTCACTGCGTAATAGCATGCTGTATAATCAGACATACAATCAGATAAATATGTGTACGTAATCATACTAATCAAACTATATGACAGGTTGTTGATTTATATCGGGCATTTTGGTAGTGATATTAATTAGAATGCGATTAATTGTTTTTTAGGCGTGGCTAAACTATATATTAGTATAAACTGAATTGTGATACCTATTTCCTTTAAAGTTTGAATAATGATTGGTGCATTTGAAATGTACAGTCAAGTACTGAAGTTCTGGCCAACTTAAAAAGCATTCAAGCAAGCATTGGGCATGTTTATTGATTTGTAATAGGTACTTATTCATCACTTCTTTTATTTATCACTTATCAGCCTTTATAATCAGCCGAAATACAGCTACTGCTACACATGGAGATATTGCCATAATCTTCAGGATCATCTATGGTTCTGATTCTATGTTGATGGGATCATCACGCTTATCAGACAGGTGGGGCGCGCCGGGCGTCTCAGCCGTTAGGATCATGAAAGAAAATAATTTTTTCCTTTATTTATTTATTCATTTATTGTTAGGAAGGCCAACAGCTTTTCTTACATAATATCATAGTAACTTAAATTATGCACTAGGAAGGCAATTTATTTACAACATTCTCAATAGGTAGGTATATTATAGTTTTGAAAGAACGGCAGATGACTAGACACTAATAAAAATAATAGGTTCCATGGTACGTGCTTTACCATACTTTACCATTAACTAAAAAGTATATTAAGTAGGTAGCTACTAGCTACCACTTGACGTCGTAGATTGTTCTACGATTTTAGAAATTGATTTATGTAAAAAGTCCATTCAAAATCTTCTCTGCCTTTGAAAATATACAACTGAATTCTTTCTTAAATACATAAACAATGTCCAAGTGCCAACAAACGCACGCGTGGGTCTTACCATTACAATAATTTGCATAAGGTCCGGGTCAAAGACCTGTCATAACTTGAATAATAAGTAAGTAATTAGTTACTTATTTGACATAGTTTTTCGAGTTGTTTTACACGACTGGAGGCGAGAATAGTTTGTTTAAAATTCCTTATAATTATGGCTAAAAGTGGACCGACGACCAAACCGCGGGGAGCCTACGGATGCAAGAGGCAAGCAGCTGCTTAAGACTCTGACAGGACCTAATGCGAGCACGTTTATTACAGCAGTCGAATATGAAACGTATACTGTATTGTATAGGGTCGCTTTATGCGTAGCAAAAATATGGCGATTACGTTGCGTTGCACTTCGACATTTCCATTTTTCGGTACAAATAATTAGTTATAAAAGAAACGCTTATTGTTATAAAAATATTGGCTTACAGATGGATGCATTGAAACATAACTCATCACTATGATTTATTTCAAGGGGGTGTCTTATTATAATATAATATTTTAGGGTTTTTGAATGATATCTCAGACATACCTTAACGATTTTTTCCTATCGAGAGAACTTCTCGTAAACGTGTTTTGACTTCGGTCAATCTAAAGAGCATATGAGCAGTATTGACATGCATTTTTTTCAATCCTTTAAATGTCATTTTTAGAAAATTACTTTCTAAATAGGCGATTTGGGAGCATTCAGCGCCTTAAACTGGGGCGCTCTAAGGTATTGTATTATTATTATTATTATTATAAGTATTCCCCATGGAGCGCCCCATTCAGCAGTGGATGTCTTCAGGCTGATGTGTTGATAATGATGACGAATTTTCGGTCCAGCCGTTTTGGCATGAAATCCATATTAAGAAACTTATACATAATTGAATTTAAGATTTTGAATAGTAATGAGTTTATGAATGATATTGATTTTTTTCTTTTGGACCAAAAAACCTACTGAACCAACAGTAGTTAATATTTATGATTGTTATAGCAGTATCGCCTGCTCAGCGTAATCTACAGATTAATTTGTAAAGGAAAAATCAGAATCACGAGCGGGGATTAAACCCGCTTCCATTCATCCCTCAAGCCGGGATATGCTTTACTTAAGCTACCGTGACAAGTGGTCTCATGTCCGAATTTTTCCTTCACCTTTACAACCTACTTACGGGGTTGGTAGCGCCATCTATTGAGTAATTGTTAAGAATCATCCCAATTCAATTCATTCTATTTTTTCCTTTACAAATTAACCAACAGTTTTTTAATAGTGTTTGATCATTAGTAGTTTTTTTGAGTTAAAAAGAACACTACAAACAAAATTCAAAAGCAATTAAGTATAACTATTTAAAATCTTTCAATAACTTCTTTTTTCACTATTATAGTCTGTATGGAAACCGTTCTGATCATATATATATATATATATATAAATTAAAACAATACTTCTAAAAGCAAAAACGTAATGTTGATGGAAGCACATTAGATTTAATAGACCGTGGTCAAAAAAATTTACGTAATTATCAATTTTATTCATCATATTGGCTAAGATTCAAATACACGCATTTTAAAATTCCCAACATCATACAATGTCCGTTCGTTGATACATCCATTGCGTTAAACAATGGGAAAACCACGTTAGAGGATGTGTGGTAACTGGTAGAACAATTTCACCTTTTTGAAATCGAGCGACGAGCCGCAATGGCATATATTCGCGCTTTAGAAGGCTGCCAAGTTTAGTGTTGCAAGATCAAAACGAACGGTGATGACAGTAAAACGAGACTCTACCATCACAACTTTAGTTCCTCAACTTCCTCAATCCTACAATCGAAAGATCGCCTTGATGAAATCGCTTTTAGCTATATGATCGCCCATTTTTACACTTTTTCATTCGTTGTATTTAATGTAAACTTTTAATTTGTGCTTCCAATTTTAAAAAATCTGCAATTTTGTCATTATTCGCCGCAGTTCGATTCGCGTCAACGCTTCATGCTTACTACCCTAGTATTACCAACACATACGAAGCGCTGGAGTCTATGTTCCCCACAAAATAAGAACTGGGTATCTTCTAAACATTTATGATTTATAGCAGAATCATTTAGCCAGATGCTATTCTTATCGGTAATTCCAATTTTCTCCTCACATAAAAATAATTTTGGTAAGTGTCTTGTAGTGTACTCTAAGGTAGCGCTCTCATCATCACCACCATCATTACCATCACTGGAACAGTTATGCGACCCAAGGCTGTGCTCCGATATTTCAAGGAGTTAAGTTGGCTAGGGTAACTGAGCTGGTAGGGGGAAATAAACAAAAATCCCAAGCGGGACGTTAGTGCAGGCTTTTGTCGCCCCTGGGGGTCTAGCAAAGATCACAATCGCTAACGCTAACGCCTCACGCTAACTCCAAAATGTACTGAAATGACATATCGGAATCGCTAACTTTTCCGCAGCGAATGTCATTTCAATAGATTTTGGAGTTAGCGTGAGGCGTCAGCGTTAGTGGTTGGTATCTTTGCTAGACCCCCTGTTCAGACTAAGAATAAGGTAGCGGCTCTCGTAGAACACATCGTCACTGTGTATCGGATCAGATGATGAAAAATGCGTATTACCCTTCTTACGCATCTTATAAATTATGATAGCTACCTTTATTTGAGTATTAACAATCGGCCGGCCCTTAGTGTAAAAGAAACTGTCCACCAAACTCATTCTTTCACGTACCTATATTCGATCCATCTGGCCACATTGTTTCTTTATGCCTGCCGGAAGTGATCTCATATATTGTAGGCTGCACAATTAGATATACAGACTATTGTCAACTAATGTATGCAATTAGAGCGAGGCTGGATACTCGCATGCAGAAGTGTTTCGCAATGTTAAAGTTTGAAGATGTAAAGCGTGTCATTTAAAACAAATATTGTTTAATTACAGAAAACTTCAATTGTTTTTGCAAGTTGTCACACGTCGCTCATATAATTGTTTTTTTTATGTATGAACCGGTAGTACAATGTGTGGATATATTGAACAAGGAATTTGTGTCCAATAGCCGGACCACAAAAAACATTGAGTTTTATGGCAAGCATGTTCTATCGTCGCGTCGACACCATCAATAAATAATGCCTACTTAAGGCACCATGCTCTATTGCAGCCTATACAAATGTTAGCCTATCGTTGATAAAAAAAACGAAAAGTGACAGTTTTTATGACAAGTTTAAAAACTCATAGTTTTAAGAAAGAGATATATTCATAATATATTATGCGAGGTCAACTGTGCATTAGCAGAAGCTGTTAAAGATGTATGGTGTAAATGGCCGTTCAAATGAGCCAATATTGTATCCAAATAAACCAGATATAATTAAAAGTAATAAGGAATTGGTTCTTCAGGCAAGGATATTACAAGATTTTTTATTTATTATCTGATAGCAAATTTAGCAATACCGGAACATTGAGTTATCGCAATTTGCTTGTCAAATCTATTTGCCGATAATATGACATGTTGTCAAGGTGAAGCTCGTGCGCGTGCTAGACCAGATTTGAAAAAACCTCGGAAGCAGTTTTGCGCGTGATTGTCCTTGAACAAATGTACAATCTGACACTTTCTATGTAAGCCGCTGATTAATTTAGTCACGATTGCCAGGGCGTGGTCTGATCTAGAATCCATTTTTTATATAGGTAGTTATGTAGTTGATTGCAGATTAATATCAATAAACAATTGTAATGAATTGTCAATTGTTGAATAGTAATTGGTATTTTATTATGGCACCGTTTTAATCAGGGCTCAATTCAAATGTTTTGTTTGTTTATGCTGCTAAACTTTATATAAATAATGATATATTATCTGATTACTAGACTGTGTGATGTCTCAAGATGACGTGCGCAGTGCAGTGTCACGCGAAACTATTATTTTAAAGTTCCGAGTGACACTGCAACTGTTATGGGCGGCCGTATTGGTTAACATCAGGTGAACGACCAGCTAGTCACGTCATTCATTCTCATAAAAAAAATATATTAAGTGTATTTATGCGGTCGAATGTTTAGATATTGTTGAAGTGTATAAGTATTTATACTTGTCTTCTAATATTATCCTATAATATTAGATAAATACAAGATGAAGCAAAAAAACCCCATAAATTAGAAGTACTTACCTACAAGGTAAAAAAGACGTGAAATTACTAGTCACGGTAGCTGTAAAGCATCTTCCGGCTTTGGAGACGGATGGATGCGGGTTCAAATCCTGCTGGTGATATAATTTTTTCCTTTACAATAAAAATGTATCAGAAGAAAAACATTATACGTGTTCGAATCATCATCATCATCAACAGCCTGAAGACGTCCACTGCTGAACATAGGCCTCCCCCGAGAGCGCCACTTAGAGCGGCTGCTCGCCTCCTGCATCCATCGGCTCCCCGCGGACGTGTTTGAATGCCATGAACAAAAACATGAATCGTGTAGATTGTCTTATTATTGAATTAATACACAGACGTTTTTATACTATCTGTGATTTAATACTCGTAAGTTCGTTTGGTCAACAATTTTACGCCATATTGGAAATTATTTACAGTTTATATCACGTTTATATTTAGTGTTAACTATACTCAGCAATTTTTCACACGTAGTCTAGTTATTCTAGACCTTTCTAATTAGCCACTAGTTCTTAGTATTTGTACGTAACCCTTTACGTATCCAATCAGCATCACTTCTCGGTAGACTAAGTAGAAGAATTTTCCGGAAACAGCAGCTAGAAAGTGTGTGTATTGACTAACTAGTGTTTTTAATATAATTAAATATATAACCTGGGGCAAGCGTATCTCTTGATAAAGGTTGGATCGATTTGGCTTTTTTCCAAATGTTTTTTATAATATTTTTTTTTTCATTTTGTGTATTTATGAAAAGAAAAATTGGAAAATTTTCCCGGAAATTGAATTCGGGAAAACATTAACGTCCTTTGGGATATTCGGTACTTATAATTAATTTATACAGGGTGTATGGTAGAGGGTTAGTCAAACGTGGTGGGTGTGTACGGGAATCTATTATTTGGAAAATAAAAGTTCGCTTAAAAGCAGATAGATGATAAATAAAAAAAATTACATGTTTCTAGTCTGTCTTGATTGTTTATAGTCTCAAATGTATGTTGGGTCTACTCAAGGCACTTTTAGATCCCTACAACACCAAAATAATAAGTTCTTAGATTAATGTTCAATTAAAAACTTCAAGTAAACGATTTAATAGAATTATTACTTATGAGATTTTAAGCGAACTGGTTTTTTCCAAATAGATCCACCTATACGCCATTTTATTGGCCAACCCTCTACCAAACACGCTGTATAGTAGAGTAGGTGTGACAGTTGGAACTATAACAATTAGGTTACCCACGATCTTTCTTAGTGTCATGCAAAAGTATTTAATTTAGAGTTTTCAATGGCAAATATTATAGGCTGCGTGGCGTCATGCCAGGTGAATGCCTAGTTCGTCACGTTTCCATTAAAAAAAAGTATATCGCTCAAGAACCATGCAAAATCTCTGAAGTAGCGACTAATTTTCCTATTTCGACATAAGTAACATTTCGTGCAGCACATTCTGTGTTGGTATCTAAATATGGAAGGAAAATGTTTTTTCTTTCCTAGTTTCAAATATATATTTTCATTGAACATTTCCATAATTTCTATTCTTAATGCGTTTTATTATAAAATGTTTAATTTTATTAGCAAACTTAAAATAATTATTAGTGAAAATGAAAACGTAAATAGAAATATGTTATAGACATGAAAAGAGTGATTGTAAATTGCGTAGCGAGAAAATTTCGCTTGTTCCCAGAAGTTCCGTGGAAGGTGGAAGTTAGTTTTAACACTTTCAAACATGTTTTAGAAATCTCTGATTTAGCTGTTCTTAGCTATAGGAAGTATGATGTTCATGCAGATATGGTGTTCTTGCTAAATCTTCGTCACCATGCCCCCCTAGTTTTATATTCAGTACAAGCGAGGCCCCGTTTAGTATTCAGCGCCAGTATAGATTTTATCTCTGAGATTTCACTCAGATTTAGCGTTTATTGTCCTTTTTATTTGACCGCTTTCTACACATCTTTTTTGATTACACAATAAGGATAAGAAAGAAACTTAACATGTTTGATATGAGAAAAATCTAGAGTTGATCTAAGCAAATGTAGAAAGTTACGAATTAAGAGCTTGTCATCTAAAGTTACGATTTGTGATTGGGATATTACGATACGAGCATGTTCACTTGTTCAGGTAACAACGAAAGTGAGCCATGAATTAATAAAAAGTAGGTACTTACAGGATTTCAAAAAGGGAATAAGCCACAATTTATGTTTTTTTCTTTATGGTGGTGTACCTATGGCACAAATAAAAGCCAACATCAGAAAGGGGGTAAGTGGCGAACAGACCAACTCATTCACAACCTCAAGACAAGGTACTGGTAACATACCAACAGGCTGATCACCTGCTTGTCTGCAACTATTGCATTAAATAAAAAAAACAATTACTTATAAATGATACTATAAGTAATATGCCAATCACTAGACAGTGTACCTAAGTGTACCTAATTCTATGCTATGAGTATGATACAGGTATTTTGTATAAATGCGACCTTGCAATTTTCCGTAGGAACCGAAATAAAAACAAACCATGTATTGATTTCCGTTTATTCCCAGTAGTTCCGTGGAAATATTTCAACGGAACTTCTGAGAAATGAGTTTTTCGATAATCTGAGCAATCTGTTTGCAAAGCTTCTACCAAATCAGTACAGAAATATTTTCTGAAAAGTAATTTAAAGATTATTTTATTAACCACAAAAATACTCCGGCCCGCTACCAGTTGGCAAATTTGTGTCTCCGCGTGTCAACACCATTGATATGATAATTTTTCTTCCGAAAATTCCATAGCCCTCTCGCAAAAACAAACACCTGTAAGCAAGAAAATAAACAAAGAATTTGGAGCGAATAATTTCACAGAAGCGTTACATTACATAACTCGGAGTACGAGCAGCAAACATCTGTCAAACCTTGAACCACATTCGGTAAAGCAAAAGTACAACGTCTTTAGACAAACAATTAGACATATTTTGCAAGTTTGGACCAGTGTCTCCTCTCTGAAACAATAATGAAAAGATTGTTATTTGTACTGCTTCAGCTCGATTATTTTAAATTATTAGTATACGAATGAACCGTAGAAACGCACATCATCAGCCGGAACACGTCCTATGGATCATAGGCCTCCGGCCTCCCCCAGAGAGCACCACGCATGGCAGGCGGCTTGGTGATCACAGAAAATGTTAAAGTACCGAAGAAAATGGCTTCCCATTCTCTGGATATTCCTTTAGCCGATGGGGTGGTCCAGTAAAAACCATCCGGTCCGTTTTACTAGAGACATCGTTAAAAAATAAAATGAATCTTCAACTACATAAACATTAAAGGCTTTCCAAATAGGTTTATCCATAAATCCCCTTCGACATTACCCTGCCAAGGGAATTTTTGGTCATTTTTATCCAGAAATCCAGATACCTACCCCCTAACGAGATAGCAGGCTTTTATGCTATAACTTTCATCGTAACTTTTTTTTATCACCAGATCATCAGATGGGAAGCGACGATGTGTAAGTCTAAGGTGTAGCACGCTGGTCTAGTAAATACCTATTCACTCTTGATTTGAACAACCCCGGGTTGTATTTTTCGGGAAACACCGACCAGGGTAACGCATTCCACACTTTTGCAGTTCTAATTAAAAAAGTAGAGTCGAAACGGTTAGTACGTATTGGAGGTATTTCGACCATAAGAGGGTGTCGCTTGGCCGAACGCCTGGTGGTTTTATAATGGAAAGGTGCCTTACTGATTAATGATAAAACATTGTAAAGACAAATTGTTTATGTCACACTACTACCTCTTGTGCAATCCTATATCGCACAATTAGCATTACAGAGAATCGCATAACATCTCGTAGCGAGAACAAAGCGTTCTTCATACAACTTCCGATTTTTTTAAACATTACTACAACAATCCAGTTCCCTTGTCGCATAACATGTCTTCCCACGACAACCTACTTATTGAGGAAAATACCGTATATATTTATTAGTAAACTGACGGGTAATAAAGGCTTTCTAATTCGGTCGTGTTTACATGTAATTCTTGTGTAACTTGGTGCAATAAACATTGAATACCATATACGGGCTGCTTAGATGGATGATATGGTGCGAGAGAGTGAAAGCTAGCAAGTGTTATGAAAAATAAGTAAGTTGAAATCTAAACTCCATTTATGTTTCAGTTAAAATCTGACAAGAAAGGTAAACAAGTGCACATCGACACAACATCCTGCGCTTTAAAAGCGGTTATAGGTACAAGATGGATTTTTTTACCGCTGCGCCGGGTGGAGAAAAAGTATTCTAGAGTTGGGAAACTTTACTCAAAGAAAACATTACTATATTTTTTAATTTTGTTTTAAGACTTTGAATTCTTACTTGCCTTATTCAGGAATCGAAACTGCTAAAATAAAATAAAATTGATTCGGTAAGTATGTACTTTTAAGGCTTCAATCGATAGAACACTGTTTTAAACTTTCACGTTTGTCAAGACTAAGAAAGAGGGTAGACCGTTATGTCTGCTCCTAATATTTCGAACTTTTTATCATCCACCCGCATCTTCAGTCTACCCGTGAAAATAGTGCATGTAACTGTGCCGAAATATCGGGAACTCAAAAATTATTCTAATCACGGTAAATATCCCGTAAGTACTATTAAAAACGTGTTCAATCGATAGGGCCAATCATATGGATCAAATCTGTCTAACGAACAATGAAAAGAAAACCATGAATGCTAAGCTTTGTATTGCGCTGAATTAAGTGGCAGTGGTAATCCCATTCTGTGATCCATAAACCATAAAACAATTCATATTTCATACTAACACGTGAAGTAAATCGAGACCTCACTGACCTTACTCAAGTTCTTGACACGATAATCACCATTGTCGCTAAATCGATATCGACATATCAGACTGACATTATATTATTTGTCATTACCTGACAACTCTTTGTCATGAACATTTGGTCGTCAATGGGCATTATTTTTGACGAGGTTGTATTGTTAACGATATGGTGGCTATATGATAAACCTATGATGAATGGTGGCCTCCAACTGACATATTGATACTAATTATGATAAATAGAACAAATGATAGTGTTGCATCAGAATTGAGCAAGTGGTAAGTGTTGCATGAGTTGCATCAGTTGAAATTTAATGAGGCGGCCATTCATAAAAGTTACTTTGATTTAACGACATTTCTTTTTATTCACGTGTATATTAATAAAACTGCGAATTATATATAGGTACAATTTTGCAAGTAGATCAGTAGATCTTGATAGATTATCACAAATTAATTTTATTGTAAGCACCTATACGCTCCTACCTACTAGATTATGATAATTTAAGTATAAGTAAGGAGTCAGTTGAAAACCAGCGCTGTGAAGCTTGTATTCACAGCATTATGCTGAACTTGCTCCTTTTGAGCATATTGATAACATCTACCTTTTTGTTAATTTTACTGTTACTTGCGTCTTAAATGTATTGATGTGCTCAATAAACTCATTTCTTTCTTTCTTTCTTTCTTAGATGTTTAATGTAAGTATTTTTTAATTTTTGTTTCAAAGATTCATGATTTTTCTAGCATTGCAGTAGAACCACTCTACACTGCTCCAAGTTTTTCCACTGGGATTTTCTTGCAATACTTTGCTTTTCCCATCAAGCGGATGAGCTATTCCAAGTCTTACCAAAACTTAGACAATGGCTGAGTAATTCTTCTGCGCTCAGGTAGTAAACTATTTTAGATAATACTACTTTATTGTAGCGGGAAGATATTGAGCATTCATCACTAACATATTATCATGCTCTTAGCAGTTATATATTTTTGCCAGTCATGAATACAACATCGAAGGCACTATTGACCCAGATAAGTTGCGACACGTCAAATCAAGTGGTAATCGAGTATGACATGTATTTTGTTCCAACAATCGCAAATATCTTGGACGCGTCTTTGCTTCATGTGATAATTCGCACGTAATAAGCGACGATGATGGTAGGTACTGAGGGATCTCGATTGAAACTCGATTGGAACTTCACATTTATTTTGTATCACTCAATATCGATTTCAATCCAGTATTATCGTATAGAACATTAGATAGAAATTGACATATTTTGTTGTCCCAATTATTACTTTGTGAATCATTATAATGTTTGTTTCGTGTAGCCAAAGGTCAAAGCGTGTTCTTAGCGGAACCAGAGAACAATGGTACCCCGATCGAAGTAATCTAACCGCGAATGGGGCATTCTCATCACGTAAACGAAAGTAAGCGTCGCGTCTAATCCGACTCACATTTAGAATTAAGAGGCCCTCCCGCGACATCGAAAGTTTATATAACTTTGATTCGTTTTATGAATATAGAGACACGATAGGTAAAGGTTGTGAAGGCTGTAAGTACTGTTAGCGGTGAGAGACGGCGGGTGACTACTTGAGGTATGAGTACCTACTGCTTAGGGATACCCGAGCCTTAAGAGAGAGGCTATAATCGTCCACGCTAGCCAAGTTTGTGGATGATACACATCAACAGCCGTAAGACATCTCGCTGGCCCCATATAATGCCACTTTGGAAGCTGATCTTTTTTTTTATATGCCGTTATTACTCAAGCTGATCATTTGATGAGGGTTTTCCATAATCACCACGCTTGCCAGACGGCTTGGTGATAGCAGTAGATTTAATGTATCTGACCAATCCCTGAACAGTTCCCTTTGTCGGGTCTCACGGCACCTATCACAAGGTGGATGATATAATATCCTCAAATCTTGACATTATGGAACTGCCGCGGGTTCCATAGTCGTGGGGAAACCGCGAAGACTTGCCTTGCCTAGTCTTGCCTTTTTCAAAACAGCAACCTGAACTAGGGCTCAATTATAAATATTATAGATCAATACAATATTTTTTTATTTGTAATGAAATAGTGATGACCCCAACAAGCGTTTATGATTTGTTCATTACCGATCAGCTACGAACGGACAATCAAGTTTTGCTATGATATGAGCGGCGATATGAAAAGACAACGAAATAATGACATAATACTTATAGGTACTCGTAGGTACATACAATGACCTACTGATATTTTCTTATACGAAGGACCTAGCCTAAAATAGATGATGTCACCTACCAGAACAGCTACCAGAATCACCTAATAGGAATTAGGGCATAGCTTTCACCTCGTTGCCAAACACGGCCTAAATGTCGTGTTCCCACGGTGCAGTTTGGCTAATCACTGCTAATGAAATACGCCAATTTATTATCCTCAACAACAATTAGGACAATGCAAGCTGATTAAGTTTGTTGACGACTAAGTTTCTGTGCATCGTAAAAGTAACTTTATGACTTTGCATGAGTAGAACTTTATAAATATGCCATGGCTAAGCGAATCGGTTGAGAGAACTGTTGTAAAATTTGGTGAATGGAGTCGCAGACATGGGTTTCAGAACATTCCAAAGTGATATTTTTGCCTGTACCACAATTCATAATTTAGTTTCTTATTTGAAGTTAGCCGTAAAGAAATGGATTTTCAAAGTTTGTGATATTATATTAGAATCGCCAGATTATCACGGAGGGCACGAACTCCCAGAAAAGCAAGACCATGGCCTTGTGACATGCAACTAAACTTTAATAAAAGTGGAATCATGCTAAACAATAATTTCACTATAATTTTCATATAGATACCTTTACTAAGTATAGCTTCTTTCCTTTCATCGTCGTGTTATTATTTGTGTGTGTTGAATAAATACTTTTTTTTTCTTTCTTTCTTTCTTTCTTTCTTTCTTTTTTTCTTTCTATATCAAGTGTATAAAGACGCCTGAAGGGCTTAAGATGTTTTAGGGCGTTGATTTTACCGTCTCCTTCATCATGAGAACGACAGTCATTAGATGAGTTGACCGAATGATCGCTTCACTCGTCCAAATGTATCTAGTAGAGAGATACTCATTGAGTATTAATTTTTATTTTCAGCTCATATGGACAACAGTGCGCGGAGGCGATGGGTACAGTTGCCCTTATGGACAAAACTGCGCGTTTGAGCCAGCACCGCCGGGCAGAGCGCCTGCGTGTGCGCAGCCTGGCTTGACGTACTGCTTGCATCCTGATCCGTATCCTGAGTAAGTACCCTTGCAATCTGAATCATAGTTCAAATGAGCCAATCAGGTGGCTTTTTCAAATAACTTTAGAGTGACTGTAATGACCCCCCCCTTCCTATCCCCCCTAAATTTATATAATTGTATTTTTAATAACTTAACTTTCATGGCTAAATTTAAATATACGTATAAATTGAACTTAAACGCTAGCAATTCTAATACCGTTGAAAGATAAGTTTGTTGTCCGTTTTAGATTTGTTATGGCCAAGTGATCGTCTCCTAATAGTGGTAGAACCCGTACGTTGTGATAATGTAGTAATCCAAATCCTTTTAAAGTAATGAGACAATTCTTTACTAACACCTAATCAATACACAAATAATTTAGTAAACTAAAATATCCATTATCCTACTATTCACTGCAATTTAAACCTTGAAAGGCTTATTCATATACGCTTATCAACATCATCATCTAAGCTCCTGCCGACTAGGAAATATGCAAAGAATTTGTATTTGTATTTATTTGTATTTATTTATTATAATAAGAATATCATTGGCTTTCCCTTCTGTACATTAAAACCATCTGCCATCATCAGACCATCCGATCAGCGTGATGTCCACGACGATATTATGCTACAATAAGCATTTTCACTCAACATCATCCTACAAGGAAAGCTCTACGCATTCCGTTCTGTACATTAAAACCTTCTACCATCATCAATCCGCCCGCTCGGCGTGTTTCCCACGTCGTTCTTGTCCTACACTAAGCATCTGCACTCAACATGAACCTTCCAGGAAGGCGCTACGTTCAGCAGCAAACATTTTCCGTCCGTGTATATCTTCAAATACTAAAGAACTACACCTACTAAACAATGAATTAGAAGATTTCACCTTTCAATTTCCACAGACTAAATATAGCGAAGTACTTCCCTTTGAACCTGATGGTCTTAAGTAATATTAATTCATTATTCCTGTTTTTAAATAGAGCTACTCCGTTCCTTCTTACTGATTGGTTTTCCTCACTCGATCAACATCTTTTCTCCTTTTAGTAATCCACTATCTCTCCCAATCTGCAATTATTTGAAAAGTCTTTGACACATTCTAGACTGCTAGCTCGCGATTTTAAGTATGAACCTTATTAGTATGAAATATTATTAAAGAGTTTTTATTCTTTCCACTATTGCCTCATTTTACCTTTAGATACCTACTTTTACACCTATCTCTATGTCCTATAGCAGTTAATGCAGTATTGAACGAATATTTGCTTTATTATTTACATGTGAAATGATTTGAATTAAATATTTTTATAATAGAGAAATTATTTCTTATATTTGTGACGTCACGCGACACCCTGGATCGTTACATGACCACACAGAGCCCGGTAGAAAAAAGGAAAGTTCTTTTGACATAAGAGTGTTGCTGAAGCAGCTTCCAAGTTTTCTGTAGGTATTATATCGTACCACATCAGAAGCTCGATTTCCTCGTTTACGTGAGCCCTCGTATTAGCCATAGATTGCATAGTAGTTTATATCGGTCGCGACTTTCCTCAGGATCCACTCCTCCAGTGAACTTCTCGATCCTCTTATCCTGGCAACGGCCCAAGCCGAGGCTGGCACCCCAGGGGTGCCCCTGAGATAGTTGCCTCCCATTTTTGTCGGCTCGGTGCCTTAAGCGCCTGCCCTGCCGCCCGGTGATGCTGTAAAGGTCGGTAGAGACCAACAGAACAGTCTTTAAAAAAAGTAGTTTATATACGATAGTCAAGTGTAGTGCATAGCTAGTGAATCCACTACAGTAAAAACGCCAAGTGAACTGTTCCCTCGTCACCTTCCAGGAAGATAATCCGGTCTCTCATCGAAGCAGGGCAGTATGACATCCGTACCCTGCTATCCGACGAGAGTCGAGATGACTTCACTGCCACCAAGAAGACGGAGTACCCTTATGACTACGGTCCCAACTCCTTGCCGCACGTCGACCAGATCTCGCTGGTCAACGACAACTTGTACCCGACAAAGACGTACAACACAAAGTACCATACGAGGTATAACCATGGTGAGTCCTTCATATCATATTTTATAGACTTCAATGGGGGAGAATTTGTGTGATTACGTTCACTTCCCTCAATTGCCTCATTCATTAAATGCACACAAAACTCTGGCTATATATATATATCTAGTTATCAAATTTAAAAACCATTCTAAAATGGTAGAAAATAAATAAATACGTGTGGCATTTCACACAGAGCTATCTAGCCCCAAACTAAGCATAGCTTGTACTGTAGGAATTGGGAACCACATAACTGATATAATACACACTATAACACCCAGACACAGAACAAGCATTGATGTTCATCCCACAAATATTTGTTCTTGGTGGGAATTGAACCCACAGCTTCCAGCTTAGAAGACAGCTCTACCATCTAGGCTATCAGGCCAGTCGCAATCAAAAACAGCTTTTCATGCTGCCAAAAATTATACCAATAATTTCTCTCATTGCAGGGTCAAAATCGAATTATACCTACGTGACTCTATCCACGTTATAAATTTAAAAATAATAAATCGGTGTTATTAATTGAACACTATGTAGTCAGTACACGTTAAATTACTCATCGCTCCATACCATGCACCATTTGATAATAACGCACTTGCCTGAATTAGGCAGCGGGACTGACTTACAATAATAACGATATATTTATGGTGTGCAGTACCTAATACAAACAATAAACAAATTTTCCAGATATATTCACACATAAAACCCCCCTACAACCTCCTTCACCTGTGGACCCATCTCCTTACAACGTGAACGCGTACCAAGCGGCCAATTACTCCAAGTTTGGGTTCCACGGTTACTCCTCACCTAATTACAACTCTGGCTGGCAGCCGCAGAACCAGTACGGAAACGAGTATGATAAGAAGGCAAGTAGACTAAGAAAGGATTTTTAGAATTTCAACCCCCCCACGTGGGTGAAAAGGGTAAAAAACGTTGTATGAAAAAGCATTGCATTTCGTGACGTTTCGTTTTGAAACTTGGCATAATATGCAAACAAGTCTATAAGTAAATATTATTATTTTCTATGTCTTCTCTGACTCTCGGGGCTAGCCCGGACATTTAGAAGGCATTGGTGGGGCCGAAGCTGAAACCAAGAGCCCTTTGGAGTAGGTAAAAAATTAATCATTATGATTGACAAGGCATGGTATGGCATATTAAACTATTTTTTGTATATAGGTATAAAATAAATATGGGCTATTGATAAATATGGGTGAACTTTTGATGGATGGTAACATTGGGTTATGGGATAAGTGAACGGCACCTGCCAATTTGTCTCATGTAAAAATGTTTGAGGCAGGTGATGACTTGCCTCCCACTAAATGGGCCTCCTGTAGTGGCTACCGCATATTGGTGCCGAGGAAGCAACATTGGTGTGGGTGGCTTAGGGTGTCGGGAGGTGTGCTGCACTTTCACTAAACGCTACTCAGGGCGTAATGCCCTTTAACACTTCCATCCTGGTGCTTAAGTTCTTAGCTCTTGCGACTTCCACCCCCAGACAGCCGGTTAAGGAAAGCCGGGGGTCGGGGGTCTCACTTAGCCCCTTAGAATCAGGGTACGCGGTGTCGCCACTCACCGACGGCTCTCCACAAAGCTGCCCCTGCGTTGAATGTTATTACTTATTTATTTACATCTGAAAATCTGAACTTTCCTAAAAACACCTATAAAACCAAATTAGTATTTCTAAGTTTTTAAAAATCAACCCCTAAGAGGGTGAATTTTGTAGTTACATTTGTATGGGAATCGCAAAAATGTTAACCGTATAATACTGAAATTTGGAATGTGTAACATACATACAAAATTAATATACGGGTCACGACGTTTATGGAATTTCATCCCTCAAAGGGGTAAAAATAGTAAACTGTGGGGAACCGATGGATACAAGTGGCAAGCAGCTGCCTCTATGAGGGAAGCCTATTTTCAGCAGTAGACGTCCTCAGACTGTTGATGAAGATGATAGTGATGCGAACCATTTATATTTCAAGGTGTTTAGAAACGGCCTTGGGTACAACAGCAACTTCTTCGACTCGCCGAACTTCTACCCGAACTACGACAATGACTGGTTCAGACAAGCTTCCAGCGGAGTAACGCCGTACAACCCTGGCGAGTGGTGGAAGTAAGTGGATTAACTTTGTTGCGTCCGCTCAGTGCGGTTGCTGCACTTTACTTAGCTCTTGGCGTTGATATTCTAAATGTAACATCAATTAGACGCTGGTTTCGAAAAAAAGGTAAGATATTCCAACCAAAAATCTTTCACGGATCCTATAAAATATTAAAAAAAAAAATTAAAAAGGTTTTTTTTTTATAACTGGATAGGCCCGCATTTGACCGCAATCTCACCTGATGGAAAGTGACGATGCGGTCTACGGTGGTAAATGCTTGCCTAAAAAGTAAAAAGAAATATATATATATATTTTTTTATACGGTCTATGACTGAGCTGTGCTAGCATTTATTAATGTCATGCATTAGGTACTTACCATTTGATAATGTATATCTGTGTTCAGTGTGGTAATCAAATATATTATTTACTAACCTAGTTGATGAACCCTCAAATCCTGCAATGTATCCCAAGACAGCACCTTAAGGTTTTGGTTTCAGAATAACTAGAATCTAAAATGATTAAGAGCCGAAACGTAACATTTTCTAAATCTATATAAGTACCTTGGTAATTTAAAATTGTCGAAGACTATGACGTAACATTACCCAAGACTAAACTGTAAAATTATTTAAGACTAAAACGTAAAATCAACTAAGTCTTAGATTCGAAAAGTATCACGGTGTACCTAAACAGTTTAAATTCTCCCTGCCCCTCTAAATGTTCCAGGTACGTCTCTCCGTCTCGCTCCGACGTGACCGTGGAGCGATCGGTGACGTTTCCGACGCGCACGAGCACGGTGCGAAAGAAGCGAAACGCTGAGCTCGTGCAGGCCGCGGCTCAGCGGACGCTCAGCGGGGCTGAAGCGCTGAGGATAGCAATTGGGTTGGCGAGGTAGGTCCATCGTCACGTCATTATAATCATAAAAAAAAGTATTTATGTGTGTATTATGTGTTTTATTGACCTTGCCTTTACAAGTTTTGGTCTTACCTAGGAACATGGAACATCTTCAAATTTTTTAAATGCTAAACTGGGCATTCGTTTACTGCGTCTCACCAAGATCACTGCAACTGTTATGGGCGGCCGTGTCTCTTAACATCAGGTGAACGACAAGCTCGTCGCGCCATTCATTCTCATAAAAAAATACGATATTTTTGCTGAGCATTATTAATATTATTCATGAGAATATAGTTAAGACACATTTTTCGTACTTAAATTCAATTAATATCTTTAAAAAAATGTTGCAACGCGTGAGCTATATAGTGAAGACCTGAGTAATAGCAGCCTCTAATTGTTTATTTACTTATTCATTGGAAAATCAATAGATTTATTTAACTTATTTTGAAAGGGCTATTGCTGTTGGTCTCTACCGACCGTTACAGCGTCACCGTACGGGAGGGTAGACGCTAAAAGCGCCCAGGCGACAAAAGTGAGAGGCAACTAGCTCAATGGCACCCCTCGACTTGGGCCGTTGCCGGGATAAGAGGCTCGAGAATACTACGTTCACTGGAGGAGTAGATTATATTACCATAGAAAGCCATAGTGGTAGGATATCCATCGGCTTACTACCCCGTCCGTTTACCTCCAGCGCAGAGAGCTCGGTGGACCGTCCGCGGCGGCAGGCGGAGCCGGCGCAGTCGTTGTGCACCGTCCGCACCGAATACATCACGCCGCGCGCCGCACTCAACAACAAGGGCAGCTGGAAGTATGTCGTCAACATGCCAGACAACATGACGCAGCTCGTGCGAGCGGAGATATGCACGTATGTATACCTAATATATCCGTTGGGGAAGAAAGGTTCTAGAGTGGCGACCATGAACTGGAAGACCAAGCGTAGGCCGGCCCCCACTAGGTGGACCGACCACCTGGTCAGAACCGTGGGGAGTCGATGGATGCAAGAAGCAAGTAGCCGCTCAAAGTGGCGCTCTTTGGGGGAGGCCTATGTTCAGCAGTGGTCTTCAGGCTGATGATGATGATACCTATATATGTATGTATTAACTTGCTTTTTCCCCGCGGCTTCGCCCGCGTGGCGGAACCGACTATTTTACCCCTTTAAGGGAAGAAATTCATAAATCGCCGAGAAACATTCATTTTTTATTTTCTTTACACATTCCAATTTGTATACATATATTTTCATTTTTACGCATTTGGGGGTTGAATTTTCAAAAAGTTATAGATAGCTATAATTATAGGCACAGAGCCTATAACCATCCGCACAGGGTTCGTACGTCTGGAATATGCCCGACAACCGACAACATAAAAATGCTTTGTTACAGTTTAAGTTTAAAAATCCCCGAGAGAGCACAGACATTTTCGACATTTACACTTTTTTTTATCTTCATAGAGGTTTAGTTGTATATTTTATGCCTTTATGATCAGACTGGTTAAAAACCAAAATGCCTTCCTTAATAGTAAATTGTCTAAAACGATGTCTAACTTGCAAATTGCCTTAACATAAAGGTAGGTGTGCCAAGGTGTGCCTTAACCGACAGCTGCACAGGAGCAGCTGCTATGTTTTATTTTTAGGAAAAGCCTAGGATTTGAAAGTGACATAGGTACAATACCTATGTCTTCCTAAATATTTATAATCATGTTTGGGGTATCCGCTTAGTGCCCGCTTATGATTAGATACTATTATAATATCTGTGTGATTATGGTGTGATTAGTATATATTTTGTAATATTAACCCCCTAAATATTATTTATTATAGTGACATCTATGATACGTTGGTGAACTACACAGTGTTACAGTGACATCTATTGCTGAGTGACAACTACAAGTCTTTAGCACAATCTTGAAAATAATACTGTGTAGTATAATGATAATTAAAATAATGTGGCTTAATTTACGACTTAATTCACAGGTCAACAGTTTGCAGTGGCTTATGCACCGTGCCTCCCGGATACAGCTCCCGTTGCGAACAGAAGTACATTCAGAAACGGCTAGTCGCCCTCCAAGCTAGCGGACAGAATCTTTATACCGACGTCTTTTGGATTCCTAGTTGCTGCCAGTGCATTATTACACCGACTAACAACTAAAAAAGTTGACCTCAATAAAGCTGCAGCTGTGACTATGAACATTAAAAGTTCTGCTACTCGACACTAGATGGCGGAACATGCAAATAAAATATGAACTCACTGCCATAAAATCTTAGAATATTTTGTAGTTTCTCAGATACATGACATTTATATAGTTAAGATTAAATAATATAAGGATTTTAATTAGTTTAGGGTTAAAATGGCAGAGTATTAACCGGCTTTTGTATATTAATGTACATAGAAATAAGTATTTGTAAATATTAGAAATAGATTTTGTGTGCATTTTCGGCTTTTATTGATTTAGGTTTCTAATTTCTTTGGCTTTTACGGTTTAATTTTAGTTGAATCTCAAAACTCTTGCTTTCTTTTAGATGTTAGAATTATTATTATTTATCTTGGTTATTAGATTGTAATAATAAATTAAAACCTTGTGATCTCTCAGTCATGCCTGAGCAATAATTAAATTGTACCTAACTTCACTACACTTTTAAGTACCGTGTTTAAAAACATACAGTAAACGTAGGTATATAGATCTTTCATAACTAATACACAATTACACACAGAGCACTAAAAAATTACGCTTTGCACCCAGATATATAGAGCGCTCCTGCAGACATTAGTATGTAGACATTACAATACTTTGGCGTCAAGACCTCATAATATAATTTATGAAATGAAATTTATTTCGGAAGTACATAGGGACTACCTACTCAACCATCGTAGGTAAGTACTCACTATCCTTAAATATTTAGGTACCTAACCCTCTTAACCAAGATTAGCTATGCTATTATGTGTCATAAATATAAGTAATCTAAGTAGTATTTAAATTCGAGGTTATTAAAACTTACGTAAGTTTAGCAGTTTATACATAGATGGTAGGTATAACTTGGCTCACTCGTAGATGACAGTATGGATGGACACCTTTTAGTGAGTACTATAACAAAACTCGAGTAGGCATAAATGTCTGAGCACTAACTCCTAAGTTAACCTGTGTTTAGGATATTAGGTCTCCCACATCGACACGTCCTCAATTTATAAGTATTTATGTCATCGGTCTTATTATTAGTTTGCGCTTAATCTGGAAGCGAAGCATTTTTTTTTTCTTGCTCTGTGCTAGTATGTAGTAGTATACTTAGTGTATCCATACAAATCCAGAACATGAATAATAAAATTCTAATTTATTTTCGCTGTTTTATAAGTTACTCTAAATTATTATTTAAGGAGCGAGCGTGGCTTGGCGGTAGACCTTGCGACATTCATACTGACGCACCCAGGTTCAAATTTCATTTAGTGCCCAATAACTTTCAAGTTAAATCCGGAATTTGCACTCGCTTTTACAATGGTTTAGAAAACCATCGTGAGGAAACCGGCATGTTCAAGAATGACAAAAATTCGAGAACCTGTGTCATCCACCAACTCGCACTTGGCCAGTGTGGTGGGTTATGGCCTAGACTCTCCATGTGAGAGGAGGTCAGTGTCCCAGCAGATTGGGCTGATGACGGTGACGACGAATCATCATTTTATATTTTAAATAGGCACCCATGGAGCTAATAAAAAAGAGGAGGGAATCCCGTCTGATCCGAAACTGAAGCACCCTTAGGAAGCCGGAACGCTTCGTACGTACGAGCGGGGCACGCACACACTCACATCATAGGCAGCCGGTCGCCATACTTTCATCTGACACACATATGTAATATGTCCACCATTTTGGGCTTCAGTTCGATGTCAATCGAAACACAATCCTTCTTTTTTTTTATTTCATCCATGTAGGCATCTATGTATATTTTTTTTTCATTTTATTGTCATTTGGAATTTCGAAAGAATATTTGCTAGGTCACTCGTGATTCAGTTGATTTTTTATTTAGGCTACCTATTATCGTAGACCGCGTCACTTTCCATGGTGAGAATGCAGTCGACTGCAGTAATGAAAAAAAGTGTATGTCTGTTTTATATTAATAACTAAGTTAATGCATTTATGAATAATAATCATTTGATGTAATTTTCTTGTTTTAGTATTTTGGTGAATTTCTCCTGTGTAAATAGAATAAACTTTTTCATAACAAATTTGCATTATTTTTAATTTTTTTTATACTTAGTATTAAAAAAAATATTACGTAGGTACTTACCTATTGAAATATAATAATACTGCAGCTTTTCTACTATGAGCCGAAGTCGATGGAAGCATTTAAATCGGATAGATCCTGTGACCACGATCCTGGGTAATAAGGGACCGACCAGAGAGACACTCCCTCAAAAAGCAAAAAATAAAATGGCAGAATAGCACCTTATCTTTCAGAAGTCTTATAGGTCTGCATGATGTATTAGAAATACGTACCTACAACTTCCTTGGTCTGCACTCAATATTGACAGCTCCTAAGCTTGCACATATTCCTCTGTGGCTTACCCAAATGCTTTACGGGAGATTCTGGTAGAAAAGTTTGTCTAGGTAGGTACCACCGCTTTGCAAGTTATTCAGCCACCAAGCAGTACTGTGCAAGCACTACTATATGTTCTAGTTTGAAAGGGCATTGTAGGTAGGTAGGTAGTGAAACTACCGGGCAAATGAGACTTTATGACCTGATCTTAGTCTAGAACTCTTATTACTAGAGTGTCACGCAATACTTTATTATTTTAAAGTTTCAAGTGACACTGTAACTGTTACGGGCACCCGTGTTACTTAACATCAGGTGAACAACTAGCTCTTCACGTCATTCATTCTCATAAAAAAAATTATGTCACAAACCGATAAGTGCAAAGATAGGAGCTGTCTTTCTTTAGTACAGACGGGAATCAGGCCTTTGAATAAACCTGCCAATGAAAACCTTATAGGTGACAATATCCATTCAATCCCCGAAAATTGCATTAGATATTCCAAACTGCGTGCGTTGAAATCTTTTTAATAAACATTTTCAGCGATCCAATAAATAAAATATACGTAGTCCTACCCGGATGATTTACTCGGAAACTGCCCCCGCAAGACAACATATTTTCCCTCTATCAAGTTAACGAGGGGGTGAGTCGAGATGGCTGCAAGGGATGAAGACGCAACCCTTGGGCCCGCACCCTTGGTCGAGCCTACCTTAACAAATTTTCCCTTAAGCTTAACTCGATGTACGATATTTATCAACGTTACCCGATTTTTCCTTTGAAGTAGTTCCTTTTGAAATCACGAAATAAGTTTTCCGAAGAAAATTCGGCATGAACACTCTCGGTTCAACTAGAGCTTCAAAGAAACGCCAGTTACCTATATTGCAGAGGTACATAGGTAAATCTTTTCCTTCTTATATTGTCAGTAGCTACAAAAACCAATTTAAATCTACTAGGAAAAGTTGTCTATGTTATTCCATAACAGTTCGCAAAGTTCCTAATTGTTGGTATCCATATCGTTGCCATCAATGTATCCATCAAGAGTATAAAAAGATGGGTGAGATCTATAAAATAATACATAGGATCCAAGTAATTATACGTAAGTCTAATCGCATTACTTAAAACAATAAAAAAATGTCTAGTACTTATTTAAGTTAATTAAATTAAACTTAATAAATAGGTACGATTGGTTCAATCAATAGCTTAATATATTCTATGCTCTACGAAGTGGGTACACTCAGACTAGTGCTTATCGAAATGAACTGCGATCACACAACAGAAGCCAAAAGCAAACTAAAACAAATTGAATTTATGAAACCAAACATCCAGCCACAATAACATCGAAAGCACTTAGCATCAACGCCAAAAGTGACACGACGGAACGCTTCCAAAAAAATAATAAAAATTCACGCAGAAACTCTCTACACGCGTAAAAGTAAAGAGGAAGCAAGGAAAAAATCAATGCCTGCGTTTTATGTTCTATGCGTGTGACAGATCGGTTGTCATAGCAACCGCGACGGGGGAACCGCGAGGCGGGAAAAAAGGTCGTATCTCGCGGAAGAAAACGACAAAATGGCGGTTGCGTTTCCCGCGCAAAGTCGTAGAGCTTACGCTGCGTTCGCTTTTAAGCTTTTATTGTTTTCGAAAGCGTGCGTGAGGTGTGCGAGAGGGACACAAGATGGGGCAAGGGGCCCAGTAATCGATATTACGCACTTTTGTAGCGGCGAATTGGCGGTGCAGAATGGGGTTTGCACGCGTTGCAATGTTTTTAATTTTTAATGCGGAGCGAAGCGATTCGAAAGCTTTAAGAGATTATAGTAATTCAAATAAGTTCCTGTATCCTTTTGCTATTTTCTAGAATTAAGAATATTTTATTATTGACATATTTGTGTGAACATTGTTGAACAAGACAGTAAAGTTTATAGAGTAGCTATTTCTAATTAAGTCGCATAACGGGCCACAAAGATTACGTTCAACAAAACTATTAAATAAAATTCGTTATTTACCTAATTCAGTTTGTTTACGTAGCATACGATACCCCTAAAATACATCCCATTGAAATTCTTAATAAAACAACACAGTTTTAACACGTTTTCATTTAATTAAACGGATAATTACTTATTCTAACCATCTGTCGCGCTTTTCAAGTCCTGGACAAAACTCAAAAGCTTTAACAGTAAAGTTTTATATTCGATTCGTCGGAACAAATAAAAGTAGGACTATTGTTATCTACTTAAATTTAATTAAGTAAGTAATAATTTTGTAAATAAACTATGATCATAATGTTTATACTTTAACGTTTGGGTTTTTTTTTTTTTTTTTTTTTTTATGTTGGCTCCACACATAGTGTATTTAGCCAGTGTCAAGTATTGTATATTTTCATCTAGTTTTAGAATATTTTACGTAGCCAAGTCTTAGTCATAGTCATAGTCCAGTCTAAGTCGGGTCATAGTCCAGTCTAAGTCATGCTCAAGTAAAGTGGTAGCAACTTTACAAGAAGCTTCTATGGAATTTTGGAAGCAACACGAAAAATCACGTTTCACCACATCATATCACTTGACCACACTCATGCTCGTAATTCAGCACTTAATGCGTAAAACGCCACCAATTTTAAACATTAACACTGAAAAAAGCAAAAGTTTTGAGAAATAATACAATGCAACGACGTGAACTTTTTCACGTTCCCGCCAAAAAAACCAACGTTTGGGTTGATGATGAATGACATGTATAATGCGGAGAGCATCCATCGAAAAATACTCTTTATGTGAACAATATATATATATAAAAGATAAATGCATGCGTCAGTTGTCTTTTGTTTTATAAAATTAACATACCTACTAAAAACAAAAACAACTTCTCAACCTCAAAAAATCCTCATAAAATAGTTTTGTTGTCATGCCAACAGCTTTGCTCTCCGGTTGGTTTGGTCCACTTCTGAAATTGTCCATCTCCAATTTGTCCTCTTCCTTATTTGTCCACCTCTACAGCGTTACTTTTGTCTAGCTGGAAACTTCTGCAAGCTACGTACGAGCTAAGTACATAGCTACTACATAAGGTACATTTGTCTAAGTAATATAAAAAGGTTCTCGAGTGGCGACCACGAACCGAAAGACGCAGCGTAGGCCGGCCCCCCACTCGGTGGACTTACGATTTGGTGAAAAACCCCGGGGAGCCGATGGATGCAGGTGGCGAGCAGCCGCTCTAAGTGGCGCTCCCTAGGAGAGGCCTATGTTCAGCAGTGGAAGTCTTCAGGCTGTTAATGATGATGATGAATACAAAACATTATTTTTTAACAACACTCATCAAAATTCCCGAGTAA
This sequence comes from Ennomos erosarius, assembly GCA_963580505.1. Taxonomy (NCBI): domain Eukaryota; kingdom Metazoa; phylum Arthropoda; class Insecta; order Lepidoptera; family Geometridae; genus Ennomos; species Ennomos erosarius. The sequence goes on along the minus strand of OY756983.1, from coordinate 2,676,195 downwards.
CGGAAAGGATGAGTCTTTAGGGATGAGTGTTGCCAAATTAAACGTAAATAGTACCTACTATAATAGAGTTGCCAGTACTTATCGTCCGCAATGACTCACTAGGCGAAGGCTGGCGGTCATGGCTCACTGCAAACGATTCTCAGAACCCGAAGCTAGGAGCATTTCATTTCTGCGAAAGGTTATTTATTATCCCTTTTTCAGTTACAGGCTTCGACTATGAAGTCGAAGCCAAGAATGAATCACGAACGCCCGGAACATATGTACTTAATCTTATCTGTGTAAAGTGTATATATGTGTGTATACGTATATGTAAGTATATCTTTTCAGTGCACTTGTAGTTTATAATGTTTATCAAGTCTGTTTTTAAAAGAGTTCACTGAGGGAGCACTAATCACTGACTCTGGGAGTTTATTCCAAGCGTCCACGACACGGTTAGGCGAAAAGTGTTTTCGCGGATTGCTTTTAGCAGCTAAGTTTAGGAGCTTTAGCGAGTGTCCTCTCAGGTGTTTATTCTTGTTCATGGTGTATAAGCTCGGCAGATTAGTTACATTGTAATGGTCATGAAGTATTTTATAGGTCTCTATGAGGTCGCCACGCTGTCGACGTTGCTCAAGAGTGGTCAGACCAAGTCTCTTGAGACGGTCCTCATAGGAACAATTCCTCAGGGAATGCACCATCTTGGTAGCTCTACGCTGTATTCTTTCCAGCATGTTGATGTCCTTTTTAAAATAAGGGTTCCAAATCTGGAATGCATATTCCAGAAGAGGACGTACATAAGTCTTGTATAATCTTGCAAATAGGCCTTCATCTATGCATGAAAAGGCTTTCCGTATGATGTAGAGTATGGAGTTTGTCTTTTTAGTTATTTCCAGTATATGTGTCTCCCATTTAAGATTTGAGGTGATGTTGACACCTAGGTCTTTTTGGGATTCTACCTTCCCAAGCGGAAGATTATTTAATGTGTATGTCATTCTAGGGTTTTTATTTCCAATGTGCAACACTGTGCACTTTGATGCATTTAGGGTGATTAACCAATCTTGTGTCCACTGGTAGATTTGGTTGAGATCCAGTTGAATGATGTTGTGTGTAATCACTGGGTTGCTTTTATTGTGATACACCTGTAGTTTTTTTTCAAACAATCACAGACTAGTATCCGGGCCTGTAACTAGAATTCCTTGTATCTAGGTACTATCTAGGGACCCGAACTATGAGGATCATCGTCCCACAACACCTTGACGCAGAACCGGTATTCGCGCTTTTGGTCCTGCGCACACATGTATTGTGGCGTGAATCGAACCCGCCATGTCCGGGTTTATGAGCCGGCTTGCTCAACCACCACGTCACGGAGGCTGTCAAAAGACATGGAAAAAATATAGAATGATCTTCTTTCAAAGCGGTCTTTTCTCAGAGTATACAACATGCAGCATTTTAAAAGAAGTGTCAATAAAATACTATCACAGAGTAAAAAAAGCATCGGTGGCACATCTAGACCTAGTGTTAGGTACTGATGTCAAAGGCAATGGTGATCTCTTCCCATCAGGATGGGCCTATGCCTGTTAGTTTCATTTTGTATCTAAGTAAATCGTTTTAGCCGATTTAATGAAATTGCATAGGTAAGTAATAAAATTGTATAAAATTTTCTGGGATGATAAGTATCTTAGGTATTAAGAAGGCTCTTCTAACACATGCGGAATGGCATATCTATTTCGCGTTTATTGTAGCATTTGAAAAAACAATGAGAAAGAATAAATACTTACTAACACCGTGGTTGATACGAGATCTAATGGTTACCTGGTGGTGGTGGAAAGTTTACTTAAAGTTACCAGAATTGACCCTTTTATGTCAGAATTTTTAAACTACCCGAAGTCTTGACATAACGACTGTGCAGTCCTAACACATATCCAAAAATCTTCCAAAGCATGGTACTGGTAGTGGTCAGTCATAAAAATATGTAGGTACCAACCACTGTTTGTGGCAGTCACCTACCCAAGTGTGGAGTTTGACGTAAAAAGGTGGGCATTTGAAGTAATTTGCGCACTTTATTTGTTTACAGGGGTGCTTTAAAAATAGGTCAAATCACCTGTGGATGTCATGTGGATAAGCAACGAGGGACGGGGACTAAAGAAGGGATCGATTAAAATGTATTTGTCAAGTGTTCCATCCCATAACACGGAGTCCATGGGGCACCTCGTCGCAGATTTAGACCGAGGGGAATGGTGTATAGGCGATTCATATGCACTGGGGTTCAAACCCTCTCTACACCTTACATCCTGAACGCGAAACAATCGGAAACATCAACCTGTCGCCAGCGGGGACGGACGTCGCACCCTCTTAGCGAATATCGCTATTAACCCCTTTTTAAATAGCTCCTCAGTTTTAGCGAGATGAACCCGTCGGAAGCCCGTCCGCACGCACGCAGCGCCGACAAAGTTGCGTACCGATCGATGGAACGCCGCCGCGAAAGCTCCAAGTAAACAGATCGAAGCTTTGGACGAATGCTCCGAATCGAATCCCGCCAAATGCAACGACAGCTGTGCGTAGCTCGTAGCGCTACGCTGTAGCGGCAGGCGGCGCGGAGCGGGAGCGGGCGGCGCCACACCGGCGTATTATTATTATTTGTAAACAAGCGTGTGCGGGCGCGGGGCCGCGTCACGTGACCGCTCGCCGCGCACTGCCATTGGCCCGCGCGGCAGCTGCGACGCGCGCGCCAGTCCGCCGCCGACCGCCGCCGCGCACACACGCGCGCCGTTCATCTCCGCGCCGCGCGACGCAACACGCGCACTACTGACGCGATCGCGAACTCACCATTCCCTTTTTGTTTATTTTTCACTGGCGTCCTTCGGACCGTTCTGTTTCCGAGGCAGCGAGACGAAGAAAAAAACGAGGCGCGGATGGATCGAGCCACTGGAGAAGGTACGAGTTCGCGAGACTAAAGTTTGGAAGTGTGCAAGTGTTCTGGAAGAGTAGTGGACTAGACGCTTCTTTTTGTGGATTGTTTAGTTAGAGGTATAATGTAGAGCAGTGGCGGTAGACCGTGAAGTGAATCCGGTGACCCATCGCGTGCTTCCGCCAGAGCTTTCGTTGTGTGCTTTCGCGAATCGATTCCCTTTTTCCTGCATCACTTTTAGTTTTTGCTCCAAGTGTAGAAAGTATCCAATAAGCTCATTCAAATTCCTTAAAATCCTTTAATAAACTAAAGTCCCTTCCAAGCTACTTATAGGGACAAAATTTGGTTCAGCATAATAAGATTCTTGTATAGATCAAACAATGCATGCACGTGGTCGTGAAGAAGAGTCTTTCTTCCTTTGATCAGAATTATACAGCACAAAACGAGGATATCTGTCACGAAAAAATTATATATTACAGTGACGCATTCGTGTGTCCCTCATGCATGATGTCACGTAATTTAGCCCTTAATTGTTGGCAAATTGGCAGCATGAGAAATGCCGATTTTATCGTCAATGTAGTTTTAGCAGTTTGTGGCAGAAACGGTAAACATGCCGCTTTAAGTTTAGATTATAATTTTTAATACATTCTATAATAGGAATACTAAATTCGACAACTGTAGTTTATAGGACGCCGTATTTTAAAACTAAAATGTAATTTAAAGTTTTATGACGATCTGGGGAAATGCGTTGCTTAGATCTTAAAAGTACAATTAGTTTTTCTAATAGTACAATTTATTGCATTATGATTACTTAAGGTTTGTGAGCTTTTAAGCTAATAAACCTTTTTACCTCTAAATACATAATATAAATATCATATAACGTTATTTATTAAAATTATTATATATAGACAAACAAAATCTAATCTTCTGCGAATTTTTCCAGTTAGAACCATAATTTATTATATATATTTCAAACTATTTATAAAACAAATAATTCAAATGATACCATATATCAAAGGCAGTAACGAAATAAGAATGAAATAATGTTAAAAACAATGAAATCCCCAAAAATCACGAAATTTCTTATACTACCTTCTAGCCACGAACTGACCAGAACCAATGTACATCAATCGTCTGAACTGTCTATAAAAGTCCTCCTTTTCAGTGGAAAGTTTAAATTATAATAACATTCTTAAACCATCGAAATAACAGCATTTGCGGAATAACGCTGTAAAATTAACAAGTCATCGACATAAACCGGCTGAAACTCAAAAGATTAACACTCGACAAGTTCTCAAGTCCCGGTCCCACGGAATAATCGAATAAATACGCCTTCCTCCCGTGAATGCGATAATGGGGATTCAAGTTCAGTGAGGCCAATGAAAACAAATAAACAAATTGGCCAATTTCGCCGCGGTACGTATGGAACGTCAGATTGTGCAACGCTATGAGCATGCTTCCTTTTTAGTTGAACAGGCGAGTTATGTTTCCTCTGGCACATATTGGTAGTTAGCGACAATTATGATGAGTGAGATGTCGATTGGTCACGGCTTGTTGCTTATTGTAGTTGTTGTTGCTGTGATTTGAACAGATTTGGTTCATGACTAGTTGAGTTTGTGATGTCCTACAACTTTACAAAATTGCTACACAATAATACTAAAACACACAAAACAACTTATTACCCCAACTTCTCTTAACTCTCATGGGTTCTTCCGCCCTTTTCCGTTTTTATTTTTTTCCTACTCTCATTTTCTTTCTTCTTCTACTTCACAAAACGTACGTGTTAGTTTTACTTAGTCTACAACCCGTAAGGATGATAAAACAAATTAGAGTAAGATGTAAAGAACGGAACAAAGGGAAAAATAATTCTCATCTTTATTAATCCGAAATAAAGTATGATTTAAGAAAACGCATGCGTAGTTGATGTATAATTCAAGTTATCATTGATAACGTAGGTAAATAATAAGAAAACTTTTATAAAACAAACACTTATTTAGAAACATATTTTAAAGAAGTGTAAACGACGAAATTAAATCTACATTCTGTTTAACTTATATGTATGAATGGGAGTGGATATTAGAAAATGGCAAGAGCAATATTTAAAATATGAATGTTGTCCCAAAGTCTAAGTCAAGATCAAACGCTTCTCATCCGTCTGTCCTCTCAAATATCCCGATTATTGCCACAAGTAATATCATAAGTTGATTCATACTTTCTCTGTGGGATAATCCGCTTCTTATTGCTTGTGACTTGGGAGCTTGTGAAGCGAATCTTTCGGATTTCATATCATCCACCTCTGTTTGAGCACTTTCATCGTCGTCTGGGCTAAAGTTTAAACAAGCAGTGTATAGAGAAAAGTTTCGTGGAAAGTAATTGCGGTGGATATTTTGCCAAGGGTCGGAGACGCGACGGTGAACGCTCGCTTCTCAATGTGTATTTCAGTTTTTATACTTTGCTAGTCGTTTAATCGACCAATTTTAAATTGAAAACGTCTAAGATTTGCTTATTTTGGGTCGTTTATGACAATATTATATTGCACTTATTATGTTTTTGTGAATTCGCTCACCTGAAAGCTGCTTCTCCGATTACTATAATTCCATCCATTCAGCCGATACTAATTACTATACTTACTATACTGCAAATTGTAATCATCACTATAACTCTAGCTCTAACTAGTCCCTCAGTGTTTTGTGTGTTTCCGTATAAGATGCATATGAGAACAGTATGTTTCACAATAAGAAACAATACTAAATCATACAATAATCATACACATGTGACTTCCTTCAAACAATTCCATCTCATAGGTGCAAGTACAAAAAACTCACAATTTCCGATGTCGCATCCGATAGCAAAGGCAGACGTGTATACAAAAAATGCTTTACAAAACTGTATCGACCAAGTTCTTTTTACTGTTGTCACACTCCAAATCAAAATTATACATTCCATATAATGGGAGATATAAGGATTAAAACCGCGTGAAGTTTTATATTCGAAAGTGGCGCGTTAAGCTTGTCGGAGTATTAAGGCATCAAAAAAAGTGGTAGTGTGGGAAAGATGGCAGTAAAAAACGCCACATCTGCGCCTCTATTCAACTCGGTTCGAGTGCCTGAATGGGATGGGACCGTAACTCTATATCGGGAGTTTCTTGCTGACTTATCATTCTAATGTTTGATTGCTCCTCTTGTTTCAATTTAAATTCTAATGTTACGCAATATTTTGTGACTCATTGTTAGAGTTTTGTCTTTGTTGGGTCATTTCATTCAAACACCTATTTTATTTAGAAATCTTGTCAACAAGCCATAATTTTGGACCTACCGCTATTTTACACTAATTTGGTTTTGGATTTCGTTTGGTTATTTAATTTGCTTTCAAGGGTGTATGTTATCTCTGCATAAAAATTGTAGAAAATTAAATTCATTTTTTAGCTATTACCGTTTGCTGTTCAGTAGTGGTTTATTCTTATCGATCAATTCTTACGAGTAAGTATGTCGTTATATTCTATGTGAGTCGTTCTGAGCAAACACTGCGCTGTGTCTGTAATCCTAACGGCTCGACAACGTTATGCGCTTTCTTGTGCTTTCTTTATTCCTATTTCCTTAATCAATACATAGAATATTATACTTTTCAAGTGAATGTATCATCAGTTAACGTTTCTCACACACTCCTATCAACACAAGTATTATATGCCGTAATGATATAGAGAACAGGATGCGTACATCATCCTGATTGCCGGTAACACTGTTGCGGATTCAATTCTGACTATTATTTTATATGAACGACAAGCCCATTACGTCGGTCGTTGTGACTTGTGGTCTATATGTAGCTATATTTGTTATAATAAAATGAGAACTAAAATATTATTAGAAAGTAATATAGGATTGATTTCCTTCTAACTATAATCTTTCAATTCTATGTTCTTGGTATTCATAATTTTAAAAACTATAGATGAGCTCCTTGTAAGTTACAATAGAAGTAAATGAGGTGTATTTGTTAGAGTTTAGGAATTAAAGTTTTAACACGTATTATTACTTGAAGATGTTTATGTAATAATGACGTAATAGAATAAAATTTAAATTTTGAATGATATGTGGAGAATTTAATAATGTGATTCTCAAAATTAGTAGTCAAAATTCTAAACCATCACAATTACCACCATAAAAAAATCCAAAACCGATAAAATAATATGTAAACACCACAGAGTACACACTATTTACAAATGAATGTGAATTCTACTTTGTACCTACATAGTTGGTAATCTTACAGTCTTCTCATCTTAATGCATTGTAATTACAACAAAAATGTTAAAATGATTTAAAACTAAACCAACTATCATAGAATAAAATATCAATTTACCAACAGTGACTCAGTTGAAACAGTTTGATAATCTATTAACTGGACCAATATCAAAGAGAAAGAAAAGGAATAGAGAAAGAGAGAGACAGTTGAAGTTGAAATGTTACAATCAATTTAAGCAGTTAGAGATGTTAACCCACAACAATCTAACACAGCACCAGTAGGAAGTGTTACAAGCCGATCGATACATTTATCAGTAGATTACTATCAATGGAATGATCACTAGGACGAAGATATCAGTTTCCGGTGCAGGTATTATGCGCAAGCGCCGCCGCGCCGGATGTAATACTCTGTACACAGCTGGTTGGCACTTGAAAAAACTTGGTCAAACAGTATTTTGAATTCAATGAAGAGTTAAAGATGAATGTATCTTGATCGCTCGTCCTATGATATGTTATATGTGTGATATTTAGATCTAACTTAGTCGCTCAATATGAAAACTACCTATACTTTAACAAAAATGATTCACAAAAGAAAAACATTTTTAGAAAAAGAGTTAGAATTAGTCGTGATATTGCCATTTCTAAACAGATTACAGCAACGCGATACACAATCCATAGGCTTTCCTATGGATTATGTAATCCTGATTCAAAATCGACACCTTCTGTCGATCTCCTTCATCTTGACTCTAATCGTAGATGAACAAAGTGTAGATTTTTAACTTAACTAGTTTGGAAGGTTTTGATTTGTGAAATGGGCTGTTCTCTTGACAGATCCAGATGGATAATGACGGATGATGCACTGGAATATGTTTTGGTATTGGCATAGCCATGAAGACATTATGGTTCAATCACATCGACATTCTTACATTTAGAAACGGATGTTAGATCTCGGAATAAGATAACCGTGGCATAAAATGAAGTCCATACCAAACTCCTATGAAAAACATAAAAAAGAATAGCTCAATAGACCTGATGAGGGTCTACCAAACTAACCAGAAATATAGTAGCGACATCGAAATATAGTAGTACATCAGAATCCAGAAGTAGCCACGAATCACGAAAGTATAGGTAGGTACCAGATTCTTCAAGTCAACGTAGTCCAAGGATACCGGAGCGTCAGCTAAACACGCCGCTGCATCGTCGGTTTGCGTTTACAAAAAAGCGACAACATCCGATTCTAAAAATAAGCTGTGTAATTACAGCGCAAGCTTTAAAGCGCAATGCTTTCGCTGCAGCGCAGTTGTACGGTCGCCCTTGACAACCGAGACCCAGATACTATCGGGCACGCACACACCCCCCTTTCTCACCCACACACGGATGCAGCAGGAATCATGCTGCACACAGGCAAAGCACGCGTCATGCACTACATTATACATGATGGAACGCACGCAATAACTCGCGTTCCGATTTCGTGCGAGCTTTTCAATATTTTTTCTTCGCCGAACGCTCTTTGTGGACTGCCTAAAGAGTTTCGTCCTGTGATTACGAGTTGGAACGATTTGATCGCTCTTTTGTCCCGTGCTGATGACGCAATGTGGGATGGTTTAAAAAGTTGATGTCACATTCGAATTTTAATAGTCTCTGGTTTAACTTTTTTGTTTTATATGGCAAAGATAATTACACAGAGGAAAAAACGTATTTTTTGCTCCATCTACAAGCTGAAGTGCAAAAGAACATTATTACAGGTCTATTCCTAAGTACCCACAGTACTTAGCAAATAAGTATTACCTCAGATAGTATCCGTAAACTTTTTTTACCTTTCCCTGAGGAAAAACTGACGAAGCACTCGAGGGGAAGCGAAAAAAACGAAAAAGTCGAAACGAGCGCGTTGCAATTTACTCTCGCTTTGTACCTCAAACAAAGGACATTTCTTTTGATGTACGGCCTTTAGAAAAATCGTTGTTATCAATGTTGGTCTTAGAAAAGTTGTCAATGATTGTATAGGTGGGTACAACTAACAGAGGCTTAGGTTGTTATACCTACAAGCATTCAAACACACACATTGATATAAACATAATATTTAGGTCTGATTCCTATAGGTAATGTATGCTATACATACTATTATAATACTGACCGTGCGTGCGTATTTGTTCGGTCGATGATTTTATGATAATTAAATGTTACACTGTATAAAAATAAAAGGTGATTGTGGTGTTTAAAGAAAAATAGGTAGATTCAAAACACGAAGCAAAATAATTGTCATTTATTAACACAAACCAATGACGTCAGCAATCCTACAAAAAGATGTTCACGATTAAAAGTATGCATTGACTGGAAATTCGATGCAGGGAATAATGCGTATGACTGAACACGTGAGCTTATACGCTTGTATAGTACTCTAATATACCTTTAAATGAAATAGGTGTTCGACCATTAAAACCTGCGCAATTTTGTTCAAGGATACCTGATAAAATTTATTTTATCGTTAGAACAGTAAATCCAAATAAGACAATGTAACAAAATCTCCGGATTGCGTAAAGTTATTGAAAACAAAAGAAAAACGAATACTTAATTTGTACCTACATGATTTGGAAATAACTAGCGAAACAACTACACGCAGGGACAAAATAATTACATTGTCCTCTTGTACGGGCAGGATCGAATCATGCTCTCGATTGTCGAGAGATTCGAGAGTAAGCGAATTAGATGATTGATTGCAAATATCCATCTATCAAATCATTTTTAAATTCTAGCACAAAAATATGAATCCATAAATAAATCGTTTAAAAATAAAATATGTCAGTACCAGAGAAAATAGAAACGTTTTAAAATTGAAACAATTCAAAAATAGATCTCCCTAAAATAGTTAAACTGAAATAGAGCGTGGCATAGTACTGGTGTACCCTTCTATTAATAGTTTGTTTACTTCTTCTATGGCGTTATCCGGCTGAATTGCGAAGCTTTCGAACAGCTTGAAGCTTCATTACTTTGGTTGCTTTTGAATTTGGTCGCGTTACAAAGTTTGTAAGCTTCGCTTTGGATATTTGGAGGTTGCCTTGTCAATGAGTAGTTGGCGTTTAGTTGTACCTAAATAGTTTTGATAACTTGAACTTGGAACTGGCTTTCATGTTCAGTCAAGGATATTCTATAGTACCTACATTCTGTGTAGTTCTACAAAAGAACTTCTTCCTTGTGTTTAGTACTCACTTGAAGTATGTATTTCATGAAGCGTAGGAGTTTTCACGGACATTTATGAATGGTATGAATGTGTGGGGTGTGCGTGTCGGCGGAATACTTTTTGGAGCTGTATAATGTAATGCAAGTAGAGCTAGGTATAGTAGTGGCCAAGGTTGGCAGTACTTTGTTGGGTTCTATTTTCAATTTGGGGTTTTGATGATGTTCAATTGTTTTAACTGCCGAATAAATATTGACCTCCAGTCGTTTAACTCGTAGTACAATACTTCTTATATTACATTGAAAATTGCAATACATATTGGAACCTTTATATTATATGTAAAGGATTCAAAAATAAGGGCATGCAACAACTGTGTGTGATAACCTTAAACGTATATGAACCAAATACAAAGTTCTAAAGCTTGAACCGAATCATTCACCGTCTAATAAAGCCATATCACCAGTATCCCGGCATTTCTTCAGGCAGCTAAAGGTTGCACGCAGTATCGGGGTCAGGTTACTGGGGTGTGGGGGGTTGGGAGGGGAGAAGGGGGGTGATGACGTCACGCCGATGTTAAAGGCACATGACAACGCGATTATCGCGGTTCGAGCTTTATCAGCCTCTAATGGTGCAAACGATTTGCGAATGCTAGTGTTTATGGTGGTTTAACGACTTATTTATTTGTGAAAATTTCCATGCACTTGTAACTGTATGGTTAATTTTAGAAATGGCATTAACTTGGAGCTGAGAAGATTTGTTGAGATTAGAGACATGGGTATTATAATATGTGCTATAGTCATGTATAGGTACTTCCACGAACTAACGCTTCGATGAACGATCTCTGAATCTCTATAGAGTGTCTAGAGGTCCTGATTGGCTGATATTATTATTCCGATCAATCAGAACAGATTTTACAGTTTTTATCCAATGATTGAAACTGGCCGTACGCCTACGTGGTTGTATTAATCTTCGGTTCCGCTTGGTCCCTTAAAAATCACGCCTTTTTAGACGTTTGTGAACAACATTTTGTTCAGTATAGTACCTACTAAAACATGTGATGGCATCTTTGCTGGTCTATCATGTGCCTTCTTTCTATGTCCATCCAAACATGCCAACGTAAACATATCTTGGTTTTCTTGATACAAAACTTTGCGCATTAGATAAACTTCTTCTTATTACCTAATAGAAAAAAGCATTTTCCTCGGGCTGCTTAGCATTCTAATAGGATATTGTTGTAATTGTCCAATGTTTTGGCATCGGTTATTCGCGCTATTGCATCGATTGGTTGAATCTGAAACAGGGCTGGCGCGTGCGCGGCGCCCCGCAGTAAACATGTCCGCCACCAGCCTGCCCATAACTTCACAATTTTCCACCTTCCTTTATTCCTTCCATTCCGAATTCACATTATCTCCGACATAAAATACCGCCAACTTTATTTCTACTTCCACCGGCATATTTAAATTTCTTTTTCTTTTCAGATTGGTGCCGGCCGCACGGGTAGTCGCCCGCATTCAGCCTCATGCGCCCTAGCCGCGACAAGCCACCAAACAACACAAAATCCTCAAACCAAAGCCTCCAGTCATATCTTTCGTTTCGAAAATCTAAATATAAGCACTATTTTTTTAACCTTTTAACGATATAAAGCTAAAATCGTAAATAGTATACGCTAACTCCCAAACAGTACAAATTAATTTAAGTCTGAAGTGATCGGTATTTACAATAAGAAAAGCCTTCGAAAACAAAAGAAATCTACCAACGACCAGTATTTAAACGTTCCAAAATAATAGAAATCGTTAAACGAGTGCACAAAATATTTTATCGATCGTTAAAGTTTGATACGAACCGAATCCTCGAGCATTTTGTAAAAGAGTCAGCCAAAGATTTTTATAATTCGTAGACATTAAGATTCGCGTAAGTTTAACTGCCTGATGGACTTTTTATAATTTATTTGTTAGTCGGTTAAAGTAACGATTGTGATTAGTTTAGTGTAAACCAGTGTGCCGTATAACCGTAACTTTAAGTGTATAGTGGACCGAGAACGATAGACAAGTCAACAGTACAAATTGCAAGTTCCAGTGCGGTTCCGAGTGTTCAGTACAAGTAGACTTAGAGCTTATTTTTGTAAGTGTTTATGTGCAACGGCACGATGCGGCACCGCCGCGGCAAGACGTAATGAGCGAAGCGCTCCGGAGCGAGGCAGGCGCGGAAAGCACGCACTTGCCGCCTTTCTGCACCTTCGGAGAGATGGCGGAGAACGAGCAGCGCATCATCACAGCAGACGGTCGGCTGCTCGACCCCGCGTGGGAGTACTACGAGCGCACCGGCGACACCGTGTCCGTCATCGCCAGCCAGGCGCAGTACCGTCCCTGGGAATCCATGCCCTTAACGGTCAACTCCAAGGACGCCATCCTACGAGCCGGCTTCTCCACGCCGCTCGACTACCAAACCGTCACGCTGCAGCCCATACCGAACAAGCTGCCGTCCTTCCAGAGCCAGTTCCAGACGTTCCCCGAAACCACAGTCATTCCAGAGACGGGGTTGCCGAGTGTGACCCCTGTGCCAGTGACGGCAAGCCCAACGCCAAGCGCGAGCCCTAGTCAGTTAACTCAGCTCACGCAACTCACGACGCCGCCGTCGCCGGCGCACCTCACCACGCTGGCGCAGGTCACACCGCTCTCCACGACGCTGACCACGCTATCGCCGGTCAACGCCTCCACATTCCACACGCTCACGGCCGTCAACGCCAGGAGCTACCCTATCGTTCCCGCGCCACTGCAAGCGAGGGAACTCACGTCCGCCGGACAGACTTACATTGATGACCGGCACATACAGCTGTACCAACCTAACATTGCTACGATTAATGCATTCCCCACCCAAAATGGACTTTTACACCAGAACGGGACGTTGCTCCATCAGAACGGGAGCATAATTCAGAACATACAGAGCCCAACCGTGGTTCACGTGTTGAAAAATGAGCCATTTGACATGAAATCGCTACAAGACAAGTACACTCCAAACGGATTACATCACGCCAACTTCCAAAATCCGATGTTGATCGACAACGGCTATGACAAAAAGGCGAATGGTTTCGGGAGTGGATCTTCGCCAACGAGATCTGATTTTCGAAAGAAAGAGAGACGGAAAATGCGAGCGAACAGTTCAGAGTCAGACTGTTCGAACATGGAGGTCGGATCGGAGAGTAGCGGGCAGGTGGCGGCCGTGTCCTCGACGGCGGGCTTCAAATCGCCAATGCACGGCGCGCCGCCCATGAACACCGGGCCCATGGAGCTCGACGACATATCCAGCGAGAAACAGGTGAGTTCATTCAATGCTTTGTTCAACGATTTAGTCTAAACCTCATTCCTAAGCCAATTCAGAGATACGCGGATTTGTTTCGACTTCGCCAAACAAAGCGTTTCTTTACATCCTCTGCAAGCTTTTCCATGAAACGTATCGGCAAACAATGAGCACAAATGATGTAGCCACGTAGGTATACGCAAGTTCAAAGAGAACACAATAAAATCGCGAACGACAACTAATCTCCCTTCCCACGAATTGGCGAATTGCGTAAACAAGCCGCCCGGGAATCGCGAAAAGCCGACTGTATATTCGACGGAAGATATGAGAATTCCGTGAATTTTCATTCAAGTACACGGCGCAGAAAGTGGATATTCGAAAGCGGCCGAAAAAGCGAAAGTTTCGCCGTAATTCCACCTTTTATTATTCGGGGAGCAGTTTTTATTCCCGGTCTGGAGTTTCGGAACGGCCGAACTCTCTGTCTTCGCGGCTATAAATTTAATAGTTAGCCGATTCTCTCGCTCCTCCAATAAATTAACTTCCTCTCTCGTTTAAAACACAAATTAAAGTCGGGCGATTTACGCGTGTCCTGCTTAGAAAATTTTATGACTTTGAAATTCGGGTGAATGCAATTAGTCGGCTGTTAGGTGAAGCCCTAGGCGTGAACGAAGTTACGAATTAATTACGTTACAATAAAATTAGAAGCGGGACACGTCACAGTAACTTGTAGGAAACTGGCTTCTGGGAGGCTCTTCCAGCCATTTGTTAGGGCATTTTATTTTCAAGATTTTTGACATTCCATTTTGTAAAGCATCGCTAATTTTCCTAAGTGGGGTCATCTCTTTTAGTTAAAAGTTCATGATGTTTTGCTCCGCGGTACGATTTTTTCTACAAAAAGACTTGAACTTACTACGTAATACCTTCGCTTAACAACCAAATCATTTAAGTCACTAATATGGTAGTATATATAAACGTGTTACTCCATAATTAGTCACTTGAACTATGTAGGTAGCTACTGGCTAGGGTGCTGTTGTGAATGTCGTATCGATTCTAGTAAAAATATCGACACCTTCAATCAAGACAGATTAAATAAAATAAATAAATAAAACTTTAAAAAATATTTCATCGTTCCAAAATAAATACAATACCCAAATTAATACTATTTGTTTTGAAGTATGTAAATACCGTACTAACATATTTTCTCTACATCTACTTATTTGAGCAACTTTAGACACTTTTTGTCCCACTAGGTGGACTGACAATCTGGTGAAAGCCGCGGGGAGCCAATGGATGCAAGAGGCGAGCAGCCGCTCAAAGTGGTGCTCCCTGTGGGAGGCCTATGTTCAGCAGTGGACGTCTTCAGGCTGTTAATGATAAGACAATTTTTGCGATTTGTAGTAAACCAAATAAAGCGCTCTAGCTTGAAAAAATAAATGGTGATCGGTAAACATCGATATATTTGCAGAGATCGATAATTCTTATTTTTATCGATAGCACCCATTGACAAGTTAGCAACTCGCATCTCTAGATAGAGCAATGCAAAGGGCAGGTGCAGCAAAGGTGCTTAGACTAGGAAACACTGACATTTGTGTGAAAGAATGTAGCTCACTCTGGACCTTTTCTAGCATTTAGATGCGTTTTTTGTATCGTTCTTTGCATTCAATTACTTGGCATTAAGAAACATGTTAGAGCTAATGAGCTCGTGATCGCGTATTGTGTAGAACTAATTATATCCTGTGGCTGTGTTAAATTTATCTTCAAATGATAGTTTAGTTTTAATTTAGGTAAAGGAAAAATTTAAATCACGAGCAGGCTAAGCAGGCAATACACTTGATAAATCTTAAATATTATAGTTATAGTACCATTTGTACTGGTTTCAAAAGTGAGCTTCCGTATTTGGCTCGTATACATTTTTGTATGTGTAATCATAATCATCATTATCATCATCATCATCATCATCATTATCATCATCATCATTATTATTATCATCATCATATTCATCGTCATCATCACCATCAGCTAGAAGACATCTACTGTTGAACATTGTTCTCTCTTATAAAACGCTATTTTGAACGCCTGCCTCTTGCTTACATCCAACGTTTTCAAAAATCTGACTGAGTTTTGATTTTTAACATTTTCTTTGTGTTGCTTGTTTAGGAAGGTACATAAAAAGATAACAATAATAGTTATAATTATTAGTAAACGTATTCTCAACTTATAATAAACGATTATAGCCTGGTTTATGTATACTGACATTAGTAAAGCACCTTTGTAAAATCCATAATTTATATTTATAATGTAAAACATATTCAACATTCTAATATTATTACTTCATTTAATAAACCACTCTATTTCATTCAATTTATTTAATTTAAAAAACAGCTGCTTCAATGACTGGCTGATTCTAATCTCATGATAGATTATATTACTACGATCACCACACAGGAGCAACCTTATACGTTTAAACAGACAAAAAATAATTAAAGATTAGACCAATTAAAATTTAATTCTGTATGTAACTTTATAATAATCACTTACTATTATAAAAAGTATTCGAACGGATTATAGCTGGCTTTAATTTAAACGGGCCCGATAGCTCAGTTGGTAGTATCACTCCCTTCTGAACTGAGGGCTGTAGGTTCGATTCCTACCCGGGACGAACATTTGTGTGATGAACATAGATATTTGTTCTGCGTCTGGGTGTTATATTGTATTCTTTGTATGTATTTACAAACAAAAAGTATATAAGTATTGTATCCGTTATCTGGTTCCCATAGTACAAGCTATGCTTAGTTTGGGGCTAGATGGCGCTGTGTGAAATGTCCACACACATTTATTTATTTATTATTTATTAAATTTTGTAAGCGTGAATCAAACTTACGTTCGCTAGGATTTAATTTTTGTCTAGACATTTTATTATTTATAATTAATCAAGTATAGGCATAGCATTTGACCACTACCTCACCTGATGGTAAGCGATGACGCGGCCTACGATGGTGCATGCTTGCCTAGAAGATACCTGTTGAAGTTGTTAGAAATTGTTACAAGTTTTTTTTTATTAGAATACAAAAAGCTATGGAGTCCTTGACGAATTTAATTCATCAAAGATGAAAGCTCTACACACTCTACTGTTATGAGTTTATGAGTTAGTTTCAGCATGCTGTCTCGGTAACCCCCTGTTTTCCGTACGATCGTTCAGCTAAACTCACGTCAACTCAAATTAAACTCACGTTGAAAATACGGACCACTCATTGGGTGCCTGTAGCCATCGGCTGCCTTCAACCAATGACTGTTCAGTATTTTTAAATTAACGTGAGTTTTACTTTAACAAAAGTACGTGAAACCATGGTTTAAAATCATACAATTCTAAATAAGTTAATACTTACTAACAATATTTAGGCTGAATACTAGTAACTATTACGCACATTCGCTCATAAAACAATGCCTGGTTAATGCTACTTATATTTTTTTGTTAAAATGTAAAAGCTTATAAATCATAGTATCAGAACCAAAGCTTTTTTATGGTTACATACGTTTGGCGTATTCAGCCAGTGTCATGTTTCATAGGCATTGCAATATTTGCAATCCACAATTCTGGGTTTTTTTAATTTAATTTTTAGATAACTTTTGTTCCATTGATTCAGACTACAGAGTAACGAAAAGTTTCTAGGTCTGCGGTTAAGTTAAAGTAACCACTATGCTCTGTAAGTATACTTCGTTTTAACCTTTAATTCGCAAAAAAGTTTATTCTTTAAAGCAAAAAAATTGTATTGCCGGTATTTAATGCCTCTTTATTGCCATTTTTAATGAAATATAAACATAACAGATTCTATCGGTCCTCATTAAGCTCACGAACGCTGCAAATTGCCAGTTCCGTTAACCATGGCCTAACAGTCATGCTATTATTTGAAATTATTATTATTTCTAACTATAAACGCCTGCAACTGTAGTTTATCGATTTTTCAGTTAATTCAGTTGGTTCCTAGACACAATAAACATTGTGCATTAATCGTACGTCCTATTTGCTTTTTTGTGGTAAGAATAATAAATTATTTTACCATTATAATGCAACTTTACAACTAGGTACGATCAGCGGCTGATAACCACTATTTAATCCTCAGAAAAGAAATTTATTCACAGGGAATATAGTGAATTATGTTTACAACCGGGGATCTTTCATAACTTATAGAAAACCTTGGATAAATACAAAAAATTTCTCTCAAAAACATTATCTATAATGAGCAAGATACGTACAATTTTATAATGTCTATTTTTATATTCTAACCAATAAATAGAAGCGAAAGATAAAAAAAGCTCAAGAAATTTTTTACAATTCTATTCCCTATTTTTCTCAGGATACAGTTTATTTTCCAATGCCAATCCATTCTATTACTCATTACTAGAATGACTCAAAGGGAAAATCCGTAAGTTCGAGGAAGTAGCGAACAAAGCGGTAGGAAAGCGGAAGACACTGAATATTTTACTTGATTTATGTCAAAGCGAATACGGTCTAAGAAAATGCTGAAAGCATTTTGCCGATAGAACTCACTAGATTCAAAATAGGAAGTTTTCGTCTCACGGAAATGACAAAAAATGTTTCAGGGAACTATAGACTGGTAAGTTAACTCTGCAGTGATTTAAAATTGGTGTAATAAAAAATCTTGCTTATGGTAGCACAGTGCATACTTCAAAAAGCATTGAACAATTGTAATTGATTGAACCATTGCTTCTTTTCTTCTTCTTCCATTAAGGCTTTCTAATCACTGTTTGCAATAATTCTGCCAATGTCAAGTGAGTAAAATTTTTACGGTTATGTCAAGTCAAAGTCATATTTTGTCAGTCAAAACGCCAACAGTAAAATGGTGAATATTTTACTGAAAGCTCTAAAAAAGGCCGTTGAAGCAAAATCGAAAATGCATGTTTCTATAATCTTGAAATCATTTTGCCAACACTCGTGCACGTTCACGAACACTTAACGGATAATAAGCCACCCTTATTACACATTAAAATTCAGAATACACAGGTTTTGAAAAATAAATTCAAAATTCGCAACCGCCATTGTCGAAGTTTCTTAAGACCATTACTTCTTTTCGAAAACACAACCGAATGACATGTTTTTTTTTTGTTATATTTTGGCTCCACACATAGTGTATTTAGCCAGTGTCAAGTATTATATTTTCATCGTGTTATAAAATATTTAACGCAGTCATGTCCTAGTAGTCGTAGTCCAGTCTAAGTCACGTAGTCAAAGTCCAGTCTAAGTCATGCTCCAGTAAAGTGGTGGCAACTCACAGACATCTAATACTTAGTCTGTGTGGCAACTTTACTAGAAGCTTCTATGGAGTTTTGAAAACAACACGAAAAATCACGTTCCACCACATTATATCACTTGCCCACACTCATGCTCGTAATTCAGTACTTAATGCGTAAAACGCCACCAATTTTAAACATTAACACTGGAGAAAGCATAAGTTTTAAAAAATACTACAATGCAACGACGACGTGAACTTTTCCGCGTTCCCGCCAAAACTCGAATGACATGTTATGAAATTGACAGGTAATGACACAAAAAACTGATTGCTATATGAAAAGTTTTTGAGGGTTCTAAAATACTCCACTGCAGAGTTAGCTTTGTCAGACTCAAAAGTATTCTTCGGGGTTTTGGCGGGAACGCGGAAAAGTTCACGTCGTCGTTGCATCGTATTATTTTTCAAAATTTTGCTTTTTCCAGTGTTAATGTTTAAAATTGGTGGCGTTTTACGCATTAAGTGCTGAATTACGAGCATGAGTGTGGGCAAGTGATATAATGTGGTGGAACGTGATTTTTCGTGTTGCTTTCAAAACTCCATAGAAGCTTCTAGTAAAGTTGCCACCACTTTGCTGGAGCATGACTTAGACTGGACTATGACTATCTGACTTAGACTGGACTATGACTATGACTAGGACATGACTTTGCGTGAAATATTTTATAACACGATGAAAATATAATACTTGACACTGGCTAAATACACTATGTGTGGAGCCAAAATATAAGAAAAAAAAAAAAGTATTCTTCCCGTGGAAATGTACAAACATTCGATTTTTCAAACACTGTAACTCTCTTGGAATATTTTTACTGATTTTTACCTACTGAAATTTCGTTGTAAGTGGTAACTAGCACACTTGTACTTGCAGCACGAGTGGTAGGAAATTGGCCCAACCCCCTAATAAATATTTTGATGCCCTTTTCGGGTGACGTTACACATTAGACATTGCCAATTAGGCTACTACCACAATTAATATTAATACCTACAGATACCTCATCCCATGCAACGGAGTTATTCAGGCTATTTTACGAATGACGACTACAATACTATTGATTATTTTAGTTAAATATAGAGCTTGAATTAAATTCGTTCTATCACTGAAAAAAGAAAGTGATCGAGTGAAGTCTGATTAATATTTGTGTTTTTTTCTATACTGACTTTTACATCAAAATAGCTTAATTAATGTTGATAGCATGCTCAGATTTCTTACACTACCGATATAGACCCGGGAAAATTAGAAATTTTAAGACAAAATGAAAATTACGGGGGAAACCGTGGAGGCCTCTATGTATAGTGCTTTTGACTATAGCAAAAAATATAATTATAATTTTGTTATACGAGAGTCAATGACCTTAGATTATTAATAGATATGCCATCCATAGCTCAAGAGCCGATGACCTAAACACCTGCCGTATCTATTACCTAATTAGACAAAGGTCTTACCTATATTAGACGACACAAAAACCTACATCTGCCAAACTAGAAACAAATTATTAGAACGTACTTAACTAGGAAATTATTTAATTAGAACATACTTACTCTAAGTCGCAAATAAAAATTATCCTTCAGTTAATGACAGACTATCTGATTCCACAGTCGATATTATTTAATTAAATTCATTACTTAGTAAGAAAGAATATCCATTACCAGTCAGTAAAATTAAGATAGGGGCCACAATTTAGCAGCCTGTATTCACATTGTATGCTGTTTTAATTAATTTTAATTGAATAGTAGAGCAAGCTAAGAGCGAAAGGCATTATGTTCATTCTCATTTTTACATGATTACTATGTTATTTTTTGAATTTAGAAGCTCTTGTGTTTGCAGCGTCCGCTTCAACGAAAATAATTTACCTACCTACCTTTTTAATAAAATAGAAGTATAAAGAACTTAGAAGTAAATTCGTTTTGAATAAAAAGTTCTTTATTTGAATATTCGTCAGCTGTTCTATCTCCGATGACGGCCGGAGATAGCCGAATGGTGTACGAATAAAATTGCTTCAAATAATGTTGTTCTCTCGTATCACAGCTGTTACACTTTTTATAATAGTGAATTTATACGATGTTCATGGAAACTATATTTGCATACATATAAGCTGCCAATTTCTATATTCAAAAGTCTATGTTTTATGTAATTGCTAGTCATGTTCACAGAAATCACTGTAAGAAGATTATTAAATAGATTTTGTTCGTAGGTTTTTGAGCCGCATACTCATTTCTTTTTAAAGTGGGGTCCAGTAGCTGCTAAATAAGAAGATAGTAATGATTCAAATACTCGTCATTCTTTACAGCTTAATATTATGTTTGACAAACCTAACGTTTGACCCAAAACTATGTTCTATCATGGGGTCCCATCAGGTACAAACGAAAAATAGGCCGAACTTGAAAAAAATGTAGTAATCGTGTCTAGAGAGTTACTAGTTAAGTGTCCAGTGTATTCATTTGGCCCAAAACTTTGCCAACACGCAATAAATGCCGCTTGATAATCTTGCGTTATGCTGAAATAAAATTATTCGTAAAATAGCCCGCGTTATTCCGTTGTATGGGGTCAGGGGAATTATATTATCTGGGGTTCTATCTAATTTTTTCATATCAAATCAGTTATGTGCTAATGCCACGTTATGCTTCTTCGCTTTTCATAATTAGCACATTTTTTAATTAAATTGTTTTAATGAGTAAGTGATATTCGATTGTCAACGACAAGAACACCATGTTGATCATGAATGACCGTGACAGGTCGGGACGAATGCACCGGCGCGGGCGCAGACCGAAACGAGTCATTATTTCGCGCCAGAAATTAAGTACCTACTGTCTGGACGGTAATTGCAATTATTGGCCTTAATTTGATAAGCATTTGAATAAACATTTTTTTGTAAAAAAAAAACTGGGCACATTTCTAAGGTCGTAGAGGATTACTTTGTAGGTAATTATCTGTAATATAATTATCAAACGATTTCTGTTTGTTGACTTTCACGAATCTGAAACCGCTGAAAAAAATTTTTTTTTGGTAAATTAATAATATTCCTCAAAAGATAAACATTTGTAAAAACTAAAATTAAATATCTCAAAAAATGACCAACTTACAAGCATTTTAAAAACCCTTAATAGAAAGAGATAGCTCAAACGGCCAGTGGCGTTAGAGGAAGGTGGTTCACAGTACCTCATTACTAAGCTGTGGTAGCTTTTCATACAATCTCTTTGGCATGTGACGTCACGAGTGGATTTTTGATAGTAGCTGCGTGTGGCGCTCTGTTTCGCGAGAAAGGGACAGGAGATGCCTCCTGTAGAAACTTTACAAGCTTATTACTCCGTGATTTATTTGCCGATTTTACTAATTCTTCCAATTATTGCATTCATTTTTAATCTTCTTTATGAAAGTATTATTTACTTGTTCATTTTTAATAGTAGTCATCATGCGTATTCATCGCTTACACTGCCAAAATGAATATACGATATTATATGTATTTATATTACTATTTTTTACTTTTAATTTTTATTTATATTGTATTAGTCATCTGTTTAGAAGTAGGAGTGAAATAGAATAGCTAGTAGGACTAGTACGATTGTCAAGATTGTTCATTAATGCCTGTGGCGCCGTCAACCAATAGGCATTCAGTATTTGGTGTGTAGACTTGACACAAGTTTAACAAATATACAGAACCGGGGCCTAGTGAGATAACTGCGAACTTAGTAGCTGCCAAACTTTAGTGCAGGGCGTTAGCCATCAGGAAGCGTGTTCTCCCTTTTTTGCTGATATTTGGATAGGCATGATGCCAATTTTTTTTGCAAAAATTAATAATATTACTTAAAAGATAAACATTTGTGAAAGCAAAAATAAAATATCTCAAAAAATGACACAGTTACAAGCATTTTAAAAACTGGAATTGAAAGGTATAGCTCAAACGGTCAGCGACGTCAGAGCAAGGTCGTTCATAGTACCTCATTACTAAGCTGTAGTAACTTTACATACAATCTCTTTGGCATGTGACGTCACAAGTTGATTTTTCATAGTAACTGTGGAGGCGCTCTGTTTCGCCAGAAAGGGACAGGAGAAACATACAGAAACATTAAAAGCTTACCGTGATTTATTTACCGATTTTACTTATTTTTTCAATTATTGCATTCATTTTTAATCTTCTCTATGAAAGTAGTATATTTACTTGTTCATTTTTAATAGCCATCATGCCTATTGGGAGAGTTTATACTTTGAATGAATATATAGGTACCATAGCTTTTATACCGAATAACAGGAGAACAAAGGAAAAACTTCGGTGATGTCGAAACAATTTTGCCTGAGCTCTTTAAAGATTTCTTATTCCATACAATTTTTTTTGTTTCTTATAACTGCTATTTTGGTACCAACTAGAACCAGTTTCTATTTGAATGTACTAGCGGACTAAAGGGTCTAGTTTTCTCAATTAAATTATCAGTCGAAAGACGCCTATACTGCCTCTCCCATATAAGGCCACTTTGGACGCTTAGATAGAGGGGGATTTGCCGTAATCACCAAACTTGGCATTGACAGGCGTCTTGGTGATCGCAAAAGAGTTTAAAGTGGAACGTCACGCTCAGCGCGCCAAATTCAAATTTTCTTGCGTTTTTTGCTTATTACAGCTTAATTACTCAACGCAATTACGTGAAAACTAGTTTGCCGAAAATAAATAGAATGTATCAACAAATTATGATCAAAAGTATCACCTAAATATCATTGGTTTAGCAACAATTGGCAATAGACTGAAAAGCCGAGACAAAATTAGTTTTTTACCAATTGTTGCTAAACCAATGATATTTAGGTGATACTTTTGATCATAATTTGTTGATACATTCTATTTATTTTCGGCAAACTAGTTTTCACGTAATTGCGTTGAGTAATTAAGCTGTAATTAGCAAAAAACGCAAGAAAATTTGAATTTGGCACGCTGAGCGTGACGTACCACCTTAACTTAGCTACTGAGGAGAATTCTGGATACTATCTTAGCTCTTACAGCTCTGCATTAAGAAATGGAGTTGTCCTATTCTCAACCGCAAATTCTGTCTCAATTCTCTAACTCTCTCAATGTTCAATTCTGTTTTTAATTCACTCCACAGAGTACAATATACCTACCTCTTTGCTCCACATCACGTTTTAAAAACTCTACTCATTCACAGACTAAGAAGAAACGGAAACGCTGCGGTGAATGCATCGGGTGCCAGCGAAAGGACAACTGCGGCGACTGCGCACCCTGTCGCAACGACAAGTCGCATCAGATATGCAAGCAGCGACGGTGCGAGAAGTTGACCGAGAAGAAGGTAAGATTTTAATTTTAGATCACACAAATATTCTTTAATAAATAAAATTATATATTCTTTAAATTCACTTCCGGCCGAAGTAGTTACAAATACATATATAACTTCCTTGCTCTCCCAGCTTATTGTTTCCTGGCGAATATAATATGACCCTTTTTAAGATTAAGAGATTAAAACGATAACAATAATACCAACTACTAATAAATACAATACAACTACCTACATTAAGTACTGCCTACTACAAAACCATTTGGACCGTATACTAGCCGCTAAGACCAGCCCACTGTCAGTAGGTAGCGTACCCAACATGCTGGCAGCATTGCCTCGTTCAATTATAATGTTGATTCGTTGTACAAATAAATGCCAGCATTTTGGTCACACATCGTATCGACCCTCAGGACTAGAGAGGAAAAGAGGTAGTAACCTCTTTTCCTTTCGTTTGCGTAGGTACGCTATTCTGAAGTATAGTATACGTATAAGTTCCTTGATTCTGAATTCGACACAGTTCCAGCGACCGACAGTAGTATCGGTCTGTCACCTTGACCGTACACTACGAATAATAAACGTTAAACTTGTCCATTCAAAATTCGAAGAGTAATGCTAAAAAAAACCTTGGTGTATCGAAATAAATTTTAATAATGTTTAATGCATTTCGGAATTCTGAATAATGAAAAAAGTGATTCTATCAAGACGTGACGTGTTTTGTATATGAAACATGTATTTATAGTTATTTAGTCTGAAATGAATGCCATCCATGATTTTTTTCTTATATATTGGCTCCACACATAGTGTATTTAGCCAGTGTCAAGTATTATAATTTTTCAGTTTTATGAATATTTCACGTTAAGTCAAGTCTAAGACTTAGTCCAGTCTAAGTCATGCTCCAGTAAAGTGGTGGCAACTTTACTAGAAGCTTGCGTAAAACGCCACCAATTTTAAACATTTACACTGGAAAAAGCACAAATTTTGAGAAATAATACAATGCAATGACGTGAACTATTCCGCGTTCCCGCCAAAACTCCCGCCATCCATGATTATTCGAATGTTACAATTTACTTCAAAATAACCTTAATAGTCCCAGACATACACATTTGACAGCTTCTGTGGTGTGCTGGTTGAGCAGGTTGGGTCATAATCCAGGCGGCGGCGGGTTCGATTCTCGCGATAAGATAAGTATTTGTGCACATGAAAAGTGCAAATATACGTGTTTTGCATCTGGGTGTTGTGGGACCATGGTCCTCGTAGTTTTTGGGTCCATTGGGGACCGAGGTACGTTTTTCTCAGATAATTAGAAATTCTCGCTGAAAACAGTTGAAAGGCGAGTAAAATCGAAAAAAATTAAGCGAAAATTAAATATTGTAAGTAGATGGAACACTGTGTGCTACGTATAGCTACGAAGCTCGCGGGAGGCGACTGTCGCTATTTTGTTCTTTACAGTACTTTTACTAAGACAAGTATTGTAATTGATTATCAGAAAAGTCATAGAACTCGTCGACTTTTCTATTCTATTTAGTTTTTCAATAGAGATTAGCTGCACCTACCTTTGCCATTTTTTATCACCGACTTCATAAAAGGAGTTTCGCAATTCGGTACAGTATGTTTCTTTACCTCATATCTCCGTCGTTTATAAATCGATTATGAAAATTCTTAATTATTTGAAATAAGTCCTTTTTAAAATCATATTATACGTATAATAAATAGGGTAATAATAGCCAATAAGCATAGGAATTAGTAACTCCATAAAAAATAGTCCAGTAGCGTAAGATTGGGTGATCTTGCATTGCAGGCCAGGTCACAGGTTACAGGACAAATAAAAAAAACAAAGCCATCGAAATAACACAACATTTATTTCGTAGTCAGATCGAAGCAAGGCAATAAAATCAGTCCTACAAAACAATTGCGGAGAAAATAATACACAAGTTATAATTAAAAACGGAGACAAGGACAATGGCATTACCATAAAATAGCGATAAAAACATAACAGCAAAATTAATGGCCCGTGAAAGATCGTTCGCACTTTTATTTAGTATGTGTATATCTACGCGAATACATCTTGGGCACTTTGGATTGTCATTTGTTTATTATGTACTCAGACTTGTTCGTCATTTTACGAAAAACAAAAGAAGCGCGATACGATTTAGAGACTATTTTGCTCATCCGGCCTTATTACTCCAACTTTTATCTTTTATTGTCATTCGAATATCGAACTGATCGAAAAAGACAAAAGGTGGTTTAACTTGTCCAAATGTCCAAAGCTACTTCACCGTTATTAATAAGGCCGTAAGTTTCTCGCTTATTCAGCCATTATCCAAGGTTTGTACGGGAGTACCTGTTTTAATTTAAACAAGAAAAAATAAATTCGGTAACCGAAGTCGCGGGCAAGTCAAGTCAAGATCATGGTCGAGTATGGCGGCGGAATTTTAGAGCGAATGCCAAAAATAGATATAATTTTTTTTCGTAGACGTTCTATTTTCTTTTCAAATACTTATAGGATATTTACAAAAAAGTCGTAGCGTCTACAGAAAAATCAGAAGATGAAAAAGTGAAAATAGATACCGCTAAAAGTTCCACGGATTTACATAAAACACAAGACCATTTTTTCCGATAATTTGTCTCGGATGAATACTTCACAAGAAGTTATTCCGTATTCGGAATCGTAATCTAATCTACAACTCATCGCTGGAAAGAATAAGTACCCACAAATTTAATATATTTGTGGTCCGTGCTCAAAAGCTTAGTATTTTTTTGTTGTAGTAAGTACTCGCCAATCCTTAGCCTTCATTTTAAAAGAGGTCTATTTATCTAGGTACCAATGAGACCTTGGTCTACCACTTTGGCTGGACTTGCACTACACAATAAATAATAGTATGTACAGTACAAGTATGACAATTGCTGTCAAAAGCGTAAATAAGAGTTCACTTCATAAGACAGACAAAACGCACAATATTCTATGTGTGTGATCCGGAGCATTCTTGCCTAAAAGCCACTGCACATCTTTACTTCTCTACTTAGGTACTTTCTTTACTTTTCCTTCTTTTCTTGATAGAGTATATAATCTTCCTTCTTCGTAATACATACATACTCAGCTGAGATGACGAGCGAGAGCGATAAATAAAGACAGTAATCTACCATGTTTTCCCAATAGTGTTGTCAAATTTCTACCATAAACTACCAATGTATTCGGAGGAAAAATTTGATTTTTGACAGACATTTGCTGTTTGAAATCGGTTAAAGTTTGCAGTAATACAATCGCCATTTCAATGCTAGAATTGAGAGGGTCACGTTATTTTCAGATTCTTTATTGCCTCAACGTTAACAACGATAAAGAGAAATACATAGTAAAAAGAAATATGTACGTACCTAGTGTTAATGGCTTCTAAATTAACTCGCAAAAGAACGGAGCCGTATAACAAAAAATAGGATACCTTTTAGGCGCCGAAAAAACTTTCTGCCAAGAAAGCTATCTTCTCGACTTAATTTACGATTATAAGTTACCGGCTTCGGAGTAACTTGAGCAAATTAGTTTTAAAACAAGCACCGTAAAGCTTTTGGGTAGGATTGGGATACGGTTGTTTAGTTCTGGAATTGGGTACCTTTATTTCAGGTTTGAATGGATGAGCGCTCTTTCTATCCGTTATTAGATTGATGTATGTTTTTAGTGTTGCCTGTACTTACTTTGCTGTTGGTATATGGTAGTTTTTAACCTCCGACTCAAACAGGAGTTTCTACATCTCTGTATCTGTCTGTCTGTCTGTCTGTTATTAGATTGATGGCTGTTTTTAGTGTTGCCTGTACTTACTTTGCTGTTGGTATATGGTCGTTTTTAACCTCCGACTCAAACAGGAGTTTCTACATCTCTGTATCTGTCTGTCTGTCTGTCTGTTATTAGATTGATGGCAGTTTTTAGTGTTGCCTGTACTTACTTTGCTGTTGGTATATGGTAGTATTTAACCTCCGACTCAAACAGGAGTTTCTACGTATCTGTCTGTCTGAGCATTTGTGTGTCTTCGTATCGGTGGATATCGTAGCTTTTAAAAGCTCTAGCTTTTAAAAGCTCTAGCTTTTACCTGACACTCGTGATAACCTTAACCCTTAATTACTCGCGTGGGGTTACATCCCAGCGACTGTTTGATCGTCTCTAGATATTAGAGTTTTAAATTTAGAGCGCAAATTTTTTTCCAGCTTCCTAAAACGAGCGGATCTTTGTTATTTAATCACAAAAAACACTCTGTGGCGTAAGGTTGAGGCAGTAGAGTGCGGTTGGGGTGTAAAGTACCCCAGGCGAGCGTTTACGTAGTTCAGTTTTACGTAAATTTTACTTTATTGTCCTTATTTGTCCAAGAACAAAGGCCGAAAATCCAAAAAAAAATATGTTATAAATGCAGTGACCATTTTATTCCGACGTGTCAGAAATGCAATGAATAAAATGAGTTCCTATTCTGAGTTGATTAAAGAAAATGTTTACGGCACAATCTGTTTTTGAAAGAGTTCATCTGTTTATTTATCGTTAAGTCGAAAGATTACCATAAAAAAGTCTCATTTTGCATGTATTTGGTTGTTGTTTTCTAATTCTAAAACCGGGGTGTAAAGCACCCCACGCGAGTTTAGAGAGAAAGCTATACTAAATCTACCATGTTGACCCAGTGGTAGAGACCAATATCTACTAAAAACTACTGATATAGTCAAGAGCCGTTGTCGTAATCTAACCTACTTAAGGACCAGTAATCTAATGAAACCCTAACTTATAACATTTTTTAGTACTTAATAATACAAAAATGTTTACAAAGAAGGTAACAATTAAACATGCGTGTTGGCAATATACAGCTAATATAGCAGCTGTACCATAATTATACCTGTGATGTAGTAACTAACATCTGTTTTCATACTAAAATGGTAATTGATAGAACTGCATATTGGTTCTAGCACTTTTCGATAGCAATTATATTTATAACCCATCTTGCACTTAGACACTCGCTTCAGGTCTCTGTTAACACCTGGTTCTACAAACATATAGCCAGTGTCATAAGTATAATAACCCTCCTATTGCAGAAGTCGGTTAAAAAGAAACGATGCGAATTTGTATCAAGCTGCACAACTCATGGACAAAATAATCAGTACGTTTTTTCACCTTTATAATAAGTATAACCGCAACGACATTTTTGATTGAACGGTAGTCTCCACTCTGCATACAACTGTCTATGTACAATTCTCCAGCTTTCAAGTGTCAAATCACGAAATTCAGCTGCTTTTCGTGGCGTACATCGCACGGCACCTTTATTTGGACACCCGTCTTTCTTTTTTCATAAGTAAAGTTAAGTAAAGTTCACAATTCACATGTGGAGTTATCCGTGGGCACGCGTCAGTCGCAACGTGCGCGACAGATGGCGCATGCGCGCGCACGACCAATCACAGCCCGCCGCCCGCGCTCGCAACGCCTCTAGGATTTTATCGATCCCATCGTCCATTGTTGGGTAAAAGGTGTTCAAGCTTTATATCGATTTCTTATCGGGTGCGATTGCACGTTTTATTTTAAGGCGATTTTGTATGCGATATACAGGAGTTGTTCGATATAGTACTTTGAAATATATTAACATCTGGTTATTACTTTCCTACATAAATTACAACATAATTATCCTATCTACCCACTGACTACCTACTACAAACAATAAAAGCAATCTGCAAGTTGTTAATTTATGATAGGTAGTGATTAGCAGTTGTATGAAGAGCGAGTGTAGCTTATTGGTAGCTCGAATCGGGTGGCTTTCAAATCAACGTACTCTGGTTCGACTCCATTTAGAATCACTTTTGACACTAATGAATTTTAAAGCTGTGTGCGGAATTCGCATGGGAGAGAAGTTTCATTTCCCAGTAATTATGGGAAAGTATGAAAAGATTACCTACTTCTTAATAATCAGTAAATTTTAAGATATGACTGATAAAGAAAAGTATAAGAAGTGATTGGTGTGGCATCAACCCCAACATCGTGGGTTAAGCTTTTAAAGAAAAGGTCTACTGTAAAGTGAAACTAATCACGTTCAATAGGCATGACGACTAAAATTTTTTTTTGGATAATTTAATTATATTCCTCAAAAGATAAACATTTGTGAAAACAAAAATTAAATATCTCAAAAAATTACCAAGTTACAAGCATTTTAAAAACCGGAAAAGAAAGAGATAGCTCAAACGGCCAGTGGCGTCAGAAGAAGGTCGTTACAGTACCTCATTACTAAGCTGTGGTAGCTTTCATACAACTCTTTGGCATGTGACGTCACGAGTGGACATTTCATAGTAACTGTGGGGGCGCTCTGTTTCGCGAGAAAGGGACAGGAGTGATGCCTCCTGTAGAAACTTTAAAAGCGTATTAGGGTAGTTCTCATCGATGCTCAAATTTGATGGTCACGAGGTTATATTTCCTAAACGGCTTAAGATACAAACAGAATTTGTAAATTAAATGATGAAACATCTATTAGGCTACAACAGAAATAAAGCTTGTCATAATAAAAGCAAAAATAATACCTTAAGTTAACACGAAATGGTCAAAAACGGGGTAATTTTTCGTGTTCTCATCGTGTCACACTCTCCGATGCAGTAAAACATTTGCTTACCACTTCACCAAATTTCACTGTATTTGTATGTAACATATACTAAAATTATCGTAATTAAATAAACTTTACACTAAATAGTCTAAAATAAATCTTTTCATCATTATTTTCAATTTAAAACAACATACGCGTCGGTCACGCGGATATGGGTTCTTTAAATTCGCGTGATATAATGGCTGCCTGTTAAACAAAACATCAGCAATCACACACTGAGTATAGTCCGGTCGAACGTCAGTCGTGTACTGGCATCGCAGACGTAAGACGTGTGGCTCAACGTGCCGGAAAAAAAAAATATCGGTAAGCTTGTATTTGTTCATAGGTTTACCGATCACACGTGCACTATATTTTTTGGGCATTGTATTTCAGCAATTGAAATCAAAGTTAGCTCATCGAAACCCTAAAATGTGCGAGATATTTATGTAGTATTTGATTTAAATCGATACACTTAACTTTGCAGCAATTTTACAAAAAAGGGATAATTTCATCAGTTTCGTGTCATAAACTTCGTGGCATTTTAGTCATGAAACTGATTTTGGTCTATGAAACTGATTTTATGCATTCTTTTATTTGGAAATGTAGCAACTGGTGTGAGTTTATTGAAACAATTCTAGTTATTGTAGTATGACAGATGTAAGATAGTGTTTTGAATTATTATGTAAACGTGTTTTTATCGAGAAAAGATGGGTCAATTCGAACTCACTCATCATTCATTGTGATTAATAATCATAGCCTAAAAATGGATGAGTTCGAATTGGTAGGTATCGCGAAAAGGGGTGATCTGGACCGTGGTAGCCTAGTAACTCTCAAGTTGGGAGAACCTTTCTTCGAAACTAGCATTGTATTATGTTTAATAGTAGGTACCTAAAGGGGAAGAGCTAGTAACAGTACCTACGTTTGGTAGGTAGTAGATTAAAAGATTATGGTTATATACCATTTTTCTGGTTTCTGGGAGAAGCAGCCTATTGCGAAGATTCCGGTAGGTAGCTAGGTAAAAGGTACCTATAGCCCAAGTTCACATTCTATGAACACTTTTCTCCACACTCGTTTACCGTCGGATATTATGTACCTAAAGTATGTAGGTATTAGGAACTATCACCAAAAGGTTCTGAAATTATTAATAACGTCACGTCATATCACAATACTACCTATTCTTGACGTAAGTACGTATATAGGTACTGGGTAGGGAGGTAGGTACCTACTAGGTACATTTTGGTCCCCCCTGCCAACATTTCAATCATACTTTAATTATTTTGCTCGTAGGCCCGACTCCGAACACGTAAAGCTCATATTTAAAAGTTTATGGAAAAATCACGAAATCAGGAGTTTCTAATCCAAAAGAGTACCTAAAGATGTGCCAGATATTGTCTTTTGTAGTGAGATTTGTTTTTATATATAAATCGTTATAATATAAGTATAGATTATTTCTATTGTAGTGAAGGTTGTTGTTCTATTGAAAAAATAACGCAACTCATAAATAAATACACTTTTTAAATACTCATGATACTTCTTAATTTATAAAGCTATTAATACGATAACTATCTGTTTTTTGTCAGCAGAGGCTTATTACCTATAATATGTTGTTAAGTGGATTAGTATTCGTATTTCGTAGGATGAGCAAACTCAGGACCGAACTGATAATAATAATATACATAGTTTTGGTTATTAATACCATTTGTTTGCCAGTTTAATTATGAAAACAAGATTACGCTGTTATTTTATGAACATTTAGTCTTATAAACAGTAGCAAAAGTGAGAAAATGATAGCTGTAAAGTTACTGAGTCATTTTCGTGATCCGATGCGTCGCTTTCGTGGCCTCTAAAACTTCAAAACCATTTATCA
Source organism: Ennomos erosarius (assembly GCA_963580505.1). Lineage (NCBI taxonomy): Eukaryota > Metazoa > Arthropoda > Insecta > Lepidoptera > Geometridae > Ennomos > Ennomos erosarius. The sequence continues at coordinate 2,643,570 of OY756983.1, read as the reverse complement.
CCCAAACAAGACTTTCTATTTGATTAAATTGTATATTAATTTACTCGTCTTATAAAGCGCTATAATTTACTGTACAAAAATATTTGAAATAAGCACAATATAAAATTGTACATGAAACTGACGATGAGAATCGTAAAAATGAGAACGAGCCATTACTCCGTCATTTATTTACCGATTATGCCTATTTTTTCAATTATTGCATACATTTTTAATCTTATTTATGAAAGTGCCTATTCCCTTAATTTCGTACAGCAGTGTCCCGTAAGGTATCTTCTAAATTGAATGCACATAACCAAGTCTAATTTTTTTTCATGTATCATCAAAATCTGTTTTTGCAATTGACAGAAATTTAACGCACTCAAAAAGAAACATGCCGAATTGACAATGTACTCTTTGTGAATTCCTTTAAAAATGTAGGTCAGTAAACAAAAAAAGTGTGTGTAAAAAATTGACATCTCGGAATCCTCCCAGCTGGCAAATATAGACCATGATTCAGAAGTCGATGACGCTACACCATTAACATGGTAATAATTCAGTCTAGTCCTTTGTTTACGAGCAAATCTAGACAAAACGAATTATCTAAGATTAATCGTTTCGCCGGAAAGCTATGGTATTAAATCTGGGTTAATGAAAAGGTAACTTTTATAAACTAGCTACCGTAATGGTAGTTTTATTATTTTGACAAAATACTTGTAGGTGTATAATAAAAATAATACTTACCTAATTACTATGTTGTAAACTATAAAGTACAACCAAACCAAGAAACAAATCAATATCAATAAGCAAAATGCATGCTCAACCATTTTGACCCAAGTGAAGGCCGTTTTCCACGTTTGGTTCTGAAAAGACCCGACAAAAATATGTTTTGAAAGTGAGGTGCGCACTATATGACCCCCTCACGGACCTAGCATCTCTAATAATCTCGGTTCTCGACCCCACAGAGCAAGAAAAACAAATACGCTTTGCCTCTAGATAGAGACGAAATGCCTGAAATGCCTGCATGAACTTCGTGCCAAAATTAAGCGCATAGCGCAACTTAATGTCATTTGCCATAGTCGATTGTTTGTGTAAATTGATAGAGGTTTTATTGGAAATGTCAACAGGGCACCGATATCTGGGAAGTGTAATTTTATAGTGCTCTGTACTTGACCCCAATAGGGGCGAGCAAATATATTATTATAACAAGTAACAACGCCATCTAGTACACAGCATAATCATTGTGCCTAGTTTCGACTGAATAGATGGTATTGGCATAGTAAGGCCAAGTATTTGAGTCAAATAAAATAAAATACGAAATTGCTTAAGTTATGATGTGTTTGTCTACAACATTAATTTCTCTCTATCATTTACCACTCTCTACCAAAAACTAACAAATATTAGCTAGCAAATGGGCTCGAAATATCGTAAACAAAATCATTGCTAAAGCTCCTCAAGGAATAAATAGTGCTTAGAATTTTGGCAAGCAATACCTAGCACAAACATTATCAAGAAACAGGGCCATAAATCTTTCTGATTTTTATTTTAATGGCTTCTTTGTTTTGTACAATATCCATACATTACTTTACTTTAATCGACAACACTTGTTTTTTTTCGTGTGAATTATGGCTTTAAGACTGTCGCCATGGTGAAGTGTAAGAGAAAAGTTCATTCAGATTTAGGATAAAGGATTTTGATCACAACTATACAACTATCACAAGGTATCATCATCATCATCATCATTAACTGCCCGAAGACGTCCACTGCTGCACATAAGCCTTCCCCAAAGAGCACCACCTTGAGCATGAGCGGCTGCTCGCCTCCTGCATCCATCGGCTCCCCGCGGCTTTCACCAGGTCGTCGGTCCACAGAGTGGGGCGCCGGCCTACGCTGTCTTCCGATTCTTGGTCGCCACTCGAGAACCTTTCTTCCCCATCGGTTATGAGTTCTGCGAGCGATGTGGCCTGCCCATTGCCATTTCAACTTGCCAATTCTGAGAGCTATATCGGTCATTTTAGTCTCCTGCGAATCTTCTCATTGCGGATCTTATCTCGCATGGAAACATCAAGCATAGCTCTCTCCATAGCTTGGTGTACAAGGTATATACATAATGATGAAGCTTTATTTGCAATAGCCGTTTAATTATTGTGCTACAAATTAATTTCATTTATTTCGAAAGGCTCCATGTATTTAGCCAGTGTCAAGCCAAATTGACTCCCACCATGAGTTCCTGTCACTGTCAATAAAATTAACTAACGGGCGTTTCTTGTATCTAGTACCTACACGAAGTTAACGATATTATGATGAAATTGCCTCATGAAACTCATCATCTCAAATATATTATCTCAGAGCCTGATTTACCATCAGTTGCATAAATCATGTACTGATACAAAGCTCACATGATTTTTGCCTCTTTCCATACCTAATTTTTCAATGATTTACTAATACTTTTGATGCTATCTCATATACTAAAATTAAGCCAATTTATTGCCCCAAAAGTAATTTTATGTTCATATTTGATTAATGCTAGTAGTTATATCGCAATAATATTAGAATAGTTGTAACAACATAGCTTTTTATGTTTCTATTGTAATTTAGCGCATATAAAGCACGTATTGGTAGTTAAACGTACAATAATCATAATTTATGGCACTGATATTGCTTTTTGTTTCTCTTTATGTAAAAGTGTAATAGATACGTGTTTGTATTTATTCAAATGTTGCCATAAACATTTATAAAAGAGCGAAGTTTTTGAGCAGCGTTTCGGTAGCGCGTGTCAATATGCGAATAAATCGGTCCGCTGCCGGCTTATCAATGTCAATGAAAAAAATAGCGTTCAATTTTCAAAATGCGGCCTCAAATAACGTATAAACACGTGAGTCCACCCACAGGGGCGAGCGATTATAACGGTCGGCAGGAGTTTACACTTTTGATTTTTTTCTTTTTTTTCTGTAGCGGCACGCGCGGCCGGTGATTCAGGGCCCGGCAGATGTCGGCCGCGCTTTTTATGCTATCAGCTGACGTAACGGGCTCGAATCGACTTATTAATGATGCATCTTGCATGCCAGTACTACTTGTAACAGGAATCGTTGCGTAATTGTTTTTTTTATTAGTTGCGTGTGGCTCGAACATTGGCATTTTACGAGATGAAACTGGCTGGTTCTGAAATTAAAAAGTTTGGTGCGTTCTTTGTTTCTGTATATTGCGCTTACACAAATTCTCACGCACATGCCATATACAATTGACACACTATAAGCAGTTAAAATTCGAACATAATTGATTTTGACGGTCCCTTTGTCCTTATTTCGTTTAGTTTACGGTCGGGAGTCCTGTAGCGGGAGCAAAATAAGTTTATGTCAACAGCAAATGCATTTATGTTCGTTTGTTCACGAAAACAAACAGGATGCGAGTCAGACGCCTGTTTATTCCCAAGCTATCTATATAAATAAAATTGTTTTAGATGTTCAAAATTGCGAGTCAATACTATAACAAAATCTAATTTAGATACTGACTTCTATGTCCATCATTGCTCAGTTGGTAGATAAGCTCTGCCTTCTAAAGTGTAAATTGTGAGTTCGCTTCCGACCTAGTACAACCACTTAGGTGATAAATAGTGGTGTTTGTACTATGTCTAGGTGCTATATTGTATTAATAAGCATGTAATTTACAAACAAAAGTATTCTATCAGTATCTGGCATCCATAGTAGGTAAGCTTTGCTATGTTTGGGGCTAGACGCCCATTGGAAATGTCTACACATATTATATTTAACATGTTTATAAATATACAGAACTAATAGGTACCCATACATACCGAAGTTCGAAAATGTGTGATTTAAAAAGTTCTTGAATATATGTAATGGAGTTGAAGTAATGCTTACGATAGAAATGATAAAGTAATAGTCTATGTACTTATTATATTTTTAGGTGGTTTTCTTTAAGATTAATTTACAAAAAATAACTGCTTCACATTAACAGCCGTCCACTACTGAACATGCCTCCCCCATAAACGCCACTTTGGATGGTTATTATAGGGGGTTTGCCATAATCACTCGCTTGACAGGCGGCTTGGTGATCGCAGATTTTAATGTACCTAGAATGCTTCCGCCCGTTTCCTTAGCCGTCTATTACGGTACCCATAAAAAGATAAAGACGTCATATTCTCATACTAAATTATTCTTGTTATTTTCTTCCTAAGTAACTGCTTCTTTGCTAACATTAAACATAACCTATTTTACTAATAATAAAAGCCATACAGGATAGATTGTTTAATTTTTTGTAACGGAATAAGTTGTAATATTTTAGTAACAATAAGCACATTGTCGGCTGACTAGATGGCTGCATTCATTTTCTAAAACACAACAATGAATATATTTTCCGCGCTTTAGTCATTTTTTGCTCACAGTGCGCACCGGCTTCCACAAAGGCGCAATTGTAAATTAGAAGCAACATAAAATATAAAATGGTCTGCGTGTTTAAAGTAATTTTGATAATTAGATTAGGAATTAGGAATATTAAAACAACAAATACCCTTACAACCTGTAAATTGATATAGGTACTTAACCGTGTTTTGTACTTCATTTAATAATTTCATGCAACTGTTTCAAAAAGAAATCACGTGTTATTGTTGTTATTATTTATTAAATAATTATTTACTAGGTGGTAGGACTTTTCTGCAAAGTTCGTCTAGGTAGGTACCACCGCTTTGCCAGTTATTCTGCCGCCAAGCAGTAGTGAGCAATCACTACTGTGTTCCGGTTTGAAGGGCATTGTAGCTAGTGAAATTACTGGGCAAATGAGACTTTATGACCTGATGACACAGTGTAGTAATCTGATTACTAGACTGTGTGATGTCTCAGGATGACGTGCGCAGCGCACGCAAAACTTTATTATTTTAAAGTTCCGAGTGCCACTGCAACTGTTATGGGCGGCCGTATTACTTAACATCAGGTGAACCACTATCTCGTCACGTCATTCATTCTCATAAAAAAAATTACGTATTAACACAACATCGTTTTCCGAATTAGTAATTTCATAATTTGAAAGATTTTAAAACCCATGAAAAAAACAAATAAAATTTTTGTTTTGGATTGTGTGAATAACAGACAGCAAAAAAGCTTTTCTTTATATCAAAAAAGTAAAGGTAATAATACAGTCTAGCTTAGCTCAAATCAGTTAATTATTTTCATGAAAGCTGCTTTAAGATTTATTTTTAAAGGAGTTGTCTATCATTCCAGCCAGTCGCTAAGGATCGTTCATTTTTTTGTTTAACTGCGGCAGCAGCTGCACTTAGTTTTTTGTGATCCTTCCGTCTACATTTAGTTTGTTTAATCCTCACGTTTAATTTCATTTATAAGTGCTACAAATGCTTACATATAATAATTATACCTAAATTAATAAGTAAATCAGTATTTTTAGATGGTAAATTGTACAGTGAATTGAATATTGAACTGAATTAAAGCGTTGCCTACTTCAAATTTTACTAAAATTTTGATTGGACAAGGCCCAACATTACTACTTACGTCAATTCACTATTAATTTTGAGTATAGGTATAAAAATTTTCTCAAACATGCTTGGAAAGAGCATTATTTTGACAACCTTCTTCGAGATAAATCGCAATTGCGGCCGGCAATGTTTGTATGAAAATCCATATCTGTCGTGGTTTAGCGGTCAGATAAATTACATAGTAAACTCATATCTATCGTGCTGGCTTGCAAAGAAAAAGCTTATGGAATTGATTTTTAAAGTATAAACCAGTGTGTTGTCCTTAAAAATGTTATCAACTATTGGGATTTGAAACCGCGCCCCCCTACTCACAGGGTTGAGCTCTATTCTCCACTAGGCTATGGTCACACGAGAACTAGCTGCGAAAATCTCAGTACTTGTGTTTCACCATCACAAGTACTAAAGATTTTCGCGGCAATCGGTCGTATGACCATAGCCTAGTGGATAGAGCTCCAACCCTGTGAGTAGGAGATAGCGGGTTTAAATCCTGCTGACTGCAAAAATTTTAAGGACCTGGTGTATCTTTATAAATAGACCCTGTTAATTGAATAAAAAACAAACGATATCGCGTGAAAAAATATTTTTAAATTAAAGTTCTGCATAGATTTAATTTCCGCGCATTATTATTGAGACAAGTACTATACAAGCCTTGGCCGCAACTAGGAATTGATGGACTTACAAAATACGTATGTGTGCCTCGGCTTCGCCTCGGCCTTGTAATGCTACATGTATGTATATATCATAATATATTACCTGGTTTCTATTATTCATTCACAACTTTCACATCACAGCACTTGACAGTCCTTTTCACAGTAATTTAAGCACAAAAAAACTTGATTTTTCTCAAAAATTTTACATCACTTTATCGATTTTGCGCGCGGGTCACGGGCCCGATTTCTAGACACGACTGCTCGGATGGCAGTTGTTTTGAAACTGTTTTTTTTGTTTCGAATTTAGTTTCTCTTCAAATTCATATTTTTCTTTTTCTACTGTCAATTTCAGTGAGGTATTTTATAGTTTGGCCATGATTGTATGTATTTTGACTCTAGATTTATTTTTTTTACTATTCTGTATTCTAAATTTTGAAAACTGCATAAATCTAGAACCTTGGAATGCTAGCGAGGTTTCTTTAGAAAAGCTGTCGCTATGGAATGGCAGTCTCAATTTACTCCTCGAACGAGGAACACTAAATTGATATAAGGCCATTCCCGGGCCAGGCAAGGCCCGGGAACTCAAGAACGCCTTCAAAAACCATCTTTGGCTATCCAACACCAAAATTGTGAAGTGAATCTCCATCTACGTCAATCGCTGCGCCACGACATATCCATTGTCAAATCGCCGATCGCCGAGCTACATCTGTTGTCACCGTCGGCCGCCGTATCTACCACGACGAATCTATCGCCGAGCGTCAACCAGTGAGGCGACCGGCTTGCCTTTTTCAAACATTGAGTGGCAATATAACTTCATCACCATGTTCCGGCCCGTCGTCCGTCAAAGCTTTGACGACTGATACCTGCGTGTCTCCTGCTCCTGCATCTTGAATCTGGGCTGCGTAATAATACTTCATCGACGGTGGAAGGACGAGAATCTTCTTTTGGATCCAGAAGCTAATAACTGAATGAGCTAGCCGCTGAACTCTGGAAGTCGGACAAACTAAAGGCAACGAATTCCTCAGTCTCTATAACGACAGTGGGCCTTGTTTGAATAAAGACCCGGAAGTGGGCCTTGTTTGTTTGAAGACCCGGAAGTGGGCCTCGTTGAAGACCGGAAGCGGGCTTTGTTTATCTGAAGACCCGGAAGTGGGCCTTGTTTGGATCCAATAACATTCTAATTCTACCGTGATAACTTGTAGGCCGTAAACAACTTAAATTTCGCGTTCTTCCGCATCATCTAGAGACTCTTTTTTTTTTGCTTTCTACAAAGCTTGTAAAATTTACGAAAATAAATATCTGTTACCAATTCCTTTTTTTCTCTTCAGCTCTTAGGATCCTGTCAACCTAGGCACTGTTTAGGTAGGGGAGGAGCTGCTCATTAACTTGTAGCGTTCCATTCTACCTTTTTCACGAAAGGAACGGATGTAACGTGACAGTTTGGCGCCCAACTAAAATGAACCCTCTAAAACATTCTTCTAAATTCTAAAATAATACTTACTCAAGTAGGCTAAAATTTGATATTGACTTTTGGCTCTAACGTAATATCTTAGGTACTTGCTTAATTTATTTTTATACAGGCAGGACACGCGGAACATCACACTTACATTCTACAACACTGGCATAGTACTTAATACTTAAACGAACTTAAACTTGACTTGATTTTATCCTTGACTATTGACTTCAACTTGTGACTATGGCGAGACCCATTAAATACTCGTTTCTAAACAAACTTGAACTGGAATATGAAGTGACTATCAGAGGTGAAAAACCAGCTGACACTTTGACAACTCTTAAGGAGCAGCTGGCAAAATTGAGTCACATTCAACCTGAGGACATAAAATCTTCTCCAATACCTCTCAAACATGACCTCTCCCAAGCAGAGATCACGTTTAATTACGTCGAGGGTAAAATCTCGCACCTCGAAGCCACGGATGATAAAAGTAACCTGAGGAAAGTTGAATCTTTCGTAAATCATCTTCATTATCGCCTCGAACGCTTTAACGCCGTTCCACCATTTGTTGAGTCATGCTCAAACATACGATCTCGCTTCTTCACGCTCCAAAAACGGTTTGAAGTCTTAACTTCAGATTATTCAGGATCTTCTGAAGAAGTGTTAGTTGACATTCACAATCCTTGTCCTCAGACTCAGCCTAGCCCTCCCTCGATTTATCAATTACTACCTATGACTGGAACCAATCAAACTTTGGAAGTACTGAGTACTCCTCAACCCACTTTACCTTCAAGCATTCTGACTAGTATACCACTGGCTTCCGAGTCTGTACAAAACTATCACACTTCGGATAATTTTGTGAAGGAGCTCAAAACGTTTTCTTTCAATGGAAAATCGTGCCCTAGATCATTTCTTCAAAGATTGGACGAGTTTAGGATTTCTCGAAACATTCCGGAAGGTATGCTTTGCAAGCACGCCTTTGAGATTTTCACAGGTGATGCCCTTCATTGGTTTCGTTTTCAGTATAATCGAAATCCTACCTTATCGTGGAAAGATATTTGCACATTGCTGATTCGAGATTTTGGTATACATGATTACGACTATAAGCTGTTGGAAGCTATAAGGAATAGAACGCAAGGAGCAACTGAGACCATTATCGTTTACGTCTCAATTATGTTCGGTATGTTTGCTCGTCTTTCAAAGAAACTTAGCGAGAGCGAACAATTAGAGATTTTACTCCATAATATAAGACCGTGCTATTCAGTTTTTGTTGCACTTAAAGATATTAAAACGGTAGATTCTTTAATTTCTACTTGTCAAAGTTACGAACGCATTTCTGAACGAGACAAAAATTTTCATGAGCCTAGATCTGAAGACACTTCTTGTGCTGCTGAATTTGCCTATCTTCCTTCATTTTCTAAAGCTTCACTTCCTAAAGCGTCTCCAAACGTAAGGTACACTAATGCAGTGCAGGAAGATAAACATCCACGCTCGTCATCTCAAACTAATGACATTTCTAAAGAAGAATTCTGTTATCGCTGTCGTATCACAGGCCATTCTTTACAAACTTGTACTAAGCCTAGATACCTCATTTGTTTTAAATGTGGTCGTAAAGGCGTGAGAATCAGCGAATGTCCAAAATGTGCTCCATCAAATCAACAAAAAAAACTAGCTGACGACTTGAATGGTTTCACTAAATCACATAACAATAATTTTGATGTTAACGACTGGAATCAATGGTTAAATACTATTCGAAATTTTATGTTTTGCTACAAAACAACTTCTGTTTTCTACGACAAAGAAAAAGACTTTAACAGACCTTTTATTAACGTGTCTATAAACAATATACCTTTTTCCGGTCTTTTAGATAGTGGAAGTTGTATAACTATTTTAGGTAATAACTCTCATAAAGATATCCAAAAGTTAGGCTTTAAACTATTCAAGTCTCCAACTCAAGTTATGGTTGCTAATAAACAAAAAGCAATGTCTTCTGGTTATTTTCATTTGCCATTGAGATTTCATAATCAGACACATGTTATCAAAGCTTATGTTTTCCCTGATATTTATCCTTCTTTGATACTTGGGTGGGATTTCTGGAAAGAATTCGAACTCTCCCCAAAGATACTTTCTCTTGAACTCAATCTCGAATCTAAAGATCATACAACTTGTGCTGTTGAAAATCAAATATCAACATTTGATCATCTGTCTGGGAATCAAGTAGAAATTGCTAATGACATAATCAAGCGTTTCAAAAGTATTTCTTTTGAACAACGAGGTAAATTAGGCCGTACTAGTTTAGTTAGTCATCGGATCAATACTGGTGATGCTTTACCTATAAAACAACGTTGTTATCGTCTCTCTCCAGAAAAGCAAAAAGCACTCATCAATGAGGTCGATAAAATGCTAGAATTAAAAGTTATAGAAAAATGTGAGAGTCCTTGGTTATCTCCAGTACTTATCACTCCAAAAAAGAACGGAGAATGGCGTTTCTGCGTCGACAGCAGAAAGCTGAATGCAATTACTCGTAAAGATGCCTACAGCCTCCCTTTTGTTTCTGAGATACTAGATAACCTCAAAAATGCTAAATATTTGTCTAGTATCGATATAGCAAAGGCTTTTTGGGAAATTCCATTACATCCCAAAGACAGAGATAAAACTGGTTTTTACGTACCTGGTAGAGGAATGTATAGATTCACTGTTATGCCCTTCGGATTGACAAACGCTCCAGCAACTCAACAAAGACTCATGGACAGTTTATTCACTCCAGAGTTTGAGAATAAAGTGTTCTGTTACTTAGATGACATAATAATCATAGGTGCGACATTTGAGGAACATATTTCACTCCTACTTAAAGTTCATCAGAAACTTTCTTATGCTGGTCTAACCATTAACTTTGAAAAGAGTCAATTCTTTCGCAAAGAACTGAAATATCTTGGCTACATAGTAGATGAGCAAGGATTGCGGGCTGATCCCAGTAAAATTGAAGCGATTCTAGCTTACGCTGCTCCTACCTCTAAAAAAGAAGTAAGAAAATTTTTAGGTACGTGCAGTTGGTTTCGCCGATTCATACCTAATTTCAGTACTATTGCTTCACCACTCTGTAAATTAACGTCATCTGGAAAAAAATCTCCAAAAAAATTTGTCTGGAATGCTGAGGCTGACTCTGCTTTTGCTAAATTAAAAGAATGCTTGACTACAACACCAATACTATCTTGCCCTGACTTTGACTATCCATTTTCCGTTCACTGCGACGCTTCTAACTTTGGGATAGGTGCTATGCTGACTCAGGAAAAAGACAATAAAGAAGTTGTTATTGCATATATGAGTAGATCTCTAAACAAGCATGAGCAGAATTATTCAACTACAGAACGTGAGACTTTAGCTGTCATTACTGCACTTGAGCATTGGCGTTTTTATCTTGATAACGGTAAACGATTTACAGTATACACTGACCATGCAGCATTAAAGTGGTTCCAAAATTTGTCTAATCCTTCTGGCAGATTGGCACGATGGAGTCTTCGTCTGTCTTGTTTTAACTTCGACCTAAAACATAAAAAAGGAAAAGAAAATGTTGTCCCAGACCTTCTGTCGCGTCATAAAATACCCGATACTGCTATTATTGGTGGTGTTGAACCCATATCTAGAGACAATGCATCACAATTGGAACTATATAATAGACTTTTTACTAACTGTCGAGATAATCCTGATGCTTATCCAAATTACAAAATTCTCAACAATAATTTATACCGTTTTAATAACTCACCTGATTATCTAAATGAAGATTTTGCTTGGAAAGAAGTTCCACTTCCCTCTGAGAGAATGAATCTCATCAAAACTTGCCATGGTGACTCAGAAAGTAATCCCCATACTGGCATTTTCAAAACATACAAGAAGCTTTCTTTAAGATACTATTGGTCTGGTATGTTTAAAGATGTGGCTAAAATGTGTTCTTCTTGTGAAACATGCCTCTCTTATAAGCATTCGAATCATTCTCCATATGGTCCTATGGGTAAACCAAAAATTTGTTCAAGACCTTTTCAAAGCCTCTCATTAGATCTAATGGGCCCTTTTCCACTCACAAGACAACGTAATCAATTCATACTAGTGGTTACATGTTCTTTTTCAAAGTATTGCCTTATTTTCCCTATCAAGCGCGCTACATCTTCAAATATCATCATGTATTTGGAAAATAATGTGTTTCTGGTACACGGTGTGCCACAAACCATCATCATGGACAATGGTTCACAATTTCAATCTAATGAGTTTCAAAGTTTTCTGAATAAGTATAAAATTCCTTTTATATTTTATTCACCTCGATACTGCCCTCAAGTAAACCCCACAGAACGGTATAATAGAACAATTATCACCGCACTTTCACAGTTGGTCGGAGATGATCACCGTTCATGGGACAAACATTTGCAGAAAATCCAATATGCACTCAACAGTTCTGTAAATTCTACAACTGGGTTTTCTCCATCCTTTCTGGTCTTTGGACGTGAAACCATACCATGTGGTTCACTATACACTAACTGCTCCAACCTTGATAATTTCATTTTTCTTCCTCGTGACATCTACGCCGCTAATTTAGGATTATTATCTAACATCTTCGATAAAGTACAGGTTGCATTACACACTGCACACACAAAAAATGCTGCTCATTACAACACGAGACACACCTTTAAAGAGTTCAACGTTGGCGACACAGTCTGGCGTAAAAATTACGTCCAGAGTAACGCTGGTGCATATTTCAGTTCAAAGTTGGCTCCCAAATATGTCAAATGCACAGTTGTTGAGAAGCTCTCACCTCTCGTCTTTATTTTAGAGGATCCTAACGGCTTAAGAGGAAAGTGGCATGTAAAAGATTTTAAAGTGTAAATAGTGTAGCGGTCGTATTCTGTTTTTTTCTCTAAATTGTATACTTATTCTATAAATAGCTTCAGCGTATATTATTTTTGTATTGTACAAGGAAACTAGACCCTTTCGGCTTATTTTTTTTAAATCCATTTTACAAACGTTATTTTTTTTTTTCACTCTTTTTGTTTTATCTTATAACACGAGTCGTGTGGGTAAGAAGCCATTGTGTTTACTCATTTTTTTTTATACTTTCTTAGTTGCACATGTTGTTACTCTAATCTTAATTTCCTTGCAATTTCTTAAATACAAGGTTCTTGAATATTAATTTCCTTGACGTCTTCAATACCCAAGGGTGTGTGTAATATTCTTAAAGAGCGGTACACAACTCGTTAAATAAGCCTTTGTGTTGTACATTTTCTTAATTGTAAATACTTATTATCTTTACTCGGGTTTTCAAAAAGGTGCGGATAACGACACCTAATTAAAAAAAATAAGCCTTCGTTATGTATAATGAATAGTTCCTTGTGGAGTATGCGTCATCAAATATGTGAACCATATCCCCTAAGTATGTTTGTGAGCGAGTAAAAGAAGAAGTGCAAGATTTAAGTATGAAAGAGCAAGGTTTTATTCCTAACCTTCAAAATTTTCAATGGAGTTGAAAATTTTCTGGGGTCGTGGGGGAAATATGTAATGCTACATGTATGTATATATCATAATATATTACCTGGTTTCTATTATTCATTCACAACTTTCACATCACAGCACTTGACAGTCCTTTTCACAGTAATTTAAGCACAAAAAAACTTGATTTTTCTCAAAAATTTTACATCACTTTATCGATTTTGCGCGCGGGTCACGGGCCCGATTTCTAGACACGACTGCTCGGATGGCAGTTGTTTTGAAACTGTTTTTTTTGTTTCGAATTTAGTTTCTCTTCAAATTCATATTTTTCTTTTTCTACTGTCAATTTCAGTGAGGTATTTTATAGTTTGGCCATGATTGTATGTATTTTGACTCTAGATTTATTTTTTTTACTATTCTGTATTCAAAATTTTGAAAACTGCATAAATCTAGAACCTTGGAATGCTAGCGAGGTTTCTTTAGAAAAGCTGTCGCTATGGAATGGCAGTCTCAATTTACTCCTCGAACGAGGAACACTAAATTGATATAAGGCCATTCCCGGGCCAGGCAAGGCCCGGGAACTCAAGAACGCCTTCAAAAACCATCTTTGGCTATCCAACACCAAAATTGTGAAGTGAATCTCCATCTACGTCAATCGCTGCGCCACGACATATCCATTGTCAAATCGCCGATCGCCGAGCTACATCTGTTGTCACCGTCGGCCGCCGTATCTACCACGACGAATCTATCGCCGAGCGTCAACCAGTGAGGCGACCGGCTTGCCTTTTTCAAACATTGAGTGGCAATATAACTTCATCACCATGTTCCGGCCCGTCGTCCGTCAAAGCTTTGACGACTGATACCTGCGTGTCTCCTGCTCCTGCATCTTGAATCTGGGCTGCGTAATAATACTTCATCGACGGTGGAAGGACGAGAATCTTCTTTTGGATCCAGAAGCTAATAACTGAATGAGCTAGCCGCTGAACTCTGGAAGTCGGACAAACTAAAGGCAACGAATTCCTCAGTCTCTATAACGACAGTGGGCCTTGTTTGAATAAAGACCCGGAAGTGGGCCTTGTTTGTTTGAAGACCCGGAAGTGGGCCTCGTTGAAGACCGGAAGCGGGCTTTGTTTATCTGAAGACCCGGAAGTGGGCCTTGTTTGGATCCAATAACATTCTAATTCTACCGTGATAACTTGTAGGCCGTAAACAACTTAAATTTCGCGTTCTTCCGCATCATCTAGAGACTCTTTTTTTTTTGCTTTCTACAAAGCTTGTAAAATTTACGAAAATAAATATCTGTTACCAATTCCTTTTTTTCTCTTCAGCTCTTAGGATCCTGTCAACCTAGGCACTGTTTAGGTAGGGGAGGAGCTGCTCATTAACTTGTAGCGTTCCATTCTACCTTTTTCACGAAAGGAACGGATGTAACGTGACAGCCTACATTTACACATTCGTCCAACAATGCCTCTGTTGCTGGCCTCTGCAGTAATGTACTATATATCTACTGCATTTATACAACAAATTATATTGTAGTAAGTAAGGGTGGGTTTTTTTAAACTGCAGTTAAGGTAACCAATGATCTAATGATTAATAATACTAACTGACCATTGGTTACAATTCATTAGTGTTCAACCATTGGATATCTGAACTATGGATCTAAAAACCCACTCAGTCAGCTATTATGTAGCAGATCTTAAACATATTTCAAAATGGCCACAAAAAACTATATATACGAATAATACCGCGCGCAATATGGCGACATCAAGCCTGGCGAGAATAAGACCTCTTTTGTCGACGAATAATGTTTAAATAGAGAATTAAACCAGTGTTCAATGAAGTATTTAAAAACGACGGTTACCGAACCGGTTTCGGCATCTGCATAATCTAATACACACGCTTGCTTTATGGTCATAAAATCTCAAAGCTTTTTGTGTAACATTTTTGTACCATTCGAGTTTCATAAATTAATATACTTAGGTTAGGTATACGTAGCATTCGTAGCACAAATAGCGTAGCTCACCTTCGCGCTACGGAATGTTGCTGACCTTTATGTTTTAGACTCCCCAAAATTTCAATATAAATTAATTTGTAAATATCAAGTTTATTTAGTAAATAAAGCAATGTATAGGTACATATATTATGTTGTGACGTTAACTACTTACTTTCAAAATTAGTTCCCCTAATTGCCGCGGGACAACTTACGGATAACTGAAGGCAAACGTCATATTTGTGACGTTTGACAGCGTTGAGGCGGTTAAAATCCACAAAACCATGGAATCCATCTAAACGCGTTCAAGCGAGCTATACGCCGAAAATCGGGCGTTCAGAATTCGACTCGCTTAGGCTCTAACTGCGTTCTGTTTACATTATGTTGGTGAAAAGCAAATTGTAGATCTGAACTCAGTTGCTCGCTTGAAGTGAGTTTAGCTTGAATTGATCACGTTTATTTGTAATGGTGAAATCCGATCTTCGGCGATTGGTACCGTTATCTTTGTTACAGTCAGTATGATGCATGATATCACCCGGTTTCACCCTCGAAAGTATAACTCATGTCAACTTAAAAATACGGAACGCTCATTGGTTGCCTGTTGACCATCGGCTGTCGTTAACCAATGAGTTTACCAAGGTTTAGTATGATGGATGGCAGTTAGTGGGAGTGAACCTGAATTTAAATTTCATTCTAAATTCGAAAGTTCTGGTGATAGAGCTGGCTACATTACGAGAACGAAGGAATGATGTAAATTGTTAGTTTGCTGTAGAGTAAACATATTTAGGGGAGAGTAACCTATATTGGACCACTTTTAACATAATGGCACTTATCTCCGAATGCTGTCTAGGTATAAAAATGAAACATGGCTCGCAATATAGCTTGATTCAATAGCTATACACATAATATAAATTAATGTGGTAGGTATATCGCTACTGGTAAAAAATAATTATTATTCAAGGTCATTCTGCGTGTATAAGTTGCACACACCAAACACTCGTATGACACTAAACGGATAGCGTCAAATTCTTACTAAAAATATACCTGTTGTTCGAAAATAAGATGTAGTTAGACGGTATTTAATAATTTAGTTGATCGATAATCGAGATAAGTCCCTAATTTTTTTTTAACTACCATCTAAAGATCTACCGAAACTCACAATATATTTTTATTTCACTAAATCTCTCGGTACCTTTATACAAGCAATCTAAGACGAACATTATAAATTCGCGTACGGTTCAAAAGCTCCGCTTCTGTGCAACAAATCAATACTTTTTCCTAGCGAAGCTACCCCATTGCACGCAACTAATTCATACTGGCTATACGCAGTATATAAATAACTACGACCTCTTTTCTATCAGGGTTGGCACGTTTTTTTACACTAACGTATAATAATTATAAAAACAACCAGCCATTAGTAGCACAACATTCATCATTGTAACTTTCATTTTAATTTGGACACAGCAAACTCGGTCTTTCATGTTTTTTAGTACTTAAGTTTTTTTTTTTTTTTATGAGAATGAATGACGTGACGAGCTGGTCGTTCACCTGATGTTAAGCAATACGGCCGCCCATAACAGTTGCAGTGTTACTCGGAACTTTAAAATAATAAAGTTTCGCGTGACACTGCACTGCGCACGTCATCCTGAGACATCACACAGTCTAGTAATCAGATTACTACACTGTGTAATCAGGTCATAAAGTCTCATTTGCCCAGTAATTTCACTAGCTACAATGCCCTTCAAACCGGAACACAGTAGTGCTTGCACACTACTGCTTGGCGGCAGAATAACTGGCAAAGCGGTGGTACCTACCTAGATGAACTTTGCAGAAAAGTCCTACCACCTAGTAGTTTACAATATAATGATTTTCCTATGATTATTATTACTATTTATACTTATCATATACATTATACATTTATAAGATGATCGTGTGGTCCTGATGGTCTAACATGCGCACCGCGATAAAACTTCTCGTCGCTGCTAGAGTGAGACACACTTAGGCGCTACCATAGCCTTGTCACGGTCACTCACGAGATAAAGTGTCGAGAAATGTCGCGGTGCGCATGTTAGACCGACTGGTGTGTTCATAGCCACCGCTCCATCTCTTCCCGTGAGCGCCGTAAGAGCCGGCTAAGAGAATATCCAGGGGATGGGCAACAGCATTCTTTTTTTTTTTATGTGAACGTGATGAGCTAGTCGTTCACCTGATGTTAAGCGACACGGCCGCCCATAACAGTTGCAGTGTCAGCGTCATTGTTTCCTGACAAATATAATCTGGGAGTTTTTAAGGCTAGAGTGAGCCGGTATCTTCTAGGCAAGCATGCTCCATCGTCGACCGCGTCATCACTTACCATCAGGTGAGACCGCAGTCAAATGTTAGCCTATCGATGATAAAAAAAAGTGTCACTCGGAACTTTAAAATACTGAGACAACACACAGTGTAGCAAATCTAGCAAGTGTAGCAGTCTAGTCTTCTCGCGTATTATTAAAATTGTCTGTGATCATCACCAAGACACTTGCCAAGAGTGATGATTATGGAAAACTTCTCTTTCTCCAGCGTCAAAAATCGTTATATGAAGAAGTCCTTTTTCAAAAATGTGACCTCTTTTGATTGAATGACGTTTTAGGTTTTGTTGGCGTGATTGGTGTTATGAAAATTAATATATATTTTATAAGTTTTGGCTCTACCTTCATTTATTTTATTATGTTATCTCTGATAAATAAGTTCCATTAATCTCTGCTGTACTTTACTGCGTAGAACGTAGATAAAACCATGCGTTAAAACGTCATAACTTCAGTGTTTTGGTGCTGTTTAATTAGAATAAACAGTCTTTGCAGTACCTATTTAGCACTCGTAGATGTATTAAAGTGTAAAAGAGCGTATTACTTTTGTAATGGAATGAAAGTATTTTTTTATTACAATTAATATTTTTATTCTAAGCGAGTTTGATAACCCTACCAAGTAGAACCAAACAGGTACGCACACATGCGCAGTGGTACCAACCAATCACGTCCCAGTTTCACGTAAGGTCTATAATAGAAACTGTGCGTGTGTAAGTTTATGCGTGAGGGGTGCGCCGTTGCACCCTTACTACGTATCACAAACATGAACTTGATGCATTTTATTAATGCTATTAAAATTGGGTTTTGTTGCGTTGTCTGGACAGATCCAGTTATTTATTGCGGTTGTTATTTTTATGAGCAACGTCCATCTCGGATTTAATTTGTGATGAATAATACTAATAATAACGATAGGACGGGGGACACACAACACATGCAATATGAGAAAGTAGTGTGTATAAATAATGAAATAAATTTGTACCTACTTTATTTGTGATTCAGAATGTGCAACTTTTGTAATAAAACTATTCCATTTTAGAGTAAAGCCACCATCGTGTTATGTCATATATTTTCCAATTTAACGTTCTGCATAAAATCCATTCCATCTTCATCGGGGGTTTCGATTAATCTAGAGGTCGATCATTTGACATTCAACGACTTTTGGATTCGATTTGATATTGTTATTTACGGTATAATAATAATGCCATAATCATAAAATAAGAACATAATAATTGTAAACGAAACCTAGCACACTAATGACCGTGCCATACGCTAAGCGATGTATCCGTAAGCCGTAAGCTAAGGGTGCGTTCAGTTCAGAGGCAACGCGGCAGCAAAATCGTGCGTGCTCACGCATACAGCTATCTTGCCCACAGCATTTTAACATATATGCCTTCGTTAAAAGCGGGTTAAACACATATTTTAAGCATCTTGATATGAAAACTGTTGCTTTTATAATACTAAGTGGAGTTTACTCAGGTTGTTTTGACTGCCTGTCATCCGTTACTTCTAGAAGTCGCATCATTTATAATGGATGTCATCTTATCCCAAAATATAATCCTTATCCATTAAAAACGTTAATTTAAAAAAATACTAAATCAGAAAAATTTAAATATAAAAGAGACAAGTATTTCTGACCCCTTTGAAAACACAAATACCTAATAGTATATAGATAGGTACCTAATGTTCAGCCACGCATCAGGCACCTACACTAGTTCATCCAGTTCATTAGAGCCCGCACGCGTTGCCTTGCAGCGTGAACCTCCCTACCATCCCCTTGCCACCCCAGGTTAGAAGTTCTAATTCTGCACGCGTCTGAATAAATACGACAGCGTCGCTATACAAGTAGTTTTTAACCACGCAGTTTTATTATGAAGATTATAAATTAACGCAAAAAATTAATATGCATGTTTAATGTAGCAGTGACTAAGCATGTTACTGCTGTTAACATCAGATAATTATTTGTAAACAGTTTTAACTAATGATTTAGTAACTTCATAAAGTAACAATCATAATGATAAAGCCCGAGCTATAAGTAGATGCACCCTGAAGTACTTATAGCCTGCCATCGTGTACGTAAAAAACAATTTAAAGCTTTAAAAGCAAATATCAGCAGTAAAACCTAGAGTTGCGAAGTACCTCTTGTAAATTGTGCCATGGTCTTTTACATACATAAGTTGGTGTATATAGGCAAGATTATAGAGTACCATATACGACGTAGATATGCGTCAGTTAGCTTATGACTGTATAGCTTTAGGTAAACTCCGCCCCTTTCTAGGGCAGGCGTTGCGCGGGTAACCTATTAATCTGTACATGGTGTTGCCACTTGCAATGTTTATTTTATGCAGTTATTTAAGATAATGTTTTATTTAAACCTCTGATTAAAATTAAACGTTTCAAGCTTGACGTTTTGACGTGAGAAGATTTGCTTGAATCTGAAGTGTCGTTGTAAAATACAGCAATGACAGTTATTACTTGTGGACAGTGGAATTTTTATTAATTTCACTAGATTAAGTGCCCACTAAGTAACTGTTAGTACATTTAATGCACTGCGATCAGCTATTTGTATTATTTATTATCCAACCCGTTTGTACTAAAAATATGCAAAGATATCAAAATAAATTGGTTTAAATTAAAGTGAAATAAACGTCACGCTATAAGCTTAATGTGTGCAACTAAATAATTAAAGATAACTACTTAGCCATTATGTTCAATAGTATATACTTAGACAGATATATTTTCCTTTAAATAACCCCACTTTACTTCCCCGCGTTTTCAGTAAGCGAGTGAAAAGACCTATATACATTCTATGTACTCTTGCACATAAACATACATATGGGTGTACAGTATTTTGTAGGCGTAGCTGGGAGGGTGCGTAACCTAGTGAACGCGCACCCTAGATTAGAGGGATGGCTATCGGGGTAGAAAAGTACGGGTCGGGAGGTTTAGTTAGGTTCTGTAGGTTTAAAAGCTTTTTATTTAGTTGTTTATAATTTTGTTTAAGTGCCGTAATTTTAAAACGTACTACTTAATAACATCACCTTTTACTAAATATTCGCTATATGTTACAAATAAAGGAGAGGGTTATAAGTGGGTGTTAAATATAATCAAAATGATAATAGTGGCGTAAAATACAGGGTTACACATAAAGTTAATCTGTAATAAATAATTTTGGATTTTTGAAAACCTCTTATTTTGTTTTGCACGAAATGATAAAATTCAATTTTTTTTTTTGGCTAATTAGTGGTTTAAACCCATAGGATACAGAAAAATAAATTGTTACTTTGTGATAAAACACAAGAAAACTGTTGGTACAAATAATATGATACATTCAGCTTGTTAGCTCCAGTATTGCAAGCAATAAATATTTTAGTTTAAAGCCAAATATAAAAAAATCGGAGGTGTGAACAAATTTTTTAAGGAATATTATTAATCCTGCATAATTAACCTTTTATTTGACTTTAATTGTATACTGATTAGAATAAACACCCAAGTTCCATACAAAAAAAAGTCCTGTCCTTTGGCCTGGTATACTGCCGCGATACTAGGTGAACCGACGACCTGGTGAAAACCGCGGGAGCCGATGGATGCAGGAAGCGAGCAGCCGCTCAAAGTGGTGCTCACTGGGGGAGGCCTATGTTCAGCAGTGGACATCTACGGACTGATGATGATAATACTGCTACGATGACCTATAGACAGACCAAATGTTCCAGCCCACTACCAAAAGATAGCGTACCCAACATGCTGGCAACATTGCCCTGTTGAATTTAATAGCGGATAGTATAAAATTTTCTAGTATATTTATTTCTTATTATCATTTTTTTCTATGATTCACTGAGACCTTGCTTGACTTGATATAACAATAATAGATAAAAATCAATAGCTAAAAAATATCAGAGGTTTGGAGGTCACATTATACCGTCGTTGATCCTGGGTTTTAAGACAACAGCCGTTAAGCCATACTAAAAGCCTTCTGACATTACACTTAATAACGTGTCACTTTATTTACCTAATTTGATATATAAAAACATTGAAATGAGAACCAATAAAAAAAAGTATGTATTATTTGTTTAAAACCTTATCTATCTAAACTCATATTATTATCTATTGCTACTTCTTATGATTATTTTATTTGGGTAATTCTTTTTCTTATTCCTTTTCAACCAGCACTACAACTCGTTCCACACTACACAAAGGTTAACTGGAAGAAAATGCTACTTAGCATTAAGTTCGTCTATGTACTTGATTTACTCTTGTGCAATAAAGCATTTTCTATCTATCTATCTATCTATCTATCTAACATTAAACGACATTTAAACGACATACGTACCTCTCTATTAACAGATTAAACGGAACCTTCAGGTTCATAACAATAGTAAACAAAAACTTTAATTAAAAAAAATTGTTATTGATCCCTAGAAAAATATGCTACCTCAACCCCTGGCACACGTCATCGTGACCTCTCCATTTCCCTGCGTTTATTTACATACAGGCTCATTGCGCCACTCATCGAACAATCCAGCAGGCTAACGACCCCTAGCCTCCGACCCTTTCACCAGCCACCAGCATAGCCAGACCCTTGATCATTCACACCTGATCTAACTAGGCTACACAACCGTGAGCTCCACATCCACTGGTCGGCATAACCAGCAGATGTAGACCTTTGAATACTCACATTACACATCTTTATAATATACTAGCTTCTATCTCGCGGTTTTACCTTGTGGGCTATCTCTCAGGAACCATTCATTTTTACCCTTTTGGGGGATGAAATTCAAAAATTGCCGAGACCCATATCTGTTTATTCTTTATGTTCTTTTCTCATTCTAAACAGTATGATACGGTCAACATTTTTGAAATTCCCACACAAGCTTTAACTAACACCCTATGAGTTTGTTTTCAAAAACTATGAAATGAAATTGCATATATTTTTACACTTGTTTGTATGTGCCAAGTTTCAAAACAATGCATTACGAAATTTAGATTTTTCATACAAACATTTTTTACCGTTTTCATCCATTTGGGGGTTAAATTTTAAATCCCTTCTTAGCTCGCGCCTACGTCACAAAAGAAAGCCATCCTCTCAATACCAAGACTAAAGTCTTAAGAAGTTTGGGCTGTGCATTGTCCATCACCCAATTAGGGCAAAGCATTTTATATCATAAATAAATCATAGAAGATGATCGGTCTATGTCACTGGTCGCTTGGAGAAACACCCAACTTTACTAGAGCTAGGCAATATTCCCTTCATCGGAGTTTTTTATGAAGCGTAGGGGGTCTTTTAAAACTGGTGGGGGTGCGTTAGTTTATTGTGACCTAAGCAATGATAGGTAAATTGCAGTTTCTATGGTGAGAGATAGGGTGAAGGTGTAATTGAGGTAAGTTTCAAAGATGGCCGACTGTGTTAATGATGATCTTATAATGTACCTTGTTGACGGTGATTTGTCTGTTTGGATTTTTTTAGGTAAGTTATAATCACTACGTCCATAGAATACCTTTACAGATTTTTTTAAATAGACTGACGTATTAGCTTATTTATATGTTTACTTAATTTCATAAGTGAAATTAAGTAAACATTAATCAATCGTTTTTGCTGAACATTGCCACAATCATGATGTTCTTTAAACGTTCTAAAATAAAATACTAGCTCAATAATCATAAAATATCATAATATAAAATGATTGTTGTATTATAGGTATTGTATGTATTGGCATTAACAATGACGATTGGCTGAATACCAGTACTTACACAAACCTGTAAGAAAAAAAAATGAAAACCGACGCCTCTACAATCGGAACGCCGCGTAACTCTATCCCGGCGGGAACTTTAAACTGTAATTTATGATTTAGCTCCGGTTTTCGAACGCTTCCGCCGTTCCAAATTCAAACATTGTCACGAACGCACCTTTATTTGATTTATACTTTTTATTTTTTTACGCGGGAAACACTTGGCGACAGCATGTTTGTAGTCGGGTTACTTTATATACTTACCGTTTCATTGACAACGACGGAAGAGATAATTTACTACCTTATGTGTGTGTGTGAATTTTGTAAGATCACGACACCTTATTAAGTCAATACAATCCACTGCTGAACATAAGCCTCCCCCAGAGAGCGCCGCTTTGAGCGGCTGCTCGCCTCCTTCATCCATTGGCGCCCTGCAGTTTTCACCAGATCGTCGGTCCACCTATTAGGGGCTGGTCTTCCGGTTCGCAGTCGCTTTTTCATCGGTTGTCAGTTCTGCGAGCGATGTGGCCTGTCCATTGCCATTTCAACTTGCAATGCCCTACATACAAAGCAGCGCGAAGCCAATAACAATAAATAACAAAATAGAATTTTGAAAATCTACCGAATTCCAGGAACAGACTGCGCGCAAGACTTAATATGTAATAAAATTATCAAATACTATTTGATACCTATATGTAGAATGCATAATAATTATTGTTGTACGTACTCATTGTACATAATTGCGTTAGATCTTGACTTATTAAATATATAGCACGCGTTTATGTCTTTTATATGGACTATTCAACACTATAATAGGCATCGGTAAAATGATAACTCCGAACCGAACCGACCGATGAACCGGAAGACGCAGCGTAGGCCGGCCCCCCACTCGGTGGACCGACGATCGCCGACTGACGGGCGGCCGACAGAGGCGAGCAGCCGCTCTAAGTGGTGATAGCCGGGGGGACCCCTATGTTCAGCAGTGGGCGTCTTAAGGCTGTTAATGATGATGATGATGATGATGATGATGATGAAAATGATAATTTAATTTTTAAGGGACTATTAAGATGGACATAACCTTCCAACCACTTGTGTTCTTCTGTCATTCTTATTGCTATTCAACACCAACACAGAAATAACACATCATAAGTAAAAGTTAGAGAAGAGATATTTTTTCCATCGTAGACATGGGCTATGATGGAAAAAATATTTGGTTTAGAGCCCATGTTCTAAACCAAAGATTTTCGAAGTCCTAATAAGTATGTATTTTATTTGGCTTAAAACAAAGAAATGAAATGGAACACCTTGCCAGCGTCATTGTTTCCATAATCGGGGAGATTTTAAGACTAGAGTAAACCGGTATCTTTTAGGCAAGCATGCTCCATCGTCGACCGCGTCGTCACCATCAGTGAAATGTTACCCTATCGTTGATAAAAAAAATTGTACAAATTTATCGAAAAAAATTACTTAATTACTAAAATTATTCATGGATCATGCATGACCCATTTGCCTTGTTAATTAATAATATTTTATGACAACGTGTCATAATTATTTTTAACGAGTAACGGCAACTTGGTATTAGTGCAGTCACGATCATAGTAAGTAAAACGCAGTTACAAAACGTTAAAATATAATTTTATATATACGTTCTCGGCTTAACCAATGGTGTGAATTCTCCGTCTCGTTTTTGCTTGTGACTTTTTTCGTTAACGAGAAGTTGACAGGAGATTAAAACTAGAGTTTGCTTGAGAGATTTGATCCAAAATGAAAAAACCTGTAGAAACAAAGTATCATATACATAGCTCGTGTATTTTTAGCCCGATCTAATCGTTTTTAAGTGATTTGTAGATGTCTCTGGTTTGTTGCACGTTTTGGTTTTAAATGTATATATATATATAAGTGCAAAAAACTGTTGATGATAAACAAATAAATAAGAAACAATCTTTGACACTTAAAATATATACTACAAGTACATATCAGTACATATTTTTGGTGTCAAAAGTTATAGTTAGATAGAAAAAACCAAAATTATAAAAGAAAAACTTAATCAACTTATACATACAACTGTTATGGGCAACAGTGTCACTTAACATCAGGTAAACGACTAGCTCGTCACGTCATTCTTTCACATAAAAGAAACATACAATAGGCGGTTTTATCGTTTAGAGGATCTCTTCCAGACAACCTTTGCGTTGGCAGGATATTAGTAGTTATATTATGTGCGTCAGTGTATATTATATAATATGTGTATATTGTTAATAAAAATTATTCCAAAAACTTCATAGCTCGAAGGACAATTTTTCACGAAGAAATGCATAAAAGCAAAATTACTATTAAGTAATAATAAATTATATTCGTAATGAAATCGTTACACTTGACCGCGTAAATAACAAAAGTTCGTTGTAAAAATGTGCGTATGATCATAAAAGGAAACAATGGCCGACATATGCGTATCAAATGGGAATGATACGATATGACAGAATACGAAATTGTAACGAAAAACTACGAACGGTTTTGTTTTGGTTTTGTTTTAGATATATGAGCATTATTTCGTTTTAAGCGTCATATCATTATCATCCTGAAAACGTCCATCACTGAACATAGGCCTCCCTTGTATAACGCCACTTTGAGCAGCAGCCTGTTGCATCCATCGGCTCCCCGTTTATTGACCCAGGTCAGTCATTATTGCAGTGACTTACGTTGCGGCTTCCGGTCAGCGGTCACCACTCGAAAACCTTTTACACCCGTCGATTGATAGCTTCTGCGAGCGATGTAGTCTGCCCACTGCCATTTCAACTTGCTAATAAAATAAAAAGAAATGAAAAAAAAAAAGAATTATTGCCAATAGTGGCAATAAATTGATTTATTTTGTTTGAACACATAAGAAAGACTTCTAATAATTATTATCATTTAAAATAAACGTGATATTATATTGACAAAAATAGCGAAAATCAAATAGTCTGGAATGTACTGTACTTTTACCATAATAAAATAAGTATGACTTTAAAAAATTATTAATTTATTAAAATTAATATATTCAGAATCCTTTAGCCATTTATTTTACAAAAAAAACGAAGTTGTTGACATAAAGTTTCATTTTGATGTAAATAAACTGCGAATTATGCATACAAAATATACAATCAACCAAATCGCTCTACGATCCATCATACGAATATATGCATTTATTAATTTTTGACATAAACGGCCACCATCTTGAAATATAGCAGCTGTCACGAGTTCGTTGACCTCTTTTTTATGGTATTGCCAGGTAGAAATATTCTATGCAACGGCCTCGGTTGAAACCAGAGGATCCCATGTCAAAAGGACGCGTTTTTGTAAGAGCTTATCTATTAAAAACTTGAGTGCATTCTGTGTTTATCGTTAAGTATTTGAAATAATAATTGTTGTAGTATTTTTATTTCTAGTAATGAAAATGGTTATTTACGTACCTGCCTCAGTAAGTAACTGATAAAAATAACATAAAAAATAATGATAATTGCTTCTAATAAGTATTCATAAAACTAAATATCTACCTGTAAAAATAACTAGAAATATCTGTGACATTTTATACTTATTCTGATTGGATGGCAATAATTTTGTGTGTACCTCACAGATTAAAGAAAAAACAATCGACTATAGTACATATTTGTGCTTGCGCCTAACAAACCACTAAAGTAAAAATTCCGAACAGATGGTTTTGTAGGCACGTGCCGTGATAAGAACCTCTTCCCCCTATACTTCACACCGTGACCATATAATCGCGAATTCCTCCTGCACCCTTGTATTCGGAAAAAAACATAGTTGTTTTATTTTTATATTACCTTATTTTATTTTGGTTTAATAGGCGGTTGGACTTTTCTGCAAAGGTGCTGATGTCTCGACGTGCGCACTGCGCAATGCAGTGTCACGCGAATCTTTTTAAAGTTCCGAGTGACACTGCAACTGTTAACGGCGGCCATATCGCTTAACATCAAGCGAATGACTAGCTCGTCACGTCATTCATTAAAATATAAAAACCTCTACATGATTACATATTCAGTTATTTTCAGTCCCACTGATCACTCATGACGAAGGTACCTACTGCCAACGCATTTAGGTATGTCCTAGAGAGATAAGTACGAACTTAAGAGCTTTTAAGTTTGTGCAGACTACCATTTTAACCTTACAAGGGGTTAGGTATAATGTAATAACAAATAAAGAGAGAGCATTTAATTATGGTCGCTATCAGAATATCACGATATGGCCCACACGTCTTGATATTCGAACGCCATAATAACATAAACAGACATGAACTCTAAATGCCCTAGAAGCAAAAAGTCTGGATCTTAAAATGCATTATTCAAAATACTCTAGTAGCATATTTTATAATCTAGATTTAAAAGTAACACTAAATAGATATAAGCATTAAAATGACAACGTAGCAAATCGCCTGCACCTGAAAATGCCATAGGTAGTAAGTACTTGGTAGCTCGTGAATATAATTTCTCATACAAACACGACTCACCTACGGGGGCAGAGGGCGAGGTAACAAAACGAGACAAAGTCATACGAAATTACAAAGGACAGAGAAGGATGGAACAAAAGACACATTGGGTGTCCCGCTTCCTCTCGTAGGATTAGTGTTGAAATACACTACTAATTTTCGTACGAGGGGAAGTTGTATCGTTGGTCAAGTAGTACCTATTAGGTACTGTATAAGACATAAAGGCCAAATGGCCTTATAGAAACTTATTCCGTGGTGCATAACCTTCTTGGTTCATCCTTTTTTTTTCAATTAGCTGAACTCTTGAATAGAGAACTTTGAGAAAATTGATCGAGTGACCTTTCTTCGCGTCTTTCAACGTAACCTTTTATCGCATGTAAGCAGCTGCAGGTAACTATCAGGAAATGCCTCCTTGTTACTGTAAAATGAACTTTGAGACCTTAGTAATAAGGTTGATGATGTTTTAGTGGTTGGTTTAGTACCACCATATGCTAGATCGTCAGCTGCAAGCTACGCGTTGGATTTATCGCATTGTTCCATGTGCGATTACATCGTGATAGGCGAAGAATTTTGTATTTAATCTAACTCAAAAAACAACGCGGTTCTTAATAGGCTAGTGTTCTGCTATTTTTTTATTGCACGTATTAATAATATTCCACAGACATCTAATACTACTATTAAATGTCTGTGTAATACTCATAAAAAAAACAGCCGTGAAAACAAAAATTAAATACTTCGATAAAAAAACAGTTGCAAGTATTTTGACACAGGAATAGAAACAGACAGCTCAAACGGCCAGTGACGTCAGAATTTGATCCTTCATAGTACCTCATTAATAATCTGTGGTAGCTTTACATACAATCTTTTTGGCAAGTGCCGTCACAACTTGCGGCTTCATAACTATACCTAATACTGTTTTGCAAGAATGGGTCATGCGTCACATACGATAATACCCCTCCAAAAAATTTAAAAGCTTGTTCCTCCTTGATTTATTTACTGATATTACAATATTTTCAATTGCTGCATGTAATATTAGCTACTTTATGGAAATAATATCAACCTGTTAATTTTTAACTGCATGCAACTAGCCTATTTGGTAGTATGTTTTTTTCTCTTTTTTACATTCCTTGTTACCTCATTTATCTCCGTGATTCATAAATCGATTACCACCTATGTATTATCATGGGGTCCCATCGGGTACAAATAAAAAATAGCCCGAATTTGAAAAAAAATGTAGTAATCGTGTCTAAAGAGTTACTAGTTAGTGTCCAGTGTATTCATTTGGCCCAATACTTCGCCAACACGCAATAAATGTCGCTTGATAATCTTGCGTTATGCTGAAATAAAATAATTCGTAGAATAGCCCGCGTTATTCCGTTGTATGATATGAGGCATCTGTACTGTAGGTATTATATTATCTGGGGTATTATGTAATGTTGTTGATTTAGTAGCTAATTAAGTCGATGCTAATTAATACCTTCCATTGTTTCAGGTAAGAGTCTAGTTATTGCGTTTCAGACGACACAGACATGCAGGGTGGTGACCAACAAAGAGGTAAAAATAAAAGCTTTTCTCTTATAATTTCAAATTCAGTTGAAAATAATTTATTTTATGTCCCTTTTATAAATTATTTTACTTTCAAACATAAAATATCTAGAAATAAAATCTAGAACAAAGTTGTTTAAAAATAGTTGGCACGTTAACATGATACAAATAAATAACTAAAATTTAAAAACAATGAAACTCGGATTGTAAATATGAGGTAAATAAATAATCCTCTACTTTTCACGTTATAAAATATAACAGAAAACAATAACTATGAATGAATATTTAAATGACGTAGGTACATTTTAATGAGTTGTTAAAAATCTTTATAAATAAAACATAACATTAAAATGGAAATTATTTTAACAGTGAACATAAATAGGCACATTTAGGGCGTTGGTAAAAATTGACTAAAATACAGGGTATTTGCAGTAAAAAGTTAAAAACAAATAAATACTACTTAATATTTATTTTTATATCATAACGACAATTGGCTATCGGTAATCATTGCTTTTCTATAATCCGTAAAATAAGTACCAATCTAAAAATTCTTGCATATTATGAACCTGCAGTAGGTAGTATCGAAACTGGCAGGAAAAATACATGTTCACGTTATTATTTTGCCTTAGACTTATGTCGGTAGGTAGCACTAGCAACCTAGCAACATTCGCTTCTGAAAAGCTGATATTTTAAAACTATATGAGAAAAAATCTATAAGGGCAATGCAGAATTATAGTACATCTCTGCGGGGCATAGTGTAAGTACAGTACATACGCAAAATGAGCCGACACTCAAAATGAACGCAAAATTAAATATCTCGTTTCCTAGCTTGAAATTTTATCACCCCGATTCTATTGAGACAGAATTAATATTATTTATTAAAATACATTATTAACTAACACTAACGCAGACGCGCCCTTTTCATCACTTAATTTTCCTAAATACACCAAATGGTTTATCATAGTTTAACTAACATTTATTCGCCAAAAAGGTATATTCGATACTAACGGAACTATTTTAGATGAACCTCACAAAATTACTTATAACAAAAGAGGTCCGTACCTACCGAAAGGTTGAATGAGTCATAGCGGGGCGCGGGCGGGAGGCACGGAAAAGCGACCGATGGGCAAAAATGCGACGTTGCATTTTCTTCCTCCGTCCTCTTCCAACAAAGCTGTTGCCGTTTCTTTAATTACGCCGCGTCAAGATTCCCTTTTCTTTTTATAATTAGTTTTTCTGTCGGCTGGTAATCCTGCCTTGGCTTTTGGGCGTTGAAATAAATTGGTGGATGTTTTTCTGGAATAATTTGAAGTTATATTTTCATTTTTGGAATGATATCAAGCTAGTAGCAACGGGACAATAAATTGAGTGAACGAATATAGTTTTACTCTTTATTACTGAAATAACTCTTCTATCAATCAATCAATTAATCAAATCGTTTATTTGCTAAAATACATGTATAGTATAGGTCTTACAAAAAGTTTCACTCATGTATTCAGTCTGCAAGCAGACGTGCAAATGTTATTTAATAACTAATCACAATTTTTATAATTTACAAGTAAATATTTGTACAGAATTCATTATAATCCTTAACACTATAAAAACAGTTGCATTGAAGTCAGTCAGACATTTCTTAAACTTGTTGTCTACATTTTTTTGTATTGCATATGGGGTGAATATCGGATCTACCTATTATTCGAAGGCCTTGTCAAACCCATGTAGACCAAAAGAGTCATTGTAATGCCGAATTTCGTCTTTCGATTACTAGGTACATAGGTATACTATCTATACCAGATTGTGTAGTGTAGGGTTTGACTGCAAAATATTATTCTAGCTAGAGGTTAAAATGATTTGGTATTAAAAGAAAGAAAATATGTTTAGGTATTATTAAACGTTAAAAATAAATTTCAACATACTGTTCGTATTGTGCAGACACCTCATATCACCAGGTGCGATCAGTAAACTAAATTAGCAAATAATTTATCACGCATTGTGCGCCTGCGCAGCGGAATCGCAGCTTTTGTAGAATCTTGCGCAAAGCTCTGCAATACAAAGAGTCTTTACCTGGCTCTTTTATATAAAGTTTTTGCTGTTCTGACAACAATAAGACTTCATTCGGCTATCTAAACTGTCAAATGTCAACATTAACTCTCTTTCAAGACAAATTCCTCTTTATTTCGAATGCTATTAAGTTTAAATTCCACTGAACAAGACTTAAAACAGATGATACGCTGACTATAATTTATTGTTTCCAGTAAAGCTAACGAATATTCTCACCGCGATGAAAATCACATAGATTTAGAACCAAATTTAAACCGAGCCAAATTCTTTAATAAATTGGTCTCGCAAAAAAAGTAAAAATAGAAAATTTTTGATTTCCCAATATAACAAGGAGTATCGATAAAAACAGGCTCGTGCCTCTCGAAAAGAAAAAACAAAGTGTATCCGGCTGAGAGGCGCGCGCGCTGAGCAAAAGCAAGATGGCCGGCGTCCGGCGCACCGCTTCCGCGCCCGCATCCGGCGTAACTTGACACAGACCGCGCAGCCTGCGGGCAGCCTTGCCGGATCGATTTGCGGGACAACCGTGAACTGGCACAATAGCCTTGTTTATTGCCTGTTGCTTGAACATGCGCATGATGCGCCATTTGGTCTGATCAGGACGAATTTTATTTTATATTTATCGAATTTAAAACTAACTATGTTACGAGATTATGCGTTATCGGTTCATTCAGAAACGGCACGCAGTTTCACTATCAATGTTTTTCCGTTAAAATATGAAATTTTAGGAATGAAAAATATCCCAATAATTTGCTATCTGGCAGCAATCGTCGGCAGAGTATAAAATTCCATTTAAATCAGCAATTATGTTCCTTTCTATTTGAAGGTCAATTAAGGTCTCGTAAATACCCACGTTGGGCGCCAATAAACCGTAGCTGAGTTAGAAATCCTCACTATTAGTCTGCATTTTGAGTCATACTTTTTTTGCTGGAAGTTTGTAATAAATAACCTCCTTAGTCCTTGGTACAAGGGCAGGTTAAAAAGACATAAGTATCCCACTTTATAAATAAGAAACCCTTGCATCTTATTATAGATTTAGAAGTAGGAAATTGTTGTAAGTCAAAAGTAGCTTTTTGAAAACGAGTACCTATCAGAAGTTGGTTTTCCGCTTTGTTATAAAATTGCCTTTATTAGCAAAGCAGATATTTAGGTAATAATAAAGTACGTAAGACGTTAAGACTCCTTTAATTTGAGTAAATTGCAAAGAAACGAACACAATTCCCTTACTTCCTCTATTTAATTAAGTAAATTCCTAACATTTGTCATACAGTTTCAATTCAAACATTTCGCGAACTGAATCATAATAAAGCGATGCACGAAAAATATTCTACGCGCGTCCCTCCGTGAGTCGATAGTCGTGAGACAGAGACGGACATACCACTCTCCCTTTCCTCAATTCGACGATGACACTTCCGAGAATCGTCTGTGCTTTTCAAGTATTTAAAATGCCACACACAGTACCGTTACTTTACTACTCGCTTTTTGCGTCTACAATCTCCACAATCGAAACGGAGGGGAACTTCTTCTTCTATGCGTATTAATGCAAAAAGTTTAAGGTCTTAAGCTCATTGAAGAATTAGCGTACTTTGGAATAAAAGGATTCGCTATTATTATTTGAAGCTATCAAGCAGTTATTTGAGAACAGTTAGAAAACGGGCAGCCATTTTTCTTTTCGTTTGAAATAGGAACGTCTATCCGTCTCAATTACATCGATAATAAAAAGTAAAATTCGAGTTTGGAACTAGCCGGTGCGTTGCCAGGCTGCCACCCCGCGCCCGTTCAAATGTCGACGAATGGGGAGGCGCGTCGTGCGACGTTGCCAAAACGGAAAGTGAAATTTCGTCACACTCTCCCTCTCATTCACTCACACCACCACACGCAGGATAGTTCACTTGACTCCTGTAACTTACGCGTCTGTGTGAGAGCAATTCGGCAGACTGCGTGCATTTGTGTGGGTTTGTTTTGATGAATATTGTAGGTACATAAGTTTTCATTTGTGTGCGTTATATGAATTTGTATGAGAGCTGCATATACTACGGTAAAGTTTCCGCGTTCGATCGGCTTTCGTAGACAACTCTACGAAGTCGTGTTTCTGAAGAATTAAAGTTATAGATGTTTCGTACGACAATTTTTTCACTCTTGTTTCTAACGAAGCTTTTTAAATTTTGGACTTATTTTATCTTTGTTAAACGTGTCTGTATTGTTGTTATTCTCATTTTAAAACGATGTACTTGTATATATTAAAATATATGATGAATCACAGTCAATATTTTTATTGAAATTGGAAATGAAATGATAAAAAAGCTTTACCAAACATTATAAAAAATGTGACATTTTCTATTAAACACTTTAAGACTCCGTCTCACGAAAGGTGTCCCGCAGCAATAAGTGGAACTAATTTTGAAAGTAAGTAATTTACGTCACTACATAAAATAATATGTATATATACTTACAGAGCTTTATTTACTAAATAAAATCGATATTCACAAATAACTTTATATTGAAATTTTGGGGAGTCTAAAATATAGAGGTCAGCAACATTCCGTAGTGTGAATGACTTCTTTGATACATGAAATTATTACATGAAATTATTTCTACTGGCGCGATGTATTTACCTCGCGAAGTCACATGTCTGCAAATGCATTTCACATTCACAGTAAGCAAAACGTGACATGGTAAATAAACCGTGAAAACTCGAGGAAAAATAACTACATTTTAGGTGAAATGATGCATGCCTAGTCGAATATTCGGGAGCAGGGGAATCAATCTATTTGTCTAGATATTTCGGTGCGGTGAAAACTCCCCTACTGTTTGGTAAATTGATCATGGAGGTTAATCAATTATAGTTTTGGAATTTAGGTATCTGATAGCAATTCGGTGATAGAGTATTGTAGCATTTTACAGATAAACTTCGTATAAAAAGCAAAGAGATAGGTACTACCAATTATTATATGTGACTTTTGTTAAATATTTATCACTGATTGCGCCACGCGGTTTCACCCGTAGATAAAATGTATTCCATGTGTTAATCCAGCGTATAAGCATGGGGTCCCATCAGGTACAAACGAAAAATAGCCCGAACTTGAAAAAAATGTAGTAATCCTGTCTAGAGAGTTACTAGTTAGTGTCCAGTGTATTCATTTGGCCCAATACTTCGCCAACACGCAATAAATGTCGCTTAATAATCTTGCAGAAATAACATAATTCGTAAAATAGCGCGGGTTATTCCGTTGTATGGAATGAGGCATCTGTACTGTAGGTATTATATTACCTAGGGTATAAGCTACCTGCATTCCAAATTTCATCGAAATTGGTTCAGTAGTTACGAAGATCGATTGTAATGTGTAACAAATGTGTAACATAACTTTACATACACAAACTTTGCATTCATAATGTTATAGTAGCATAATCCTACTAGGATCTGTGGATTTTAGAAAGTCAGTTACTAACATAAGTATAAGTTGAGTGCGATTCAAACTCAATGGCGGCTGTGAAGTTGGCGCAAAACGCTGCGCTTTAGCAAAAATTTGATGTTCGCGGGAAGAGGCAAGCGGTGTGCTTACCGTGCGGGTGGCTTGCAGCGCACTTCACTGCCGCCATTTAGTTTGTTCACACTCTACTTACTACAATTATGAATATTGTTGATGTCTCAATCTCTAGATGACGTGCGTGATACTTTATAATATAGATTTCTAAGTGGCACTGCAACTGTAATTTGCAGTCGGGACACTTAACATCAGGCGAACGGCTAGCTCGTCATTCTCGTCAAGTCATTCGTTTACATTACTTAAAAAAAGATAATATACTTCTACATTATTGACGTCATTACTCGAGGCGCGAAACAAACAACTAGCAGCGAGATAGGTACATTTAAAACACAAGTGCGGTAATGTACAGTAAAGAGCACGCATGTTTAACATCTTGGATTATGAGTCTAACAGCGATGTAAATAGATCCCACTTTACCAGCAAGTGTGATGAAAATATCCATAAAAATTATATATTACTCCTAAAACAGCATAGCTTATAACATCTTCACGGAAGAACTGTCTGACCACTCGACCACAATACTGACAACTCTAAATAAAGCTGTTAACCTTCGCACCGATTGTTGAGGGCACATCGCTCGAGGCGCGAAAATCCGATAACTTTCGCCCCCCTCCCCTCTCCCGTTACATGCTATGGATGGCAGAACGTTAGCTCACGCACTGTACTTTTAAATTTTTTTAAACTGACTTGCCAATTTGAAAGTAACACGGGCTGCCGCTGAGCCATAGCAGCACCTCTTAACCATCTTTATTCTTCATTCTTCAATTTACGTAGTGATTTTCATTAGTAAACCATAGACTACTAGATTTATCGTTTTCAATCGAGTTTTTCTTGGTCAAGCTTATGAGTCATGCTCTCAACCAATCATGCGCCAGCCAGTGTTGCCAACTAGAAAATCATTTTTTATGCTTTAAAGTATTAATATAAAGACTAATTTAAAATACTAGCTACACTACCTAGTACAAAAATGACAATAAGTATTATAAATAAAAATGTTTTTTCTACAAATTAATAAATTTCCGACATTAGTACCTCTTCAATGCTTTTGCCAACGCAAGAGTGTGCTTGCATATAAGCAGCTTCAATCACACGACCACTTGTCATAACTTCAAACACTGTCTTTAATTTTACTGCGTATCTCCCTCCCTTCACCCCTCCCGCCTTTAATGGCATAAAAAATCAATTTCCCGACGAAATTACGTCGAGTCGACAAATTGCGCGCGTCTAGTCTATAATCGAGTGTTTTCGGTCTGATGTACACGATTTTTTAACAATAATCGAGATTTTATTGTGGTTATATTCTGAAGTTGATAAGTGACTATCGAAAGTTCAATTTTCAAATTTCATATTTTAATTTGGCCGGCTAGAGTCTGGAACTGTTGGCAAATGTCTATAACTGTGGTGCCACTGCACTGTGGAGTGCAGTTGCATAGTTAAAACTTGCGAGTGGCACTGCACGCAACTGATGTTGGTAACTATGACGCTAACTGTCATATTTTATAGACAAGAAGTTTGCCATGTCATTCGTTTTCGTAAAAAAGTAACCATGCGTTGTGTCTTTCAATTTGTGGGCAATATAGGCATGATAAATAATTTGATATAACAGGCGATGGTGGTCATAATGATGATGATGGAAAATAAGGAAATATAGATTCCTTACTCCAAGACTATTAAAAAAATATTTTTATTCCGGTATACTTTAAGCTGTTGCAGTAAAACACGTATTGTACTATTTGTACTTAAATCGCTAAGCCAATCCACAAGCACTTGTACCAAATAATGAAATGAAAAATATAGTATGTACTTATAATAAGTACCTATCAACCAATTACCCAACTTTTAGAGGAAAAACATTTTAACTGGCCACATTATTTTTGCATCTGTGTGCGTGATGCGACAATTAAACACAGCACACATAGCGAATTTGTAGCCTGCGTTTTGAGCAGGCGTTGTTAGACGTTGTTACGTCTATGAGTATGTATGTACCTACAAAGGTCACATAAGCTAAAACAGAACTAAACGACCACAACAATGTATCACCATTTACTTACCAATATTTCCATGAAGGTTGATAATGCTTTAGAACCTTGCCGCAATCATACATTATACCATTATGCTGAAAATTGCAACTGTCCTTGAAATTCTCATTGCGACATAGTACTAAAGAATGAAACCGAGATACAATCAAAAACATTTAGAACTTTGTCGCTA
The DNA here is from genome assembly GCA_963580505.1 of Ennomos erosarius. NCBI lineage: Eukaryota > Metazoa > Arthropoda > Insecta > Lepidoptera > Geometridae > Ennomos > Ennomos erosarius. The sequence goes on along the minus strand of OY756983.1, from coordinate 2,606,610 downwards.
TCACAAATCGAAATTCTGCATACAAAACTGCAGCAGCTTTCAAAATATTTATTACGACGGAGTGCTAAAGTGTAGTAGTTGAGTGCTTGGAGCATAAACTAACTAAAGCATAGAGGGATCATCAAAACGATATTATATTTGTACTGCTCACACGTATCGCTACGTCAGTGGCGAAAGAAAGAAACAAACATATACTTAGTAATTAGCTACACTTGCGATAAGCACCGTACCATTTTTCAACTCGAGTCAATTGTTTTTTTGCATATTTTGAGTTACTATTGATTGTAAGAACGGCTGTTGGCCTTCATAACAATAAATAAATTAATTAAAGTGTCCACATCATATAAAAAGTATCCGTGAAAGTGGTACGCTTGAAACATCAAAATCAAGTTCTCTCTATGCTTTAGTCTAAGGTGTATAGAGCCAGACGTGTGCGTACATAGGACTCACACAACGACAAATCCATGTGTCCCGTAAAGCCCCGTTGCAATGTCCGCGTGACCTTGAAGTGAGGGTGAAAGTCCCGCCCGTCGCACCCCGTTCACCTCCCGCTGCCTTCCGCGATCTATTTGGAGATCAACCTCAATTTGGTTTAAAATTCGAATGTGAACGCTTTCCCTTTTCGCGCCTCCATTGATACTTTCCTCGTTTGCGGCCAGTGGCAGTTGGTTTTCCATATTTTGTTATTGTGGTAAAACTTTTTGGTTAGCAACACCAAGGAGGTTTCTATCTCGGTGCAATACGATGCAAAGATACGTATATAACAGAGGTTTCCAAGATACTGCGATTGGTCTAATCTAGGGCCGTAGCTACTTTTACCACTTATTATAATTTATTATTAGATACTTAGTTACGAATATCATAGTGTTGTATTAAAAAAATAACATAGACGTGAAGTGGCGTTTTTGAATGACTACACTATTGTTTTTATTTTCATTTTGTATCTAAGTAAAACTCTAAAAATACAAAAGTGCCTTTTGTCTGTCTCTCTGTCTGTTTGTTTCATTTTAGCGTCTAAAAGGCTAGATTTTGATGAAATTAATAAGACTTCCATAATACTCAGTGAATGCTTATAAATCTTATAATAGCGAAAAGCTTCTTCGTAGAAAAAAGTTAGCGATACTACCACCGCGTAGCGCTCTCGTAGCCGTGAGCTACGAGCTACGTCTATTAAATACTTCCGACATTTCGCCTTTTTATCAACTCTGTGAAAAAGAAAACATATTTTTGTAAATGGAATCTTTATAACTAAAAATAAACAACAAAGAGTATATAACAACACAATACAGAATCTGCACGAAAAATGTTACAATGAAAGCTCTCTCGTAGATATTTAGCGTGATGCTTTGTCATTATTATTATTTTTTTGTTACTTATGTAAAAGTTTTTTTTTATGTAAACCAATGATGTAACTAGCTAGACGTTTGCCTGATGTTAAGGGTCATGGCCGGCCATTACCGGTATAGCAGTGCCTCTTGGAGCTCTAAGCTATAAAGTTTCAAGTGGCACTGCACTGCGCACGTCATCCGAACGCATCAGTTGCATGGTTTCTAGGTGATTCTCATATGATGTTATCTTAGTAGTGAATATTTATACCAGTTTTACGTTTTTACATTACTTGCAGGATTTGTTTTGTAAAAAAAATTATTTATTTAAAAAAACTAATGCTGGAGGACTTTTGAAGTCAATATACATATGTTTTAAATATGCAAGTTTTAAAATATTAATGTGGATTTTTTGGCCACGTGATTTCATCCGTTTACAATGTTGTACCTAAAACATACAAAACGAACTGACCTTGAGACTACATGTCCCCAACATCAACCGAGGCAGACGCACCCCATCCCTTACGATACAAATTTAACATCCACAATTCCACAGGTCCTGTTTCATATAGATAATACTAGGTGTGCTCGTAGAAAGTAAAATAGAAACAACACACATAACGCGATTCAATACAGAAAAGAACTGAAAAGAGCAAACATTTCTATTGTTGTCTCACACCCTCTGTACTTAAACACATTAGTGGAAGAGGGAAAATAAGAGTTTCATGTTTGCACCAGATTCGGTTCTTAATTTGACAGCCTCCGTGGTGAGGTGGTTGAGCAGGTCGGCTCACAACCCGGAGGTGGCGGGTTCGATTCCCGCTACAGGACAAATATTTATGCACTCAAAAAAAAGCGCAAATACTTGTTCTGTGTCTCGGTGTTGTGGGACCATGGTCCTCGTAGTTCCTGGGTCCCTAGATACAGGGAATCCTAGTTAGGGTCCAGGACCTATGTATTTTATTTTGTGTTATTTTGGCTGTAATTTTTCATCATGTTAATAGAATATTTCACGTAAAGTCAAGTCATAGTCATAGTCCAGTCTAAGTCATGCTCCAGTAAAGTGGTGGCAACTTTACTAGAAGCTTCTATGGAATTTTGGAAGCAACACGAAAAATCACGCTTTACCACATTATATCACTTGCCCTCACTCATGCTCGTAATTCAGCACTTAATGCGTAAAGTGCCACCAATTTAAAACATTAACGTTGGAAAAAGCACAAGTTTTCAAAAATAATACAATGCAACGACGTGAACTTTTCCGCGTTCCCGCCAAAACCCCAGGATCTATGTATGTGATCGAAAGCGTTAAAAAAAAGTGAAAGTTTGGCATACATTATACCACAGTTTCGTAAAGTAAAATGATACTGGCATATATCATGAGCCCGAAGATGTCCACTGCTGAACTAACCACAGACCTCCCCCAAGCCACTTTGTACGTTTATCATATAGTATGTCATAATCACCATGATTGGTGAATAAAGATAACTTTAATGTAAAGTGAAGGTATTTCTAACGCTGTGACACGATTTGAACAAGACACGATAACGACGTGGTTTCGTATCGTGTGGAATCTGTGTTTCCATAGAGAATAACCACCCAGGTGAGATATTGTCAAATGTGAGCTCTTTTGAGCACAAAAGATAAAATAAAAACGCGAGAATCAACCCGCTCACATAATACTATCGACCTTCACTTGGTAAGTTTATTTGATCATTAAATATTTCCCATTATGAATTGCCGTTGAAGTAATTTTAAACCATAGACCTAATATATTCTAGTTCTGTGGTTTAACCCCTTTTAAAGGATATTAAGTAACCACATGTATCCTTTCTGTGCAAGTATAACGTAAACAAACCGTAATCCTGACCTTGTTGCCGGCAGTAATCCGGCAGACGCGCGGCAGACGGGCCGGTGCCGAGGGAATGATATCCGGACCCTCGAAGGGTTCACACCCGGGACACCCGGGTCGCATTTATTTCGGGTCGGGTGTGACCTTATAACAGCCTTAGATATCCTTGTACGTAATCGAGTCGGAGTTGTGTGGTGGTCACGTGGTAATCTGATAATGTAAACAAAAGACGTAAGTTAAATTCGACCTTCAATTTCGTTAGAATATCATCATCAGCCTGAATAAGTCATCTGTGTAACATAGACTGCCACTTTAAGCAGCTGCTTGCCTCCTGCATCCATCAGCTAACCGTGGCTTTGCCCAGATCGTCGTTCCTCGATGGTCCACTTAGTGGGGAACTGGCCTACGCTACTAATTTCGTTAGGTACTTCTACCAAATAGTGCTATTTTCTACTGAGCGCTATTTTTCTTTAGACAGAAAGAACAAAATATATAAAAATGAGCAAATATCACTTTTGTGGGAGCCCCCTTAAATATTTATTTTATTATGTATTTTTAGTATTTGTTGTTATAGCGGCAACAGAAAAACATCACCTGTGAAAATTTCAGCTGTCGAGCTATCACAATTCATGTGATACAGCCTGGTGACAGATAGACAGTGGAGCCTTAGTAATAGGGTTCGCTTTACCGTTGGGTACGGAACCCTAAAATGTAACCACTTGCTTAGATAAAAAGAAAAGGAAGTCAGGAGTACCAGTTAGCTTTTTCCCAGTGGTTACACCACTGCCCACCGTAGGCCGTGTCATCACTTACTATCAGATGAGTCAAATGCTTTGTATAGCTGAACATAGCTGATGATTTTCTTTACAAGTTTTTCACATATTGACACACTAATATTATAAAGGCAATGTGTAATGTGTATGTTTGTTACTCCTTCAAGCACAAACGGCTGGATAGAATTCGATGAAGTTTGGAATAGAGATAGCATATATACTGAATTAACACATAGGCTACTTTTTCTTTTTTATTGTTGATGAGTTTGCGGTTGGCCACATCTCACCTGATGGTAAGTGTAGATGAAGCCTAAGGTGGGACACGCTTACCCAGAAGATACCCTGTACTTGAATACACTTAGATTATATGTGGAAGGAAACACCGTTATAGGAAGCAAGTTCCGTTCCCTAGATGTGCGGATTATAAAAGAAGATTTTATCTGGATGAAACCGCGGGTCGCTAGTATTATATAATTTATTGGACGTTTTAATTTTTAGTATTATTTTTTTATGTGAATAGTACATCAAAACCCCCCAACACACAACCTAAACCCCCCCCCCTAACCAAATATTACGTTTTTCTTTTTTTAGTCAATCTTTTTTACAAGCGATTAAACACATATCATCGGTGATTACACGAAAACCACGTCACACTTATGTCCTCGTTCTAGGCGTTATTTTATGGCATACCTACACTTTACTACGAGATATTTTCGCGTAAAACCCACATGTGTGGGTATCCCTGGATCGTAATCCGTGAGGTCAGGACCAGGCTAGGGTTCAACTCACCCGGGGGTGTGACCCGAATAAATATTGCCGCTGTTTTGTTGGTTTTACGTTGTGTTGTATTCTTTAACTTGTAACACAGCATTGGTTTCATGTTTAAATGTATCTACTTGATAATACAAACTATAAAATATCTAAAACCTTATTAAACTACGTTGCGAAGTGCTGTTTCATGTGCAGTCATAGACAATTGAGTGATTTAAATAGGATCAAACTTTTAAAAACTATTTTATATTGTGCAGAATCGTCATCAGCCCAATACGTTTCCAACGGAACGTATTTAAATACTACACTATTTGCAAATAATTCAAAAAACATACTTTGCATCTGTAACATGTAACATAAACGTACAAATAGTCGACACCTCCTCGTTTCGCCTCGTTACTTGGTAGTTGGCGATAGTCGGGAGACAACCGCGACCGCCCCCCAACGTTTACACGCTGTATTAACATTCTTATTGACACATTCAACTTGATTTTATACTTAATCATCTTTCTCTCTATTAGAAAACTATAACTGAGATATTTGGGGATTTTTTTTCTTATATTTTGACTCCACACGTAGTGTTTTAGCCAGTGTCTTGTAATTTTTCATCGACTTATAGAATATTTTTAGTATTCAAATCTTAGCCATAGTCCAGTCTAACTAATGCCCTAGTAAAGTGGTGGCAACCTGGGATTTTTACTACAAGCCCTACAAGTTTATTTAGAATTTTGGAAGCAGCACAAAAAATCACGTTTTACCACATTAACACTGGAATTCATAGTCAAGGTGGGGGGCTCCTGGGTGTGGCGAAGTCTAGTTTTATGCATTTCATAAATAAAATTTAGTAGCCCTCAATCTCACAATACTGACACTGTCAAAGGCAGGATGCCTATGTAAGTTAAACAACATTCAACCTCTATATGAACGTTGAATGATAGGTTTTGGGGCTTTGTTCACCCCTTGACTATATGAATACCACTGTATATCAGTTGCCCACACCCTTGCTCGTCTTCAATTCACATGGCTGACTCAAATTGAAAAGAAATATTGAAAAAAACTTGATATGACTATGAATCAAACTTGGAACAGACACTACTTTCTTTTGTTTTAAACATAAAAGCACTAACGCCGCCAAACTTAAGCGTTTCGGAGTGTAATCCCAAATGATCACAGAAATAACGGAGCCCTCCAGTGATTAAACATGGCGGAATATTTCGGCGAGCTCTAGAAAATACAAAAAGTAATAGGAAATAGTGAACACACCTGAGCAACTAGAGCGACTGCTGAACGGAGGCGTTTCAAGGCTAAGTTCTACGACCTTTTTACGCGTTTTTTTTTATGTAATAAATGTTGGTATACGAGCTAATCGTTCACCTGTAGGCCTAGCAAGAATATTTACGCGCGCGTAAGTGTAACGTTAACGTAAGGCAGTTGTATGGCATTTGATCATCGCCCAGTACAACTGCCTTACGTTAACGTTACACTTACGCGCGCGTAAATATTCGTGCTAGGCCTACAGTGCAGTGATTTGGACTATTTTATTTACGATCACCGGGCTGCCGTCTACGACGATAGGCTCAAACATATTATAGTATATTAAATACCATACAGTAATATTTTACCCGATGTAACCGATGGGGAAGAAAGGTTCTCGAGTGGCGACCACGAACTGGAAGACGCAGCGTAGGCCGGCCCCCCACTAGGTGGACCGACGACCTGGTGAAATCCGCGGGGAGCCGATGGATGCAGGAGGCGAGCAGCCGCTCTAAGTGGCGCTCCCTGGGGGAGGCCTATGTTCAGCAGTGGACGTCTTCAGGCTGTTAATGATGATGATGATGATGAATATTTTAGTCTAGTACTTTGGTCTGCAGTCACGTTGGTCGCTTAGGTGTGTTCCAAGTTTTAGTGTGAATAACGCTTGAAAGCACTATGATAAATGAAAACAGAAATGAACGTCTACACAACAGCAGTAAAAACAAAACAGGGTGGTAAAAAGAATGGTAAAAATGTAGTAAAACGCCTACGATATAAATAGTTATCACGGCTCTATATTATATTTAACGCTCCAAAAAAGGTGAACAAAAGTATCAGTCATCAATGAGCCCTTCATTATCTCATCATCACCATCATTAAATTTCGTTCATAAATAATTTCAGTAAATATTTCTTACAAAAAAATATTGTTAAAGCTGATGATCATCAAATGAGTTCGAGTCACTCAACCAAGCCACATTTCAAATAAAAAAGAAAATCAAAATAGGTTCATCCGATTAAGAGCTATGGTACCACAGACAGACACACAGATAACACACGTTTAACTTATAACAACTCACTGTTTTGGCGAAGGTTAAAAACACTTTTCTCATCATAATGTAGCATCAACCAGGCATTTGCTTATTTATTTTAAAATATTCCAAAATAATTTTATTTCAGTCTAGATCTAAATTTTAAACCAAAATAAAAATAATTCGAAGTAACTTTCACAATTAACAAACTAAAGCCGCAAATAGTAAATTATTGTTGTTAATTTACGATACAACTTTGCAACAACTTGTATTGTTCAGAATAAAGTTGTACTTACGTTTGTTCATTGTCAAAACTCTCCCAAACTTTAATATTAAATTTTGCTCCTGGCATTGTTACGTTTATTGCTTTGCAATGTCTGTGCTTGATTTAGTAAAAATGTTTGAGCACAAATATTTGAATTGAACAACCAATAACAAACAAATAAAAAAATATAGGATTCGTCACATTTAGCTATTCGTCGCTATTCCTTATAGGTCACATTTATAATACGTCCCTTTATGCATCTAGTCAGTTTTCTTTATTCATTATTATCAACAACACCCTGAAGACGACCACTACTACTGAACACAGGCTTCCCCCAGAAACCAGCACTTTAGACGCTTATTATAGGGGGAGATTTGTCATAATGTCACATCGCTCGCAGAACTGACAACCGATGGGGAAGAAAGGTTCTCGAGTGGCGACCACGAACCGGAAAGCGCAGCGTAGGCAGACCCCCCACTGGGTGGACCGACGACCTGGTGAAAAACGCGGGGAGCCGATGGATGCAGGAGGCGAGCAGCCGCTCAAAGTGGCGCTCTCTGGGGGAGGCCTATGTTCAGCAGTGGACATCTACGGGCTGATGATGATGGTTTGTCATAATCACCACGCTTCGCAGATATATCAAACACGTATCTTCAAAAAGGTTGAAAGGCGCGACCGAGACAGGTCTCAGGTAGTATGGTTTCATACTACTCAAGTCTTCTTTCTCACTCGCTCCGTACGACGGACCCTTAACTGTAAACCAGGCCATTCAGACCTCTTACATCGAGTGCAACATTACCGTTACGGTACCCTAAGGTCGTATAAGGAAAATGGGACCTCGGGCCTCGAGTGCCGTATTATAGGGGTCGGTCACTGACATTGAACCCCGGAGGTCCAACCTTGGGTTTTGACCGTGTTTGTGACTTTGTTTACATACTGATACTAACACGTTTAGGATGAGAATCTAATTAAATAACGACAAATATTTTTTTTAAATATTTATTACGTTGACAATTTCGGTTTTAAGCTCATTGCCTAAAATGAAAGATCATGCCACTGCAGCGTTTTGTCTATTAACGCGAATTGACTAAGATTGTCTAACCATATTTATGGTTTTGCATTTGCTTAAGCTTTGTAATTGCCTAGGTATCTGATCGTCTATAAATCGAAATGCCTAAACAGCACTTTGATGCCAATGTCTAACATGCTCATTCTGTTAAAAACTCTATCCTGTCTGTCCATACGATTCGAATCCTCTTTGCAACATCTATTATTTCGGTCTAATATAGCACAGTTGGTAACAGCTCTGCCGGCTGAGCTGTAAGTTGTGGGTTCGATTCATTTTCCAGGACAAACATTTGTTTTCGTTGTTAAACACTGGACTAGTGGCTTTCGAGTCAGAAATTATAAGCCACCAGATGACTTAATTTAACGTGGCTTACAACAACGAATGACGGCTATCATTACAGGTCATAGAAGATATACTAAAACATACATACTTTTACCGGTTGAGCGCCTGACTGAATCTGGCCTATAACACAATTAATTATAGTAATTCTGGAACTGTCACACAATTAGTTAAGTAATTAAGTTAATTCAAAAATTCACTCCTTTTGTATTATGCATGCAGTCTTTACCTGTAACTGTAATGACACTTAGCAACGTTTCCTTGTAAATGTATATTACAATACCATGTGCGGTGTACATTATGTTGGTAATCGTAATAAATAAATAAATAAATCAATTTTTTTATTATTTGACAAAAGATGGTTTCTCCAAAAAAAGATTTTATAGCATAGCGCACCAAATTCAATGAGCACGTCAAAAAATTTGCGTAATGTCGCCAATTTTATTGTTTCCAAAATCGCAATTGCCTCGAACATTGCCACGTGAGTCACAGAGGACGGCCTCACACAATGTATCCGAGTGACTCATCTGCCAATCAACGTGAGCTTTCGCGCGAATTACTCTTTTCGGATTATTGTTCTGTCGTATATTTGAACTGTTGTTTGAACTGAGTCATCACACTTATACTATAAAAAAGTTTGTATTCGTGTGTGGTGCGGTGGTTTATTCGCTGGAACAGCTGATTAGATTTGAATACGCTCTTCAGGCTACAACAGCTGATCAGAATTTAATGTTTTTTGAATAATGGTAATGGGTCGTTGGCTTTGCGAGCGATGTGCCCATTGCCTTTCAATTTGTCAACAATTGTAAGAACTAATAATAAAACAGTTTAAGTCCGGTATGTATCTTTATAGCCGTGTGGTCCCAGCGGTATGAGAATAGGGACCACCCTATCTCTTTCTGTGGGTGCCTCTGCATCCAGCTGAGAAGGGCAGTTAGAGTAAGCAGAATTAAAGTAATTCACAAAGCATTTAGCAGCTTCTACATCATTTAGCACGTTACTGTCATTAAATTTATTTTTGAACGCCCTCTCGTCTTGTTATTTGCTACAATTATCGCTCTCGAAATCTCGCCTAAGGTCCTTCTCCATTCTTTGCTTATAAACCTGAATCTTTCTTAAGGTTCAACTTTACAACAGCGTCCAGTTTTACAGTTTTCAACTTTACAACAGTATTATTACAATATCCACAGGATGCGCGACATTCTTCTCGGTACATTAAAATCATTTGCGATCCCTGAAACCACCTGCCAATTGTGGTAATTATGGCAAATCCATCTATGATAAGAGGTTCAGCAGTGGGCGCCTTACAGGTGTTAAGACGCTGACAGGACCCAATGCGAGCACGTTTATTACAGCAGACGAACTTGAAACTTATTTTGTACCATTTTGTAATGAAGTTCTATAGGAAAACATTTGTTTGTTAGGTATGAATAGTTAATGTATGTGTGCTCCGTGATTTCACCAAGAGGTCTCAACGGAAGACCAACGCTGGTTCAGCAGAACAGCATTATGCTGAGTTGGGACCGATTTGTGACAACAGTTCTTTTTGCTTACGGAGGTAGTATACCTACCAATATGTAACCTACTTACTGCTGTGTCTTATTGTTGTTGCAAATAAATTCATTCATTCATTCATTCCATATAGGGTCGCTTTATGCATAGCAAAAACATGGTGATTACGTTGCGTTGCACTTCGACTTTTCCATTTTTCGATACAAATAATTAGTTATAAAAGAAATGCTCATTGTTATAAAAAAATAAGCTTATAGACGGATGCATTGAAACATAACTTATATGATTTATTTCAATGGGGTGTCTTATTATAATGTAACATTTTAGGGCGTTTGAATGATTTTTAGAGGTCACTTCACGATTTTTTTTTTATCGAGAAAACATTTCGTAAACGTGTTTCGGTTTCGGCAGATGGAAAGAAGATATGACCAGTATTACCGTGCATTTTTTTTAATCCTGTAAATGGTATACGTTTTGAGATAATCACGTTCAAAATAGTCGATCTGAGAGCATTCAGCGCCTATTTTTTGTCGCTTGATAAGCTTGTGTTTGACCACTATCTTACATGGGATGTGACGACGCGGTCTAGGATGTAACACGCTTGCTTAGATACCTGTTTACTCTCGATTTCAAGACCCCAAGGTTGTAGTTAAGTGTTCTAACACCGCGATTGATTCAAGTTATTCTGTCGAATGCCAGCCTCGAGTGCTGGGAATCTGTGTCGTGTAATTCACCAATTGGGCCGTCATCCGCCGCTCTATACAGGATATGCTGTGATGCTAGGACGCGCGTCAGTGATGATGACACGTATGTTTGTCTGCACCGCACATCCTGCACTACTGGCGTGGATCCGCGGAACTAATTTTACGTCAACGCTACAAGTGGGGAAGAAAGTTTTTCGAGTGGCGATCACGAACCGGAAGATGCAGCGTAGGCCGGCCCCCACGAGGTAATCGATGGATGCAGGAGGCATGCAGCCCGTCAAAGTGGCGCTCCATGGGGGTGGTTTATGTTCAGCAGTGGACGTCTTTAGCCTGTTAATAATGATGACGACACGTGGCTGTCTTACTTACAATAGCACAGACAATAAATAACGCCCAACGATCACCCTAACTAGAATACCCTAAGTACTCTCCCACAACACCCAGACATTAGAACAAACAACACCTGTGCACAAATACTCCCCCATGGCAAGCATCAAGCATGAATCTTCTACACAAATTGTACAACACGCGTAGCATGAGCTGTAGTCGACCTGTCTCTGCACACCAAAGATTTTAAAGCCGGTTGATAGCTCGTGAACACAACTTCTCCTACAAACACGACTCACTTGCGCAGGCGGGGGGCGAAGTAACAAAACGAGACGTCATATAAAATTACAAAGAACAGAGCAGGATAGAACAAAAGACACATTATGTATCCCGTTCCCTCACAAAGAATTAGCGGTTGAAATACACCACTAATTTTCGTATGGGGAAATTGTTTCATTGGTCAACTGCATTTATAGACAATGCTTCACACGCAAGTGCAAGCACCCAAATCGCGTGGACTAGTCACAGAATATACTTACATACCAGTACTCTGTAGTAGCGATGGCAATTAATGCGATTTTGCGTAAATTTCATAAACATGCTAATTCACGAGTCTTAGCATGCTAACTGCTATTGCTATGCTATTTGCTAAAATGAAATTAAAAATGAAATGAAAAATGTAAAGAAACATGAAATGAAACTTTATATTAAAAATTAAATTCAAAATAAACTAAATTAATTGAAATTAAATTTCATATTTCACAGAATTTTGCAAAATCATTTCATTTGCGAAATGCTAATTGAGTTTTCGCATGCTGAAAATGAATCCGAACGCTTATTAATCCATCACTACTCTGTCTTCTCTGTAGTATAGTTACGTAGTACAATTCATATTCTGTGGTATAGTAACGAATTTGGTTCACCATCTCGCCACTAGAGGCGGTAACATCGCTGTGTATTCAAAGAGGACATCCAACGAGTGTGCGTCCCGCGTCACTCGCCGTGATTACGCTGAATTGAGCTTCCGTCGTCGACAGGATAAAAAAAAACTGTCCGTGTCCTCGGCGGCCGCATTAAACAATAGCCAATCTACCGTCTGAACGGCTCGGGTGGTGTACACGAGCGGATTTGGTCGGCTGGTCGCAGAAAAAGTGGCTTTATGTAGGACAGTTTTGAGCTTTGATTAACTATTCCATTTCCATTTGTTCATGGTTTGATCGCTTTAACTACTCGACGCCTGACTAACATTCTCGTCCAATCACGTGCCAGTCAGTGTAGCCAACCAAAAAAAAAATAGTCAAGTAATCATAGTCAAATCCCTTCTTTATTATTGAGAAAAGTTTATTTCTCAAAAAAAAAACTAAGTATATCTTTTTTGGATGCTCACTTACGTGTTCCTGTAATTTTGTTAGTAACTTTTTGTAAATTTATTTAAAAATTACTTTAAATAAAAAATTAATTGTGAAAAGCATCTCTACAATAATAATAGATATGATTTCAAAATCAAAGAGAAGAGATTTATTCTCTCCACTTATTGTTTGTATTCTTATTCTTTTCTTATTATAGTACCATTTATTTATGTTTATGAATATTGTAGTAGAATAGCATTATTTTGTAAAATTGTTGCCTACAAATAACTAGTTTGTCCAATATTAGCTAATGTTTAAGTTATTTGTTTTTTCTTGTTTTGTTTATAATGCGCACCGCTGACTACTCCTTGTTCCTGGGATTCTATCCATCCAAAGGTTGCCTGGAAGAGATCACTCTTAGTGATAAGGCCGCCCATTGTACTAACTAACTATAAGTACTTTAATGTTCAAATTTCTTTCATGTTGGTATGTGCAATAAAGAGTTATTCTATTCTATTCTATTCTATCAAAACTAAAACGAAAGTAGACTCCTTAAAATCGATTTGTAAGTATCCAACTTTAAATTGAATTTTTTACAAGGGTAAGGGTAAAAATTCAGCTATATGATGAAAAAAACCGACTCCCCTAATTGCGACATGTGTGGAACTGTTGAAGATGTTCATCACCTACTGTTAGAATGTGTCAAAGGTACTAGACCAAGAAATATTCTATTAGATAAATATAACATAAATAAACTAGATACTGGTGCGTTCATAAGCATTTTAGCATCACCTGCGTGTGATGCCGCTATGTACTTATATCAGATTTTAAAAACAAGTAGTTAATATAGGGTAATTAAGTTAGGGTAAGATGGGGCTGACATACCAATGTGGTAAAAGCCTCTAAATAAATATTGAATAAAAAAAAAAAAAAAAACTTTAAATTGGTTGGATACACCAGCTTTTATCACCCGACCAAATCAGCTCGTGTGTAGCTCGCGTTACATGTGTCGTTCTGACGAGTCGTGATTGGAGACTGATTGAATTGTCGGACGAAATTGTGGTTTCAAAATAAAGGACACACTAATATATTGATACCCTCGGTAGAACGAGCTAGCATCATTTGAGAACATTGTTTCTACTGCTGTCGCAGCTCGTTGTGAACATGGTTTCACTCGCACTTGTAATTCAGTGGAAACACTTCATAGTCAAGAGGTGAACGTAGCACCAATAACTTTCATTCAACTTTCGCATAGAGGTTGAATGTTGAATCATTCTTCTTTCACTTTCATCGCATCGTGCCTTTGACAGTGCGAGAATTGTCAGATTGGGAGCTACTTCATTTTGTTTATGAAATGCATAACACTAGACACAGCGCCTGAATCATCCCCTAGAGGAGCCCCCACCTTGACTATGAATTCCATTGTTAATTTTAGGGATAAAAGTACTCTATGTTGAGCTTAGTAACGTAAGCAATCGGTGCACAAAGTTTTACCCAAATTGGTTTTGTAGTTTTGCCGTGAAAGCGACACAAATTAACAGACAATAATTGTGACATCTTTAGTAGAGAGCGCAACTACTGCCCGTAGCCACAAACACGGAACAGGAAATAGTACTCCGTCCGTTGCTTAGTTTTTTCTCAACCCTGATAATTATGAATCAACTCTATGCAATATGTTAAAGCAGATAAAATCTATTTCAGTTGGTGCAAAGCAATATTCAAACATTTGTGTTTTTCTTTTACCGAATCGGAGCCCTCTAATATTATCAAAATAAATAACTTATAATCACACATTCCAGCTGGACATAGGCCTCTTCTTTCTAGTACTGCAGCGCCGACCTCATCCACGCTCTGCCCCGAATCCTGACGATCATGAATGGGTCTATTTCCATTTTCAAAAATTCACAAATCCTACACAAAAAAGAAAATCATCTTCATTCCAAATACAAAAACAAGTCAACCAGAAAAACCACGATCTGAAATCTGAAATATCAATCACAAAACGAATACCCAAATAGCAAAATAACGTGTTTTCAGGGCAATTTGCACCCTATCAGCCCCCTTGCAACCCCTGCCCTTCAGGTAATGAATCCGAAACACCTGTAACCTTGGGGATGATCTGATCGATAGAGGGGTGACATGGTCTCGTTTAACCCACTGCACGGTAGAGAGAATACGAGAGGTATCTCTTTTTCAGAAAGACAAATTGGGCATTGATCACAGCCTTAGCTAAACGCAGTTGAAGATGACGTACCTACGTCCTAACATAGCTTAGTAAAAACTGCCCCTACTACCTGCAGGGCTAGCATTAAAAGTATGCCAAGTGGGATTCGGCCTCCCGGACGAAGAGTTCCGTGACATTATATATGAAGTTTAGCAAAAATGGCACGTTTGCTGTGAGAGCCCCCTTAAATATTTATTTTATTCTGTATTTTAGTATTTTTGTTATTTTTATAACAGAAATACATCATCTGTAAAAATGTCAAACCATTACGGATCATGCAGGCATACAGATGGACGGACAGCGGACCCTTAGTAATAGGGTCCGATTTACCCTTTGGGTACAGAACACTATAAAAATCTATACATCTCCCTTCTCTCGAGAAAGCGATTGGCCAATGATAACGCTAGATATGTTTTATGACGTGATTCGCGTGATCTTTCATTGGTCGAACGCTTTCTCGAGAGAAGATTTGGTTGATTTTTATAGCTCATGCTAGCCGTCTTGGTAGCTTAACTCGTGTATCGCTTGTTCTCTTTCGCAACTCTCCAGTAGGGTCCATTCTTTCAATGGATGTAGCCTTCTCGATCCTCTTATTCCAGCAACGGCCAAGCCGAGGCTCGAACCTTGGGGATAGCCTTGAGCTAGTTGCCTCCCACTTTTAAGGCGCTGAAGGCTCCCAAATCGACTATTTAGAACGTGATTATCTCAAAACGCGTTTACGAAAAGTTTTCTCTATAGAAAAAAATTGTGAAGTGACCTCTAAAAGATCATTTAAAAGTCCTAAAATGTTACATTATAATAAGACGGGGTGTCTGTAATTGAAATAAATCATAGTGATAAGTTATGTTTCAATGCATCCGTTTATAAGCTTATTTTTTTTATAACAATAAGCATTTCTTTTATAACTAATTATTTGTACCGAAAAATGGAAATGTCGAAGTGCAACGCAACGTATTAGCCATATTTGTGCTATGCATAAAGCGATCCTATGAGGTACAAAACAAGTTTCAAGTTTGTCTGCTGTAATAAACGTGCTCGCATTGGCTCCTGTCAGGGCCAACCGAACCGTACTTATTTGGTGTAGAGTAGCGTTAGCCAAAATAATCTCTTTTTCATGACATAATGGGTTAGCCCTTAATTTAAGCGGACTACATTCGAGAATTGATTTTCCTCGGTACATTTAAAACCTTCGCAAGTT
This sequence comes from Ennomos erosarius, assembly GCA_963580505.1. NCBI lineage: Eukaryota > Metazoa > Arthropoda > Insecta > Lepidoptera > Geometridae > Ennomos > Ennomos erosarius. Next base: position 2,590,618 of record OY756983.1, on the reverse strand, counting down.
TGGTGATTATGAAAAATTTTACCCCTAGGATAAGATCCCAAAGTGGCGTTGACATCTTCCGGCTTATGATGTGACTTTAGAGAAGTCTTGCCTATTTATCTTTCATTTCAGTACGTCCAGCAGAGTTGATGATGATGATGATGATGATGGTGATGAACCACATCACTATGATATTAGCGAAACAAATAAAGCATTAAAAACCATAATAATTCATTTAAATTACATATTTATTATAATAACATTGCATAATTACTTAGCAGATACAAAAAAGCTCCGTTATCTAAACTTTCCAAAATACTTCCCTTCATAAAAACTTGTTAACAATAGAAACACCAAAGTGTCCGTGTGTCTGGCCCTCGCTCGGGGACTAACTTTGTATGAAGTAAACGGACAAACTTGAGATATAAATTATAGCAGAAGACGCACAGTCTCACGCGTGAATGCGTTTTAATCAGTATACCTTGCTTGACATGTTGATTTATTTTAATCATAAATGTTTACCTGGGTCACAGATAATAATATAACCTGGGTACTTTTTATGTTTAACAAAGACGCTAAATAAGTAAAATATGCCGAATTGAATCAGGGATAGGTAACATGATTAGAAACACATTTCCTTTAGATCTCAGAAACGAAATAACAACAGTGCTTTTAAATTTAATTTAATTGTTGTCAGAAATATAATTTAAAATGCATTTCAAATATCCTGCTAAGCGTTCCTCGAACAGCGTACGCGGGCGTAGTTCCGCCAATTACTTTCCACGCCATCTGTCACCGAGTAGCCACACTAACACGCCCGGCTTTGTAATTTGCTAACGGTCCGCGAAACTGGGCAAAAACGGGCCCTGTAACAAAACAAAACACATACCAATTAACCTCGTTGTTGCAATGTACAGATTAACGTTCGAGATTATCTTCGGGCCTTTATTATCTTCAAACGTGCACCTGCCTTTAACCGATTTTAAATAACTGCCATTTCCATCCATCAGCGGCGATTCTGCTGCACGGTTGGAAAGTTTTTTTTTATAATGTTGGCTGCAATTAACCTACAATTTTATGTTGTAAATGGCTGTTCATGTGTTCATATTTTGAATTATGCTGCATTACGTTAATGTTCCCCCTATAATAAACAAATTTATTTGTCCTATTTTTGACCTAATTACGACCCTCCGTCGTCGCCTCAAACTAAATCAACAAGCTTTAACTCGCGTTTAATTTTAACTACTTCGTTTTAAAGTACGGGTCCGTCATACTTACATTGTACATCCGTAAGTAATACCATTTGAAACTTTTTTTATAAATAACTGATTTTATGTCTATTTGAGTCTTCAGATTATCCTTCCAAGAAGCCCCATAAAATCGCAAAGTCAAAACAAAAACACGTTCATCCTGGGGCAGTAAGAAGCTCGTAAACTTGACTCATTTCATCAATGAGGCAATCAAGTTCGCGTGACAGTCCTGACCTGCCCCAACGGTGCCCACGCTTGTACGCACGTGCACCCACGCTTCACACGATCTGAAGCGGTTATATGTGACATATCGATTAAATCATATACGAAGAAATTAAATCTGATGTCTTCTCGTGCCACCCAACCAGTTAACTACTTAATTGAACTACAAAATAATAATTTCACGAAGCTTATTTAATTTATATTCACAAAAACTTTAAACAACTAGTTGACTAGTGGACTTTTATGTAAGAGTTCGTCTACCATCGCTAGTGTCTTGATTTTATAGGTATTATAACAAGTGAAATTACTGGGTAAATGAGACTTCGTCATAAAATCTCATTTGCCCGGTGATTTCAACAGGGGGACTAGTAAAGATCTCTGAGCGTTCACGCCAAACGCTAGCTCCAAGATGTAGTCTGCTGTAATTAGCTGCAGAAAAGTAAGCTATTTCGGAAATTTAATTTCCATACATTTTGGGTTATCTTTAGGCATCCCGCAATATGAAATCAAAATTTTTAATATTTGTGAAATTTCACTGATTCCCAGGATACAGATGTTCTGGACTGGATATCAGTGTGATGTTTTATTCACCTAGCCAGTAATCATTTTACTAAATCTAATTGTCTAATTTTGTATGCACTATTTGTTTAGTAGTAGAAAATTAGTATTGTTAATTAGTAAAAAGAAATCATAAAGTCTTTCTACACTTATAAAAAACTTATTGTGTTTAGAGTCGTAAAATAATGTATAGTGCTTGTTTGTTCTTTAACTAACGTAAACAAATTTTCGTACAATAAACGATTTTAAATTTTGCGGAGTAAACGGTTGTATTGAACTCAAAATATAGCTGTGCTTTTCTAATGAAGAGGAAATGAAAAGGACGGATGTAATATGTTAATATAGTTTAGCTTTAGAAAAGGCGAACATTGTTAGTTGGTAATAATTAAAACCTGTTTTAATTTAATTATTAGTATGACAGATGTTCCTTCCTACCTCGTTACACGATACGTACTCGTTAAAGGTGTTCGCTAATTCTAATTAACAAAACTTGAATGAACGCGTTCATTAAAGTAATTAATATCAGATCTTATAGAACTGGTATTTAGAGTAATAAAGACGGCTCTTACGTTAAAATGTAATCAGTTGGACGGCGCATGATCCAATTCGGCCAATATTATAATTGAATACCTACTTGGAAATTTACAGATTTAAAATTTCATATAATATACAAATACCTAAAAATCAAATCAAAATTTAGAGCTTAAGTAACTGCAGTGGGTATAAAGTAGGTAGTATGGTTGACTGAAAAAGCTTTTAGTTCATGTGGGTTCTAACTTCTACCAAAGTACATTATATAAGCATATGTTTTGGTCGCGTTAAAATACAATTTCATAAACTAGAAATCAACATAATTTATCTAAGTAGTAACTCTTGTAGTAGTAACTTAGTTAACACCAAACAATAATTTATAAAAACTCGTACATGTAGTGTTATTAAACTAATAACGTATCAATATAAATAATAAATAAATATATGTGGACATTCCACACAGCGCCATCTAGCCCCAAACTAAGCATAGCTTGTACTATGGGAACCAGATAACTGATATAATACATAGATACTTTTTGTTTGTAAATACATACATAGAATACAATATAACACCCAGACACAGAACAAACATCGATGTTCATCACACAAATGTTTGTCCTGGGTAGGAATCGAACCCACAGCCCTCAGTTCAGAAGGCAGGGTTACTACCAACTAAGCTATCGGGCCCGTCAAATAACAAATGTGGAATTTTAAATTCTAAAACTTACAATAATTTAATCCAACCAGTTTTACCATATTTAAATACTACAAACAGCTGTTTCACACGCATTAAATCAAAGAGATCTCAAAAATACTTCCCTCAGACCTTCAGATAAATATCCTGCAATTTAAATGAGAATAGACCAAAAAGAACGAGACGGAGCGATATTAGAACGGAGCGGGAATAGAACAAATGTCGCGCGTTCTAACACAAAAACAGGAGTAACGAACTAAAACGCCAGGTGTGACCGATGCCATGTGCTCGCCGACAGAAAACTATGTTTATTTATTCGTACTACATCAGTTTTACAAGTGACCAATTTAATTGCAGGAAATGCTGACTTCCATACGCAGTTTGAATAATTTTAGCAAGCTATGAAAATGTTTAATGATGACAAAAAGATAGCCATAATAACCACCCTGTCAAAAGTTCGACAAAGTGTAAGAATGGATTAAAAAAATAGTACATAACAATAAATAATACGTGTATTATTTACGTTATTGTATTAGTGGTATGCTTATAATCAGCCAGGGCGAAATCATTAAGTATAGGTACACAAAAAAAAACTCGATCGTAATAATCCAAACAACAGAGCATCGGTAACATAAATCAACATAACTTCATACAACTACCGCCATCTACCCAAACTTTATATTACACGCCATCTAGGGGCGAGCGGCAAAACTGCTACTTCTCCTAGTCAACCAAACGTTTAATGAACGTAGCACACGTGAAGCTACCTTTCGTCAAATTCGCTAGATGGCGCTTTAAACAATATTCGTGAAATATTTATTTTCGACTAAATTAGTCAAAATGTTCAGAAACACAGTTAAAATTTAGTCAATTAATTAACAACTTTTCAGTATTTCGTTATTTTTACAAATCTGTTAATTGCTTTGTTAGTTATTATTAAAGAAACATCTATAGAAAAAAATAATTAACATTAAAGATAGATAAGGAGTATTAATTTATTTTAGATAAAATACACGCATTTTCAATTACTATAAATCTGTCATTATTAAACCACTAATCAGTCGCCATCTAACATTACCATTGCATGTTTGTCTTTCATTTTTCCCATTTTGTGTTAACTTTTCCTTTATTTTACTTACTTTTATTTGCTTTATGTTAAGTCTGTGGTGTGTCTGTGTTGTTATAGCTTATTTTGGCACCGGACGGCACCTTGCAGACGGTGAAGAGCGAGTCTCGGCGCGGCCGCGGCAGAGGGCGTTCTGCGACAACTCCTGTGAGTAGCTCTTTACTTTTCTTTTCTTATCTTTTTGTTATCTTTGTCCATGACTGTGTCCTTCTTTTTTATTAACATACACATCATTTGTTAACAACACTAATAACACCATTAATAAAAACAACGTTTTTGGAAATAAACAAATTGCTGTGTTCTCGTAGAGTTCGAAACTCATTAATTTAAATTTGAGTTGAATGACAAAATTATAATTTTAACGAAAATACATTTAAAAAATATTGAAATATCTATAATTTTATTAAACTTACATGTTGCGTTTTAACTTTTCCACGAGTACATTGTGTCTAGTGTCGATGGAGTTGACCACAGCACAGAGCTTTGAAAAAAATTACGCTTTACGCGTAGACGAACCGTTTTTGTTTTGCTCTGTGAAATAATGAAAGACAAAAGGAAAAAAGAAAGAGAATTCATTAATTCAGAACAAAGCAACATTAGACATTGTTGATCATAGTTTGATTCAGAATAGTTTTTTTTAACATAATTTACTTACTTAAGTACTCAAAACAAAACGTTAATTTAAAAAAAAATTATAAGTAGTAGCTTCCCAAAATATTGGATTTTTTCAACGTCATTTTGTAAAACGCCCGAAATATGGAATTTCAGTTTTTTTTTTTAATATCAAATCAAATGGATTATCGTAACTTTTTGTTTTAAAAAGGCCAGCTTTTAACCAAATCATGACCTATCAATGGCAGCAGTTTCGAACTATTTAGCCCAGTGACCCGAATTCCGGCATGCCACGTGAATGTCCACTGAATTTATTTGCATTTTCGTATAAATCACCCAACAAAAACGGGGTTACTCTCGCTTTCCGCACGTCCGAATATACGACTGCAAAATGTCGCAGTTCACGGCCAGCGGACACCAGACAAATACACACTAGATTAATAGACCGACCTGTCAAAACAACGACTCTTAATACTCGCAAACTAACCATCGACGTTTTATTACCCAATCGAAAATTGGCTTTATTTCGCCATTGTATATTACCAGCAATGTATGCTATCCGACGAGAATTTTTCGGGTTGTGGTGGAAGGATTCCCGAGATTTTTCCGCGTAGCCCGCGGCTTACCACCTGTGGTTCATTCAGCGGGTTCGTTTGGAACTCGGATTGTAAATTAATAATTGGAACACAGAATCGGATGATACGCAAGGCCGGTCGATGACCTTTCCTTTTTGTTTTGGCTTTGAATCAGCGATTTGAGGGGTTTCTGAACGTTTTTTTTTTGTTCTACTGCTGGTAAAGGGGTGACTTATTTTCTTTGGTCATTTTACTCATTTTGTCATGAAAACGTGTGCCTTATTCCTTTTATCGTAGCTAGTTTATTAGTTTGGGCGACACCGACTTTTTCTCCCTAAACATTTTGAGCACAGATATTAAATAACTACATAGCGCTTCTCAAAGAAATCACCGTCTGCAACCATTCTGCAACCGCTTAATCCATTCCTTTACATTTTTTATTTTAATTTGGGTTTGTAAAAACATTATCAATAATACTTAACTACAGTTTTAAAAACACTAAGATAAAGTCAAACCCCTAGCATGCAACTAGGATTCCTAGGAGGAATACGTTTTCAATCCATTAGGAGCCGCAAACGCCGCAATACTGTTCCTTTTTGTTTTCCCATTCGAGACTTCGTCATCCACTTGGAGTTGAAAGCATTCTAGGATTCTTTTTTGATGATAAAAGATAGCTAGGTGTTGAAATTGTTGCGGTGTATAAGATTTTTAAGTGATTGTTTTCTTTTTTGTGGTATAAAATTTTATTACAACATTTATATTTCGAAGACAAAGTGACAATTATAAAAATTAAATAAATTTTAAAAATATTTCGATGTATTAAGTACGCATTTTTATTTTAGAGAAAAGATTTTGATTCGTATAAAGGATTTTTGGCTTAATATTAATGTTACGTAGTTCATGTCCTAATGAGCTTCGTAGACGCTCTACGACATAAAAAAATTTCATAGATCCATACAATAGAGTTAATTAATATTGATAGTAAATTTATTACGCTGGAGCCGTGGGGAACCAGTGCACATTCAATTTTTAAAGAGCTATCCAAACGCCGGGTAAGCAACTCGTGACCAAAATGCTGGCCTCTACTTGACCCAAAGGTTGAGCATTGCCATTCGACGTGGCAATGCTGCCAGCATTTTGGGCACTTTGCCTACTGGTGGTGGTTTGTTAGATTAGTTTTTTATTATAGGTATTGTTAATTTTATAGTTTAAATTTGGTAGTAGTTTAGTTTTATAAAATAGTTTAATTGTATTTATTATTTATTTGTGAGATTAAAACCTTTAAGTGGGTAAAAAAAATTAATTACATATTTATTTATATAACATTTCACTTATGCCTTTGATCATCGTCGTCATCATCAGCCTGAAGACGTCCATGACTGCTGAACATAGGCCTTCCTCATACAGCGCCACTTTGAGCGGCTGCTTGCCTTATAGGTACATCCATCGGCAAAGATCGAAAGATATCGTGAAAATATTTGATTACTTACCAGCTTATATTATTTGCCAAAACTTGCGTAAGTAACTTTGATTGCTGATAATATCACTTATGTGTAGTATGGTGAATTATTAGTAACCGATAAGTGTTCTTCGAGTGCAAAATAAGTTCTAATAATTATGAAGACGAAAAACATGTCTTGTTTTTTCATCCAAGAAAAAAATACATAAGTTCTTCTTCTTCTTCAATTAGTGGCTTAATACATAAGTTCTTTCTGCAAATTATCAACAGCTTTATTGGAGGTAGAGCTTGGCTTTGCTTGACTTTAAAAACATGAAAAATCACGTCAGAGCCAAACTGAAAAAGTACAGATCCGTGATTTTTTTTCATACAAACCGTATGCCCCGTATGACAACAACTCACCTGCTACGTTTTACTAGGTGGTAGGAGGTGGAAAGTTCTACCACCGCTTTGCCAGTTATTCTGCCGCCAAGTAGTAGTGTGCAAGCACTACTGTGTTCCGGTTTGAAGGGCATTGTAGCTAGTGGAATCATTGGACAAATGAGACTTGGTGACCTGATTACACAGTGTAGTAATCTTATTACTAGACTGTGTGATGTCTCAGGATGACGTGCGCAGTGCAGTGTCACGCGAAACTTTATTATTACAAAGTTTCGAGTGACACTGCAACTGCTATGGGCAGCCGTGTTACTTAACATCAGGTGAACGACTAGCTCGTCACGTCATTCAGTCAACAAAAAAAACCTGCTGGGACAAAAAAGGAAAGGAAGTGACAAAGTTTGTTGGGTGGAGCACGTTTGCCTTTGAGACCCATTTACATTCACTCTTCTGCTCTACCATCTATCTCAAGGGAGTAAAGTCCATGCCGCAGATTAGTTTTTAAAGGATCTGCGGTCCACGCATGTTTATATATATAATGATGGGCCAGCCTAGTCATTCCATGCTATACCTACAACTTATATCCCGTCTAGCCGTCTGTCTGCCGGTACTCGGTACAAAGGGATGTCGGAATGAGACAATGAGGCGAAGATAGACAGACCTTACCGCTTACGTCTACGGAACGACCGCCGCGCCCCCTGCCGTTATATGGCAACTTACGCGCGTCATGTGCACGGACACAGATAATATAATACCTGGTGTTACAGTAATACGGATAAAGGATCTATTTTGAAAAAGGCTTTCGCGCCAGAATGCGTCAGATCCACGTTTTTCGCAAAACAAGAACTAGATAAGAAAATCTAGTGATCTTCTGGAAAAAAAACAACAAAATCAGATTAGGTACCCAAGTACCTACCTATAAACTGCAACAGATTTTTGTTTATTGAAGGCTTTAGTGGACAGATCTAAAAGTTCTAAAACTGTTGCTGTTCTTGTCAAATAGACAAAGGTATATTTTGTAAGAGACGGTTTGGTAAGAGACGGATATATTTTGAGTATTTTAAGTAAAGTCATCTAAAGCCTTTAAAATTAGGTCTATTAATAGATGTATGCTATAATATGAAAAGCGAATATTCGTTAAATATAATCTATAAAATGTTTTACCATCAACTTAGATACTACCTATACCTATACTTACATACAAAAATGCCAAGCAAAAAAACAAAAGCCCTAATACAATTTTATTGTGCCGTAAAAGGAGGGTCAAGGCGACAGCGCTGGTGGCCTCTGTTATGTAGATTGGGGGTCTGTAAAGCAAAAACCTTTTCAAACATCTAATTAAGACCGCGAAATAATCTGTAAGTACCTGTTTTAATGTATAATTGTAATATAAAGACATGAGGTCTAAGAAAATCAACTTGCTTAACGATAAAAAAGGATTTAAGAGCAGCAGTTCAGTTAACGTGAAGGAAAAATTCGGACATGAGACCATTTGTCACGGTAGCTTAAGTAAAGCATCTCCCGGCTTTAGGGGTGGATGGATGCGGGTTCAATCCCCGCTCGTGATTATAATTTTTCCTTTATATACAAATTAATCAGCTGTTCCATTTATGTAATTTTTCAGGATACGATATTTTAAAAATACACACTTTTCAAATTGTACAAATCTATACCTAAAGTAGGTAAAGTAGTAAAAGTCAATGCATTTTAGTTTATTACATTACTCTTAATATGTTAACATTATTGACTGTAATAATATTGTTTTGTGCCTTTGTCAGGAATAGGTAAATCTTTTTCTATCCAATAGTATTCTTAAAATTACGGGTTTCTCGAAAATAAGATAAACTTTGCCAATACACACAATTTCTACATAATCATGTAAATATTTTCGTTGTACAAAATATACAAACTTCTTTTTTATACACAATACAGTTGTAAGTATAGTATACTTTAGATTAGATAATATTTAGACAATTATTTTCCAAAACAGACAAACTTGTTTTAACCGCTTTGCCAGTTATTCTGCCGCCAAGCAGTAGTGTGCAAGCAAAGTTCCGAGTGACATTGCAACTGTTATGAGCGGCCGTATTGCTTAACATCAACGTCATTCATTCTCATAAAAAAAAAAGTCAAGCTATCGAAGCCCACTGGAATCGAAAGGTTTCCGCTTTATTCCAAGCGATAAAACCTCTATAGAGGACATTCTTCATTTCGATAAGTTGAAAACTTGTTACATTCTGCGAATAGCTGCAATAGTAGTATCACTGGCTGGAATTTGGAGCGCGAAACTTTTTTGTTGATGTTTTCTTTTTTTAAATAGTTAATTTAGTAAGGAGTTATTTGTAAACTTTCGAGTTATATTACGAAGGAGTCATTTACCCTTTAGTGTTATTAGGGAGTTATTCATAAAGAAATAATTTAGGAAAGAGTTATATTTTAAAGAAGTTATTTACTACTTAAAGAGTAAGGACTTTCTAGGGAGGATTTTAGGTATATTTGGTTTTCAACTTCAGTTTATTAGTGCCTAGTTTTACCCTTCTTTATAGATAGAACGACGGATAGACGGACAGTAATCCTATGTGATACCGCTATATAAACAGTATCAAACCTTCAAAAACATACACAACCACAGACATTTATGCCAACTACAGTTTTTATATCAAACTACCCGTAATAACTCTCATCAAACCATTAACCCAACTTATCAATCTCAATCAACCAAACTAATACAAAATCTAATCCTGCCAGTTCTATTTGGAAATAAATTGAAATTCGACATAATGAAGACGGGGGCGCATAAAGGCTGCAGACGGACTAATTCGGCGGCCATCTTGCCGTTACCATGGCAACCAGACTACCCCCCTTTTTGCCTCCACCACCCTGCACTTGCGTTGCATTTCCTAAAGGCTAGGTTGTATAATAGGATATCTAGGCTATGTATATAGGTATCCTGCCACCGCTTCGACTGATTAACCAATTTATGTAGGAGATTGAAGAGAATCAGTTTTAGGAGGCGTGTTTTTGAAAGCTATTTTTTTAATATTTATGTTGGCATATAAGATTCTAAACTTAGAATAAGTACCTGCTTATAAAAAACTGGGTTAGTCGGGGTAGTATTAGAATGGCTAGATCGCAAAAACCTTCATCTCAAAAAACTATAAAGCCACGTCTCAAAATGTTCGATTAGTTCAACGTCATGTCTTAGCAAAAAAATTAGGATGAAAAAATTTACCTTTTTAATTATCCACCCGCATTTTTTTTAATCGGCGTTATGGTAACATTGGACCACGGTCTCACCTGATGGTAAGTGATGACGCGGTCGACGATGGAGCATGCTTGCCTAGAAGATACCGGTTCACTCTGACCTACAAAAATCCCAGATTAAGTATATTTGTCAGGAAACAATGACGCTGGTAAGGTGGTTTTTATTCTACCCGCGAGTATTATGCATGTAACTGCGCCGCAAACCCGAAATATGGGTCGTAAACTTAGAAATAAGTCTAGGTAATTAATCAACAGATTCTGGTATTTAAGTACCTTCTACATAAATAGCGTATCAAACATCCGGTATTTTAACATTTTTGTAAAATAAAACCAATTAAATTAAAAATTAGGTACAATCGCCACTATATGACATCAAACGATCTACAGGAACGCTGAGAATATAAAAGTTGCCATCAGCTTATTGCCGATTATCGGGTTTGCTAAACAAACTTCCCCTGTGAAACGTAAAAATTTTCAAAAACACCTAACTTTAATTTCTTTTTGATGCAACCGTCTCTTTCCTACTCATAGTTTGATGCATTTAAGCGAAATTCAGCCTTAGGAGCTACATTCGAATTATAAACTCAGACGAAATTTGCACAGAGCACTTTGTAATTGCAAATTTTGAAGCTCCGCGCATGCGCTGCTCTACGATCAATACCCCAAGACTTTATTATTGTTTTTTCTGCACAAAATGCAGCTTTGCCGCCAAAACTTGAAAACTTGAAAGTTAGGTTAGGTAAAAATCCTTTTCCATCGAAAAATTCTTCGATTCGAGTCTGATATTTGAAATTAGAACGCTATTTATTTTTAATTTATTTTCGGTGGTATGTAGGTACTACGGTATAAGAAGGGTGGCAGAGAGACGGGAGACGGGGTGGCAGCGCCCGCTTCTATTGGATAGTTACTCTAAACTATTGCCTGAAACTTTCATTAATGCATTCTATTACCTCGTTTGTGCCGTACTTGGTTTTCGTTTCCTTTGGTTGGATGGATAGTTAAACTACTTGGATGCAACCTTATGTCACAAAAAAATAGCGACTGAATAGTTGCCAAAATATAAAAATAACTGTAAAACAAAAGCCTGCTGAATTAGATACTTAATATAAAATTTACGCACGCGAGTCGTAATTTCCGGCAGATATTTGAAATTTTCATAACTTTTCAGACTGTTCCGATGTTATAAGGGTCGTTAAATATTTTATTTGGCTCGCAGTTGCTGCGAAATTGCTCCTTTGATTACCACCGGTGAAAACAAAACACCCAAACCGTGGATCGAATTGATTTCATTTATTATGTAAGGGAAACACTGGCATAAAAATAAAACGACTATAACTTTTAGCTATAATTTACTTGTATAATACGTACCTACTTACTTTATTACTATACAAATAGTCGAAATAAAACGCCCAAAGGTTGTAAAAAGCATTTATTTCGTTTCCTAAATGACTTCATACTTTAGAGGTCAAAAGTCTTGTTCTTCTCAAAATCTACTATTTTAATATCTGTGTCAAAATAAAGACATTTTTTGTTTGTTTTCTCAGCTGATTAAAATCATAACGGCGAAATTCAAAATTTTTGACATGGCAATAAAGGCATGGCATAGTCAAATTTTGTCCGGTGAGTAAAAGCTGTATTAAGCATTGCTGTTTGTGCAGGGCATTCTTGACGTTCCTTACTAACGGGCCAATAAGCTGAAATGCCTGGAATGTTCTAGATAGCATCCTCCTTATGTTCGGCGCCTTAGAATCTGCGTTTGAATTGAAAGTACCCGATCGAACACGCCATTACATTTTTATCGCACGATTTGAAGATAAGAAATTCGCGCAATCTCTCCCGACCTCTCGGTCGATTTTTGAACGTTATTGGGACGGAATGGTACCATTTTTTTAATGATTGGCCAGTTTTTACGGTTATCACGAATCTTTTTTCAAAATGATAGTTATACTTCTATTTAGGAACCCAATTTAAAACTGTAATTTATGTCTTCATTTTTCTGATCAAAACAACTGAGCCGACTGAAATTTTTCTTACCCATACAGGGGCCTGTTACATTTTTATTTTAAGGTTATAATTTTTAATCTTAGGCCTTCGTTCTCTATATCCGAGTAAAGTTCCGGGTTGGCTAGCCACAAGGTAATGTCACTTGTAACTGCAGTAACGAATTTCAGAATGTCCGAGTAGCGCTAGCCGACCCGTAAACCAGGCTGCTACTTACAGGACACATCAGCTGCCGATTAGTACGGTTAACCGACGGCTATAGCAAAACTCGTTGCAAGCTCGCATGTGTTTGTAATTTATTATTATAGTTTGCATGCCACAAATACTGAGATCTATGGAACTGAAAACTACCAACCCTGTTAATTACGCTACTGCTATAAAAGCATCGACTATTCCTGTTTCTATTTCGAGATCAGATACTTATGAATATAGAAATCATTGTATTTAATTACCAAAACAGTCCGCTGAGAACCGTGGGAAGCCGATGGATACTGGAGGCTAGCAGCCGCTCAAAGTGGTGCTCTTTGGATGAGGCTTATGTTCAGCAGTGGACGTCTTCAGGCTGATGATTATGATGATGATGACGACTAAAAAAGTAAATAAATAAATAAATAAATAAATATGTGTGGACAATTCACACATCGCCATCTAGCCCCAAACTAAGCATAGCTTGTACTATGGGAACCAGATAACTGATACAATACTTATATACTTTTTTTTGTTTGTAAATACATACATAGAATACAAATCCTTACCTAAGTACTTACTGTTTTTAGGTAGGGAATAAATACTCTTTGAAGGGCACCTACCACACCGCAGCATATAGCTGGCACGTAAAAATGTAAAAAAAAAAAACAACCCCAAAATGGCGTCACTGACAGCAGTCAGGTTGACTATTGAACGAACGAAATGAACAGTTGACGTTCCTACAGATCACCCTAAATTTTTACCCACTGAGTAGCTGATCGAAACTCTGTTTTCGTTCGTGAAACTGGGTAGATAAATTGCGGAGAGCCATATTATCACATTTTTATGTTCTTAGTTTTAAAAAGATAGTATAATGACTCCACTAAGAGCGAGTTCCTTTTACCAGTATGTATATTAATGATAGATAGATAGATAGATAGAGATAGATAGATAGATAGATAGATAGAGCACTCTTTATTGTTTCACAAATAAACATACAAATAGGAATACAATAAAATTTACGTACTAGTGCAACAATGGGCGGTCTTATCGCTGACAGCGATCTCTTCCAGACAACCTTTGGATGGACAGTATCAGTAGAGAGAATAAACGGCGGTGCAAAACAATTTAATAGATAAAGCAAATACAGATAAATAACTAAATACACAACGAGATAAAAAAAAAACAATTACCTAATTTGGTACTAATAAATATACCTACATCCAAATACGTATATACATTATAATACAATAAACTAATACATAATTTTTAAATGATGATAAGTAGCAGTAAATAATAAATAGCAGCAATTATAACGACAGATAGTAGTGATGCACCATACTTTTAAATATGGTCAATGACTTAGCATGTCTAATTTCTGTGGGAAGCGCATTCCACAACCGGACGGCTTGCACCGTGAAGGATTTATCGTAGAACTGGGAGGTATGGACGGGAGGCATAAGCTGGAGAGTTTTGGAGGAACGCAGGGACAAGGGGTGGGTCTGGTGTAAGAACTTGAAGCGTTCTTTGAGATAACAAGGCGTGGAGGGGATAAACAAAATAGTGTAGAGGAGAGATAGAATACGAGCATTCCGGCGAGATCGAATGGGTAACCACTTCAGCTTTTTGCGAAACTCGGAGACATGATCATATTTGCGTAGGCCATATATGAATCTAATACAGAAATTTTGTAGCCGTTCAAGCTTATTTAGCTGTAATGTGTTAATGATAATAGGCATGATGAATAAAATTTTTCTTTTTTTTTGGATAAATTTTATTTATTTATATATTATTATACTAAGGGCTTCGTTCTCTATATTCGATTAAAGTTACGATTACCTAGCCAGTGAGTAATACTGATCGGGACGTAAAGGCGGCGAGTAGTACTTCCCAGTTTCACGAACGAAAACAGAGTTTCGATCAGCTACTCAGAGGGTAAAAATTTAGGGTGATCTGTAGCACCATCAACTGTTCATTTTGTTCGTTCAATAGTCACCCTGACTGCTGTTAGTGACGCCATTATGGGTTCGTTTTTTATTTTATTTTTGACATTTTTATGTGCCAGCTATATGCTGCGGTGCGGTAGGTGTCCTTCAAAGAGTATTTATTCCCTACCTAAAAACAGTAAGTAGGTAAGGATTTACCTTTACAAAAAGGGGTATCAACTAATTAAATTAATGTAATGAGGAATGTAATACGAATTTAGATTACATTGTTTAGTTCAACGGGAAATGTAATAAGTAATACCCATAGGTACCTGAAATATTGTTTTATCTTGACGCAATAATAAAAATTAAAACAACACAAAAAATGGCATAATATTATATAAGTATTTAACATATTATAATTGAACAAAAACTTTCTTGAAGAAAACATCATCATAATCATCAGCCTGAAGACGTCCACTGCTGAACATAAGCCTCCTCCAAAGAGCACCACTTTGAGCGGCTGCTAGCCTCCAGTATCCATCGGTTTCCCACGGTTCTGAGCGGACTGTTTTAGTAATTAAATACGATTTCTATATTATAGTATGATTCCTATATTCATAAGTATCTGATCTCAAAATAGAAACAGGAATAGTCGATGTTTTATAGCAGTAGCGTAATCAACAGGGTTGGTAGTTTTCAGTTCCGTAGATCTCAGTATTTGTGGCATGCAAACTATAATAATAAATTACAAACACATGCGAGCTCGCAACAAGTTTTGCTATAGCCGTCGGTTAACCATACTAATCGGCAGCTGATGTGTCCTGTAAGTAGCAGCCTGGTTTACGGGTCGGCTAGCGCTACTCGGACATTCTGAAATTCGTTACTGCAGTTACAAGTGACATTACGTGGTGGCTAGCCAACTCGGAACTTTACTCGAATATAGAGAACTCAGGCATAAGTCATTATAAACTATAATTACTAAAGACTAAATTAAATCTAAACTAAGTACTTATCTAAAACGAAAACTATCTAAACTTATAATATACACTTATAAATAAAAAACCGCATTTAAGTCGCCGTAAGCGGGTAAGGTGCTCAAAAAGCGGGCGACATTACCTCGTTGAATGGTAGTCTTTGACCGAGGTAAGAGCCAGCCACCTGTAGTTTCTATTAGGCAAAATTAAATAAATAGATAAATTATTAATATTCTTTAAAATAAATAAAATAAATAAATAAATATATATGTGTGGACATTTCACACAGCGCCATCTAGCCCCAAACTAAGCATAGCTTGTACTATGGGAACCAGATTTGTTTGTAAATACATACATAGAATACAATATAACAACCAGACGCAAAACAAACATCCATGTTCATCACACAAATGTTTGTCCCGGGCAGGAATCGAACCCACAGCCCTCAGTTCAGAAGGCAGGGATACTACCAACTGAGCTATCGGGCCCGTCAAATATAACCATTTGTGTAAACAAAAATAAAATATCTCTAAAAACGACCAGTTTAGAAGCATTTTAAAAAACCGGAATAGAAAGAGATAGCTCAAACGGCCAGTGACGTCAGAGGAAGGTTGTTCATAGTACCTCATTACTAAGCTGTGGTAGCTTTTCATACAATCTCTTTGACATGTGACGTCACGAGTGGATTTTTCATAGTAATTGTGGGGGCGCTCTGTTTCGCGAGAAAAGGACAGGAGATGCGTCCTGTAGAAACTTTGAAAGCTTATTACTCCGTGATTTATTTACCGATTTGACTTATTTTTTCAATTATTGCATTCATTTTTAATCTTCTTTATGAAAGTATAATTTACTTGTTCATTTTTAATAGTAGTCATCATGCGTATTATATTATACATTACGCATCTATATTATCGTAATATTTTATTATATAAGTCATGTAAGACGGCGAGAATATTGAAATATATGAAAATATGGTACGTGGTAATAAATTAAATGTAATGTTCCTTTCGAGCTATAAGTATAAATTACGAGCAAATTCGTATATTATTTTAGGTTCATATAATGCAAAGAGAATTATTTTCACTGTATAAAATTATAAATACTATTGGAGTTTGCATATTTACGTAGTAATAAAAATATTTTATATAAACCTCTATTATTATTACTTAATAAGTACAACTTAGGTCAAACCAACATGGTTTTAAATGCAAAAAGTATATTTTTAATTTGGATTGATAATTTTTTTAAGTCATCGATAGGCTAACATTTGACCACGGCCTCACCTGATGGTAAGTGAGAACGTGGTTGATAATGGAGCATGCGTGCCTAGAATAAAGGTAGGCAATTAATTAGGCAGACGATAAAAGCAATGACCGATTCTCCATATAAGTTGGTCCAATAAAAGATTTTTTATCTGATGAGCAACAAACCTAGTATATCTCGCCTTATTATTAAAGCGGTAACCTATGGAAATCTACAACTCTATATTGAAGCTTCGCGGGAATATTTCTGGGAGAAGGTTAGATATTGTTTATTGTTTGGGCAGAAAAATTACCCGCTTCACAATCGATTTGCAACTTTCTGATGTAGGTTTTCTTTGGCTCTATTCGAAGCCAGGGTTAAACATAATTTATTAGGTATATAATATTATCATTACACTGGATTACTGGATCCTAAAGCATGATTGATTAAAAATGCTAATCTGTCATTTCATTGTAGAAGTGCTAAGAATCAACCCCTATTTGTAAAAAATGAGCTGTGCTGCCATTCGTAGAACCACAGTAAGTACAGTTGACTTTGTTAGGTTGGGGGTAAAATTGGAAATCCGAGCTCTTAAACTATGAAAAATCATTGAACATTGTAAACATAGAAGAGTGATTTTGGCGGGAAGTCTTGGGAGTTTTTCATCTCCAGATTTGCTTGGTTTATTTGACTTGGGACATTTTGTATAATTCTCCCCCAAACAATATATTTTAAGTAAATATTACTACCTACTCTTCAACCCGCACTTGGCCTGCGTGATCTATAATGGCCTACCTTGGGTCTACGTGGCTTACGTGGCTATGTGACAAAGCCTCACATCCCAGCAGAGGGAACGTATTGGCCTACGTCGTTTTTACTCATATCGAGTTGAATTTATTACTGGAGCATACAAATAAAAAAAATTGTCCCGTTATTTCAACTGTAGTACAATCGGGATCGTCCCGTTTATCCGCAAATCCCGGGGGCGTCACGCGTCGCTGCCGACCGCAAGGAGCGTGCAACAAGTGAGCCGATTCCACTTCAACCTGACACTAATAAGACACGGGTGACACTGACAACCCTAAACGGTGTCACTTTCCCGGCGATTTGGTATTCTTTCGCAACAAGTTGGTTTGTGGCTTTGATCTTAGTATTTCCATACTTGTCCATACTCATGCTCATAAATTCAGCACTTAATGCGTAAAATGCCACCAATTTTAAACATTAACACTAGAAAAAGCACGAGTTTTCGGAAATAATACAATCCGCGTTCCCGCCAAAACTCCGAGTGATCGTTAACCAAAGTTTATATTATCAAAAAATGTTTTTTTTTTTCTTCATAACTTGTATTCGATTTTATTAGGCATGTTTATGACTATAAATAACTAACAAAAACGGAAACAAGAACAAATATGTAGCCGAGTAACTGAATTAAGAACCTAAATTTTAAATTAAACATACGTTTTTTCGTAAACCAGATAATATGTAAATGGATCCGTAACTTTCTGGGATTGACATCTGCCATGAATTATTCAACGCGCACTAATACATAATGTATATTTTGTTATGTGAAACAACCGACCTTTTGTGTCGAGACCGTTCTTTACATTTTTGGAAAACACAAATTTTGGTAAATAAATCGTAAAACGTGACAAACAATTTATTTTTATATGTTCCGTGGGAGGTTGAAGTTTACTATGTAAGTAAACTTTCATAAAATGTATGGCTTACTCCTGTTTCATTTTCAAAGCTAGTTTGGTTACGAGATTGTAGCCATGAAAAAGTAAAAAAATATATTTGTAAGAGTTCTAGCTAGACAAATATTACCAGCAATACCTCTACACTACAGGGTCTGACAGAGCAATGGTGTCCGAAAGGGATTTATGTCTGTGCACTTACCTAACACATTTTGAGTTTTTTTTTATGTAAAGGACTGACGTGACGAGCTTTTCGTTCACCTGGTGTTAAGCGTCACAGCCGCCCATAACAGATTGCAATGTCACTCGGAACTAGTCGGAACTCAAAATTAAAGTTTCGCGTGACTATTTAGAAGAAAGAACATTAAATAGGCATAAAGAATACCCTATTCCTTTTCATCTAAAACTCTTTGTTAGTTTCACGTAAGCACGCGGAAATAATCGTAAAAGCGCAAAAACGTTGCCGTCATCCTATAGAGCCTTAACTTTCTGGGTGAACGGGAAATTTAATTTTCTCCAGAAATTGGCATCCCAGCGCACAACGGAGCGGGATGAATCGAATTTTGAACGATAAAACTCTTGTAAATATAATAATACATTGTTTGGTATTTGGTTACGTCGCCGTGGGGACTGAGAGGAACCATAAGAACAATATATCGAGCAGGTGATAAAACAAAAGACGATAGGTCTGTCGCAATTCGATTTTCCCCAAAAAGTGTGTTAGAGTTTGGGCTATTAATACTGACTGCCTAAAAAGCAAAAAGCCTACGAGGGCAGGTTTACTTAAATGCAGAATGACTGAAAAGCATAAAGTCTAAAATGCAGCAAGACCAAGACCCAGAAAGACTAAAATTCAGAATGACTCATATTTTGTAGTTATTTTTTCCTACCGTGCAATGTTTTTTCATTAATAACGTCACTCAATAATACCGAAAAGCTGCGTGTCGTATTCGCTTAAGTAAAACCCTATTTAGCACTAACTTCCACAGTCTGTGATATCGTTCATCCTGAATAGTGAAGTCTAAAAAGATAAGTATATTGAATCGCAAAATAACACCAATCTATCTGCAATATTATTGAACAATCAAAAAATACCCAACCATGATGGACTGTGGTGACCCAACCGACTCGGTTGGGGGGTCACCACAGTCAACTAAGTATTGCTTGCGCGAGAAACAGTTCCTACCGCCAAGTCAATCAAATTTGTTTCTGTTTATTTACTCTAGACAAATTTCTACATTCTTATAATGTAGGTAGGTATTATTACATGATATTACGTGAGTCAGAGTAGGAAAAAAGTATTGAGTAAAAAAAATTAAAAAGACATGGCAATGCTCTATATTTCATCTTTTAAAATAGCTTCTGAATACAATAACCAAGGAGTGAATCACTCCGGGAGTCAGGACCGTGGACCGTCCGATAAGTGATCCTTGAACCTTTCATTATCGACGTACACGTAAATCACTTAACATATTTTAATTAAACATCCTCTATATATCAAAACGATAGCACGCTGTATGGTTGTATACGCGGTGACTTGGCTCGCGCGAAATGATTGGCATAGCTGAGTGCCAATTTTGCTAATTTTACCTACTAACCTCGATACAATACAATAATAATGAACACCAATAAATAAAAATGCACACAAATTTGTAGGCACTTTTATGTTTTGTTATGGACCTAATGATTTTGTTAAGCGCCATCTAGTGTAGTTTTAGCGGACAAGAGATGTGAAGTGGCGCCATCTCTGGTGTAACGCTAAGTAACGTACGCTGCTTGAATAGTCGATCGGCAACCAATAAGCGTTGAGCAAAGTATTCGGTAGTGTTCGGCAGAGGCTTTGTCTGTCTAGAATTATGTCTGATGCGTTACGGTCTGCCGCCGTTCCAACAAATTCATTTAAGAATGGTAGAAGTATTTTCTTCCAGGCTACCTTCCTCGATAATAATCGCTGAGTGTACTACTGTTTATGTGTTCCGTGTGGTCCCGGCCAAGAATAGGATCACCGAAGAGATATTTTCTTACGGAACCCGCAGCAAGAGATGGGTGGTAGATACTCTCAAAACGGTACCACAGTGGTGCCACACCCCGGAAGAATGTAGTACCAGTTAAATGTCTAAAGTATTTGGAACGCACTAGGTACAGATTGGTTTGAAAAACCTGACTAACTAGAAGTAAGTTTGACCATCAACGAAAAAATTCTAGGTCTATGAATTTGACTCATCTCGTTTGGTGTCTCCTAGAGGCTGTACTTTGTACTGAATAACAAGTGCATACATGATTAGGGTTATAAGCATTGTGAAAATACAAATTAATACATAAAAATCATTTTTGCAGTCCTTTCATATCATTTTTTTTTGCAATAAGTAAATAATATAGGTAAATGATCAGAGAGGTGTAATTGAAATTAAAAGAACCTTAACTGAAAAGAAAGACAAAAACTGTGCTGAACATTTTCAAATTAACTACGTAAAAAGGTGATTTAATTTGGTCGTATTATTATCGAACCAATTCTCTGACTTTGCGTGTACTGTGCATTAACGAGGGAGGCATAGAGTGCGAGGCGGGCGGGGTACAGAAATTAATTTAATTTTAACTTGATAATATATCACGTAGACGCAGCTAATAATGGAATTATGTTTGTTCTCCAAGAATCCATTTGCATTCTTATTAGATCTGTTATTATTAGGATTGGGTAGGTATTCCATTGTTTGCGGTGTACGTTGGACTATTGTCTATTCTGTGGGAGAGCTGGGTTGGAAAATAAGCTTTTGAGAGTATTTAATGATAAAAAGCAAATAAGGAAACTGCCCTTCTTGTGGTCAGCCATCCCTAAGCTGCTGTTGATACTTATCTTCCTATTGATAAACAATTCAACATTAAGATAATAAGTATTTTTTTTAAATATATTTAATAAGTATCTTGATAACCTAATAATGAAGATCTTAGAAAATGATTTATGCAGCTGATTGTTTTTATTGCTTTACCATTTTATGTGTTTTTTCACCTCACACAACGGCCACAAGACTTCTACTACTGAACATAGGCATCCCTCATTAACGCCACTTTGGACGTTTATCAATACAATCACCACGTTTGGCAGGTGACTTGGTTATCGCAGTAAGTTTAAGTGCACCGAAGAGTATGCTGTTGCCCATTCTCTGGATATTCCCTCAGCCGGCTCTTACGGTACCCACGGGAATAGATGGGGTGGTTCTACCAATTCTCACATCGCCGGGACCACACTGTTTTTTACCGGCGATTTTTTTTTACCTATTATTATATTATTTTTAATCTAAATACACATCAAAATTGATTCAGCCGACGTACGTATACTAAGATTTTCGCATCTATAATATTACTAGGAATATAAGATAGAATGGGATATAATATAGAAACAGCATGAACTAGCATAGTAATGGATAATAACAGGATATATTTCAAATATAGAACCCGTTAATACAGTAAAACCTTGCTTCCGGTTCGCCTATCGAAATTCCGATACGCAAATTGCTAACTACCCACATCTAACTACATAAACGCACACACACACAACTCCCTACACACACGCAAATGCTTAGCTTGTAAAGTTTCATCTACACGGCTAATGCGTTTTCGTAAGCTTGATGGGCAGGCAGCTAGATATTTCATTCGACCGCCTCGGCTATTCAGACACCCTAGATTGCTATTCTAGCCCCCTTTCCCCCCCACACTCCATAAAAGGGGGGAACGGCCCCGTCTACCCCCATACTTCGCCCGTTCGTACGGAGCTTAATTTCCGTATCGTAAGGTCATTAATTTGTAAAGTGATATTTTGGTGTAGATATATGGTCGTGTGTCGATAGTTTGTTGTTAGTTCGCGGTTAAGTTAGGTTTGTTTGTTACCCGCAAATTATACGTAAGTTTGTTAGGTTGTAATTATAAATTAAAACCTTGCATGTTTCTTTATTCATATTTCATGTCAAAAGTTTAAAGAAAATTAAAAAGGTAAATAAATCTAAAGTTATCTAGGTCTAAGAAATGTGTCTATGGCTAGCGTACCTACTTTAACCGCTATATTATATCAGTCTCCTCCCGAAAACTCACGTCTTTATAAACATTAGTCAACTTAATTTTTTTTTTCTAATAAGTTAATGGCCCAACCACTTGTGTTCATATTTCTTTATAGATTTTCTTTTATTTATTGTTCACGCCTTTTTAATAACCAAAGTACTTTTTAAATGCAATAAAAACTAAGCAAGTTGTTTATCTGAAAAGCTTGTCACTACCGGCAGATCACGCTTGCCGCCGTCACCGGTGCTAACCCCGCCAACCTAACACCAACTTACCGCCAACTTTTAATTACGCCCATTGTGCCAACTTCTAACTTTGACGACAAAGAACTTTTTACTAATGAAACTTCTTGGACCGGCTGTGTCGTTATTTTTTAAAGTGTTTTGGTCTATTTAGCTGCAAAGGAGAATGGAGTTAGCGATGAAAAGGAGGGGTGATTAAATTAACCTTTTAAAATGAGGTGGAATTTGATTTTGTTGTACAAACCTTTGTGGAAACCTGTTTGAAATTGCCTTTTTTAACAACACTCCAAGTGAACTGTTAGATAGATAGGTAAGATGTATTATATTCTCTTTGGCTAAGATATTAGAAAAATTAGGCTGAGTGTTTGTTCTTAGCGAGTCCTATGTATTATTATATAGGTGTACCAACGCACTGGATAAAAAACGCGGGCGGGGAGCCGTAGAGTGAAGAGTGCTAGACATCTGTTTGATAATGCTAATGATGATTTCTATACCTATAAATACAGTAGTAATGTGAATTTAACACACAGAACAGTTAGGTAAAACATTAAATTTCTAGCGTTTGTTTGTTAAAATCCCAATTTAGTAGAAACATCTATTATTGCTGAGATACCAAAAAGAAATAAAAATCAATAGGTTTATGAACGAACCTTGCACTAATGGAATGCTTTCACAGACGCAAGAAATTTCCCTAACTAAACGCACTGCGGTGCATATTCCAGCTCGCAATTCGAGCTGTTCCTAATATTGACACAGAAAACTAAGACACGGCCGTGCATAAATTGCAGAGCTCCACATAATGAAAAACCAACATTTACATTCGATTCGTTGCTCGTCTATCGCGCCATCTACTGTTATTTTCTTCAAGCTTCTGTTCTTCGTTCATAAATATTCGTATTTCGCGAAATGTTTTTCCAATCTAATTGGAGCTTTTGAACGAATCTTTGTTTTTTTTTTCAACGTCTTGTGTTTGTGTTGTTTTTGCTGTATGGTTTTTTTAGTTTTCTAATTTCAAGGCCAGTGGGCCGTCTTAAGCATATTCGGCGCCGGGGTGCGAAAGTCGGCCTGCGCCCCCCTACTAGCTGTGCCCGCAGCGCGGCTCACGTGATCTCAGTGGGTAGTAGCGATGGCAATTAATGCGATTTTGCGTAAATTTCATAAACATGCTAATTCACGAGTCTTAGCATGCTAATTGCTATTGCTATGCTATTTGCTAAAATGAAATGAAACGGAAATAAAAAATGAAATAAAATATGAAATGAAAAATGAAATGAAAAATGAAATGAAAATTTATATGAAAAATTAAATGAAAAATGAAATGAAACATATATTAAAAATGAAATGAAACTTTATATTAAAAAATAAATTCAAAATCAACCAAATGAATTGAAATGAAATTTCATATTTCATAGGATTTCGCAACTACATTTCATTTGCTAAATGCTAATTGAGATTTCGCATGCTAAAAATTAATGCGAATGCTAATTAATCCATCACTAGTGGGTAGGTACCTATCAAAATGTATGGCGGTCGGGTCGGCTTGCGCCCCCTAGGGCTCTGCGCCCGGGTACCTCGCACCCCTTGAACCCCCGGGTAAAGACGGCCCTGTTCAAGGCACAAGTATACTGGGACATTTCAGACGGGTGGGGACCGTCAGGTCAGCGCACAGTCCGAAGTTTATTGTAGTTATTACAAGTAGCATTCATAGGTAACCTATATTTAGTTTAAAGACCAAGGCATTTTACCCGTCAATAAAATGTAATATCTCTATCGAACGCACGTTAATTAATTGACTTAAAAAATGAAAACAACATAGGTAATAATTTATTCAAGGAACTTAAAATATTTATATAAAATAAAAATTTAGACAACCATTGAAAAAGTTGGACTTACCCTGAACCCTGAGGTAGATATACGTTACGTAGGTACGTAGTTAAATCTTGTATTGGACGTGAAAACAAGCCCTCAAGTTTTTAATACATATTAATGTAGAATAGAAATATCAATTGCATTATGCATTTCCATGAAAATACAATGTATTTTCATTACATTGTTGCCTCAACTAGATATTTAAGGTTCAGGTTCAAAGGCCACAGCCACAGAGCATGGACAAAATTAGCGATCGCGTGAGTGTATTTTTCCCTGCTCTATGGTTTACGCTAAAGCCTCAAAATTGAGCAGCTGCGTAGTAGCGGGTTAAAAAATTTGTCGGTGCATGTCACGTGGTGTTGCCAGGACATGGACATGTCTTATACCTTACTTTACAAGAAAAACAGAACTTTTTCTTTGGAAATCGAATTCGTTTTTCTTTTCATATTTCTTATTTTGTGTGAAGAGTTTTGGCGGGAACGCGGAAATGTTCACGTCGTTGCATTGTATTATTTCTCAAAACTTGTGCTTTTTCCAGTATTAATGTTTAAAATTGGTGGCGTTTTACGCATTAAGTGCTGTATTACGAGCATGAGTGTGGGCAAGTGATATAATGTGGTGAAACGTGAGTTTTCGTGTTGCTTCCAAAACTCCATAGAAGCTTCTAGTAAAGTTGCCACTACTTTACTGGAGCATGACTAAGACTTGACTTTACGTGATATATTCTTTGACGATAAAAATTACAATACTTGACACTGGCTAAATACACGACGTGTGGAGCCAAAATCTAAGAAAAAAAAACTTTTTCTTTGTAACTAATACAAAAAAACGATTGATAGTTTTTGATATTGATACAAGAGATAAAACCGTGCATCCAACACTTTCGAAGAACAGACATTACTTCCGAACGATAAACTGGAAAACTTTAACAAATCTATTTGAAGCAAAAGAAACTAACAAAGCTATAAAAGCGAAATAATAGTTATGGAAATAGTCTTTCATTTTCCACGAAAGAAAACTCCGCGAAACTACCGACAATATGAATGAAACTATAATATTAGAAAAGTTTCGTCCCGGGAAATGAGAAAACGTTGTACGAACTCGTTCGTCTAATACACGTAGTTATAAACTTGTTCAATATAATATCGAGAGGTGGAGATTCTTGCCTCTCGCTCGCACTCGTAATGCACCGCTCAAACTGCCCTCATTTAATTGCATATTCAACTGAATAATATTACCCCCACGTATACGAAGGCGTATCTAGCTCTATCTCATATTCGTATTACACGTCTGCCTAAAGTTAACGACAAACATTATTCATTTAAAAATACTGGGCACAAAGAGGGTTCATACGCGTCCTTGAAATTAAAAATAAACCCAACCGATGTGACAGGCAACGACTCGGATCGGAAAGAAAAAATAAATCTTGAATTTCGAACGTTCCCCTCTGACAGTTGAAAGATAGAAAGTAGTGCTGGGCGTTCGTAATCTTGAATCTCGGTTTTGACCAATAGAATCGATGTTGATGCTAGATAATTGATATTTACACTGATTACGCTGCGCTGCGCTGTGCAGTGGTAGAGCTATTTTAGGGGTATCTAAGGGAGTTTATAGATCGTTAAGCTCGCTTGTAAATGCATGTGCATATTTATGCTATGTGCAAAACGGTACATAGAAGCGATTGTTATGATAATACAGCCTGCAATAGACGGAGGAGCGATGAAATAGCGGCCTCCTTTGCATAAGTACCGGCGCGTAGCTAGAGCGAAACGCTTCTACGAGCGCTGCGCTACGCTGCTACGGAAATCGTAGCAAACTAATTGCTTATTAACAGTTACTTTAATGAAAATAAAACAAATTTTCTATTTAATTAGATTTTTTTGTTAATACATACCTATTATATTATTCTTATTCCAAAGTCAATTAAGTCGCATTTCAAATATTGCAAACAATCCCAAGACTTCGGGAGATCAGATTGAAAAGCCAATGGCGTTTTTAATTTAAATGTGAACAAAGAAAAACTAATTATTCCAAATTATGAAACTATAGTAGTTAAAATAACAATAGTGTTCGCCTTGAGTTCGTCTGCCTGGCACAAACTGGTAGAGATATCGAGGTCGCCGAGAATCGACGGCTCCGTATAACCGAACCAACTTAGGGTTTTAAAACAATAATAGTAAAAATAAGGTGCTGATTCTTCGTTTATAGATAAAAGTACTTACTTATTAATATTAAATATTGCGTTCATAGGTATAATGTTTAATGACGTAAATACTTTTGGCTAAACTTACGACACAGTAATGCTCTAGCTCCGTAGAAATATATAGGGACATGTTTTGAAATAAAACCTACATAAAATTACTAAAAGTTAAGTAAAAAGTCTAATTACAAATAAAAGTAGCCGTAGTCAAAGTAGATTCATTACCATACCTCTACTACACATCTGCATACATTATCTAAGCTCCTATATAATCTTCATCGCTTATTGTAATCCAAAGAATACTTAAACTAAAATATAATCATCATTATTTAAATATTTATACGTAATTGCTATCTTTCTCCCTACGGCCAAATAATTAAATTAAAACATCACAGCGAACGAAGACGTAACGTAACAAAAGCTTCTTAAAACGCTTCTGTTAAACAATGTAATAAAAGTTTACCTCTTTTGACGTAGGTACGTGTAGTTTAAAATTGTATAATTTGTTTATCAAACGTCTGCGCTACGATAACATACTGGTTGTACGTATGTAGATAGAATGGAGAGGGGTACGGGAGGGCGCGGGGGCGGCACTTGCCGCTCGTTCCGTCACACAGCCAGCAGTCACGTGCGACGACGCCGGCCCACAGCGCGCGCGAACATAACCTATCGATTCTCGCTGCAACTCTATCGATCGCCGATCCTCAATGCACATCACTACCTTTCCCGCGCAATTTTAATTTTGGACCATAACCGCGAGTGAACTGTGTTTTGTTTTTTAATTTTTCTGTGACCTTGGATTTTTCGGTCGCGTTTCATAGCTCGCGCTAAAGGAAGTTTGGTAAGTTTAACATTCTAATTCTAAGCGCGTACTGGCAGGTTGACCTCGACTAAATCAATCTACGATGGGAAAATAAAACCGGTTCGATTGCGCTAAATCGCTTTAGTGAAAAGGTCAATACTCCCCGCGGCACGCGAGCAAGACGCAGCGATGGATGTGGACCGTGCTCCGCCTGGAGTCGATCATACGATGACGGCCGTGGCCGGCGACCCACCGATGCACATCACTCATTTTGAAATGGTTGGATTGGAATGTCTGGCTGAATGCAACAATTCTCCGATGCCAAATCAACCTAATTTAAGAAAAAAAAATTATAATAGTGTTGAGACATCAATAATTTTATTAAATCCCAGCCGGAGTTTTATTTTTATTTTGTAACATTTTTATTATTTCGTGCTTATTCTAATAAATATCATGATCTTGAACCATGATACAAAGGCACATAAACGCTTGGAAATTATTAGCTCATGCATGAAACGATGAATCTTACGTTTAAAACGCTTGCATGACTGCGTTCAATGGGTTACCTGGCAACAGAATAGAAAATCCGGATTAAAAGCAAATATTAAATAATAAAAAGTAGAATGAAACAACCGGAAGTAAACCTTGAATATTTTTAGGATCATCATTACAGCTACTTATGACATTGTAATATCATTGAACGGATGCAATCATTAAAATTTAAAATGATGTAATTAATATTTATGATTTTTAAAGCAGTGTCGCCTGCTCAGCGTAATCTACAGATTAATTTGTAAAGGAAAAATCAGAATCACGAGCGGGGATTGAACCCGCATCCATCCATCCCTCAAGCCGGGATATACTTAAGCTACCGTGACAACCGTGGTTTCTAATTTTTTCTTTACAAATTAATCTGTGATGTAAGTAATACCTCCAATTTAAATTACTTATTCGAATAAAGTAATCAAAGTGTTAATTTCATTAAATGTGAATGAGCTACGAACCACAACGATTTCAGTTTCTTAATTATTATAAGTAACTGAATTAGCTGAAGAAGTTTCCAAAATATTAGTTAAGTATTTACCTCTTTTGAGTGAGTAAGTAATTGTAGCAAAAAATCTTCCAGTTAAAACATTACTTACCTCGACTTATGTTCTCTTTGTAATAATAATAACAGTACTTATTAGTATGAAAATATTAGTATGAAAACTAGTTTATTTGGATTAAATACTTTGAAATTTAGGTTAAATATTTTGAATGTAGAACATACCTGTAAAATAGTAACCTCGCACTACTCGCGTATTCAGTTGATGTTGATTTAACCCACATAATGCGTTCCGTCGGATTTATGGCAATAAATTTTCATAAAAAAACAGTTGGTAGGTTCGACCGGCGAAAATAACTTAATGTGACGGTTGGTAACAATGGGAACCCATCACTTTTATTACATTTTAACTAGCATTGGTTTGAAAAGACACGTTTTATGATTAATTCAATCTTTTCCTTATAGCTTCCTTCTTTCCGTTCCCGTGGGAAATATTTATTTTCAGGTATGAAAATGAAAAGAAAATGTTGTTAGACTTGATAACTGATTTTATACACTATGGTTATGACAATTAAGACAATTAATGTATCATAATTATTAGGAATAGTTTTGTATAAAAATTCAGGTACAGCAGTCATAGATTTGCTTCGATTAGATAATCAACAAATCAAACGTGACTGAAATGATGTAGGGTCAGTAGGTAGAGTAGCGAAAAGAAGCAACAGAGCCCTTGGCATTGTGAAAAAGTGGAAAATCAACCATCAGATTAAAATTAAATACTTTTTAATTCTATAAGCTACAATATACACACTTTAATTCAAATTCCGGGCCTGATTCATACTTCTCGCATCTTATCAGCCCTTATCGTGATGTAGTTACACAACGCAGTGTATTTAGATAGCGCTCAAAGATAACGTTATCTCAACGTCCTCGTTTCTGATTCGCCTAATTCCCGCCTAATTCCTCAAAAACATAGTCAACAAGTAAACGATCTTGAACCGACCTCTGACCGATGACTTGAAAAAACATGGCCGCCGCAGATTCTAAATTTAAAACAAAATCCGCGTGGGGTATTTACCCGGCTCGTAGTAACTAGTGTTGCGACACACTGTGACGATACTAACGATGCTACTACAAACGTTTTATGCGTGGCGAATAAAAATTTAGGTCACTCTCGCGTGGACTGGCCTCGATTCATTGAGAGCCGCCGATAGTGTGCGTTATACCACACCGGGTGTTTGATAGTGTTGTAAATAAAAACACGTGGACCGCCTGAATGGAGATAACGCTCTCTCGTTTCTAGGCAACAGCATACTATAAAAACAATAAAATACTGAATCATAATAAAACTACAATCTCAGTAATAATCACAGTTCACTACCGATGCAATGGATCATGACCTAAATAGCCACCACCTTTCTAAAACGGAGTATTACAATCATTCTTCATAGATAACAAGAAGACTTAAATTATCTTGTTCAACAAAGCGCCTATCAAGCGAAACTCTCGTTTGTCATTGGAAAAAGACAACCATCAACTTCAGAGCAACCAATAACTACGCCAGTTAAGTTAATGAAGGCCATAAATCTACATACCTTTTGTTTTTTTCTACAAAAATCCCGGACAAAAGCCGGAATTTTAAAAGCTTTCGGTTGCCATAATCGATCAGACAGGAGGAAATGCGAGAATGACGCGTCATTTTAATAAACCGCAGAGGTATTAAAAAAAAGGTTGAAGGCTGTCTGCGAGTAGGACGCATAAAAAGTGAAAATCGACATTGTCGGCTGCACGGCCGCCGCTGCGAGTAATTGAAAAATTCTCTCTGCGCTGAAAGCCAATAAATTTTCACTTTTGTCCACGTTTCGCCTTTTCCACGTTGCATTAATGGCAATAAATTAAACGAAAATTATGGTTAATTTAAGCAGATTGATTAAAACATTCATAGGGAAATGAAAATTTCGTTATTTTTATAATAACACGATGCGGGCCTTGCATCAATATTTATATTGTAATTTGCATTGCGGACCATGTAAATATTTTAATTTTTTCAATATTAATAAAGAGGCTATAAAAAGTTGTTTAAAAGAATAAAGAAGATTTATAGTCATCTTGTAGACGTTTATTATATGTTTTTATTTCTTGTTATTTACAAAATGTGAGCGGCTTACGTCTACATAAAGCCACATAAAGCTTTTAACGGTCAGCATAAATTTGTATTCAGGACGTTTTCATGAGGACTGTAATTGACTATACGAGACATATCAACTGCAGTTAGACCGTTCCGTGTTCTCTTATTTGTTGTAATATACCTATACTATTAATAATTTTACCAGAAGTCTTGGTATAGTAATATATACCTATAACAATAGGTATTATTGAAAATGGCAACTCGACTGATTTTATAGATTAGGAAAGTCTTTTTTGGAAAGTAATGTTACTTTGTCAATCGATATTGATTATAATTAAAAACAATATTCAATTCAGTTATTTATTCAATATCGGCACAGCAGACCTACACATAAATTGGCGTCAACTTAAGGCTTGCAATAGCATCTTATTCCTACAATGTGTGATTTCAATCAAACACGGCTGTGTATTGCCATCTAAATGGCTAATAATAAGTGTAAAATGAAATTAAATTTATAATCAGGAGCGTTATTTTCTATCATTTATCAAGTAGTGATCTGCCATCCACCATACTCACTCATTTGTTTTTTAATGCTTAGGTTTTAAACAGAACTTTGTTTTCTTATCGGTTGTAAAGATATGAAAGCATTTATGAAAGTTCCTTAGGGCGTTTATGTAGGTCTTTCATTGTTTCCTACTTTCACCGGCAAAGTACTGACTTTCTAATAGCATGTGAGGCAATAATATATTTATGTTACTGACATAATGAAGAATTAACCATTTTTGGAAAGTCCGGTCATAAATTCGGATTAAAGTTTACCCCATCACTATATTAAATCTAGATCGAATTACGATGTGATAATACCACGGTATGTTTTATTATGTGCACATTGTGAACACAGTATCTTATTTGCACAAATGTATAATTTAAATGGTATACTCACTGAATTAAAGTAAATTTTCGTTAATGTATATTTACTATGTTCTTACGTTCTTACTAACTCATTACTAATTACAGTATAATTTTTTTATGAAGTTGTGATAAACTGGCGTTAGTATGACCACTTTTGAGAGTTTTGGGTGCATTTTTGAGGTGGAGTTGAAATAATTGACATAATTTTACTGGACTTTTCTGCAAAGTTCGTCTAGGTAGGTCCGCTTTGCCAGTTATTCTGCCGCCAAGCAGTAGTGTGCAAGCACTACTGTATTCCGGTTTGAAGGGCATTGTAACAGTTAAATTACTGGGCAAATGAGTTTTTATGACCTGATTACACAGTTTGGTAATCTGACTACTAGACTGTGTGATGTCTCAGGATGACGGTCGCAGTGCAGTGACACGCGAAACTTTATTATTTAAAAAAAATAATGATCTTGCTTAAATCTTGCGTAAATATATGCATTTCTTACTCCAATCAAAGTCAGAATCAAACAAATGAAAATAATTGAGTAGTATCAAAAAATATATTCTAGGTTTGGTTCCCAAGTGGTGCCTATACCATAACATATTCAGTAATCTGAGCCTATACCTATAACCGCAGATATTCAAAGCTATAACATGCATAGAATTACAAGTAATAAAATAATCAAAAGCCAAATAAAAGTAATCAATCGCGTCAGCAAATAGTTCCCAAGCCTCCTTTACGTTTCTTTCTATACAACCTAATTGAAGGTGCCAGGTCAGACCGTACGGCGTCATGAGCTCACACCCACGTGGCGAAAGCTGATGCCAGTTTATTTACAAATTCATTGAATAAAACGTAAGCACGAAGCGATACGCGTGCTGAATTGCTGAGCCTGCGGGATTGCATGGCAGGCGCCGCAGGCGAGTTTTTATTGTTCACTTACTCACGTGATCATGCAGCCTTGAACTTGAATTTGCAAATTCCAATGTTTCGACGCAAAAAGAATCAAAGTTATTTTTAAAGTTGAATCTAAAGAGGATTTTATACTAACCCGAATGTTTGACTTAACGATAACGAAAATCAAGAAATTTAGATTTCCATCAAGCAATAACTAAACCTATACTTACCTACTGACGCTTTTTCACAACTTTAAGGACAAAAATCGATTACTTACCGTCTTTTTTCATAAAAAGGTTTGTAACCTGCAGAGTTTTGTCAATAATCGCAACATAAACTATCACGTACGAAAACGGAAACATTTAAAATTGAAGGTTCAGAAGCATTTTATCTTTTTATGAATAAAATCAATACCGAAAATTTATGGATACCACTAGAAAATGTGCGTTTCATATAGTTACTGGCAATTTCTGTACTTATCACGAAAAGGCGTTTTTGTTAAATTATAAACCGATGTCGACACTCATATTAAGGCTCTGTTAAGTTGATTCAATTTATACCAACTCAGCTAAAGCATTTCAAACTTAGATCTTGTAGACTATTTATAACAACAATCAAAGGGCGATCTTAATCGTTGTTTACAAACACCGAATTCATTCGAAGTCCCAAGAGGCGCTCATATTTCCCGGGATCCCGGGATCTCGGGTTCGCAGACAGCGGTAAGACATCCCAGTCCGCCCTTGAACTCAAATCCTTCGCGCCTACTGGGACGTTTACTTACCGATTACCGATAGAAAATACACATTTATTTATGTTAATTCTATCCTCATCCTGTTCTAAATTTAAATGTAGAGAATAGAATAAAGTTCTATTGCTTAGTTTTTCAAAGCTATTGCAAGCAGTCGCATTACGTCATGAATATTTTAAATGAGGGTTTTCTCAAATTAAATTCCTACAACAGTTTAGGCCGGTTAATAAAAAAGTAGTTTGAGTTTATAATTGGTTCCGCTCAAGTTCTTTCAAAACACGCTCGAAACGTTTCGTCCCTTCCGTCCGATAAAACTGAACTAATTAAACAAATATTTGGTGCCGAGATAAGATACGCCTATCGAGAACGACATAAAATATTTAAAATCGGAGTGCTTATTTCACAAATAAAAATGCTATAAATAGACTCTCGTATGAGGATAATGTTAGTAACAGCCACAAACACCTTGAAGTAATTTAATCGTAAGGAATAGAATATAGAATAATACGCAAGATAATAAACGGGTGTTATGTAATGTTACATTACAAAATGCAGTTAATTAATTTGTGTGTAGAAACAAAAGTAATACCGAACGGGATGGGTATTCAGTATTACATTTCTTTTAAGCAGTGAAACCCCCACGTTGTAATATAAGTGTATTTAAGTAGTTTGCTGTTAAAGCTGTAATAGATGTCGATGTTGCCTATGGATGCAAGAGGCAAGAAACCAACTTAAAGTGGCGCATGGAGGTTGGAGGAAGCTTATGTTCAGTAGTGAACGTCTTCGAGCCGTTGATGATAATGATGGAAAGCTGTAGATTTTTCTGTCAATCCAATATGATATACGGTTTGGCGTTTGACCATATCACCGGTCAAAGGCTAGGCTAATACGCGTAGATTAGGATCTAGCTCAGCAAGCTGGCGGAAGCCCTACAAATTCCTAAACACAGAGTTTTGCATGCAACTTCCGAATGCTTCAATAATATACGTCGCTTTCTTTTTTAAAAATATAATAAGGTACCTACTTCAACTTGCCTAGGTCCATTAATATTACGTCCTGGTGTGCGTGTAAACTTTCTCCCTCGAAGGTGGTCGTGCAAAGAACTGGCATATCTGGGTGCCAAGCCGGGTGAAATATATCCGCATGGCGTGTGTAGACGCGGCGCAGACGGCCCGTGAACTTTGACCGGGCACAGCTGGGACACCCGGGTATGTTCAAAACCATACCCGGGACATCCGGCTGTAGACGCGTGAAACTATGCGTGGGATGAGGGAGATTGACTCGGTTTATCTGATTTTGTTCTGGATGAATATGTATGGAAATAGTAAAGACTGTTCTGCACGTAATCGACGTCCAAATCGTTTGATATATTTTTTGGTAGGCAGCTCATATTCTCCGTGTATACTACGTTTTTATATTGCTTGATAGGTTTGGGCTTGACCACTGTCTCACCGGTAGACGGTGCGATGTAGGATGTAACGCCTAAGCTAGAAGATATGTACTGTTATGATAGTTGCGACAGAATCTCAGTTTTCATTCTTCACCTGGTGCAAATTGCTAAGAATCGTATCAAAACAACTAAAATAAAAATATTATTACGTAAACACTCCACAGAATAAACCTTGGAACGTTAGTATAGATGGTCGCACATCCAGCTTTTAATTGTTAATAAATTATTATTTAAAACGTAGCGTTGAACCGGTATAATATGTTGCTATGTTGGCAATTTTTACAGTATGAAGTAGTTACAACTCGTTAAAAACAATGATCTCAAAAGGTACTCTACCTTTATCGGGATGTCTCACAAGATTTACTTGCAGATAGGACGAGTCTCTGCCGGATATCGACCGGGACTGACCCGGGCAAACGCAGCTATTACCTAACCTGTGACCTAGATGTACTATCGGTTAATAATAATAACGCCCAGCAATCACATGCATAGATCCTGAACCTTAACTAGGATTTCCTGTATCTAGAGACCTAAGAAGGACCAATGGTCACATAACGCCCAAACACAGAACCAGTATTTGCCTTTTTTCCTGTAGCTTGTAACCCGGACATTCATTTTATCCCGGCTTTATAACCCTTGTCACCCAGATATAGCTGGTATCTACTATCCCGGGTATACATACTACCATTCAACATGTGACCCGGATATAGAAGTACATTCTATTAACCAAACTATGGGCTAGGGAAGTAACTATACGCAATCTGTGTCAGGATGTGGAGTAGAGAAACCGGAGTAATCGTTTATAAACCGTTGAGATAGGTCCAGGTTGTTTACCGACAGTTATATAGTGGAAACTTTGAAGTTCGATAGGAATATTCTAGAGATAGAACTAATATTCATCACAAATACAATACACAGATTACATAGTACATACTATCTTAGATGCCAAGTTATTCAAAAAATGTTAAATGTTTACATACAAATTACAAAATAATTTATTTGTTAATAATAATAAATAGATCATGAAAATGATCAAAAGAGCTATCGGAAACAGTACCTAAGGTTTTTATAGTACAGGAGATACGGTCACTTCTTGTGTGCCATGTGGTCCTTCAAAATCTAGATTATGCCATAAATTGAACTTGGCTGTACAGTTTTGACACCAAAAAATATACAATAATAAAATGTATAGTGTAAAAACAACAAGCCCAATGTTGAATTTAATTCCGTCTATTAGTTACCTGCCTAACCGTAACTAAAACCTTATTTAAATCCACTTATTCACGGTCGATTATAATAAATTCGTCTGAAGTATAAAAACGTACTTTGACGAATGCCTTCCTTCGCATAATTTACATTTGAATCATCATTACAATACGCTTTCATGAATCATTCATTAGTCCATTTTAAACAATAACTAACCTCGTATTACTTGACTGACATCATTCTATGGTATTTTATATTGCATTTCCTGACCTATGAAGGTTTGACATTTTCGGCAGAGTGTCAAAGCCGCGCGAAACCTAGAAAGTTGAGGAAAAGGTAGGCTTTTTGTTGTGGAAAGTCGCAAGGAAATGTTTGGATTGCGCCATGGAGCTAATAAAAAAAGAAGGAGGGAATCTCGTCTGATCCGAAACTGAAGCACCCTTAGGAAACCGGAACGCTTTGTACGTACGAGCGGAACACGCACACACTCACATCATATGCAGCCGGTCGCCCTACTTTCATCTGACACACATATGTAATATGTCCGCCATTTTTGGCTTCAGTTCGATGTCAATCAAAACTCAATCCTTCTTTTTTTTTATTTCATCCATGGATTGCGTCATATTCAGTGAAATTAGAGCAATTATAGATATTTTTTTATAGAAAAAGTACCTACCACATTGCAATTTTAAAAAATCGGGTATTGGTGTTTGATTTTCTCATCGGTAAAAAATCTGCTCTACAAACGTTGTTACACTAAGACTTTTCTAATTGTATAGAATTAAAATCCACGTAAGTGAGTAGGTAAAGGATAGATACGAAACAAATGAACAACAGTATTATTTGAGTATTAAAATACTCATGAGTGCGATTCATTTTAAATTAATGTAGTTGACGCCAACTATTTTTCAACTCACTGGTCGATAGCGACACTATACTTGAGTAACAGTCGTAAATAAATGAATTTAAAAACTATTATATTTGCTTTTGCTTTTCCTGACCTACGATAGATAAGTCAACGTTCCCGTGGACCACAGGGTGGTATCAGCGATTGCGGGGTAACCGACACGTCCGGTCGATAACCTAACCCGCACTCTTATCATGCGGGATAGTTCGATCGTCAGTACATAATCATCAAACGTCAAAACTACTAGAGACGTGCTTCCGACTCCTTTTAACTTTTTAGAAAAGGGTTCACTAGAAAGTTCTTAAACGACTGTTTAAATTTTTACGGTTGTTCAATACATTTTTAAAACCTTTCGATGCCATGCATTTGCATAAATATTTACATGAACAATTATTAAAAGTGTACAAATGTCGTACGACTAGCATTCGAGAGCTAATTAATATTGATGGGATCCTTGCCGTTGTCATCGGAATCAGTTTTGTTTTTCCGATAGTTTTCTAAACTATGCTAACCAAAATGCAAAATTGTTGCTATTTGTTGGTCGCACGGTATTTTTACAAACGGACCTTCTGCTTAAACGTTGCAGCCTTGTTTTCGACGATCGGTTTAAAAGTATGAAATCAAATTTCATAAATTGAACTAAACTGTTAAAAAATTTGTTTTGTAAAGGTTGCCAACAGGAAATAGATGCTTTTAAAATAAGTTTTCATTTGTTCTAACCTTTTTTCGTTTGTAAATATGTGCCATTTCAATTGTTTTTACAATTTTTGATTTTGGAATTTTCCTGTTTCAAATTTTTCTTTACTATGATATCCCGTGTGTTTTGTCATCGCTCTAACGTGAATAAACACTAATTTTGTGTTTGATTGTTTGCAGGTCTTGCAAGACATCAAGGTAAATATACGTAGTTGTCTGTCTATGTTCATTTTCGTTTCACTTGCACCTGTTCAGTTTGTGCACATTTTCTTTTTTCCTTGAATTACATTTCTTTTTCATTCCATTAATCTTTGTTATATTCGTAGCTGTAATGTTTAATTTTATGTTCTTGTTTTGTAAATTATGCTAGAAGTTTCTATTTGTAGTTCTTTTTTCTTGAGCTGCTGTACGTGCGACGCGCATTGGAATCCCGAGGTCATTATTGTGGACTCTGTCGTTACCAACACCTAACTACATCTACCATTCAATGTTTACCAGAAAATTCTATAAATAAGTATTTGAAACAATGTCACACGCTTAGGCTGAGTTGCACCAGCTTACTTTAACGCTAACTTTAACTGCTATCTGTCACCGTCCACGCTTCGCCGGGCGGGCTAATGTCAAAATTTGACACTAACTTTAACTGTGATTATGGTGCAACTCAGCCTAAAACTTATTTATGCTGAAAATGCATTTGAAATTCGAACTACAACGTAATCTTAACATCCTTTAAAAAGAATCGTTATTTGTGTAGTCGAAAGACTATTTTAAAATTGGAACCTTCAGGAACAAGACACATCACATCCCTGAAGGTTCAATACGTCGTGGTCCGCGAGGCGCGGGGCGCGGGGTTACGGTCGATGGGTCAACGACCCCGGGAGGATTTCGATGCCACCCCGCACCTTCCACCGTCTACTTATTTATTTATTAAAAATTTCGTACTTTGTTCTATCGTTCGCGTATTTAATGAAGTTGTTTGGCGAAATTAAATTTTCGTTAATATCTCTTTGTAAGGTTATATTTTGCGGTTATAATGAGATTTTTATGCAGATACGGTAGAGATGGTTTCATAATTATTTAAGTAGAAAAAAGTTCATAATACTTGAGCATACTATTCATTCTAAACTAACCAAACCTTGTACCTTCTAAATCAATTTTAAAATTAATAAAATAATTTAGTGTTATTTCAGGACTAAATACTATACTTAAATAAATGTGTTTGAAATCGAGTCTATCTAAAGGTAACCGAATAGCCATAATTTAGACCCTCAAAATATAAATGACTACACTAAATTATTAACCTATTCATAGTCAAAGTTAACTGGAATGATTATTTCCAAACCACACACTGCAACGCAATATCAAATCAAACCCATAACTGTACACATAATCATTTAACGATTATACTACCGAATGATCGAAACTCATAATCCCAAAGCATAGAGTCCAATTTCATAACTCATTACTCTATGACACACATTCCTTCCTTTTTCAAATATTCTCTCTCGCTCATTCAACAATCACTCCAGCAGCGTTCTATTTACAAAACATTGGAAGCGACGTTGCCGTTCTGTGCTGCGCCGGAGTGACGTCAGTGAACTGTGTCTTGGCTTCTCTTTCCACACAGACCAGTCCCGAACCTCCACAAGCTGCATAGATATTTAAAATGTAAATTTTCAAGGACAAAAGAAAGTCAAAGTGGATAAGTATTGTCGTTGTCTGTCAGATCATGAATGACGTAAACGAAACGTTTCAAATTGGGATTTGCGTGAAACATAATTCAAATGAGAAACTTATTCCTTATCTATTTCCAATTATTATTTAAAGCAATGGGATGTGTCAAAAAAAGCCAAAACTAAAACTTACAACCAGAGCTACTAAAAAAGAAACAATTAAAAGTGACATTTAAAAAAAATAAAGTTTGCTCAATCATAGAATACTTACTTAATAGTACAACAGGTAAAGCAGATTCCACTAAGTAGTTAACTCTTAAATTAATTTTTGAACTAATCATCATCATCATCGACAGCCCGAAGGTGTCCACTGCTGAACATAAGCCTCCCCATATCATGTCGTAAGTACCAAAAGCTGAAAATGCTGGCTGAAATCCGCGAAGAATAGAAGAAACTCCCCAGACTAGAGTTAAGAATAAATAGTATTCAATCAATATCATGATACTGATATTTTGAAATGTAGAATCCGGATACTGTATCCAGTCCAGAAAATACTAGAACAGGTACTGAAACCATACCTGCTAATTATCGACTAGATTAGAATAATAAGACATAACATCGTATGTTTGGAGACTACAACGCGGATGTTATCAAAACAATTACCGATTGTTGCTATGATCATTTAGTTATTTAACAAACATACGTATTGTTATCCATGTAAAATAACACAGAGATAGTACCCATACAAGTCGCATTTTTAGCGATCTAAAAAGCTTTTAGTATCATGCAAAGAAAAATAAATTACAAGAATATTATAGGTGGCCGTGACGCTTAACATGAGGTAAATGAAAAAAAGATCGTTACATCATTCATTTATAAAAATTACAC
Organism: Ennomos erosarius; assembly: GCA_963580505.1. Classification (NCBI taxonomy): domain Eukaryota; kingdom Metazoa; phylum Arthropoda; class Insecta; order Lepidoptera; family Geometridae; genus Ennomos; species Ennomos erosarius. The sequence continues at coordinate 2,550,237 of OY756983.1, read as the reverse complement.
AAGTACTAACAGTACTTATTATGAAACTAGATCAACTAAAACGGCCTTATTAATAAACGCGGAGTAGCTTTGGACTAGTTAAACCACCTTTTATCTTTTTCGATCCAGTTCCATATTCGAATGACAAAAAAAGACAAAAGTTTGAGTAACTAATCCAAAGCTACTCCTCGTTTATTAACAAGGCCGAAAGAGTATTAGGGTAACAGTGGTGTAAAGCAGGGCTAGGGTTGGTATTACTTCCGAACCTCGTAGTTAAAGATTGCAAATCTAAATCGGGTGACTCATCGCAAAACTCACAAAGATAACTATTTGAGGAGTTGACCACTTACCACCGTGGACCTCATTCACATTCATGTAAATCAGGAACTGCCCGGATGCCATCAATTCAGACACAATAGACCAATGCAGAAGGTTAAGGATCAATCTAAGTATAAAAGCCAACCTTCGAACGCATTTGCTTCGAGGCTGGAGTCGATTTGTACTGTAGAAGAAATACTCGGTAAGATACTAGGTATAATGTTATGAGCAATATATACTGGATCACGTATTCTTTCAATAACAAGTACGCGTATTTGTATGGACGGGTTTGTCAATAATGTACGAACAGTTTTGTAAAATTAAGGAAGACTGTATAGTTTGAAAAATCACACGACCAGTGCAGAGTATCGGATAAAAACCACACGAAATTTGTTGAGGACTATCGAAAAGCTTAGGTATAAAGCAAACATATTACAATTTTAAAAAATTGTCGTATATATTGCATTATTATATATTAGAATATTGCATTTTCATAACAAGACAGTTTTCAACAACTGAAATGTACAAAACCGATATTCGTATTACGATATCTGGTGTGCGAAATATACAAAAATATTATATTAATGTACCTACTTCTGGGGCCGTACTGTGAGCTCTTAGCGCGATCCAAAACAGAGCCTATATTGGATCACTTGTCAAAATCTTCATACAAAAAAAACAAAGCGATCCAATATAGGCTCCGTTTTGAATCGCGCTAAGAGCTCACAGTACGGCCCCTGTTCTAAAATCACAATATTTTTTAAACTACATTGGTAAAATAAAAATAAACCAACATGTTTTTAATCACGCAAGTAATATTTTACTTGCTCTTTATCAAAATATTTGAATGAATGTAAGAGAACCCGAATTAATAAATTAAACATAAGCTGTAATAAAATTAATCCACGAAGGCAATACAGAAAATAAAACCACTCCGATGGTATGATAACTCTGTGGAGCACAAGACATAAGAGGCGGCGTTTAATCATTACCTAAATAGTTAATGTGTTTTACATTTGTGAGAATAGTCTTACAAATAATTGCAACTATGTAATCACTTTCAAATAAAAATAAATAAAAATAATAGAAATATTACGTTATAACGAACAGTTTATCAGCTGGCACAATAATGGCGCCCAACACGGGGTTAGTTACTCAACTACTTAGTTGAGTCAAGTTTACTTTAATTTATATGGACAAATTTCGCCAAATTCTTTTTTTAAATTTTGATTCATATAAGCTTTGAGTTCCATGACGAATATGTTAGGCTCCATTGTATATTCAACATTCAAATTCTGTGTATCTAGATACACAGATAACTTATCCTACCTAACCTAACCTAACCTCTGTAGATAACCTATCTGATATTGAGAATTTGATGATTTGGTGTGAGTTTTGGTACTTATTCGGAATTTTTTTCCGATATCGGTTAAATAAACAGACAGCAAACTGCTTCTCTGCTCTTATAAATCAAAAATACACATACGGAACAAACATTTAAAATTTTCTGAAATCGGATAAAAATCATTTTTTTTTTACATAAACAACTGATCATATAACTTTCCTCTCCCTATTACATCGTGAAGTAGGCAATTTGCTTCTTAGGCAGTCTGATCATAAAGAGAAAAATTGAGATTACCTCCATACTCAAAATCTTTTAATATTTTGTCAAATATTGACATAGGTACTTTTATGTAAAAAATAATGCGTTACGGCCGAGCTCTATGCGGCGGGCATGGTACTTGAGAATCGACGAATGACTCTTTATATACACGGACCTCTATTTTTATTATTTCTTTCGCTTATCCCTTACATCACTGTATACCCCCGCCTCGCACGAGAATAGTCGGCCAACGTGGCGAGACACGTGTCCCGTGCCCACTACACGATTACACGATACACGATTTGTGCACTCATTTGTGGGTTTATTCATTTCCAAAACAAAAACGACCTTAGATAGTAGATTTGGATTAGTTACTTCAACTTTTGTCGTTTTTGTCATTTGAATATCGAACTCGATCAAAAAAGACAAAAGCCGGTTTAACTCATCGAACACTACTCCACATTTATCAATAAGACTGTATTAATATAAATGGCAAGTAGCTAAGTTATTTCTCAAAACTTGTGCTTTTTCCAGTGTTAATGTTTAAAATTGGTGGCGTTTTATGCATTAAGTGCTGAATTACGAGCATGAGTGTGGGCAAGTGATATAATGTTGTGAAACATGGTTTTTCGTGTTGCTTCCAAAATTCCATAGAACCTTCTAGTAAAGTTGCCACCACTTTACTGGAGCATGACTTAGACTGGACTATGACTTTGACTAAGCTTTGACTTAACGCTAAATATTCAAAACACTATGAAAAATTACAATACTTGACACTGGCTAAATACACTATGTGTGGAGCCAATACATAAGAAAAAAAAAGTAGGCACAACTCGGTCTTTTGAATTAATTACGTGACAAGCTAGCTGATCGCCTGATGTTAAGTGCCGAGGCGGCCTATAACCGGTTGGTCTCTATCATAAAACTTTTAAGGACGCTACCATGAATAGATACGTACATGTAGTTGATATAGTAACACCACCCAAACTAAAGCCTCAATCATCTTTATTGAAAACTCTATTATATCCTAATGAACGCGTGATATGAACTAGATCCATCCATCGTTCACGTAAATGATTTCGTTCTAACGACCAGCAAATCTCTCATCGATATCAGATTTATCCACCAAGGTGAACCGCGAAAATTGGAGCAAAGATCAAAGGACGTCACTTCCACGTCAATCACAACTCCAAAATAGATCGCTGATTGAATTTTCCCCGTTTTTAACTTCAGACAAGGAAATTTGACCACTGTGTCATCTATTATAATACTATTTTATTTTTTGTTGTTGGTTAGACCTGCGCTGGCTGAAGGTGGCGCCAATCTACGTTTAGATCGGGAACTACTTTCTTACTACTTGTCCATCATAAGCTAGTATTTGCTCACTTCTAGACCTAACCTAATTCACACCACTGAACAGAACTTCGGCGCTTGACACCAAGCTACAGCTAGGTACTTTTCGTGAATTGCTTTCAAACCTTCATGATACAGAGCTCTATCGCCTGCTAAGCGTAATCAACTGAATAAATTTAATGTAGGTAAAGGAAAAAAATTAACGACGAACGGAACTAACGATTTTGGTAGCGATATCTATTCAGAGATAGAAAATTCACCCTTTAGTAGGTGCATAATTTCCACTTCAGAAAATGTATTCTTAATAATCCTCATCCGTTATTGTCAATTTCTTAAATTGTCCGCTACTTAAAACACTTATTTAGGCACATATTGGTAGATAGATCTTCCTGGCTTCTAACAGAGGTAGAACTTCTCTAGTAACAAAAGGTATAAACAGCCTAACTTTAAAACAAACTGGCTAAATGACCTGCTCAGGTGAAGTTTAGGACAAAGTGGACCAAGTTTTAGATCGGTTTATAAACTGGAAATGGCCTACTGGTCAGTTGGACATATTATGTGTTTTACTAATTACAACTAGTTAACGGCTAGGTCTCACCTCGCGAAAATTGACGGGCCCGATAGCTCAGTTGGTAGTATCCCTGCCTTCTGAACTGAGGGCTGAGGGTTCGATTCCTACCCAGGACAAACATTTGTGTGATGAACATAGATGTTTGTTTTGCGTCTGGGTGTTATATTGTATTCTATGTATGTATTTACAAACAAAAAAAAGTATATAAGTACTGTATCAGTTATCTGGTTCCCATAGTACAAGCTATGCTTAGTTTGGGGCTAGATGGCGCTGTGTGAAATGTCCACATATATTTATTTATATATTTATTATTTATTTAGGCGAGCAGCCGCTCTAAGTGGCGCTCCCTGGGGGAGGCCTATGTTCAGCATCTCCCGTGGGTTTCATAAGAGCCGGTTAAGGGAATAATAGTCCAGGGAATGGGCAGCACAATTTTCCTCGGTCTGCTGGCTTCTGCGATCACCGAAACGCCTGCCAAGCGTATGTGATTATGGCAACCCTAATGAGGGGTCTATGTTCAGCAGTGAAAATTCTTCATGGTCTGTGAAGATGTGCAACCTGCCTTAATCCATCGGCTCCCCGCGGCTTTCACCAAATCATCGGTCCACCTAGTGGGGGGCCGGCCTACGCTGCGTCTTCCGGTACCCAAAGGGTAAAGCGAACCCTATTCCACGTCTGTCACCAATTATCACGGTTCATGAACCGCTGAAATTTTCACAGATTGTGTGTTTTTGTTTCTGCTATAACAACAAATACTAAAAAACAGAATTAAATAAATATTTAAGAGGGCTCCCATACAACAAACGTGTTTTTTTTGCTCGTTTTTATAGATTATGGTATAGAACCCTTCGTGCGCGAGCCCGACTTGCACTTAGCCGGTTATAATGAATACACACGTTACCTAGTTTCTATAATATCATGTTTTAGTAAGCCGTAATAGATCCTTATAGTAAAGTGGAGGTATAAGTATGTTCACCATAAATAATATAATATTAACATTACAAAACTTGTGTTACAAAACTAAATCAACTAATACATAAAACAAACGTTTCTCAATGTTTACACAGAGATGTTGTAAAAGTTACTCGTACAGTGCCAAACAAAACAAAACGGTTATATTGTAAATGTCGCGAATTGTAATTTACGATTCACTGTATAATAATGTTGTTTTGTTTCATTGTTTGTGACTCATTATGAATACACATAATTATTGCTTTGGCGTGTAATGAGAGTTATAATTTGGGAGATATTTTAGGTTTAATTGATTACTTTTTTGTCGCTTAAGAGCTCTTGTCATAAGCTTTTGTTTTCTTTCAATGGTCGTCTCTATAGTAGTTTGAAAAGCTTATTAAAATATTAGGGACTGCAGCAGAAATAAAATATTTTCGTATGGGTGTGTACTCATTTCCATAAAACTAAATAGGTATTTTTTTACTCGTAAATAGATACTTATTACGTATATTGCGCATGCTTGTACATATAAATAAATGTTAGGTTCTCTTTAAGCTGAGGATGAAATAAGTTTTATGAAGACAAAGGAAGAAAAAATCCTACAACTAAGCCAAATCGTATAAAAACTTGCAAAATTACCTTCTGGTGCAAAGACGTCGTTTGCTAAAACTAAATTAGAACTTTCAACCCTATTTTAACAAGAAAAGAGTCATTAAAAATCCAAACAAATTTTTTAAACCTGTCCCTGAATAATTGAATTAAAAATATTTTATACTTAATGAGAGACCTTTTGCAGCCGCGACGGCGGAAAGAAATACAATTTGCGTAAACAAATAAAAACATTGACAGCCTCCGTGGTGTGGTGGTTGAGCAGGTCGGCTCATAACTCGGAGGCGGCGGGTTCGATTCCCGCGACAAGACAAGTATTTGTGAACAGGGAAAATAAGCGCAAATACTTGTTCAGTGTCTGAGTGCTGTGGGACCATGGTCTTCGTAATTTAATGGGTACAGGGAATCCTAATTAGGGTCCAGGATCTATGTATGTGATCATTGGGCGTTAAAAAAAATGATATTATGACTTCATTCAGATGTATTTAAAGTACTCTTTGGTTTTTTTTAAAATAACTTGGATGGGAGCCCAAACTTGACAAGGAGAAAATAAGCTCTTGATTGTCTCTTTCTGGCAATAACACAGAACCTACCTACTCTCTACTGCTGTTTGTTCAAACGATATCTGAGCTTGTTATGTGCGAATAATTTTATTACCTCATGAAATGTTTATATGTGTCATAAAATAGGATAATTTCGTTTAAAGTTTGCGGCAACCCGAACTGTTAGCTATTATAAACTGAAACTGGACATAGAAAAAGTTAGCCGGAGTATAGTGATGTTTCGACGATAATTGGGATAAATAATGATATAGAGTCAGCTTCAGCTCTAAATTGCTGAAAAAATCAAATATTTATTATTCAAGCTCAATGGTGGCTGTGAAGTTTGCGCGTATCGCTGCTCAGTAGAATAAATTTAAAGATAATAAAGCCAAAAATTAGATGTGCGCGGAAAGCTGGATGATGCTGGATGCGCAGCGTGCGGGAGGCTTGCAGCGCACTTCACAGCCGCCATTGAGATGGTTTCACACTCCGCCTACACGTTTAAAAGATACATAACAATTTACTTAAACGCTAATAGTGGGTACATAAAACGTTATTATTTTGTCACGTGTCACAGACAAGATAAGATCGTACCCGAATCTGTCACACCGAACAACATTTTCCTTGTAGTTAAATTAACAGCGACCTATTTCCATTCCACCGCGATTAGTTACGTAAAACTACAGAGGTCTGTTAAAATAGGGTTGTCATCACTGAGCTAAAATAATTACTTTGCCTATTTTATTTTGCTCTGGTTGCCATTAAGAAATATAAACTCCACAAAATAAAAAATAAAAATAGTATAACTATAAAAATGTTTTCGATTGGGAAACGTTTATTAATTTAACTCGGTGATGTTAGTTAATTACCTATGATGATTAATGACAATTTAATTGATTGGAAAAAATAATAGTTGTACTTATTTTTGTTGTTTAAATATTTGAATAGCCGAACTTGTTATGTTGTTATTGAGCTCCACTTAGAAACAATGCCGAATATTTTAATTCTTAATTTTGTAAGTAAATACCTAACAAAAACGTGTCTTTACTACAGTTAATTTATCTTTCATCTATATAAGTCTCTTTAACATTAATTTTAGTAATAATATGGTTGGTTCTGATGTGACTGAATTACTGACTGATGGTCTGAAGATAAAATAAATAAATATACACATATGTGGACATTTCACACAGCGCCATCTAGCCCCAAACTAAGCATATAGCTTGTACGAGCCAGATGACTGTGATCATCTGTGAAAAATTCAACGATCTACTTACCTATCACTGTTCATGAGATACAGCCTGGTGACAGACGGACAGTCTGTCTGTCGGACAGACAGCGCAGCGGAGCCTTAATAATAGGGTTCGCTTTACCCTTTAGGTATCCTAAAAACGTAAGATACCTTATTATTCTAAGGAAAGATACCTACTCAATTCGATTTACGTGAGCCCTTTTACAACGACGATGGATGGCAACCATAACCGGTGAATGGTAACCCTACGCTGATAACGTTATCTAATTGGGTCGTGGCCGCTCCTTCGAAGAATGGCCACCATCGATCAACGACCACATCGTGGCTATCAAGTACCACCCTATTTTGATACAACTCATTGGATGAACCAAGTCTATTGAATTTAAATGTAGATCCTCGCTGGAAATGATCTTATTTTTATTAGAAAAGAGAACAAAAATTTTGATATAAGAACAAAAGCTCAAATTCCGAACTGTCTTGAACTTACGTCACATGTGTACGGGACCCTCGGTGTGTTAGTCTGACTCGCACTTGACTGGATTTTTTTGAATGATAGAAAATATTTTATTTTATTATTAAATAATTCCCAATTAGTTTAGTGTTTACAGAAAGGAAATTATAGGTAGATCCACAGAGCTTTGAAACATATGACGGTCGCTTCGCACCTGCGACGCAATTTTTTTTTTGCTTTGTGGGTAGATCTAAAAGACTGTAATTTACACTTCACTGATTCTTTTAGCAATGTTTTAATAGGAATCCATTATTAATCATTCGTTCTTCTACCTTCTGTAGTTCTTACGGAGTGACTTTTATTTTATTTGTTGTTGATTTTATAGGGAGTAGTAAAACTGCTACACAATTTATCCTATACAATATGCTATTTTAGTTTTCCGAAAAACGCTGGTTATTTGCGCGGGTGTGGGTGAGCCACAAAATAATACTGCAAGTCACCGCTAATTTAAAATGCTAGAAATATGTGTCGTTTTAACCTCTATTTTCATATCTAAACGTTTACTCTAAAAACATTTTTACTAAAATAAACCAAACAATAGTGCAGTAAAGCTAATTTACAGCTCAATAAATCATTCCTGTTGAAAACATTTCTAATTTAAATCTACAATTTTCGAAGGAATTAATTCGCATTATGAGTCACGAGGTTTGCAATGTAAATAAAAGCCAGTAGAATAGTTTGACACAAACTGCCTATAGCCCACATAGCAACATTATGGTATTTTTATTTATTTAATTATAGCGTTTTTGAGGGTAGGTATGTATATTATCAAGAGAAAACTCAAGAAATTAAATATGGCGTAGAAATACATCCATTTCCGCGACTTTTTGTGTGACGTGAAATAAACTCACAATGTAACTAAAAAATCTACTACAATTTACTATTACCTTATGATTAATTTACATAGGAAATAGGGTTGTTAGGCGATTTCATAAAGACAGATTTACCAATTGACTTATCGGTGAAAAATTACGCTTAAAGCTCAGTCTATGACTCTATGTAATATTAGTGCAATCTTCCTACAGTCATCAGCAACCTGAAGACGTCCACTGTTGAACATAGGCCTCCACCAAAGAACGCCACTTTGAACGGCTGCTTGCCTCTTGCATCCATCGGCTCCCCACGGCTTTCTACAGTACTGGTAGCTAAAAATGTGCAAGTTTCAGGTATATAGTTCCAACCACAGCTTAGAGAAAATACGAAAAATTGCATGAAGCCTTTTTACAATAAATTCATCACTATAATTTGCCTTTTCATGTGAATTCAGTTTCACACCGTTTGTTTTCTTTTTATTTCATAAGGTACTGTATCAATAGCTCATACTGTTTATTTTCATACTTCGCTACAGGTTTTGATATTTTGCCAAGAGATCAAAGATATCTGTGACCTTGGCCCATACACATGGACTATTTAAACACGGTATTGTTTACGATAGTCTTAGTAGATTAGTAGTGGACTGGAACCCTTGATTTAGTGAATTTATGTGAGGCTATTAGTACCACAGTTGGATTATTGATAAATTCGCTTTGAACGAAAATAGATGATAGTATTGCTGGTTGCCTTTTGTAATACCTAAGTTTTGAGGACTGTAAAAAATTAGTAAACTGTAAAATACCGCGGGGAGCCGATGGGTGCAGGAGGCGAGCAGCCGCTCAAAGTGGTGCTCTCTGGTGGAGGCCTATGTTCAGCAGTGAGCATCTTCAGGCTGTTAATGATAATGATGATGCAGTATAACACACGCAGGTCGCGTCGCGGACGCATGCCAGACGCGCCTGTATGTTGTTTTATTATATTAATATAAACTATAGCTAGAAAAAAAATACAGTGCGAAACGTATTTTTTTCTGCTCTGTGACAGGTAGTAATTAATAACTTAGTTGAAGTATTTAATTTTCTAAATAAAAGAATAATAATTATCCGTACGCTAACTTATATAGTATAATGTGCACTGTATTTTTAATGAATTAAGTCAACAATTTCAATTTGTTGTTTCGCAAACCAAATAAAACACGCATACATCTTCCAAAGGTTTAACCAGAGTTTACACTAAACCTTCGAAGACAATTAAATAAAGCCTAAAGCCAGTTACACGAAGTTGGACAAAAGCGCCCGTTCCTGGCCAAGTTGCACAAAAGGCCTTTGTTTACACATAATGTATAGCCTGCTTTGTCGCCGCGGCTGTATTTTGAGTTATTATCCCGCGCTACGTGACGGTGTGTATGCACCTTTACTTTGGGAAAACTTGGTTCATTAAACTTAAAATAATAGGCATGACTACTATTAAAAATGAAAAAGTAAATATTACTTTCATAGAGAAGATTAAAAATGAATGCAATAATTGAAAAAATAAGCAAAATCACGGAGAAATAAGCTTTTAAAGTTTCTACAGGAGGCATCTCCTGTCCTTTTCTCGCGAAACAGAGCGCCCCCACAGTTACTATGAAAAATCTACTTGTGACGTCACATGCCAAAGAGACTAGGAAAAGCTATCACAGCTTAGTAATGAGGTACTATAACGACCTTCCTCTGACTTCACTGGCCGTTTGAGATATCTCTTTCTATTACGGTTTTTAAAATGCTGTAACTTTGGTCATTTTTTGAGATATTTAATTGTTGTTTTCAAAAATGTTTATCTTTTGAGGAATATAATTAATTTATCCAAAAAAAAATGTTGTCATCATGCCTATTGCTAGAACTAGATTGGATTTTGGAAACTGAGTGTTTTTTTTAAGAAGCTTTTATTATAGCTTATGTATTTGGACTGATTTCCGATCTATATGATTGTCTTGAATTCCGAAAAAAGAACCACATAAAATTCTAATTCCAATATTATGTTTTTACTACAAAGATTTACCACACGCAAGGTATGAAGTTGTCTACGTTTTTATAATACGTTATTAAACTGGCAGGTAAAATATTAAGCAGCTGCCACTCACGCTACCAATTTCTTTAAAAACAGCTTAATTGTGTTGGTTAAATGAAGCGAAGAATCCATATCATATTTTATCTTTTGTGCAAGTTTTTGCCAAATTGAGTAAGTAAGTATAGGTAAGAGTCCTGCAAAGTTTTAGATTCTATAGTGATGTAAAATGGCCATTTCTATTTGATTACTAAAATTTCTATTAACCTTACTTAATTAATTTTTATTTATTTATTTATTTATTTATTCATCAACAGAATTGTAGCATCATTACAGAAATTCCAATGCGATGTTACAACTTATTATTAAATATTATTTTTATTACTCTAGGTATTAGATACCTATTTATAGTTACTATATACTATTATTTTCTATATATGTTACTGCCACTTCCATGAACTTCGACAGGCTGCAGTTAAAAATGTCGACTCCCTCGGAGATCAAATTAATCCAGCGTATGGCGCGTGATAATGGAGAGTATTTAAGAAGGTTAGTCCGGGGTGTGGTCGCGGCGAGTGTGGCGGGGCGGCGGCGCGCGCCCACGCACTCGTCGGGCGCGCACAGCCGCAGCGCCACCGGCACCTCCGGCTGGTGCACCTGCCCGCGCAGCACGCGCCACACGCACTTGACGAGCGCGAGGTCTCTCCGCACCGCCAGCCGGCTGTACCCGACCATGCCTATTACAAACAAGCTCGGGTACATCAGCGGGTAGAACGGATAGACCCCGAACTCTTTCAAGTACAGAAAGCGCGTGAATTTATTTTGAATTTTTTCCACCATGAGACTATATTTAGCCTCATGGGGATTCCATATAGCCGCTGTCGTTTCTAGACGACTCCGAACCAACGAGTTGTATAGAATTTTAACCGCCATTGTGTTCTGAAAGTCTTTACAATTTCTTATAATAAAGCCTAAATTTCTGAACGATTTACCACAGATGACAATAATGTGCTTACGAAACGTTACCTCCGGCACCATCTCGACGCCCAAGTCACGGACCGAAGTAAAGCGCGGTATCAGCGCTCCTTCCATCTCATACTGATAACGCAGTGGAGCTAGCGCACGACTATATGTCATCACTCCGCACTTCATCATCATCATCATTAACAGCCTGAAGACGTCCACTGCTGAACATAGGCCTCCCCCAGGGAGCGCCACTTAGAGCGGCTGCTCGCCTCCTGAATCCATCGGCTCCCCGCGGCTTTCACCAGGTCGTCGGTCCACCTAGTGAGGCGCCGGCCTACGCTGCGTCTTCCAGTTCGTGGTCGCCACTCGAGAACCTTTCTTCCCCATCGGTTGTCAGTTCTACGAGCGATGTGGCCTGCTCCGCACTTAGCTACATTAAAATAAATTTTATTAAAGTAAAATATCTATTGCAGTGGGCCTACGTCTGGGCATCTCCAGGACAGAACCGCATCTCTGTAACTGTGGGGGCGAGGTGGACCGATTGGGTCACCATGGCTTATCTTGCCGCCGCAGCGCCGGACGCGCGCCATGCCGCCTTAAATGACGTCATCCGTCGGGCCCTTGCCACCGTCAACGTGCCGGCTATCTTGGAGCCGAACGGTATTTCACGTGACGATGGTAAGAGGCCTGATGGTATGACGTTAATCCCGTGGAGCCGTGGAAGGCCGCTGGTGTGGGATGCTACCTGCGTTGACACGCTAGCGCCTTCCCACGTTAACAATTCAGCTCGGGCGGCATGTGCAGCGGCTGAAGCTGCAGAAGACCTCAAACGGAGGAAGTATGAATCCTTAGGCGATGGATACATATTTGCTCCGTTTGGGGTTGAACAATGGGTCCCTGGGGCCCACAGGCGCGGCTTCTTGTTAAGGAGCTGTCCAGACGGTTGGTCGACCTAACACGTGACCAAAGGGCTGGCGCATACCTCGGCCAACGAATCAGCTTGGCAATACAACGAGGGAATGTCGCCAGCTTTTTGGGCACGCTCCCCGCAGAAAGCAACCTAAATTCTGTGTTTTATTTACAGTTTTTTTTTTTTTTTGCGGCATAGTTTTTTTTTTATAGGGTTTTCGTTTTTGTTAGGTGTATATATTTATTAAGATAGGTTTATATTTAAGTTGTTTAGTTTAGTGTATATATATTGTTATTTAAGTTTTTGTAATAAATAAAAACCTTACTTAATATTTTATTTTATTGGTAAAAGACAATAGGCTATTAGATACAATATACATCACCAACGTTAACACAGCCTTATAAACATAAATAACCGTACACAGCTTAAAATATTGTTTTTGAAATATTTATATATGAAATAGAAGATGATAATTAATTTCTTCAATTGAAATATTAATGCTCATTCATCCATTTAAATAAATAAATAAATAAATAAATATGTGTGGGACACACAGCGCCATCTAGCCCCAAACTAAGCAAAGCTTATACTATTGGAACCAGATAACTGATACAATTCCTATTTGATACTTTTTGTTTGTAAGTCTTTTATGATCTCTATACATCTAAAAATAGCGTAAACAAATAAATCAAACAATTTTGTAGAGCACTGTACAAACTTGATGAAGCGCATCACTACGATCTCACGCCGTTGTGAGCACGAGAGCTTAGTGATTGAATTATTCCAACTTTTCTCTCGATATCTGGATTATTATGAAATATTCTTTGCTTCGAATGTTAGTTTGAAGTTAGACGAGCATTCATAACTATTTGGCCAAATAAGCTTTTGATGTTATCAATTATTATTTTAATCATACTTTGAATTATTTTGGCTTCAGCGAAAACCTTTTAAAATTGTAAAGTTATTTTTTTACATATTGTTCTACTATTCATTAATAAGATAAATAATGCTTTAAATACTTATTTGCATTCAAGTGAATCAATTAACAAGTTGAATACGCCACTTAAAGTACAATTGTACTTTATAATATATTAGGCTCCACGATAATTAATTACTAATATTTTATACAAAAAATAAACATGGGTTCTATAACGAACGTATATATATAAACTGGTGTTTGTGTTAATGATAAGTTGGCCTAGGCTAAAAAGCCAACTATGTACCCATAGTGTACAATCAGTTACTATAACTCACGTATAAACTAAATTAGCCAATGCAGCCTCAAACAAAACCAATAACCATAAATAACTCGTTATTTCGCATAATAACTGCTTATAGCATGCTATTTTCGTTATGTCTATCTCCAATTTTGAATTACGAACGATAAATATACCTCCTCTCTTGTTGATGGTTATAGCGCAGTATTTTAAAAAGGAAGGGCTACATTACCGTTTTCAAGCGCAGTGCTCGGACGGTGGCCATTAACGGAAGATGAGTAGGTACAAAACCTAATGTTAGTTTCATCCAATACATTCACGCATAATTTTCATAGAAAATAATAAAACTGTAAACCATGGATGAAATAAAAAAAAGAAGGATTGAGTTTTGATTGACATCGAACTGAAGCTCAAAATGGCGGACATTATTACATATGTGTGTCAGATGAAAGTATGGTGACCGGCTGCATATGATGTAAGTGTGGTTGTTTCGCTCGTACGTACGCAGCATTCCGGCTTCCTAAGGGTGCTTCAGTTTCGGATCAGACGGATTCCCTCCTTCTTTTTTTAATAGCTCCATGCTGTAAACCTACGATTTCGGTTTAATGCCCAGTATGATCTTTGACTTTTACCTCAATGCTTAAGCTCGCTTATTTTGCTTCTTCCTTACCGCCCCACCTCACCAATCTAAGTGCTTATAGCAGTAGGTACCTACCTCCTGTCATTAAAAACTCATCTAAGCATCTCTTGTTCTATCTTGATATTTACTTAGATACTTCACCTAAGCACCTCTGTTTCTCTCCCTTTGACTCAGAACTTAAATACTGTTCTTACAAAATTCCTAATTTCCTCGACAAGTCTTGACAAGACTACGGTAGCACACTCTAACAGCGACGATACGTTTTCTCGCGGCGCGCATGCTATGCATCTGGTTGGCCACGTTTTTCGACAGTAGGCATGATGACTAGTATGAAAAATAAATAAATATTTGAGGATATTTCACATAAATGAACAAGTAAATATTATTTTTTAAAAGTAGTTTAAAAATTAATTCAATAATTGAAAGAAATAAGAAAAATCGGTACATAAATCACTTAGTAATAAGCTTTTAAAATTTCTACAGTCGTCGCCGGTCCCTTTCTCGCTAAATAGAGCATCCCCCACAGTTACTATTAACCCAATTTGTGACGTCATACCAAAGAGATTGTATGTAAAGCTACCACAGTTTACTAACGAGGTACTAATTCTGACGTCACTGCATGTTTGAGCTGTCTTTATATTCCTTTAAAATGTTTGTAACTTTGTCATTTTTAATTTATTTTTGTTTTCACAAATTCATTTTTTGAGGAATATTTACTTTATGCTATAAAATAAATAGTAGTCATCACGGCTATTGTCCGCAGAGTTACCGCGGCCGCAAGCCGCTCGGAGGCACCGCGGGAGTCCCGGTCGCGGCCGGCGTGGCAGTCCCCGGCGTCCCCGCCGCGTCCCCGAGTCCCGCGCCGCAGGCCCCGGCCGCGCCCAGCCCTGCTCCCGCCACCACGGCAGGCATGAAGCAGGAGCACCCTAGTCAACCCATGGTAACTAATAAACTATCCCATAGTAACCCCCAAGATACTTGTTTGTAGACGCACTGTGCCAAATTTTTGCATGTAGTGTGATTTAGGCATGAAAGCTGTAATAGTTAGTTTTTGTCACGTATAGTACTAAATTACTAATCAAGCTGCAGTAGACGTAGCAAACAATAATACAGAGTGTAGCCCATATTTCTATCATTAGTTAAAAATGGCCATAACAACATTGTTTTAATCTTTCGCGGTTGTCATTCTTCACTACATTTTCAATCGTATTTTCGTCGTGCTGATTAGAAATATTAGATTCCTTTCTGAGTTCCCGATATTTCAGCGCAGTTCTAATCTTGGTAAAGATCCCGTAGTATCATACCATTAAAAAATGTATGGTCATAGTCATTGTGAATGATGTTAGAGCACTCGACGACTCAATCCATAATAAATTGATAACTTGACATTTACCTATATTAGCTGTAGCACTCTGCCAATTAGTTCGCATATCATGTTATAAGCATGCACTGACAGCCCCTAAAACTTACATCTCAGTTCTCTACGTGCGTAGTCAAAAGTACTGTTACTTGATTCTATTCTATGAATAATCTAAAACTAACTTAAATTAATCTTGACCACATCAAGCATGACGCTAGAGCACCGTCACGTCGTAGATCCACGCTTCTACACTTATAGAAAAAGCACCTTATAATCGCTTGCAATAGGATAATGATAAAACGTTGAAAAGTATTATTTGCTATTGGCACTCAACAATAACACGTTCATTATTATTATTTTGACGGATAACATTAATTAACCTATATTTAAATTAAACGTTCAGTGCTTACTTTTAATTAAAAGCAATTTGATCCACAATAGGTAAAAATGCGTAATCCATGTGTCTTCCGTGAATGAATGCGTAAATAACAAAGTTATCAGGTATTTAACATAAACAATTGAACAACATTGTTATCCATCAAATTAGCATTATTACAAAATAAAATAAGCACAACACTATAAAAACTTGTAATATAATATCCTGCCAGTGATAGAAAAGAGTCAGATTAAAACTGTCATATAATAATTATTTGTCAGTTTTTTATCTTCAAAAACAAAACAATCTTGCTCGATTTTTAAGTTTCGGCCCAATTCATAAGTTTGTATAACTATTTTTAATATAATAACTAAGTAATACGACAAAGGCTACAACTTTTACAACGTTACGTTATATGCATAGATGCTTATTAGCATTATTGTTGGTATACGAGACGATTCGAAATAAATGGCTTTTGAAATACAATAACCCTTGAGCGACGGCCTTCGCTATTTTTGTTTAATCATTTCCTTTTCCTCGTTGTTAATGAAAATAAACAATTAGTTCTTCTACGATAACGTTTACAAAACATGTGTAACGTAGCATAACAACGGATTATTTTGTTGTTTTATTATTTTATTCTTATCTCTAACCTTATTTCCTTACTTACTACATACGTTGATAAGCGTTTGATAAAATTTAATCAGATTTTGATTACAATACCTAATTATAATTTTTAGCGTACCTACGTATATTAATCAAAGTGAAAAGACGCGGTAGGTAGGTATTGCCTAATTGATGCTAACCTGCTGCTTCCGTTTTTTAATTAGCAAAAATATAATTTTTATTAAGTAGCTGTCTATATTATAATCATAGAGTGTTTCTGTAAATGTGGTCTATCTACCTATCTATACTAATATAAGTTTATTTTAAATACTATAGAGGCGCACCATAGTTGAAACCATTATTCATCCGTTTACTAGCAGATACTCCTAAGTTTCCGAGATAAAAAGTATCATATGTGATTTTAGCAGTAATGGCAATCTGCGTGCAAAAATTCATCCAAATCAGTTCAGCCGTTACACCGATTACTTTGTGCGGGTTTCCGCACAAAGAAATAGACAAATTGGATTAATTTTTAAACTAACGATAGTCATGAAAAAATTTCCATTATTTAAAAAATAATTAGTAAATGCTAAGCAACTAATTAACATAGTTTTAAACAGTCAAAGTTTCCTTTTTATATATTACTTATTTGCTAATATGTAAAATACCTATCCCTACTAAAATAACAAAGGTATTTTTCATATCGTTAGTGTCGAACCGCTCCGGTTAATTTATGTGCTATTATCTTTCCGCATCTATTGTGAAACTAATTAGGTTAATTAGTACCAACCGTTAAATGTTATTTTCTTAAAAATTTAGCGTGTAGTACACGTTTTCTCTTCCGGGAAGTATTCAATTGTAACAATAATGGGCATACAATTGTAACGTTTTCTGTAAATTATGACACATAGTCGACTTTGCCCTTACTCCCTTAAAATCAAGAACAGAAAAAAGAAGGAGAGAAGGTATAATAAGGTATATAACTAAACTATATACAGTGTTCCCTCTTCGTATAAGTAAATCATAGGATTTTGATACCTATACCGAACCGATATTCTATTAGACCTCCACGACTTCGGCTCTAGAGCCTAGTCGGAGTTTATTTGACAGCTTTCACGTTTCACGGTGTATGGTGACTATGGTGAATGATGCGTTTTTGTATGGTTTCACGATCAGCACAGGCCCATTCAACTCGTCATACATTGGATGGTAATAGTAGGTGGGCATGCTATAGGGATCCCAGTATAACAAAAATATTTTTTTATTTTATTTTAGATATGGCAACAAAATGATTTTGAGGTTATAATTGCCACCGGTCTCGTGTTGTTTTCTTTTCGTGAATTTTCAGTGCTTCTTTATTTAGCCTAGAGACTCTTTTTGTGTTTGTGTATTGTGATGTCGTGTTAAAAACAATGAAGGACAATAGCCGTAAATGTGCTAAATGCAATGCATCATCAGCGAAAAAGCCGAGTCTGTTCAACGGTAAATTACACAAAACTCATACAATATAATTTGAGGTTATGTACTTATTATTGAGTTCATTGTGGATTTGGAATTAAACATGTTAATTATGTTTTGCAGAATGCTATCATGGGCAAAGTTATGTATTTTGTATTATTGTATTGTTTTTTTTTAAATAAAATCGCTCTCGATTTATTATTCACAATGTCATGTATGCAATAAATATAAAAATTATAAAATCCTATGCTTTTCGCAAATTGATGTAGTTTTGTCCCTATTATAAGATAGTTTCTCTGATAATACAATGTCAATAGTAATTAATTGTAGTGCAGCCCCTTTTATCAATTCAAATCTATACGAATAGAACATTTGAATTTTCCGCCTTTTTTAAGTTTCCAAAAGGTCCCACTAAAGGCGCTAGTACTGAATTTCATAACCACTTTTTTTGTATGAAGATGCCATTCATCTCCGCTAGGAGTAATAGTATTCTGTGGATCAGCGCCCCTAGTGAGCCAATTGTGGACCACAGATTCCCTATACAAAAACCCATCACTCACCATGCACCGTGAGACGTGAAAGCTGTCAAATAATCTCGGACTAGGCTCTCTGCTCTAACCAGCTGGACTAAATGTGAATATTGGTAGTATTTATTAGGTACATTAAAATATTCCGTCCTTTACAAAATTTATAAAAACCAAACCTCTCGTAAATCTATTTATTCCTTACCCACTGAAATTGTAGGCATATAATAAAGGCAAAAATAGCTTGCCAAACCGTATAAATCAATTCCAAATTACAAAGTTAATTGAAAGAGCTCAAAGTTTAATTTCTATATTGCTGGAGCGAGCGCAAACTTCGGCCATTTCTGCTGCATCCCGCTCCCAGCTGCATTTGAATTGCAGCGTATTTCGAAATTCATCTAAAGTGCCAGGTTTATACCTCATTTGTATTCAACGAGATTTATTTTATAATTGGAGCGTAAGTTGGTATTGTTACAGATAATTAATGTAAATTGGATTATTCTGTAAAAGGACAATTTAAGAAGTGTACCAAATCGACGATGGATATTTTCATGTGTAACAATCTAAGGGTTAGTTGCACCAGCTTACTTTAACGCTAACCTTAACTGCTAACTGTCACCGTCCACGCTTCGCCGGGCGGGCTAATGTCAAAATCTGACAGTAACTTTAACTGTGATTATGGTGCAACTCAGCCTTACAATACAAACATGCTCGCAACGTCTTGTTTTCTCGCTGACGTCATAATTTGACATATTTTCTATGGTAGGTCCACAGATTTTTTTCTCTAATCTGTGGCTAGGTCCTAAATCCACTACGTCATGAATAAATTTGTGCTATAATATAATGCGATTCAATAAAAAAAATAACTTAATAGAGCAAACATTTCTATTGCTGTCTCACAGCCTCTGCACTTAAGCATCTTAGTGGGAGAGGGAAAATTAGAGTTTCATGTTTGCGTCGGATTCTTTTCTTTAATGGCACACGTTATACTAGTATAAATTAGTTATTGTTACTACTATTAAAATGTGCACTGTGCACTGACGAAATATTATTTATCTATATCTATTCATTTCACCAAATCGTCGGTCCACCTAGTAGGGCCTATTTATGTAATACCTTTTTTTTGTTTAGGCAAATGGTTAGGTACTTGGATAGGAAATCGACGTAGCTATGAGCCAATAACTTGCCCTAGTCCCGGGAATTCGCGCCATAACTCACTTTAATGACGACAAACTCACAATACATAATTTATTTGTTATTAGTTGTATGAACAATGACAAAAGTTTGTTTAATATATATAGTACCTACAGTATAATAAAAGTATGTTATCAAACTCTAAATAGTTAAATTATAAGACTTTTAATTAGAAAGAAAGAAAGAAAATACATTTATTCGTGACAGTAACACACACAACATTACACTACATAAATGATATTACAAAACAATATACACACAAACAGAAGCAGTGCCAAGCAGTGCAATGCTGCGTGGTGTCACGAATGGGCCCCGACTCAGCATACAATTAAGGTCCTAAAGACCTTAATTACTGATTTTCAGTCGGACCCCATTTGTGGCCCCACGAACGTCAACAACAAACAAACGAACAAACTTAAAAATATAAAAACAACGAAGTACGAGAATTATAAGACTTAATTAGTATAGACGTTTTAAGTTGGACTGGCCTGAATATAAGTAACTCAGTTGGCAGTAAGCTCTACCGTTTGAACTGTAGGTGGTGGGTTCGATACCCATCCAGGGCAAATATTTGTACAGGGTGGTTTTTCTGCCTTGGTGTTATATCATATTCTTCGCTTCGCACGGGCTAATCCGTTTTTGGATAGGTACTCTCTAACCTGTTCAAGGAAGAGGAAGAAGCGCCTGTATTGGAAGAGGGAAGCGAAAGGGTAAAAGATATGGGAAAGGGATAAATGAATGTAGAATATTAATCGTAAAGAGCAAGCAAGATAGAAAAACCAAAAAGAATTGAGTCCTAACAGCAACCAAGATAAATACGGCTGGAATAAAATAAAATTGTTGAATGATGTCTAAATGATTATTTACAAGTACCTAAGTAATGAAATGTAAATCATAAAGCTAAGGAGTCGTTGTATAATGAACATGGTAATCTCATTAAGGCGCCTCATTAGTACGACAACAAACTTTTAATAACGCCCGACAAGCACACGCCTCCATAAAATATTACTCTTCACTCCCTGTAAAGGTGTTTATAGAAAGAAAATAAAAATTTTACCTGAAGTACTACATCAATACCTCATCATCATCAACAGCCTGAAGACGTCCACTGCTGAACACAGGCCTCCCCCAGGGAGCGCCATTTAGAGCGGCTGCTGGCCTCCGATATGATATTTTTTCGTAAAACATGATCTCCGTGAAAGCTATATTATCCTATATTCTAATTTCTAACCACAGTCGCGCCACTGCCAATAGAATGAGTTTGACAAAGTTTCATAAAAAGAGGAAAATCAAATAAAACATGAAAAAGGCTTACCTCCTACTCCTTAAGGCAAGAGTGAACGTATGTGAACCACAGACCTAGAATTTTTTCGTTAATT
Organism: Ennomos erosarius; assembly: GCA_963580505.1. Taxonomy (NCBI): domain Eukaryota; kingdom Metazoa; phylum Arthropoda; class Insecta; order Lepidoptera; family Geometridae; genus Ennomos; species Ennomos erosarius. Next base: position 2,529,059 of record OY756983.1, on the reverse strand, counting down.
GGTGTGACCGTGCTCAAATGTTAGCCTATCTTTGATAAAACAAAAGATTGAAAAAATATGCCTTCTGGGAATGATTTTAAAGTGTAAACCACACATAAGAAACATTCACTTCAAATGAGCGTAGGGTTATGTATGGAGTTCCACAAGGAAGTGTCATGGGTCCTCTCCTATTTATCATTTATATAAATGATCTACCTCATGCAACTAGTCAACCCATGTCTCTTTTCGCAGATGACAGTACGGTTACTGTAGCATGTAGGGACATTGATTTATATGAGACTGACATAAATGATTCTTTAATATCTGTAATTAATTGGCTTGTTAATAATAATTTGAAAATTAACTTGAATAAAACATATATAATACATTTTAGCCAAAGGGCACAAAATCGATCGGGTGTTAATTTAAATTACAACAATAATCAAATTGATCAGGTGGAATATGCAAGGTTTCTGGGACTTACTGTTGATAAAAAGTTAAATTGGAAGAAACAAATAGAAGAATTGTGTAAAAAGATCAGCAGCTTAGCATATGCTCTCTACAAACTTGCAGCAACCTTAAACTTAGATGCACTACTATCAGGATACTATGGGCTTGTGGAATCTTCTCTAGATATGGTATCATTTTCTGGGGTAATTCAACAGATAAGGAAATCATCTTCAAGGTACAAAAACGATGTATAAGAGCTATATTTGGGCTTCAAATGACAGATAGTTGCAAGCCGTATTTTACCCGCTTTAGAATTCTTACACTTCCGTCCCTTTATATAATTGAAATCGCTCTGTTTGTGAAAAATAATCCGGAGTTATTTCCAAAACTTTCAGATGTTGTAAAAAGAAATAGACGTGATGATACCAAACTGTGCCTACCCACAGCAAAAACGGCGCTAATGCATAAGAGTGTCGTACGTATGGCTCCCGTTATTTTTAACAAAATACCAAAAAGTGTCAAGGATTTGAATGTTAATATTTTTAAAAAGCATCTAAAAAAACTATTGATTGACAAATGTTATTACACAATTAATGAATTTCTTAATGACAAGTTTTAGGAAACTGTGATGGTGCGGAACTTTGTTTGGATTTATAATTTTTACTTGTTGACTATTATTATTATTATTATAGTTTTTGACATAATTATATAATTTTTGTTAAGATGACCAAGTGTATAAACTGTAACAATATTTAATTTAGGAATTTTTAATTATACTAACTTTTTTTAAGAATTAATTGACTGTTATTCTATGTAGGTACTTTCTATTGAATTGCATCTCTCTCATTTTTTGCACGCCAATTTTGGCGAAACATGATGTGAAGGCTAAATACTTTAATATCTTTTGTGCGGCATCATTTCATGATTGTGTGTACATTATATACTCATGTTTAGCAAATAAATTTATCTTTATCTTTATCTTTATTTATCTTTTATCTATAAGGTATAGGTATAATTTTTTTTTCATTAACATAATAGATAATTATATGCTTGGTATGTTACATGTTTGAGTACCAAGCTTCCTTTATGTAATCACCCTTATCTTACCTTTAAATTAAAGTCTCCCCAAGTCGAACGAGTTTCAAAAGTTACGTTACATATAATTTCCACGTAACATGCTGTCGGCGCAACGCTTAACATGTTTAAGTTCCGTAATTTAATATTTATCTTGCTGGGGTATAAAAAAAACGGTTACTCGAGTTTCTTTTCATAACTTTTAAATTATAATTAAAATATTGTGGATTCCTCAGGCATAAACTTTGATTTGGTCGCTACAAAAAGCTCTTTGTGCTGCGTTGGGTACAATCGTAAAAAGTTGGTGGATAAGCTTTTACATTTTATAAAGAAACTTTTTTAGGCTATTTTTAAGCTGGTTTCACTGTAAATAGTTGTTCGATGTTTGATTAAAAGTTTACATTTTTTAATAATTGGAATAGGCACGTTATCATTATGATGAAATTATGTATTATCGACATAAATGATGGTGCTGATATTTGCGCTAATCTAAATGAAAAACCGCATGCATTTTATATTTTTAAATAACTACGTTTCTCTTTATCTAATTACATAATTGTAACGGAAACGTTACATAATATTAATAATTTATTATAAAATAGCATGAAATGATGAATTTTATAAATATTTGTATAATATTTAATAAAATGGAATATTATAAGACATACATTAATTAATTTAATTTTATAAATATTTGATTAATATTTAATAAAATTGAATAAAACAATATACAATAGTAACAATAATAATTAATTTTATAAATACAGGTGGAGGACCTACCATTATTATTGGTAGCAAGAGCAACTGATATTATAGAAAGATGTAAATTAGCAGTGGGTGCGCTCGACAGCATAAACACAAACATCCCGCCAACATTTTAACGGGCAGCATTATCTCGCTCCGAGCAAATAGTAACATTGAGCGTAAACTACTCGCATACCTATCTCATGTATATGCTTATTGACTATAATGTGTATAAACAAACAGTTTGCCGACCTCGGTCAACTGTGATTACGCTAGGGCAGTTCGCACGCCTACCCTCGAACAATGAGCTACCAACCTCGACACACATCTAACTATATTAGCCTTTATGCCACACGCGCTAATTACGTAAAACTATAAAAACGAGGCCAGATTGTGTAATCTTCAAGGATCTATATATTTTCACCAACGCTAAAGTATTTTAATATATTCTCTATTAGTTTTATCTGTTGTTACAGGCGCCCATGCCGTTCTACGCGGGAGATCCGAACAGGTTCCCGACGGCGTGGCAGGCGGACCCTACACAAGGTACAGCTGCATTATTAGTTTCCCTCAAGCTTTTTGGTTGTTTTTTTTTTCGATGTTCAGTTTTCACTTGAAATTATTGCTAAGTTACTTTTGTACCGGCAGGCTGGCAGAACCAGTTCATCCAGCAGCTTCCTACACAGACGGGTCAAACGACGTTGGATTACCAGGGGAATCACACGGCGTACGCGACGTCACCACACTACCAGGGAAACGCGACCTACACCGTCCAGAACGTAGCCACGACGTTTGACGTTGCCAACAACACGTATTACCAGGCGGGTGTGCAAGCGGTGCCGGCGCAGAGACCACCTTCAAACCGCAGCGCTTACACTCCAGTTCCTTCACCCCGAGCGCCTCATTACACCACCGACTACCAGCAACAGTATGCTCAGGCCACTACTCCAGGCGCCACGTCCGGCAACGACTCTAGGCCAAGCTCTGCCGCCTCGTATCCCAACTCGGTAGCAACAGCAACAACGCCGGTGTACACGGTCAGCCAACAGAACTATGACCGCACGGAGTACACTAACGAGCACTCGGAAGACTACAGCAACTCCGAGACCGGTGCGGGCGACACGAGCAACGATGGCGAGAGACAGGAACAGAACACGCCCAATGGACAGCACTCGGGAAACGCCGAGCCTGGGTACCTGCAGGGGAGCAACGGTCCGCGAGCTTCACTAGATTGTAACGGGTACCCGGGCGCCTTCAGCGGCGGACAGTACAGGGAGAACGGCCAGCAACAGCAGAACGACTGGCAGCAACGTCAGTGGCAGCACAACCAAAGATTACAGAACCAACAGATGCAAAACCAACAAATACAGAACCAGCAACAGCAAATGCAAAGTCAACAACAGCAGATGCAGAATCAACAGCAACAGATTCAAAATCAGCAAATGCAACAACAACAACAACAACAACAACAACAGCAGCAACAAAACCAGCAAATGCAACAACAACAGCAGCAGCAACAGCAACAACAACAGCAACAACAACAACAGCAGCAACAGTTACAAAATCAGATGCAGAGCCATCAGTTGCAAAGCCAGCAAATGCAACAGCAGAGGCAAGAAGAGGCGGAGCAGCAAATGTTTTCGCAATCGGACAGGGTGAATTTGAACTCGAGACTGAAAACAATGATATTAAACAAGCAGAGCCATACACGCGATGGAACCAACACGCCGCCTGACAAGGGTGACCCCGGTGAAGGCCCGCCGAGAGCTGGCGACGAGAGGAAGGCTGGGGCTGCCTCTGTAAATGACGATAGAAACACCACCGGTCATTTTTTATCGTATAGCCACCATCTCCGAGATAATTACCGCATAGGTGAGCAGGGATACCCTGGCACCGGTAATTATGCACAAACCGCCCAAGCGTTCAGCGCAGGCGAGTTCGGAGGTGGTGGCCACCACGTATGGGAGGGCGGGACGGAGGTCCCGAGGGTTTACGATAAGCACAATTCGTCGAAGAGTGTTCCTAAGACTCCTCAGAAGTTACCGTCCTGCGCGGACATGAGGAGTCAATATGGTGCGTACCCCAATGCACCGTATGAGGTGCAAAAGTATGCTGAAGTTTATGGTAGTGATAGTTTAAGTTATAATCAACAAACAGATAGTAAAGATTTTCAATCAAAGATGCTCATCGGGCCGGTATCGGAAATGAACCAGCAGAACTGTAATCCGTCGAGAGACACAAACGCACAAAGAAGAGCTTATGATAGAGAAGCTTACGATGCCAAGTTTAGGCATCCGTCGGCACCTTTGATACCAAAATTAGAAATGCCTGATAATTATCAATACAAGGATGAACGGTTGATGAAAAACGAGTCGCAAAGAATGATGAATCAAAGCTCGTATTCAAAACTAAATGAGTTCACGATGAGTAACTACAGGGACTACCCAAACGGAGTAATAGCAAGGACACAGCAAAACACTGTTCTTCCGCCAATTTCCACAATCAAGCAAGAACATATGGGACAGAAGTCGCAAAACTTTCAAAACTATCAAAATTTTTCTTTCGACCGCCGCCCGGAACCTGCCGAAGTTTATCAGCAAATTCAAAGGCAAGAAAACGTTGGATTTCAGAAGTATACTAGAAACTTCAATGATTCAAAAATAAATAAGGAGCCAGAACGAAATAAGAGCAATAAACCTATTTCAATTGAACCTAAACCACCTTACTACATAGAGCAAATTAAATCTGAGCATTCACCGCCTGGCCACAAAATATACAAAAACATTAGCTACAACATGCTTCCTCGAAACGATCCTTATTTATTTGCCGGTGACGGCGGTCCAGTACAGATAAGAAATGAAATCGGCTACTCGTGCTGTCGACAAGGTTCAACTAAGAAACCACCACCAGAACATTTGAGAGACGGTGCCTGTCCTGGCCTTCAGACTAAAGACGAAGTTCTTGAAGACGATCCTGAGACCAACGACAAGAACAATCCTAAGGCCCAATCTAAGCCCAGCACGCCTATACCAGATTTAACAAAAGCACCAGAAAAGAACCAGTTTAACTATTCCAAAGAATATTTGGAGAACTTGGAGAGGTTACGGAATAATTCGAGGACTGAGGTTCCTGACTGCAATTGTTTTCCTGCGGATAAGAACCCTCCGGAACCAGGGAGCTATTATACTCATTTAGGTATGTTCAATTACTTGCTTAAATTATAGTTTCAAAGCAGAAATCTTCAAGTTTAAACGTGTTATCAACGTTTCAGGTTGTGCATCGACGTTAGCAGAATTGAGAAAAGATCTAGAAGCCAGGACTGGTCTGTCTGGAAAGGAGCTGAGAATAGAGAAGGTCTGCTATACGGGCAAAGAGGGGAAGACTGCTCAAGGTTGCCCGATGGCTAAGTGGGTGAGTGTATGGATCGAGTTTCACTATTTCTATTTTCAACAATCATGCATGTTTACAATTTTTCCAATGATTAACAAATTTTTTATCATTATTTCTAACGTTAAACTTTACTACCACACTAATTATCACTAAAAAGTTTGACGTTTTTCATCTATGTCGCTATCGTCAATTGCAGCACATGCTGTTATTTCAAATTCTTCCACGCCAATCATTATAGGGTATAACCATTACATCTATCACCATCATTAACCCGATTTCTCTAAAAGTTCCTAACCCCATGGAACTATTTCCAGGTGATCCGTCGAGCCAGCTACACGGAGAAGGTCCTAGTGGTCGTCAAGTTCCGTAACGGCCACAAATGTGTCACATCCTGGATCGTGGTGTGTCTGGTTGCTTGGGAAGGCATCCCACAGTCTGAGGCCGATCTGGATTACACGCTGCTTTCGCACAAACTCAATAGATACGGGCTGCCTACTACAAGGCGATGTGCCACTAATGAGAACAGGACCTGTGCTTGCCAAGGTAAAACCATTTTATAGTTTTCGTGACCTCTCATAAAATACCTGTGTATTAGTATAGCCTAGCTTTTGGGTCAAAAGGTAATGTATTCAATATTACGTCATAGCTACAATGTTTACTGCTAAACTAAATTGACCTATTAATAAGTAACGTCATTATTAAATGTTGATAAGGTCAATATTATTATAAATTAATTAAAAATACTCTTATAATTAGAAACTTCAGTATTATTGTGGGTGGATAGAAAAAAAGCATAATCTCATGTTTTTTTAATAGCGTAGTAAGTATGTCTACGTTACGCCAACTTCCGTGATGGTTAACGATATTGGTGTAGGTGTCGTCGAAGATGTAGCGAGCAAACCTAGAAGATACATGATAATTATTATAACGGAGTCTTATTTTTAATTTCCATATTAGTATCCAGGATAATAATGAACGTAGGCCATATTTTAACAATATACCAACTAATCCAAACCCTTGTATATTCCAGGCCTAGACCCTGAGACATGCGGCGCGTCCTACAGCTTCGGTTGTTCCTGGTCCATGTACTACAACGGATGCAAGTACGCACGCTCCAAAACCGTCCGCAAATTCAGGCTCTCGGTTAAAACTGAGGAGAGCGAGATCGAAGAACGCATGCATGTGCTAGCTACTCTACTCAGCCCACTTTATATGAACCTGGCTCCGAAAGCCTTTGAGAACCAATGCCAGTTCGAGAAGGAGGCTTCGGATTGTAGACTGGGGTTCAAGCCTGGGAGACCATTTTCAGGTAAGTAGGTATCGAACTATTATTTTAGTCTTGTTAACATGATCTAGCTCTAAGAAACGTGTACCAATAACAAAATCTGGTAGTTCAGCTTTGTTGAACAAGCCATTTTTAAAGAGACGTGGACAGAATCAGATGGAATAATAAGTTAAATAATTGTTTCGCCGAGGTCAATACAGAGTAGAAGTCTCCTATACTAGTCGTTCTCCTGTTAAAACCACCTTGCCAGTCTTCTATCAGAGATACAACAATCGAAGTTGCCAGTAGTTCGTAAAAATTATTTTTTTATATTAATTCTTCAAAAAGCTTACCATTTTTCCGTTAACTTTCCAGGAGTAACAGCGTGCATAGACTTCTGTGCGCACGCGCACCGCGACCTGCACAACATGAACAACGGCTGCACCGCCGTGGTGACCCTCGCCCGCCACCGCTCCATCAGCAAGCCCGCGGAGGAGCAGCTCCACGTGCTACCTCTCTACGTCCTCGACTCTACCGACGAGTATGGCTCCAAGGAGGGCCAGGAGGAAAAGGTCAAGAGTGGTGCTGTCGAGATTCTGGACAAGTGAGTGGTGATGTACCTACAAACTTTCATACCTTTCCTAGTTACAGCGCACACTAGTTGAGCCCTGGAAGCTCCACGTTTATCTGAGCATTTTTTGCTGCCTACTATGCAAGTTACGTGCTTGTTGGTCCAGGGCTCAAGATATTTTCCTCTTGTTATTGTTTACTTCTGTGGTCTGAATAGCCCCTTATACAGGTTAAGCTCTGAATAAGCGCCATGTTGGCCTGCGCAAAGCACATGCTGGTTCGTTCGTCCAGGGCTCAAGATGTTTTCTTATTGTTATGTTTCACAACCACGTTACAATTATTGTCTAGCTTGAGTTGAGTGAGTGGTGTACATGACATTAAACTTATATTAAGAATCTATATTTGGGATTTCAAAATGAGATCATAACTAAAGTACCCAGCACGACTAAAATCATAACATTCATTCATAGTGAAGGATAATATGAATTCTCCAATTAAGAACTTTCTTGACACAATTATATCTCCACTATGAAGTTACTGTCAGCCTTATCTGACGCTCGTTTCTTTGTCCTCTCCAGATACTCAATGGAAGTCCGCGTGCGATCAGTACCGCTCCAACCTTGCCGGCGTCACGGGAAGAAGCGAAAAGATGAAGATACAACCGACTCCGCCAACAATTCTGGCAACACCACACCACAGCAGAGTCCCGGCAGTAAAAAGCCACAGTGCAACACTCCAGGCCCTCGAACCCCTCAACCAGATGTGAGGAACAATGCCAGCCCTCGCAGCCAGAACAGCGCGTCTCCCAGATCTCTCACACCATCTCTAAACCAATCCAACCCCTCAGCGTTTACCAACAACTACAATTCGGCGTTTGTGAACCCTAACATGCATAATCAGAACATCATCAACCCTAATTTAGGGAATCCAGCATTGTTAGACATGGCAACTATGATAGACAACTTCACCGATGCTCAGTTACAGAGCAATCAGATCTCGAGTACGGTTCTAGATTCGCCGTATAATTCCTATGAACAGAGTTACAATCTTCATCACCAAAATCTGTATAATCACAACCATGTTCAGTCTCCGGTGTTAGAAAACCCGTGTCAAAATCCCAACCCTAACCAGCTACCGAGTTTCGCTGCCGGTTTGCAGAAGCGAGAACCGCAGTTCAACCAAACGAATGCAAACCAACTTCAACAGAATCAGTGGCCAGATTTCAATAACCCAGAAATGTTCAGTAACGTCGTAAAGGAAGATCCTGACTCAACAACGGCACATTTGAATGTCCCAACGCATAATTACAGCCCAGACTCGAACCGAAGTGATACCAATTCCGATCCAACGAGTATAGCTCAGAAAAACCCTGAGCCTGATAAAACAAACAATAACAACTTGATCGTGGAGGTTTCAAACAAAATAGCTGAATTCGACATGCCCACTTCACCAAGACTAACAGAAATCAACCAAAATTCACAAAGCACGCCGGCGTCACCGGCTTCCTCACAAATCCCGGAATTAAAATCACCCGGCTGTGACATGTCTTCTCCTGAAGTACGGAAAAGTGTATGGAAGTCTCCTGAATCTAAGAACTGGGATCCATCAAAACCAAAGGAACCAACGACACCTGAGAACGAGAACGCTTTGTTTCGCGTACCAAAAGCAAGGCCTCCATCACGGTCACTGCATACAAACCCTGAGGGTATGGAAAATTCCACGTTTTTGAAACCTTATCCTCCTTCGGAAAGGCCTAATCTGGTTCAAGGATACGAGCACAGGAGTCCTTACGATAACAGATTAGCAAACGCTAATACACCACAAACGTCCGCTCCACAAACCAACTTTACAATAAGCCACGATGAAGTAAACCAAAACATGGCAGTGAACAAACCAGCTCCGGAGTTCGCCGGCAACAACTTTCACGCAGTCAACCAAAATACGTACCCCAACCAAGCTCCTATACAGGGCTATGGAAACTACCCACAGATGACAAACGCTTATCCGTTTTCGTCTAATCCTTACGGGCACTTCAATCCATACGAAAATACGTACAACGATTACAATAGCTTAGCATATTACAACGCAGAGAAGTATAAACGAGAAGAACTGCTCAGAAACTCACATTGCTACAACTCCTACGGATATCAATACAACCCTAACTTCGCACCGAATTTTTATCAGAATCCGAGTCCGAACTGGTGTCAATCATCAGCGAACTGGTGCTTATATCCTCCGCCGTTTTCTATACCTTATCCACCCGAACCACCGAAAGCGGAACCAATCGGCGAGGTCACCGAATTCTCCGATAACTTGGATTGCTTCAAGGACAGCCAGATGGGTGGAGTGGCTATCGCGTTAGGCCATGGAAGCGTGCTATTCGAATGCGCGAAACACGAGATGCACTCCACTACGGCGGTCAAGTCGCCGAACCGAGTTAATCCGACGAGAATATCCCTCGTCTTCTACCAGCATAGAAACTTGAATCGGCCAAAGCACGGCTTAGAGGAGTGGGAGGAGAAAATGAGGTTAAAGAAGTTGGGATTGAATCCTCCAACGCCGGGCACTCCCGGGCCTAATTCGAACACCGTATCGCCTGCTTCCACGCCAGGGCCGGAGGCTCCGGAGAAATGGAAGAGCGGAGAAGACACGATTCCGGGAGGATATACTTCCTTAGCGGCTTTGGTGGAAGCGACGCGAGTAGCGAGGAGGAGCGGACAGATCATGTTGCGGACGGAAACGCAGACGACGATGTCGTGGACGACGCTGTTCCCCATGCACGGGTGCACGGTCACGGGCCCCTACCAGGAGTCGGCCACCTGACGCAAGCCGCCGGCGCGCGCCGGACACTAGCCAGTAAGGACCGAGGTCAGCCTTCCCAGTAGTCACGTAATTTGTAGAACACGATGTGCTTTCCAATTGTAGTAGTTCCTGGACTCGCCGCTAGAGGCGCCACCGGTCCGATATCCAGTCGACGCGGGTCCCACCGATCGGCGCTAGGCCGGTCGGTCACCCGACGCCATTCGAGATTCCCTTCTGCATTTATCGGAATTGAGTACCGTTTTAAACAAGTATTTTTTTATATTGTACCGAGTGAGTTTTTAATCAAAGATGTATCTTTAAGTTTAATCGTAGTTTTATCGCATTTCAGCTAGTCTTACGTTACTGTTAGTGTCGATTGTATTGTCCGAGTGACCGTAATCGTGTAGTTTTTTTTTGTATATTCTTGTCGTTTAGTTTAAACCGATGTTGCTCGACCGGATCGAATGTTAGTGTTTATTTGCAGTTCTGTATAATAATGGTGCGTGCGGTTCGTACGTTTGTCTGCATATTTTGTCGATTATTTTTCTCTAATTAAGCGCATAACGTTCGTGTTATGCGAGACGATGATCTCATAACTACTAACCCTACATTAATGATATCAGAACAAAAGTACAAAACGTCACACTTGAGGTCTCGTGCTCGTGACTCGGCGAGACGGCATCATTCGGCGATCCCGTTATCGATATGTTTGTACCTTTGTTTGCGTATTTAAGTTGTTTTATTATTATGAATTACCATTCCTCTCACTTTCTGATTGTTTGGGCTATTTTATTCAACCGCGACGGTAATGTCGCCGTGTTTTACAAGAAACATACGAGTGCTTTTATATTAGGTTAAGACGTGTGTATTTTTAAACGTTTTTTAGAATATTTAACTTATTTATATTATTGTATTACGTGAACGATTATTGAAATCATTTTCTTTGTAATAATTTTAGTATTACTGTAGACGTTAATATTTAATATATTTGCTTGAGGAAGCGTTTTTAAATTATTGCAGTTTTGTGCATGTTTCATTGAGCCTTCTTTACTTGTCTCGAGTGCCTGGGTTCGGCTGCTTGTCTGTTCGATCCAAATACATTTGATATTATTGAGAATCTGATTCCTAAGTTGAAACAAAATCAACTGTGACCTTATTTTTAATGAATTTGTATTCGAACATCCTTCTAACTTAGTGACGATAAATTTTATATTAAAATTAGATACCATACAATAAAATGTGTAATAAGTCGCATACGGTTATATAGGGATAGAAATATTCGCGAAAGGAAAAAATCAGGCGCTTGGAAAGATTATAAAGTAGGCATTATATTGAAAATGAATGAAAACATACTGATGAATAGTTATTAATATATAATTAGCGGTAAGAAGAAGAGTTTGTTTTAAAGATTAAACTATTGATATAGTTTATATTTTTTACGTGTACGTATTTATTGAATGGTAAATTTATTGGGATGATGAAATTATATTATAGGTAAAAGTTTTGGGTGACAAAACTTAAAAACTAAGCAATAATAGACATCGGGGTCTATGTACATTGTAACGTAGGAAGTGAAAAAAAATTAAATTAACGAATGGTGCGAATTATCGTCGGTCTTATGGTAAAGAATCGTGTTTGGTAACATACTGAAATATGCCTAAATTGTGTTGTTTGTGAGCATTGGTAAAATGCCCTGTAATTCTTGCCAATTTATCAAAATAGTTGCCAAGTCGGTCTTTCGGTTCTCAACGCATTGCGATAAGACATATCAAAGCAATCACAGTATGTTAAATCATAAATCATCACAAAATCTGTATACTCAAGAACATAGAATTAAGCGGTTATATTCGAATAATTCTCTTGTACACCGAAATTGTATTGTAAGATGGAAACCTTCCTTTTTGTATGTGATGTATCATTTAGGCGCAGTATACAGACAGTTAGGAAACTCGGCATAAACTGTCTTCGTTTCACGCACACAACCCGAGTTTCAGATTCTAACTACGATAAAATAACAAATTTAGATGCTTGAACAGAACAATACTTGTAACATTACACTCGCTACCAAACGTTGTGCGATCATGTCTAACTTAACGAACAAAGTGGTCAAAGTAAATGTATAAATTACAAAATAGCCAGAGAAAATTAAAAATATTCCAAAATTGAAAAATTACTATCATTGTTAGGCCTGTCTCACACAGCCGGAAATATCTCTGAATTCATATTATTTATACAGAAAGCCCGGAATTCCATAAAATTTAATTATGTTCTACACAAATTTAAATTCATAGAGCAGCCTTACATGCAGCGAACAAAAGCTGTCAGTGTGCGCGGATCGAATTGGACAGTTTTGCGTGTTTGTCCTTACTATGTGAGCTGCGGTTTAGGGTCACACTAGAAACCTGTGATATATCTACTATGTAACATTGCTCTCGTGTGTTCGACTGCTTGCGTGTATGTCTTCTTCAGTGTGATTGGCGCAGAACGCATTTCAAACCAAAAACGACCAGTATTGTCAGTTTTGAACCAAAAATTTGTTTTTATGTTATTTTTGTAACCTGGGTTTATTACCAATGTTTTGAAAAGTATTGCGACGAGCGCAGTCGCATGCGCGAGTTTTTATTGTATAACAATATTTTTTATTGTCTTCTGCCAAAACAAAAAGTAATCAATTGTGTCATGTAAATAGAACTACCATTATTTATTAATACAATTAATTTAAAAAAGATTATTATCTTTTATTTTACACTTCCTGAAATAAGTAGGTTATTTTAAGCAAGTAGGTAGCATACTTTCTAGAAGAATATAAGTGAAATCAAACGCTTAACAAATTAAAATATTGTAGCTAATACAGCTGAGTTGAAAGGATGAAATGCTTAAATGAAAAAAAGTATTTAAAAATTACAGTGATGAATTTCAATGCACGTTCGTTTCACGAGCGGGTTTTGAAAGGTGATTTTAGTATGTAAAAAAAACCATATCAGTGTATTTATGTAAATACATATATTCAAGTAAAAATGGTCAAAAATTAAGTACACTATCTATCACACAGATCTTTGAACTGCACGTAATAACACAATCGCATACAATATCCGTATAAAAAAATTACTACAGCAATGTATTAACTATAACTTACAATTAGAAATATAAAATATTAATATATCGAACACGAAACAATATTATTAGTGTATATTTGAATTCTAAATATTCCCTAATAATTACAAAGATTACATTTTTCGTTGTTATACAATTTATACATGTTAATATTTGTCGTCAGTATAGCATATTTATTATTCTACATATTATATAGTTATCATTGTATACTCATACAAAAACCACTTACGTACCTAATAATGTATGAAGGTACGTAATACTTCGCAAATATCAATATATGCATAGAAGAAAACTTACGACATTGTACAATTCCTAAATACGCAAAATACAAAATACTAAATAATAATAGCATGATAATATAGTTTACTCAAAATAAAATGGAGTCCACTCATTTTATTAACAATTAAAAATAAACAAATATTTTGCAACTATGGGTAAACTTCAAGTAATTCTTAAAACTTTGTTTCTTTTACCCTACCTGTTGTGGACATTATTTTATTTCGTTGAATTTGAGCATATTTGCGACATAACATAAAATGTACTATACAAGGTGACCTTGAATTGGTACGTTATCCCGAAATGGGGGGGACTAGGACCTTGACTCCCTACAAGTTGTGAGAGCCTTACTTGAATCTGGTTTCAAAACCTCCATGGTGAAAAATAAATCCACTCGCAAAATTGCACGTGCGATCGCTACGAGAGTTAACAAGATACTATTAATTCATTTTTAAACACAGGTCGCTAAACTCATTTATGTGCACGCGGTCAAGGACGTACTTCAACCACCCAGCTGCGCTAAGGCTATTTTCGAACGTAAACTTTACATGGCATTTCTTCAATGAAAAACTATTAATTTAGTAAAGTCGTAGAAGAAACATTGTCTACCTTGGGGTGTAGATTTACCCCCTTTCGGGATAAAATGCCAATTCAAGGTCACGTTGTATATTGTGATCTGTAGCTTAGAGCCTCTTCTACTACTTATTTCTAATTTTTTGGGTAACTGTTGTTTATGCCACATACTAGTAATTAGAGTCTGGCATAAATTTAAGGGAAAATTTGTTAAGCCCTAGTAGTTAAAAACTACACGACCAGTGGTCATGGTGGTGACCACGGTAGCAATTTTTTATGACGTTAACAAACAAACGTATAACCTATCTTGACGGGAAGGGGTCACCGTGGTCTATGGACATTGGTCATGTGTAACACTATACGTGACAAATTCGTTACTTACCCTGTGACCTGGCAGATTAGATTATATAGTATGTGGTAACTACAAGGGTTGAAAGACGACCCAAGGCGGTTATCCTTTATGGAAACACAGATTCCACACGATACGAAACCACGTCGTTATCGTGTCTTGTTCAAATCGTGTTACAGCGTCAGATATACCTTCACTTTGCATTAAAGTTATCTTTATTTTGAATAAAATATATTGGCATATCTTTTGATGTGTTGATGTTTCGGAACGCGTCTCGGTAAAACATATGATTTTTGACAGTTCAAACTGCGCCAATTACAAGCTCATTTCGCGCGGTTTTGTTTTCGTTTCATAGAGAATAGACTTTTGCAGATTTCTTATGTAAGACAAGGAATTCGCGTGGTTTCGAAGTAAGGAATCGATACGGAATAATGGCCCTGATGGCCTAAAATGCGTACTGCGAGAAAACTTGTGGTTGCTGTTAGAGTGAGACACACTTAGGTGCTACCATATCCTTGTCACGGTCACTCACGAGAAAAAGTGTCGATAAGATTATGTCGCGGTGCGCATGCTAGCCATTACTATACTATACTTTCGAACTTGGTCTGGGTACGTAGTACTATAATATAATAATCTATCTATTCTGTGGTCTGGGCGCAGTTCTTTGCCTCCTTACCGAGGAAAACGCACTGTGTAACATATACCCCTTACACAATAATAAACTAAACAATGACGAGGAGTAATGACGTATTTTAAGGGAATCGTTTCTCGGTCAATAAACCGGAAAACATACTTAATTCTAATGAACTAGGTAACTAATTAAAGCGACTCGTACTGAGTCATGGAATCTCGGTCATTTGGACGGAATGTTTGGTGAAAACGCGTTTCACATATCTTTCATATCTAAAACAGTATGCTAAACAGCTAAAGGAATTGATTAGGATTTACTTACGTTACGTTTTGTAAACGTTTCAAAAATATCAAGTTCATAAAAATATCTTCAGTGAATTTAGATTTTAGATTTCATATTCAATCGATCAAAAAGAAAGTGAATTTTCATTATGTGTGAGAAATGTCTACCAATTTTTATTTTTTTATTTATTATTTCCTTTTGCCCCCAAATCAATTTACTCTTAATTGGAGAGAAAAGGAGTCATACATTTTAATATTTCTTTTTCTCCCGTATTTTTTATTGGAGAAAGTCAGAGGATTTAAAATGTCTTGCAACTATAATCAAATAGCTGCTTATATTTTAGGGACCTAGCAATTGCCAACCTATGAGGCCGAACTTCATAGGTATGAAGTCACTTAACGGCCGGTTTCAATAAACGATCCTTGGATAGAAACTGTCAATTGTTCTAAATTCTAGCTGCCTTGAATGTTTTACCTCTTAATGGCAAAATGGCGTTTGATAAAAACTCTCCTGATGGTAAGTGAAAAAGTTGTCTAAGGTGGAGCACTTTTGCCCATGAAATGTCCATTCGTTCTTGACTTGAAAAGACCCAGGTTATATCCAGAAATACTGTTGCTGGAAGATCAATCCAGCCAAAACAATATTAAGTACAGCCAATCAAAGCAGCTTCTACCCAAGGTTTATTCCTAACCTAACCCAAAAACCTGACCCGGTAGCGGGTTAGATTAAAAAAAAAATATTTTCATTCCTAACGCACCTCTCTATTAAACCTAACCTAAAATGATTGAATTTGCGAGTTAGTCCTTTTTTTAGACGGGTTAATGACATATTTACAAGTGATCCTGCTGCATAGCTACTATAATGTTGAGTAGCGCGGTCCGAGCGTCACAGTTCGGAAAACTCTCCAAAACTTCGCACGCGCGCGCGATGTGCTCCCTCTGTAAAGCCTTCGTCTTCTCTATGCCATCGCCTTCTAGCACCGCTGTGTATAGCTGGAACAATAGATAAATAATAAATAAATAAATAACGCCCAACGATCACATACATAGATCCTGTAGAGTTACTCTTGAATCCAATCCCAATTTCACTCAAATCCTAATCCGAATCAATAACCAATTCCAATGTTAAATAATTTGGTAAAAATGCGGATCGTGTAGAAAGGAGTCGATTACATTTAGTTCCATAAAATTCCATGGATAAAGATTCCAATCGTGCGCTAGAATCTGCTTTAAGAGTACCAAACTACTACTACTACTACTACACTACTGAGTTCCGGTTTGAAGAGCATTGTAGCTAGTGAAATTACTGGGCAAATGAGACTTTATGACCTGATTACACAGTGTACTAATCTGATTACTAGACTGTGTGTTGTCTCAGGATGACGTGCGCAGTGCAGTGTCACGCGAAACTTTATTATTTTAAAGTTCCGAGTGACACTGCAACTGTTATGGGCAGCCGTGTCGCTTAACATCAGATGAACGACTAGCTCGTCACGTCATTCGAATGAATATAAAAAAAAACCAAATGCCACGATTTTGTTCCAACTCCCAAGTTACGATTGAAATCGAGTGTCAAGAGTAACCCTGCTGGACCCCAACTAGGGTTCCCTGTATCTAGGGACCCAGGAGCTACGAGGACCATGCTCCCACACATAACAATTATTTTAATTCTACTGAAGACATTCGCTACTGAACATATAGGCCTAGGCCTCCACACAGAAGATCACTTGAGCAAGGGTTTCTATAGTCACCACGCTTGGCAGGCGTCTTGGTGATCGCAGTAGATTGTAATGCCGAGGAGAATGTTGCCGCGCATTCTGTGCATATTCCCCAGCCGGTTCTTACGGCACCCACTGTAAGAGATCGAGTTTAATTTGAATTACATAGCCTGAAGACGTCCATTGCTGGACATAAACCCCTTTCGCTGAACATAAGCTTCCCCTTTAATTTCACTTACGGTCGGAGAAAGATTGTCAATTTATCATAATGACAATATTTCTTTCTTGTTTTCTATTTTGTTCTTTTGTTTTTATTTTGGGCAAATTGCTGGCTTATTTGGCTCAACGCATCAGCATTGCGATTCAACGAGGCAATGCTGCCAGCATGTTGGGTACGCTACCTACCGGCAGTGGGCTGGAGCATTTGGATTGTCTATAGGCCATCGCGGTCTATTATACAGTCCATATGTTCTTTGTAGTAGGTATTGTAGTAGTAGTTCTAGTTAGTGTAGTAGTTAGAGTAATAAAGGCACATTGGCCGTTTAAAAAATCTTACTCCTACCGTAAGTGAAATTAAAGGAGAGGCCTATGTTCGGATGTCTATTAAAGTTTCGAATAAACATAAAGGACGAGCGCTAGATAATCTATTAAGAAAACTTATAGGTTATGGGCCCATAACCTGGAAATGGGCAGGCCACATCGCTCGCAGAACTGACAGCGGATGGGAAAGAAAGGTTCTCGAGTGGCAACCACGAACCGGAAGGCGCAGCGTAGGCAGACTAGGTGGACCGACGACCTGGTGAAAACCGCGGGGAGCCGATGGATGCAGAAGGCGAGCAGCCGCTCAAAGTGGTGCTCTCTGGGGGAGGCCTATTTTCAGCAGTGGACATCTAAGGGCTATTGATGATGATGACACTTACAGCATGGTAGTCGACAAGATGCACGCTCTCCTTCCCAGCTTCGATATAAGAGTAGAGGTCGGGGCGCGCCTCGAGAGTGAACGCTAGCGGAGCTCCCACGAGTGAGAAGCTGGCCGGCTCGGGGCCTGTGAAGGCTTCCAGGTCGAGGAACGCCTGCCATGCTAGTGCTAGGTGACAACCGAACAGGTAGCCCTGGAATGGAGACCAAGGGGCTATCTTTTTAGCTCTAAAATCAATAAAATGTGCCCATTGCTGGCACGCATGATTATGGCATAGCACGGAGGGTAGAGAAAATTGTCTTTCCCGATACGATACTTGCTTACTTGTTGTGGAGTAAAACAGGTGAAAGATCATTTTGTCTACCGTCCCTGCTAGAGCTAGCAACACTTTCCTCTGGGTTCTCATATGTACTGTTAAATTCATGTCAAGTTGCCACACCAATTAATACTGAATGTTCATTGGTTACCTGTTGATCATCGGCTGTGTTCAACCAATGAGCGTATTTGATTTGATGACTTGACACGAGATTGACAAAAGTATGAAAAAGGGGAGGGGGGGTAGTATATTTACCTCAATGGGCCAGCCAGAACAACAAGTATGAACTTTGAGATGTCAAACTTTAGTATAGACGGGCCCTTAGTGGTAATAATTCAGTATATCTAATGGCAAATTTTACCCCTCACAAAATGTGTAGGGAGACTGAGAGATTAAAGCTATTCCAAACTTAGGGTGGGTTTTATATCCATATAGAATTAATAAGTTAACCAATGGTTAAAAATCTCAACCAATTTTGACCATTGGATAGAATTGGTTAGTTTTTAAACATTAGTTACCTTAATTACAGGTCAAAAAACCCATCCTTAGTAATCGATTTAACTAAGTAAAATAAAAAGAATTGTAATTAAATAATTTTTCATATCGGTTTATAAATGACCTAGCAAGAAATATAAAAAATACAACCGATTTGATCCGACCTTTCTTTTTTCAAGTCGGCTCAGAAAGCAGTACCGACGACGCGATTCTTGCGGTCGTTTCTTCCACGAACCTGCAAGATGTGGAATGATCTTCCTCCTGAGGTTATTCCGCATAACTACAGTATGGGGAGCTTCAAGAAAAGTGTTAAAAGAGTCCTCTCTAAGGGTAGCCACAACACACCGGCAATGCCCTTGGAGTTGCAGATGTCCATAGGCGGTGGTGACCACTTACCATCAGATGGGCCTGCTTGTTTGTCACTCATTACATAAAAAAAAGTACCACAGATATTAAAATAGTAGCACCTACTAGCAGTACCTACGTAAGCCGTAGTAAGCAGATTTAAAGTAGGTATATAAGTATTTTATTTGGATCCCACAGTACAAGTTATGCATAGTTTGGGGCTAGATGGCGTTGTGTGAATGTCCACACACATATTTGTTTTATTTACGTACCTGCGTATGTAGCGCGGGCGAGTGCCCCGCCAGCTGCAGCGCGGCGGAGCAGGACTTGCCGAGCAGCGCGCCCGCGGCCAGCACGTGCCGCGCCGCCCACTCGCGCCGCGCGCTGCCCGCCACGCCCGCCATCGGCAGCGGCTCCAGGATGCACTCCCACTCTGGATGTTCATATGTTATTCATTGTAGATGGGTCAGCGTTTGGCTACATCTCACTATTTCAATTGTGTCTATTTATTTATTTATTTCTGTCCCAAAATCCACAGCTCTTAAAAACAAATACATATAAAACTTATAACAAAACTAAAAGTGTCATAATGATTCATGGATGGTTCCATAATGACAGATTTTGACGCTAAGGTTAGTCTACTTATAACTTTTTTTATAACTTTGTAGACTAACATTAGTGTCAAAATCTGTCATTATGGTACCATTCATGAACCATTATGACACAGTTACACTTGACGCAAAATAGCAGACTTCGGGCCCAGTTCGTTCGTACCTCTAGGTATTAGTGCAAGGTTCACTAAGATCATAATAAAAGTCGCCATGGCTACTTAGTCGGTACAAACAAATATAGTCCTAAAGATATGTAAGTATATTAGCCACTGGGGAATGCATCCACCTTACATTAGGCGTGTAATTCACAGGCCTACTTAATCCGATGAGTTAAAATGACTTTGCTAACATTTTTAAGAATTACAATATTTTCAAGAAGCGTAGTAGGTAATCATAAATCAGTCTACGCGTCAAGTAGTACCTAATTCTCTCGTCATTGACGAACTTGTTCAAACTTTGAAGATTGCGACAGTGCATTATACAATGCCGCGGTCTCTACGTCGCGTCGTGTCATAGGTCATGTGTAGCGAGATGGTGAAGGGACAAAACTATTGGGAAAGGACCACGAAAGCCATTCATACTTTTGTCATTGAAACATGGATTTCTTTAGCGATTATCTACAGTTAAGAGTCCATTTCTACTCTACGTTAATAATAAAGAAGGCTAAGTCATAAAGGTAAGTACCTATTACTTGAAAGATTTTTGCGAAAATTGGAATCTTGGATTGGGGAAATGTGTTTTTGGAACAAGTAACTTTGATTTCGTTTCTCATAACAAATTATGAACCTGAGCTACTTTGGCATGAAATAGACCTGTGACTTTATATCTCCTAGACTTACATATTCCATTATTACAACAAAACCCCTCGATGAACAAACCTATCTAAACGTGGACCATAAGTTTTATAAGCATACGTATCAACTATTGTAAAATTACCCATATTCCAGCAAATAAAGAAATTGAATTTGAATTATAAAGCACAATAAAGAAACAATGTATCTGGGGTGTTCCATTATTTTAATTACTTTTTATTTCTAAGAACTTAATTAAATCATGGTAGGTGTAGGTATTATTTGTGATCATGGTAACTCGACATTCCAGCAGAACTGTGATATCTCGTCACCCACTACTCTAGATCCGGCACTTTATATGCTCATCACAACTCGTTCGGTAGATAAGTTCAATTCCTTGCCTCACAATACTGAATATTAAACAGCACTGACCGGAATGGTCAGCCTTGTGGCTTTGACTGCGTTGAGATGTATTGTTTGAAATACATTTTGCGAGCAAGCTTTATACTCGATATGCGAATATGTACAAAATGAAATGAGCTGTATATTTACGACGCTATAGAAAGACCACTTTCGAGGGGTTTATCGTTTTATTGATAGTAATATTGGACAACTCCTTACAATACATAGATAGAATGACGGTTTTGTATTTGAAGAGTCGCAACACTGTGTCATTGCACTTGTAACTTGTCCGTGGGTTGTAGATGTTGTTTTAAATTGTGCGAAAAGCTTGAGCTTTCGGCAAAGGAAACACGTTGTACCAACATCGTGGTGGTAGAGCATATTAATTGTTGTTGCTTGCTAGACAGTTTAATTTTTCTCTGAGGCTCCTACTGTAAAAATCGGTGACAAAGTGCACAACAGTCTGTTCCGCAAGGCTTACTTGAGAGCTAGTTCCCAGGTGCCTCTGCCTACACCTTATGTAGCGCCACATTCAGCCCAAATAAAATGGGGTAAAACACATAATTATAACCGAATAGTTTTATGCGACTCCTATACATTATGCGCTTGTAGAAAGTCACTTCCTAATAGTTTTCTTCATAGATAAATCCACTCAAATATTTAGAATAAGTAGTATCTATCCAAGCTCAAAATATTTTTACTCAATTGTAAATTCATGTCTCTACACAAAAACTCCGTTTTTTCACTATGCGTATATACGACGCGAAATATTCTCTATCCGTTCCCGCACGCTTTCTGTGCATATCAACGTGGTCAACCTGTAACCGCTATTGGCCGATATGTATTCCGCAGCGTTGTATGGAATGGAAGGCGAAGGTTTCTATTGTTTGAATAATACTGACGCGGCTCGCCGAAATCATTGTAGTTTTGCTAGCACCTAGCATTCGAGTTTGTTGACTTTGTTTGTAGAGGTAGGTTAAAAAATGCTTCATTGCACAAACAACAGCAACGGACACAAGTAAGTACTTACAGCGAGCTTAATGCATTATAGATGTTCCAGGTAGCTTTGAGCGTAACGTGAACATATTTGTGCGGCAATGCATTTGAACCACAAACTAAGTAGGTATATAGTGTCAACTTTGAACCAATACTAATATAATAAAAACTTACTTATGGATCGAATGATAGGCAGCCGTGTTGGTGAATACCAGAGAATAAGAAAATAATGAATTCCGTATTTAAAATAATTTAAATATTCATATCACATTATATTTGAGTTTTTTATACAGAACACGATTCAGATGTTAAAGATGTTTCACGAAAATCACCATAATAGGAATATTAAAATAAAAGTGTGTAGGTATGTATAGTTTATTAAAACGTACCTACTTACGGTCTTTCATTGAAATGGGTCATGATGAAGAAGTCAGTGTAAGTTTCATGGTTTTTTATTTTCTTTAAAAGTGGCAGTCTCGAGATTTAAATAGGTACGGCAGTGTTATAATGTAAGATAATTAAGCACATCGCGTCGTAACTGTTTTAAAATTACTTTATGATTGGAATAATGTTCTTAAAGCCGCAATACAAAGATGGCAAACAGAAAATTCATACTTTCTCTTTACCACGACTTGTATTCGTGATAGAAATACATTTCCTTGGACAATTGACAGCCTCCGTGGTGTGGTGGTTGAACAGGTCGGCTCGTAACCCGGAGGCGGCGGGTTCGATTCCCGCGACAGGACAAATATTTGTGCATAGATAAAAAAAAAAGCGCAATTACTTGTTCTGTGTCTGGGTGTTGTGGGACCATGGTCCTCGTAGTTCCTGGGTCCCTAGATACAGGGAATCCTAGTTAGGGTCCAGGATCTATGTATGTGATCGTTGGGTGTTATATAATTAGGTTGTACTTACCTATTAATATTTACATAGGAATGTTTATGGAATATCCATTCTCTATTCAAAATTTTGGAAACTACCGATTTCGTAACCATAGTTAGTGCAGAAATTAGTAAGCTAACCCTGCTGATGAAATAGGTAACATAGTACGTAGCACAATATACAAATGCGTTGAAAAATACGTTTTCTTGGACAGTTTTTTTTTTCTTAAGTTTTGGCTCCACACATTGTGTATTTAACCAGTGTCAAGTATTGTAATTTTTCATCATGTCAATAGAATATTTCACGTAAAGTCAAGTCTTAGTCATAGTCATAGTCCAGTCTAAGTCAGGTGGTCATATTCCAGTCTAAGTCATGCTCCAGTAAAGTGGTGGCAACTTTACTAGAAGCTTCTATGGAATTTTGGAAGCAACACGGAAAATCACGTTTCAGTGACATTATATCACTTTCTCACACTCGTGCTCGTAATTCAGCACTTAATGCGTAAAACGCCATCAATTTTAAACATTAACACTGGAAAAAGCACGTGTTTTGAGAAATAATACAATGGAACGACGTCAACTTTTCCGCGTTCCCGCCTAAACTCTCTTGGACAGTTATTAACATTTACATGAAGTTTTTTTAAAACTCCATTCTTAATTCAAAAATTAGGAAATTATCCGTAACATATCATAGAGTTCGTAATCAAAGTTGGTGCGGGAAACCAGCAAATAGCCCTGCTGTTAAAATATGTACCTTCCAATATAGACGTAGTTAAACATACAAAAGCTAAATCGTTTCTACGTCTACATGGTATATAGTACGTTCATCCGTGTCTTCGTGTTTGCTAGTCAAGTCAAATAGCGGATGTCCACAGCATTCGCTCATTAAGTCTTCATACAAAATGCAAATATATGAACTAAGCGAAACCATGGTGCTAACACGAGTTGGCCAGGTCAAGGATTTCTAGTTTGAGCGTTAGTTTAGACGTATGTACAATACCCCTAGTACTAGTACGAGTTTCGATAGTTTACTAAAACTTGATTCGTTTACGTTTTCACCCATACATTTCTCTGCAGCGCCCCTAGCGGACACGTTGATGAACTAAAAATGGCAGTACAAATTTTAAATGGATTCGCGCGTATTCACGTATTGGAAAACTTGTACTAGGGGTACTGGTAACCTAGTTAATTTGAAGTCAAACTCTATAAAATTTAGTTTTTTTTTTAATTGTTAACTTATCTTATTACTTCCTTTATCTCTTACCATTATTTTATCTACGCAGTTACTGTTAATACGCTTGATAATTGAAATCCAACCGTCTCTTCCTTTAATAGTTGTCTCGACGAAGCATATATTATAATTAATAGGCATGATGACTAAATTTTTTTTTTGGATAATTTAATAATGTTCCTCAAAAGATAAACATTTGTGAACACAAAAATTAAATATCTCAAAAAATGACCAAGTTACAAGCATTTTAAAAACCAGAATAGAAAGAGATAGCTCAAACGGTCAGTGACGTCAGAGGAAGGTCGTTCATAGTACCTCATTACTAAGCTGTGGTAGCATTTCATACAATCTCTTAGGCATGTGACGTCATGAGTGGATTTTTCATAGTAACTGTGAAGGCGCTCTGTTTCGCGAGAGACAGGAGATGCCTCCTGTAGAAACTTTTAAAGCTTATTACTCCGTGATTTATTTACGAATTTTACTTATTTTTTTCAATTATTGCATTCATTTTTAATTTTGTTTATGAAAGTAATTCTTACTTGTTCGTTTTTAATAGTAGTCATCATGGCTATTCATTATGATATATAGGTAAGTTTCCTCTGTTGCTCAGTCAAGCTTTGCTTGGTCGAATGGACTGGCTTTCACTTTTAAAATAAATGTTAATATCACTTAATTAGTTAAGTTACCTGAGGCAACTTGTCGTTCTTCTTTCGGTAGCGGTCTCGAAGGAAGCGGATTATTCTGCTCATCTCGCTCCCCCATAAACTCCGCTTCAGCCAGATCACGGACGGCAGATGACATCAATTCCACTAGCTCTTGATTTCTGTAAAAGATATTATTGTAAATTGTAAAGATTGTTAGACATGGTAGCGTAGAGCATGTCCCGGGCAATAATAATAATGGTTACAAACAAATGAATCTGTAGATTACGCTAAGCAGACGATACTGCTATAATTATCATAAATATGTAGGTTACCTACTTATTGTATGTAGTCTCTACGTCCAGCGATTTGCGCTGCACATTTTCTGCCAGACAATCAGTCAATCATTCACAAGTATAGTTTCCTTCATGCCCTGCTTAGAGTTGGTATACTGTAAGCGTACATCCTGTGCTTATTACAAAAAAAAACGATTTATAGCACGAGGCTGTAGGTGGTGGTTGTATATATGCCTACCTAAAATTATGTTTATTGAATTTAGGTAACCACATATTATGGACATAGATTTGCATGTAATTATTTGAACTGAGGTTATCGACGTATCCAATCAACGCATAATTCCATAATGAATAACTTAACATCGACCAATACTTCATTTAATCTTTATTGTATTGTAGAGCTTTTAAATACTTAAAAATAATATTAAAAAACCTAATAACATCATCATCATCGGCATCACCATCATCATCATCATCATCATCATCATCATTATTATTACCATTATCATTATTACCACTTATACGGCTACATGCCTCACGCATCGAACGGCTCTTCGTACTGCTTATGTTCAATCAAGAGAAAGCCAAATAACCGGAGCAGATTCCAAACCGGTGCTAATAAAGAACGCCAAATAAATATTAAAATCAGGTATAATATTTTGAAAGTTTACCTACAAGCACACATGACTTTCACATCTATATGTGACTTATTTTTATTCACCTTCCGAGCGAAAATAAACTTAGCAGCGATGACTTTAAAGTTGAATAAATGTTCGGTTAGAGTACAAAATTCATTCAATCAACCATCAAACGATCGTGTAGGTAATTTAGGATTTAATTATTATTGACACGTAAACGACGAATTATTACCTTATTGTAGGTAGGTATGATTAACACTCTTTGTTATGATGATGTCTGTAGTTTTTACTATTAACTATCCAATGTGTTGCGGTGAGGCAGATATATTATGATAATAAAATCTTTATAACTATAGGCACAGATTTTATATAATAGGTAGGTATGGTACCTCAGTCGCTGATCGTCTCATCTCATTTGCTTTGACGTTAATAATGAATATTAAACGTCCCTTTGAATATTTAAGTAAATATGTATATTTACTAAAAATACTTTAGAAAAGGGTTTCATAAACTTAATGCAATCACGGCCATTTTCTGTATTTCGTAAATTCCACTGACTCCTGATGACAAAAAATATTTCTAAGAAAAGAAACAGCCTAATAAAAAACACGTTTCGTAGTTCCTTTTCTTTTTCAGGTACTAATAACAAACAATATACATACATAATTAACGAAATACTGAAGAAATAATTAAAAAATACAAATAACTACAACTAAACATTATTTACAGAATTTACAATGCAAATACGCCATCCAGCTCACCACCGCGAGGTAAGGTTCCCAGATTCCAGAATACTGGCAGCATTACCTCGCTGGATAAGGAGGCTTAACTTCTGAGCGAAGAATGTGCCAGCTCTGGGGTCCCCCGAGGCGAGGACCAATCTGGTGGAGATCTGCTTATAAAATTTGTTGGTGTCGGACGACCACGGGACTATATTTGTTTATTTAACAGGACTGAATAAAAGGTTATTCCTTTTTCGCAAACAAAATATTATGTCGTTACTCGTTACCAAACTTACCTCAAGTTAGCCAACTCCGAGCAAGAGTTGGCGAGCAAGTAATCGCCGCTGAGCAGAGCGATCTTGTTCCCAAACATCATATCATCTGGCTGCTCGATGATCACTTGTCTCGCGTTCATGTTCACCAGCCCCTTGTGCACCAAGTGCGACGTGCGGATCATTTCTGTTACCTCTGCGAGCGCGCGTTGGCTGTGGAGAAACACGAAGATTGAAGATAGTATCACCATTCGAATGGTTAATGAAATGCTTTATCATCATCATCATCAAAAGCTAGAAGACGTCCGACAGAATAAAAAATCATAAAAATATAGTAAGTACATTACTGCAGCGGCCAGCAACAGAGGCATTGATGGACGAACGTGTAAATGTGGGCCGAGACGAAGTCGAGGCACCCATACGTAAGTCCATCACTGCCTAGTTGTGGCCAAAGCTTGTATAGTACTTTTCTCAAATAATGCGCGAAAATTAAATCTATGCAGATCTTTAATTTAAAAATATTTGTTCACGAGATTGCGTTAATTTTTTTATTCAATTGACAGGGTCTAATAATGAAGATACCAAAATTTTTGCAGTCAGCGGGATTTGAATCCGCGAGCTCCTACTCACAAAGTTTGACGCTCTATCAACTGGGATATGGTCACGCGAGCACTAGCTGCGAAAATATTTAATACTTTGTTAGGTACTAAAGATTTTCGCGACGACCGGTCGTGTGACCATAGCCTAGTGGATAGAGCTTCCAACCCTGTGAGTGGGGTGGCGCGGGGTCAAATCCCAATGGTTGATAAAAATTTTGTATAACATTCTGATTTATATATATGTACTTTAAAAATCAATTCCATGAGCTTATTATTTGCAAACCAGCGCGACAGATATGAGTTTACTATGTAATTTATCTGGCCGCTAAACCACGACAAATATGGATTTTCATACAAAATTGCCGGCCGCTGCTCGCCAGTACAGCAAGTTCGATTTCTCGAAGAAGGTTGTCAAAATAATGCTCAAATTTCCAAGCATGTTTGAGAAAAAATAATTTTAAATGGAAATAAAATATCAGATAAAATATCATTGGGCCTAACCTATAAAATGCACATTGGATGCTTTTTTTTATTGCATTTTTAATTTATTTTTGTTTTCTAGATTTAATTGTTTGTAACCACCACGATTGGCAGGCGGCTTGATGATCAAAGAAGATTTTAATGTACCGAGGAAAATGCTGTGCCCATTCTCTAGATATTCCTCTAGATTTTAAGGCGTCCGCGTGAAGAGACAAACTCTTTGGCATTGCAACAATAATCGCGTCGCCACTTTCCATCAAGCGAGTCAAATGCGGGCCTATACAGTTATAAAAAAAGCCAAGGAAGTCAGTGCTCGCAAAAAAATAAGACATTGCATAGAATACTTACTATTAATATTATAATGGCAAAGTTCGTCAGTCGCTACTGCGTTTGTTGTTTATCATGCGTTGACCACACATGGATGAAATAAATAAATAAATAATAACTTAAAAAATAAAGGAAAACTGTACATAAGTGAACCGCAGGGGATTATACGTGTTTGAAGTCTCGCGCATAAATAAATTCGAAGTACCTAGACCTAGGACATACCTAGATACGGTACAATACAATTAATAATAGATAGATAATAGCAACTGTTTAACTTTGTCAATTAAAACATCTACTTTTAATTAAAACATCGACCAGACAATATATTATAAATAGGTCTGTTCATCTGACATTACCCTGTGCATGGTCAGACGACCGGTTTCATGGTGACCTTTATTTATCAAAAATATTCGCAAATGCTGATTCAGGAAATGAGCACTGGTAAGACGACTTTCTAAAGGTGCATTGGACATCGTGTCGGTCATCCTTGGACTTTCTTCAGATGGCGTTCGGTAGGACTTCCCGGAAATATATTTAACTTTTGATTGGTCCATGGTTACACCAATAAAGTGAAAAGTCAGTGCTGGAAAACTTCCGGTAAATTGTTTTAATAACTTCGGAAAAGGTTACTTAATCTTTCGGCCCTAATTTTACCCCATAGGATCCGAAAGGTTAAAGTCAACTCGTCGACACGAGTTAATGATGCACGATGTTTTCAGAAAACAAAACGTCATAAACTTTTTTGGACTTAAATCTAATCGAAGGGCGTGCCGTGTCCGACTTTCATTACAAATAGCTTTTCGCCGCTTAAAGTATTTAGCATAATATAATTGCATTAAGTAGTAAATCTAATCAAAGTGATGATTTAGGATCGGTAAACCTAGTCAAAGTAATGATTTGGAACGACTCAAAGTCATTATAGAGACAGTAGACCTAGTCAAATTGATAACCTAAGGACGGTAATGCAAGGACAACTTAAAAACAAACATGTTATAAGAATCTCACCTGTGCAGCACTCCAGCTGCTTTATCCTGCTCCATGTCAGGTATCTCGGGGCTGTGGCCAGCTGCCTTGGAGACGAGCAGCACGATCAGACCCCACGCCTGCATGTTGTTCTTGCCATTGTAGATCAGGTTCCTGGGAGATTTGTTTTGAAATTTTAATAACATGTACTTTTTCTCCACATGCAATCCGTCAGTCAATTTGTCGCTTCAATCTGCAGCAGATTGGCGAGTAATTGAGTGACGGTAAGCTGCAACACGCCTCTAGTTCTACGCTCCTACACACGATGCAACTTACTTACTGCAGAACAGTCGCAACACTCCTCCACACGATGCGATTTGACTTATGAGTTGACAGATCGTATGGAAGGTTGTATGGTGTAGGTACTGTGTAAAGTACTGTCATACTAATAGCTGTCTTTCCGCTTACTAACCTGTAAGTTGTTTTGCCAAAGCCAGAAGCTGTACTTTCAACCGACTTAAAATGGAGGAGGTTTTCAATTCAGTTATATTTTTTGTTTGAGTGTTTCCTCATTTTTCTGACAATTACAAGTAAACCAATTGAAATAAGTTCTTTTTTTTAATTTTAAATGAAATATAGTATGTACGACGAGGCAGGCCCCAAAAGAGATGGCGTGATGACCTCGACACCTTTCAAGAGCAGTGGTCCGAGGTTGCGGGGGACCGGGATATCTGGAAGGATATGGGGGAGACCTTTGCCCAGCAGTGGGACAGTATAGGTTAAGAAAAAAAATAGTATGTACCCACAAATCCTTTTACAGAACCTGTGTATACCGTACAAAATTAAATATTAGGTACCTACACCACGCCACCATAGTACCACCTGAACACAGGCCTCCCCCATAAAAAGTCACTTTCGACGCTTCACTAGGGGGTATGCCAGTATGCCATATTCAACACGCTTGGCATATTTGGTAATCGCAGATTTTAATGTACCGAGGAGTTGTTGCTGCCCGTTCTCTAGACATTCCCTAAACCGGCTCTTAGGGCAACCACGGGAAGAGATGAGGTGGTCCTATTTGTAACCTTACGGTAATTGGATTGAAACTTACTTTGCCGTTTTTAGCAAAGGATGATTACTGCCGACTAGCTTGCGCAAATGGAGCGCCACGTTCGCGATCTCGTCGCTAAGGACCCAGCGCAGGCTGAGGAAGGAGGTCGGGTAGCCCACGATCTTCTCCGCCTCGCTGACGGCTCGGTTCCAGTCCGGTTTCGTGCCGTGTTGGGCAACCGCGCCGCGCTGCGTGCTACACGAACTCACTTCCCTCCAAGGCCCGCCTTGCGAAACCAACGAGCACGATGAAACTTTCACCAAATCACACTTCACAAACCTAGACAAACGACTCAAACTCATCTTTATTTCTTGGTTCGGCTATTCGTATGTCGAAAGCGCGAAAGTGATTTATTTATTTGTGCGAACACTTGTTATTTAATTACGATAAATAACACGAGTAATATAACACTGTCGCACTTTATTTCGAGTTTCTGATTAATTATTATTTAATTTCAAATTTTTTGAACTATTTTGAATAAACTCAACGATTTACGCGATTGTTGAATAAATCTGAATTTATTTCGTAAACAATTTCAAAAAATAACATATACGTCTACCACTATCGCAAGAAAATGATTGACTGAATGAATGAAATGAATGAATGATCAATAATGACACTGAGTGAGTGAATGAGGAATAAAATGGTCCCAACCACGTCCCAACCAATCCAATCCATGAACGAGTCCAATGAACTCAAATCAGTGATGCCAGCCGTACGATAATATTATGGGGACGTACGATAATTTTGCTTTAGCTACGATGTACGATAGCGCATAACAAAGTCATGAAATGTAGTAATTTTAAGTTAAGATCTGAATAATTACCTAGATAATTACGGTGCAGAGATCATAATACCGATTGTATAAACTTAATGTAATAAAATTGTTTTAATTTTATATCTCTTCTACAGTAATAATAAAAATAACGCAGGGGTGGCTTTGTGGCAAGCCGCCGCGCTGGTGCGTGGCGACCGCGTACCTTCATCCCAAGGGGCTAAGTGAGACCCCTGGCCCCTGGCTTGCCTTAACTTGTCTAGGGGTGGAAGACGCAAGAGCTAACAACAACTTAAGCTTCAGGGTGGAAGTGTTAAAGGGCATAACGTCGTGAGTAGCATTCAGTGAAAGTGCAGCACACCTCTCGACACCCTAAGCCACCCACACCAATGTTACTTCCCCAGCACCAATATGCGGTAGCCACTACAGGAGGCCCATTTAGTGGGTGGCAAGTCATCACCTGCCTCAAACATTTTGATATGAGACAAAATTGGCAGGTGCCGTTCTCTCATTCCATAACCTAATGTCACCATCCATCAAAAGTTCACCGCAATAGCACAGATTTATTATTTCCAGTCTTGGTGTACAAAATAGTTTATAATTTATTTATTAACCTTAAAACATAACATTACAGAGTAATCCAATACGTTACATTTTATCACTAAATTACTAACTTATTCCTATTATCATTATTGAAAAATATTAGCCTCAACATTGCTAATTTTACACACATTACTAAACACATAAAAACTCTAAAAAATAAATAATTACTAAAATAATAGTGTATAATATAATATAAATAAGTCGTTTAAGATTATGTATAACACTAT
Organism: Ennomos erosarius; assembly: GCA_963580505.1. NCBI lineage: Eukaryota > Metazoa > Arthropoda > Insecta > Lepidoptera > Geometridae > Ennomos > Ennomos erosarius. Next base: position 2,497,203 of record OY756983.1, on the reverse strand, counting down.
TATCCAATATATCTATACTTATACTAATCAGTACTGTTCGCAATAGTGAAGACATATTGCTTCAACTGTCTTCCATTCGTCCACAAATGCCTTATCAGTTATAACTAATTTTTTTCTCAACAGGGCCTCTTGGTGTTTGCTTCGGCCCCACCAATGCCTCCCAAATGTCTGGGCTATGCCCGAGAATTAAATTAAATAGGAAAATAATAATAATAATAAATATGTGTGGTCATTTCACACAACGCCATCTAGCCCCAAACTAAGCAAAGCTTGTACTATGGGAACCAGATAACTGATATGATACTTAGATACTTTTTTGGGTTAAAGAAGGGTTATACCCTGAATTAGAATCACAGTACCTACTACTATTTAATCCACCCCTTCTCCAGACTGCTAGTTAATTAAAATAATGAAATTCATTGTAAACTGCTTTTTATTTATTTTTAGGTTTGGTGGGTGATAGTTGGTGCATAGGATACCTCATGGGGCGTGGCTAGACATTACGGAGCAACAGCGAATGTTCGCTGTAGAACGTACAGTAGTGTGGCCGCGTACAGCAGTGCATCGGGCGCAGACGGAATTATCGCATGATGTATTCGCCAAAGCTGGTGTACTTATTGGTAGATGCCATCCACTACAAACCACAATACAATAACTCGACCACCTCCTAAAACATTGATTGGAATATTCATCTTGAGGTATGGCAACATAGTCAGAGTATAGAATGGATGTGGAATGAATACTTGAGTGAGAGATTTGTCATATTATTAGCCAATAGTAAGTGGGAAATCGACTCATGTTCATTCTTTTTATATAAATCCAACCAATAGGCACACTGTAATCATATCATTCAGTTACGTCATAAAACCACTCACTCTCTCTTCTCTTTTTTTTTTCTTTCTTTCTATATTTCATTCATTTGTTCAGTCAATCGTGAAGTGCCGGTCGTGGTAGTTTTCTGTAGAGCGATCACTACGCGGTACCGGTATTTTCTTTTCAATTGCCATATAAAACTCTTATTACAACTGAACTGGTGTTATTTGAAATCAATTAATCTGTAAAAGTGTGAAGTTTACGTAGTGTAGTCGACGCACAAGGTTTATTCAATACATCGAACGCACTTTGAGGTGGGTTTTCTTTTTAATTTCTAGAAATAATTTCATGGCTGCTCGATGTCGGTAGCACGGTGCGCATTTCGCAGAACCCCGCGCTTCCACGTGTTAATTAGAACAGCAACTCTGAGATCAGATTTATCGGGGTTAATAGGGGGTTAATTTGTCGCCAGTCAATGGTTGGTCAGTGAATATTAAATTTATCGCGTACATTTTGATCAATTTCGTGTATCTTGCATGCCTGTAAGTTGGCAGTGGCAGAGAAACTCATACGGCATAATGTAATTATACAGCAGTTGTTTTTCAAGGTTATGTGCACTGATAATAGATATCAATAGATTCTCGTTTATTAGGTACTTTAAAGATTTCAAGGACCTCATCATCACCTATGGCTCAACAGATACTCAAAGATAGACTTAATAAACAAACAAATCAGGCCAAATCAAAGAACCTGACAGATGTTCCCAGCAAAACTGAATAGTGATACAGATAACTGATTTGTATTTTATTGATGTCATCAAAATTTAAAATTGCTTAGATTTGTAATAGCTTAACTGCAGGGTTTTGGATATGATATGATAATGTATAAAATACCTCATTCAGCTTCTGCTTCCTGTGGAAGTGTGAACAAAGTTTCTCCAAATAGACCAGCATCAATCAATGTCATAGATGAAGGTGCTTCTGATAATAAAGTGTGTATTAAATTATGTACAACATACATTGTATCTAAAGAAAACCATAGTAAAGTGATAAAAAAGAATGCAAAAGCATTTTTGGACAATTCACACATCGCCATCTAGCCCCAAACTAAGCATAGCTTGTACTATGGGAACCAGATAACTGATACAATACTTTTATACATTTTTGTTTGTAAATACATACATAGAATACAATATAACACCCAGACGCAGAACGAACATCTATGTTCATCACACAAATGTTTGTCCCGGGTAGGAATCGAACCCACAGCCCTCAGTTCAGAAGGCAGAGCTACTACCAACTGACCTCCTCGGACATAAGATACCAGTTTAACTGGATTTTGTTTGAGAAGAGTAATTACCGTTTCATAAACTAGTTAGAAGATAAAGAAAAAATATTTTGTGTCGTTGAACTTTTGTGAGTTTTCTAGCATAAGAACTTCTGAAGTAGTAACTATGGAGTACATAATAATTAAATTCCTAATTTTATTATCTGTGATACTACTTACTACTTTTTATTTTCTGATTTTGCGGTTTTATAGCCCTTGCAGTTTTATACTACAGATAAAACCAGGGGCACTTTTTAAACTTTGTTATTCTTGATTCTTCAATCTACTTTGTGACTTTTAGCCAACTAAAGACTGACAATGGTTTTTTTCACAAAACCATCTAACATTCTTGTCTCATTCAATCAGTACCTAGTGTTGTTACCCAGAACAGTCAATCCAATATCATCATCACCGTCCCAATATGTTTCTATGAATTATTCCAAATGCGACACATTTACACAATCATATGGAGATGCTTCCCACAATGCCACTCTGGTCTTGTACAGGAGGTTCACTATACTGCTTCATGTAAATGTTTCTACTGCTAGGTCACGGGCCTTCTCTCTATTTTCTTTCCCCTGTTTTACGCCACTTTGCCAAGTGAGGCAAATATGGAATAACTGACATAAAATGGGGAAAGACAGTTTTCTTTACCACCCCCCCTAACTAAGCAGCTAGTTCCATAATATTATTACCATGAGATCTACAGCTTTCATTCAGGTTCTCATACAATTTTATTTGTCAAGGAGATGTCATAATATGTGTAAGAAGACCATTTATATTCATTGTAAGGTAAATAATTAGCAATAGAACAAAATATGCTTGTTAACAATATAAATGGTGCAGGAAAATAAAAAATTATGTTACACATCATCATCAACCTGAAGGCCAGTGCTGAACCACTGCCCCAGAGACAGCCACTTTGAGCGGCTGCTCGCCTCCTTCATCCATCTCCCTGCAGCTTTCACCAGATCGTCGGTCAATCTTATGCCACAGGGAAACACAAAGCATAGCTCTCTCCATAGCTTGTTGCGTGACTTTGAACTTATACTAATGAGGCTAACAGTATATTTTTACACAAGAAATGCAGGCAAAGCATTAACAAGGAAACATGTTATAAAAAAAAAGTTGTTCACAAGAAACTTGCAATTGGAACTTGAACAATCAAAGTAATATCTTCAAGAGTTAGTAACCAAATCACTAATCAGGCTGTTTTGTCCAGGTATGGAGTGGGAAGGGCCGGCCAAGCAAGGCTTGTACGACCCTCAGAACGAGCACGAAGCTTGCGGCGTTGGCTTTGTTGTTGCTATCGACGGGAAACGTTCTCATAAAGTAAGTACCCAATACCTAACATTCAGCCCCCTATCTAGGTGGACTGACACCGTAAAACCCGTGGGGAGCTATTGGATCTAATAGGTAAACAACCACTCAGTGGTTTTATGGGGGAATCCAATGCTTAGCAGTGGACGTCTTTACCAAGATGATGATTCAGTCTTTTTCATACTTCAATTCGTCCCATCCCATACAATTGTTTTGTTTTGGAATAGATAAATGAAATGAAATAACAAGGTAACCCATTCTGGTAAAGATGTCGATTATTAAAAGTCGGTTGAAATAGTAGAACTGACAACCGCTGGGGAAGAAAGGTTCTCGAGTGGCGACCACGGCCTGGATGACGCAGCGTAGGCCGGCGCCTCACTAGGTGGACCGACAACCTGGTGAAAAGCGCCGGGAGCTGATGGATTGTCCAAGAACATCAGCAAGATAGTGGTATAGGCCCATGACTAAGAACTCAATATCTTTGCGTCTTTTGCCTACTTGCTTAACTTGCCATTATGGTTGACGCATGCAATAAACCTCCCCTGTATTGGCAAAAACCATCGTATTTTTAAAGAGAGATGGAAAAGTTGTATTTGGCTACAACTCAAATTGCTTATAGCGTTTTTGTGGGAGTAGACTTTGGCATCAAATCTTTCCAAGAATGCAATGCATAAGAATACTAACCACTTGTACAGAACTAGATCAATAAGACCAATATAAATGGCTTATGACCGAATTATTGTAGAATTCCAGATCAACAGTAGGTAACTATTTTATTTTCAAACAAGTGACGATAGGATGGCAATAAAAAATTTGCGACCCATGACAAAATTATGTCTTCCGTTACGAGTAATCGAAAAGTGGCTTGTCAGTGATGCTGATGATGCTAAATCGTGCAACTTTATGATTTAATAGTCTAGACTAAATAGCTTATGACTCCGTCATATTCGTTCACTAATATTAGTGATAATTTAACCTTGTCTCTGTTATTGAGACGACGTAAATACTAAATACCTGTGTTTTTATGAAGATGAAATGAAGGTGACGCCTTTTGCATTATGTTTTCCAAATCATACGAATTGTAGGTTGGGAAAAGCCTTTGATTGTGAAAAAAAACGTAATATGCGTTAGTGTCATGGGACATTTAGGAGGCAAAGCTCAAAGGACGGAGTGGTTAATTATTAAGAGTTATTGAATGTCAATATCAATTTTGTCCTCATTACTAAGATCTATCTAGAACAGATAAAATGGCGTTTCGCAGGGCACGTACCTGGGTACCTTATTGTTTCAATTATTTGAATTAGTATCACTTTTGTTTGGCAATGCTGCTATAAATTAGGCTATGCGCTATGCTATGCTGCTTGGTAAGATCTAATGCACAAAGTTGGATTTTTGGCCCACCCAGGTATTCATTCTGGGTACTCTAGAGATATCATCTTTGATACTTAAATTATTAGTAGCCATTTTGGACCTTATTTAGAAATAAAGGCAATTTCACGTGCAACTTTCTAGTATTCCCACGTAAACTTATTTTTTGGGGCAAATTATTTTGGCTTTATTTTATTTTTTTATTTTGATATTGCCCTAGCCTCATATGACACCCACGGGAAGAGATGGGAATAGTACAAACTACAAATTATTTCCGTTTGTCACCAGATCGTCCGCGATGCCGAGGTCCTCGCGAAGCGCATGGAGCACCGTGGCGCGTGCGCATGCGACAATGACACCGGCGACGGCGCGGGTGTATTGACCGCCATCCCGCACCAATTCTACTGTGCTCAGCTGAGGTACGTCTACTTAATCTGTTATACTACGTACATGGCCTTTCTTTTCTCTTTATATTTTAACCAGTGTCTGTTTCGTGAAATGTTCTTTTTATTATAATAACTGAAGTGAAACACAGAGAACCTTTTCAATTCAATTCTTGTATATTCTTTCTTCTATAAATATTCAGTACACACTCAGTACATAATAAACGAACAGGAGCAATAATACGTCTTGACGCTTCAGCTGCTTAACCAGAATTGACTGCTTTTTGGACCTTGTCGTCCCTCCAAAACTTCCCTCCTAAACCTCAATATTATTTTACCGAAACTACCAAGGCAGCCATCGTAATTGGCTGATAGCTCAGCGGACGCTCCTTCCGCCAGTGTGGCCAACCAAAATGGTATTTTTAAACAGTCTACCAACCTCTTAATATAAAAAAGTGAGAATAAATTATAAAATTCACGACATAATAAACTATAATTATTGTTATCGTTAAACGAAATAAGTCACTTTGATTATTTTCCTCATTTCCAAAGCACATACCGGGTACTGGATTGAAATTCTTGGTTTTATAATTACGGTGGGTACATACATAGCAGATGATATTTGAGGCTGTATATGGCATGTAAATTGTTCTATCATTAGTCTTACCTAACCTTGTTTTATGGCATTTTATATGCTATGAATGCATTACTTAATTATATATAATAAACGTTTGTACAGTATTCGGACTGTGACCCACTTTTTACGCCAGTCGGTGGCCGATACCTTAAAAGTTATTAGGTATTGTTATTTACCTACTCAAATTCATCATTAAAACTGAGATTTTTCTGTACATATTTGGCACATCACCAATTTTAGGGACCAATCCATTTCAGCAACCTTACACTTGGCATTGGTCCAAGCCACGTCGTGCCGCTACTGGCGATCGATTTATTACATAACTCTGGAACTACGCAAACTTTGTATGGAAATTGGTTTTCTGTTACCGCTCTAATTGTTTGCTAAAACTTTTAAAATAAATTAGTACCTGTTAAGAGTTGGTTTGATACCAACAAAAAGGAGTTAATAGGAATAAGCACGATACTAATAAAACATTATCATATTATAAGGACCTAATTCTTTTGTAAACCTTTTTAGAAGGAATGTAAAAAGCATTTATTTATTTATTATGTATTTATCATCCGAAAGAGAACCATCACTAGAAGTAGGGGCACTATCATAGATCTAACTAAGACATAACGTGCCTCACTAAAGTGTATCTATTCTATACTCAATCAAATCAATTCATACATGACATGACCTAGTCACATAATAGATCGCTCGGCAAATAGATAATAGCACCTTATAAAGTAGTTCCCCGATCTAACTACGCAGTATCTTTCGTAGTGTACAAAACAAAAAAAGAAGTATTATCGGTTGTTATTGTAAATTCTGATGGTATATTTTGGTTTCCATTCATATGTATTTTAGCAATGATGGCAGTGGAGATGCAGTTACGTCAGAACCTTTGTCGATGATTATTTTATCTTAGTCTGAACCGGTTTTAGTCAAGTATGATATAATTTATATTAATAGAGGTACATTTCCATTAAAATTTTTAATTGTTTTTTTCTTATTGGATATATGGGAAAAATATTATTTTTAATTCACCTAAAACCGATCATCACTTTTTTTTTATTTTTTTATTTTATGAGTGGCAAACAAGCAAGCGGCTCACCTGATGGTAAGTGGTCACCGCCACCTATGGACATCTGCAACACCAAGGGCATTGCCGGTGCGTTGCCTACCCTTAACTATCACACATTTAAGATTTTTTCACAAGTTTTTGTTCCATTTTGATTTTGACTCAAAAAATTAATCAGATAAGTACTCGATGTCGATGCAATACTCGATGAAATAGAATAATAAGCTCTGTAGCCTATTATTTTATTTCATTTCTATTAATGTTTATCACGCAAAAGAGTGGAAATTACAGTTTTTTTAGACAAACATTACGTTGGTGAAAATATTGAGATTAGATGAAACGTTAGAACAAAAGTTGTTTGTTTAAATAATAAATGAGGTATGCCCTAAAACGATAGAAGAATAAAAAATTGACTTGTATGTATACGTAGAACGTGTTAAAAGAATCGTCCGGTTCAATCTTCATTGCTATTTTTTAAATGTTCATGTGCTTTCCAAGTAATCAAAATTAGAAAAGTGTTATAATAAAACTACCGCTTCAAACTTTTTTGATTTACATAAAATAACCAGACCATTAAATACATAATTCTAGAATCTAGATGGTATGATATTATAGCCATCATTTATATTGTATTTTATCTGTAAATTGCACTCCTGTAAATCGACAATAAACTGTAATCTGAATGCGAACTAGCAGGCTTAGCAATACAAGTGGTAATAATGCAACTCCTGCACAATTTTCATGCGTGCTGTCACGTTACATCCGTTCCTTTCGTGAAAAAGGTAGAATGGAACGCTACAAGTTAATGAGCAGCTCCTCCCCTACCTAAACAGTGCCTAGGTTGACAGGATCCTAAGAGCTGAAGAGAAAAAAAAGGAATTGGTAACAGATATTTATTTTCGTAAATTTTACAAGCTTTGTAGAAAGCAAAAAAAAGAGTCTCTAGATGATGCGGAAGAACGCGAAATTTAAGTTGTTTACGGCCTACAAGTTATCACGGTAGAATTAGAATGTTATTGGATCCAAACAAGGCCCACTTCCGGGTCTTCAGATAAACAAAGCCCGCTTCCGGTCTTCAACGAGGCCCACTTCCGGGTCTTCAAACAAACAAGGCCCACTGTCGTTATAGAGACTGAGGAATTCGTTGCCTTTAGTTTGTCCGACTTCCAGAGTTCAGCGGCTAGCTCATTCAGTTATTAGCTTCTGGATCCAGAAGAAGATTCTCGTCCTTCCACTGTCGATGAAGTATTATTACGCAGCTCAGATTCAAGATGCAGGAGCAGGAGACACGCAGGTATTAATCGTCAAAGCTTTGACGGACGACGGGCCGGAACATGGTGATGAAGTTATATTGCCACTCAATGTTTGAAAAAGGCAAGCCGGTCGTCTCACTGGTTGACGCTCGGCGATAGATTCGTCGTGGTAGATACGGCGGCCGACGGTGACAACAGATATAGTTTCGGCGATCAGCTCTCGGCAATAGATTCGTCGTAGTTTCGCGACTGGCTGTAGCGGATGTAGCTCGGCGATCGGCGATTTGACAATGGATATGTCGTGGCGCAGCGATTGACGTAGATGGAGATTCACTTCACAATTTTGGTGTTGGATAGCCAAAGATGGTTTTTGAAGGCGTTCTTGAGTTCCCGGGCCTTGCCTGGCCCGGGAATGGCCTTATATCAATTTAGTGTTCCTCGTTCGAGGAGTAAATTGAGACTGCCATTCCATAGCGACAGCTTTTCTAAAGAAACCTCGCTAGCATTCCAAGGTTCTAGATTTTTGCAGTTTTCAAAATTTTGAATACAGAATAGTAAAAAAAATAAATCTAGAGTCAAAATACATACAATCATGGCCAAACTATAAAATACCTCACTGAAATTGACAGTAGAAAAAGAAAAATATGAATTTGAAGAGAAACTAAATTCGAAACAAAAAAAACAGTTTCAAAACAACTGCCATCCGAGCAGTCGTGTCTAGAAATCGGGCCCGTGACCCGCGCGCAAAATCGATAAAGTGATGTAAAATTTTGAGAAAATCAAGTTTTTTTTTTGTGCTTAAATTACTGTGAAAAGGACTGTCAAGTGCTGTGATGTGAAAGTTGTGAATGAATAATAGAAACCAGGTAATATATTATGATATATACATACATGTAGCATTACATATTTCCCCCACGACCCCAGAAAATTTTCAACTCCATTGAAAATTTTGAAGGTTAGGAATAAAACCTTGCTCTTTCATACTTAAATCTTGCACTTCTTCTTTTACTCGCTCACAAACATACTTAGGGGATATGGTTCACATATTTGATGACGCATACTCCACAAGGAACTATTCATTATACATAACGTAGGCTTATTTTTTTTAATTAGGTGTCGTTATCCGCACCTTTTTGAAAACCCGAGTAAAGATAATAAGTATTTACAATTAAGAAAATGTACAACACAAAGGCTTATTTAACGAGTTGTGTACCGCTCTTTAAGAATATTACACACACCCTTGGGTATTGAAGACGTCAAGGAAATTAATATTCAAGAACCTTGTATTTAAGAAATTGCAAGGAAATTAAGATTAGAGTAACAACATGTGCAACTAAGAAAGTATAAAAAAAATGAGTAAACACAATGGCTTCTTACCCACACGACTCGTGTTATAAGATAAAACAAAAAGAGTGAAAAAAAAAAATAACGTTTGTAAAATGGATTTAAAAAAATAAGCCGAAAGGGTCTAGTTTCCTTGTACAATACAAAAATAATATACGCTAAAGCTATTTACAGAATAAGTATACAATTTAGAGAAAAAAACAGAATACGACCGCTACACTATTTACACTTTAAAATCTTTTACATGCCACTTTCCTCTTAAGCCGTTAGGATCCTCTAAAATAAAGACGAGAGGTGAGAGCTTCTCAACAACTGTGCATTTGACATATTTGGGAGCCAACTTTGAACTGAAATATGCACCAGCGTTACTCTGGACGTAATTTTTACGCCAGACTGTGTCGCCAACGTTGAACTCTTTAAAGGTGTGTCTCGTGTTGTAATGAGCAGCATTTTTTGTGTGTGCAGTGTGTAATGCAACCTGTACTTTATCGAAGATGTTAGATAATAATCCTAAATTAGCGGCGTAGATGTCACGAGGAAGAAAAATGAAATTATCAAGGTTGGAGCAGTTAGTGTATAGTGAACCACATGGTATGGTTTCACGTCCAAAGACCAGAAAGGATGGAGAAAACCCAGTTGTAGAATTTACAGAACTGTTGAGTGCATATTGGATTTTCTGCAAATGTTTGTCCCATGAACGGTGATCATCTCCGACCAACTGTGAAAGTGCGGTGATAATTGTTCTATTATACCGTTCTGTGGGGTTTACTTGAGGGCAGTATCGAGGTGAATAAAATATAAAAGGAATTTTATACTTATTCAGAAAACTTTGAAACTCATTAGATTGAAATTGTGAACCATTGTCCATGATGATGGTTTGTGGCACACCGTGTACCAGAAACACATTATTTTCCAAATACATGATGATATTGGAAGATATAGCGCGCTTGATAGGGAAAATGAGGCAATACTTTGAAAAAGAACATGTAACCACTAGTATGAATTGATTACGTTGTCTTGTGAGTGGAAAAGGGCCCATTAGATCTAATGAGAGGCTTTGAAAAGGTCTTGAACAAATTTTTGGTTTACCCATAGGACCATATGGAGAATGATTCGAATGCTTATAAGAGAGGCATGTTTCACAAGAAGAACACATTTTAGCCACATCTTTAAACATACCAGACCAATAGTATCTTAAAGAAAGCTTCTTGTATGTTTTGAAAATGCCAGTATGGGGATTACTTTCTGAGTCACCATGGCAAGTTTTGATGAGATTCATTCTCTCAGAGGGAAGTGGAACTTCTTTCCAAGCAAAATCTTCATTTAGATAATCAGGTGAGTTATTAAAACGGTATAAATTATTGTTGAGAATTTTGTAATTTGGATAAGCATCAGGATTATCTCGACAGTTAGTAAAAAGTCTATTATATAGTTCCAATTGTGATGCATTGTCTCTAGATATGGGTTCAACACCACTAATAATAGCAGTATCGGGTATTTTATGACGCGACAGAAGGTCTGGGACAACATTTTCTTTTCCTTTTTTATGTTTTAGGTCGAAGTTAAAACAAGACAGACGAAGACTCCATCGTGCCAATCTGCCAGAAGGATTAGACAAATTTTGGAACCACTTTAATGCTGCATGGTCAGTGTATACTGTAAATCGTTTACCGTTATCAAGATAACAACGCCAATGCTCAAGTGCAGTAATGACAGCTAAAGTCTCACGTTCTGTAGTTGAATAATTCTGCTCATGCTTGTTTAGAGATCTACTCATATATGCAATAACAACTTCTTTATTGTCTTTTTCCTGAGTCAGCATAGCACCTATCCCAAAGTTAGAAGCGTCGCAGTGAACGGAAAATGGATAGTCAAAGTCAGGGCAAGATAGTATTGGTGTTGTAGTCAAGCATTCTTTTAATTTAGCAAAAGCAGAGTCAGCCTCAGCATTCCAGACAAATTTTTTTGGAGATTTTTTTCCAGATGACGTTAATTTACAGAGTGGTGAAGCAATAGTACTGAAATTAGGTATGAATCGGCGAAACCAACTGCACGTACCTAAAAATTTTCTTACTTCTTTTTTAGAGGTAGGAGCAGCGTAAGCTAGAATCGCTTCAATTTTACTGGGATCAGCCCGCAATCCTTGCTCATCTACTATGTAGCCAAGATATTTCAGTTCTTTGCGAAAGAATTGACTCTTTTCAAAGTTAATGGTTAGACCAGCATAAGAAAGTTTCTGATGAACTTTAAGTAGGAGTGAAATATGTTCCTCAAATGTCGCACCTATGATTATTATGTCATCTAAGTAACAGAACACTTTATTCTCAAACTCTGGAGTGAATAAACTGTCCATAAGTCTTTGTTGAGTTGCTGGAGCGTTTGTCAATCCGAAGGGCATAACAGTGAATCTATACATTCCTCTACCAGGTACGTAAAAACCAGTTTTATCTCTGTCTTTGAGATGTAATGGAATTTCCCAAAAAGCCTTTGCTATATCGATACTAGACAAATATTTAGCATTTTTGAGGTTATCTAGTATCTCAGAAACAAAAGGGAGGCTGTAGGCATCTTTACGAGTAATTGCATTCAGCTTTCTGCTGTCGACGCAGAAACGCCATTCTCCGTTCTTTTTTGGAGTGATAAGTACTGGAGATAACCAAGGACTCTCACATTTTTCTATAACTTTTAATTCTAGCATTTTATCGACCTCATTGATGAGTGCTTTTTGCTTTTCTGGAGAGAGACGATAACAACGTTGTTTTATAGGTAAAGCATCACCAGTATTGATCCGATGACTAACTAAACTAGTACGGCCTAATTTACCTCGTTGTTCAAAAGAAATACTTTTGAAACGCTTGATTATGTCATTAGCAATTTCTACTTGATTCCCAGACAGATGATCAAATGTTGATATTTGATTTTCAACAGCACAAGTTGTATGATCTTTAGATTCGAGATTGAGTTCAAGAGAAAGTATCTTTGGGGAGAGTTCAAATTCTTTCCAGAAATCCCACCCAAGTATCAAAGAAGGATAAATATCAGGGAAAACATAAGCTTTGATAACATGTGTCTGATTATGAAATTTCAATGGCAAATGAAAATAACCAGAAGACATTGCTTTTTGTTTATTAGCAACCATAACTTGAGTTGGAGACTTGAATAGTTTAAAGCCTAACTTTTGGATATCTTTATGAGAGTTATTACCTAAAATAGTTATACAACTTCCACTATCTAAAAGACCGGAAAAAGGTATATTGTTTATAGACACGTTAATAAAAGGTCTGTTAAAGTCTTTTTCTTTGTCGTAGAAAACAGAAGTTGTTTTGTAGCAAAACATAAAATTTCGAATAGTATTTAACCATTGATTCCAGTCGTTAAGATCAAAATTATTGTTATGTGATTTAGTGAAACCATTCAAGTCGTCAGCTAGTTTTTTTGTTGATTTGATGGAGCACATTTTGGACATTCGCTGATTCTCACGCCTTTACGACCACATTTAAAACAAATGAGGTATCTAGGCTTAGTACAAGTTTGTAAAGAATGGCCTGTGATACGACAGCGATAACAGAATTCTTCTTTAGAAATGTCATTAGTTTGAGATGACGAGCGTGGATGTTTATCTTCCTGCACTGCATTAGTGTACCTTACGTTTGGAGACGCTTTAGGAGGTGAAGCTTTAGAAAATGAAGGAAGATAGGCAAATTCAGCAGCACAAGAAGTGTCTTCAGATCTAGGCTCATGAAAATTTTTGTCTCGTTCAGAAATGCGTTCGTAACTTTGACAAGTAGAAATTAAAGAATCTACCGTTTTAATATCTTTAAGTGCAACAAAAACTGAATAGCACGGTCTTGTATTATGGAGTAAAATCTCTAATTGTTCGCTCTCGCTAAGTTTCTTTGAAAGACGAGCAAACATACCGAACATAATTGAGACGTAAACGATAATGGTCTCAGTTGCTCCTTGCGTTCTATTCCTTATAGCTTCCAACAGCTTATAGTCGTAATCATGTATACCGAAATCTCGAATCAGCAATGTGCAAATATCTTTCCACGATAAGGTAGAATTTCGATTATACTGAAAACGAAACCAATGAAGGGCATCACCTGTGAAAATCTCAAAGGCGTGCTTGCAAAGCATACCTTCCGGAATGTTTCGAGAAATCCTAAACTCGTCCAACCTTTGAAGGAATGATCTAGGGCACGATTTTCCATTGAAAGAAAACGTTTTGAGCTCCTTCACAAAATTATCCGAAGTGTGATAGTTTTGTACAGACTCGGAAGCCAGTGGTATACTAGTCAGAATGCTTGAAGGTAAAGTGGGTTGAGGAGTACTCAGTACTTCCAAAGTTTGATTGGTTCCAGTCATAGGTAGTAATTGATAAATCGAGGGAGGGCTAGGCTGAGTCTGAGGACAAGGATTGTGAATGTCAACTAACACTTCTTCAGAAGATCCTGAATAATCTGAAGTTAAGACTTCAAACCGTTTTTGGAGCGTGAAGAAGCGAGATCGTATGTTTGAGCATGACTCAACAAATGGTGGAACGGCGTTAAAGCGTTCGAGGCGATAATGAAGATGATTTACGAAAGATTCAACTTTCCTCAGGTTACTTTTATCATCCGTGGCTTCGAGGTGCGAGATTTTACCCTCGACGTAATTAAACGTGATCTCTGCTTGGGAGAGGTCATGTTTGAGAGGTATTGGAGAAGATTTTATGTCCTCAGGTTGAATGTGACTCAATTTTGCCAGCTGCTCCTTAAGAGTTGTCAAAGTGTCAGCTGGTTTTTCACCTCTGATAGTCACTTCATATTCCAGTTCAAGTTTGTTTAGAAACGAGTATTTAATGGGTCTCGCCATAGTCACAAGTTGAAGTCAATAGTCAAGGATAAAATCAAGTCAAGTTTAAGTTCGTTTAAGTATTAAGTACTATGCGAGTGTTGTAGAATGTAAGTGTGATGTTCCGCGTGTCCTGCCTGTAAGTACCTAAGATATTACGTTAGAGCCAAAAGTCAATATCAAATTTTAGCCTACTTGAGTAAGTATTATTTTAGAATTTAGAAGAATGTTTTAGAGGGTTCATTTTAGTTGGGCGCCAAACTGTCACGTTACATCCGTTCCTTTCGTGAAAAAGGTAGAATGGAACGCTACAAGTTAATGAGCAGCTCCTCCCCTACCTAAACAGTGCCTAGGTTGACAGGATCCTAAGAGCTGAAGAGAAAAAAAAGGAATTGGTAACAGATATTTATTTTCGTAAATTTTACAAGCTTTGTAGAAAGCAAAAAAAAGAGTCTCTAGATGATGCGGAAGAACGCGAAATTTAAGTTGTTTACGGCCTACAAGTTATCACGGTAGAATTAGAATGTTATTGGATCCAAACAAGGCCCACTTCCGGGTCTTCAGATAAACAAAGCCCGCTTCCGGTCTTCAACGAGGCCCACTTCCGGGTCTTCAAACAAACAAGGCCCACTGTCGTTATAGAGACTGAGGAATTCGTTGCCTTTAGTTTGTCCGACTTCCAGAGTTCAGCGGCTAGCTCATTCAGTTATTAGCTTCTGGATCCAGAAGAAGATTCTCGTCCTTCCACTGTCGATGAAGTATTATTACGCAGCTCAGATTCAAGATGCAGGAGCAGGAGACACGCAGGTATTAATCGTCAAAGCTTTGACGGACGACGGGCCGGAACATGGTGATGAAGTTATATTGCCACTCAATGTTTGAAAAAGGCAAGCCGGTCGTCTCACTGGTTGACGCTCGGCGATAGATTCGTCGTGGTAGATACGGCGGCCGACGGTGACAACAGATGTAGTTTCGGCGATCAGCTCTCGGCAATAGATTCGTCGTAGTTTCGCGACTGGCTGTAGCGGATGTAGCTCGGCGATCGGCGATTTGACAATGGATATGTCGTGGCGCAGCGATTGACGTAGATGGAGATTCACTTCACAATTTTGGTGTTGGATAGCCAAAGATGGTTTTTGAAGGCGTTCTTGAGTTCCCGGGCCTTGCCTGGCCCGGGAATGGCCTTATATCAATTTAGTGTTCCTCGTTCGAGGAGTAAATTGAGACTGCCATTCCATAGCGACAGCTTTTCTAAAGAAACCTCGCTAGCATTCCAAGGTTCTAGATTTTTGCAGTTTTCAAAATTTTGAATACAGAATAGTAAAAAAAATAAATCTAGAGTCAAAATACATACAATCATGGCCAAACTATAAAATACCTCACTGAAATTGACAGTAGAAAAAGAAAAATATGAATTTGAAGAGAAACTAAATTCGAAACAAAAAAAACAGTTTCAAAACAACTGCCATCCGAGCAGTCGTGTCTAGAAATCGGGCCCGTGACCCGCGCGCAAAATCGATAAAGTGATGTAAAATTTTGAGAAAATCAAGTTTTTTTTTTGTGCTTAAATTACTGTGAAAAGGACTGTCAAGTGCTGTGATGTGAAAGTTGTGAATGAATAATAGAAACCAGGTAATATATTATGATATATACATACATGTAGCATTACAGTGCATGCTTGTACTTACAAGTCGTTATCTTAGTCGACAACAAGTACTGACTCAGCTTTAACGTAGATTATATTGACATTGTAATTTGTGTATGCACTTTAATGAGAATCTGCAAACGGAAGCGTTTCAAAGGTACCGAGTTCTGGTGGCATTATTGATGTTATCTTTTGCTGCCTTTTTATTTTTAAGGAACATATTTTTGGTCGTATGCATGCACCCCACATGCATTTCTAGTGTCATGATAAAAATCATAACAAAATCAATAACTCTTTGATTTCATGAATGAAGTTCGTAGGCAAAAGAAAGATTTTTTCTTTAACGATCCTTAGTCTTCGAAATCATTAACCAGTATAAACCACCTGAATAAACGACCACATGTAGAAATTTGTCTGTGCAAAGTAACGAGTTTCTAGACCAAGACAAGATTAGTAAGTGTTAATATGTAATTTTCTTTTTGTGGTACCAAAATATACAGACAAACTAGATAACCCCATAATCATTTGACCACAAAGAGGGTCGCTAATTCAAGGTTGTTTATATGACGGCGACAAGTCCCCTCGTTATTTTATGTCGCTCTCTGTCCGATACTAAAAATAAAATTGACGCTACTTACCAACTTTTTATCATTGACAAATTATACTGAGATGAGTGTAAAGCTTTTGATAGTGATGAATGGTTTGCATTTTAGAGAACTCTTATAAACATAAGCTATTTTATGAATGCAGTAAAGTGCTTGTAGCTTATAATATTATTTTCCTAACAATATTGTATTACTACGATTTTTGCTTGAGACGTAATGATAATAATTCTAGGATACGTTTGTTGGTGCTTCTCAAGGGCTTATCCTTGGTCCATATCTATTCAGAACCAATGACATTAAATCAATTTTCACAAAGTTTGTTCTGAAACGAAGATACTATTACAAATCTGTAGAAATACAATACTGATAACATGGATGAAATAAAAAAAGAAGGATTGAGTTTTGATTGACATCGAACTGAAGCCCAAAATGGCGGACATATTACATATGTGTGTCAGATGAAAGTAGGGCGACCGGCTGCATATGATGTGTTTGCGTGCCCCGTTCGTACGTACTAAGTGTTCTGGCTTCCTAAGGGTGCTTCAGTTTCGGATCAGACGGGATTCCCTCCTTCTTTTTTTATTAGCTCCATGACTGATAATTGAAAAATTGATTGCTAAACGAATATACTGCGGTTCATTGTGTGGTGATTGGTATCAAGCAAACTGACTTCTTTCTATTGGGAGTGGTAGATGCAACATGTATTATGATGAAGAATCACAACGACGAGTGTCATGAATGTTTCATGAGACGATATATTGTGCAGGTGGCCCGGATATGAGTAAACTTATAAATCAAAGAGTCTCAAAAGTAACCGCTAAATTAAGTACTAAATTAAAAATAAAGTAGCTGCAAGTCTTTGTAAAAGTAGTTTTAGAACATCACAGGATTGTTATTGCTGTTCCATTTTATCCGGAACTTGCTGTTCAAGATATAAACTTTTCAAATTGTTATAATGACTGTTCTTGTTTACAAATAATCGTTGAGTAATAATAGTCAAATATCGACTTAAAAAACACAAACAACCTTATAATGTGTTTGAAAATTAAGTGTCAAGTCATAAAACTGTAATTACGAATGTTTAACGATTATAAATTAGATATTTTATTAAAGTCAAATAGGCATCGTAAAACTGAAGAGACTATAAACAATCTGGTATAGTTTGATAAGTAGGTAGTAATTGATGATGATTACATAAAATGGGAGTAAATATTATAAATAGTAGCAAATATTGATAAAAATAAAACAACAGTATTGAGTTCCGTTTAAAAATTCATTACAAGATCGTTTCGTGTTTTTATTTCATAAAATACTCTAGTAACAAACATTTGCAAAATGGTTTTTCAGTATTACATTCAAATCATAACATTTACTAGGTACTTAGAATAAATGTCTTTCGATTCTATTCGTGCCTTCTTTCTTTATTCTTCTTCTTTTAACTTGATATATTAATAATGTTTTAAGACATAATTAGTTACATGTTTTAATAGTACTTACGACATCTTTACCGTAATTAGAATGTGCCGAAATATCGGGAACTCAAAACTGATTCTGATCACGGTAAAAATCCCGTAAGTAATATTAAAAACGTAGTGAACAACTGTGAAAGTTTAAAACAGTGTTTTATAAATAGTTATGTCCGAAAATATCATTGACAATTTGACATCAATTTTCACGTCTATTCTTAATTTGATAGACACGTTTTCATAATACTCTGCAAGGTTAGTGCAAAATAACTGTACTAGTTGAAACTGGAACTACTCAGATCTACAGTCCCAATTTTAATATTGACAGAGCTTGAGCATAATCTCTCTACGTAGTGCTAATAAATATGTTATTACATTTATGGAGAATATTTGGGTTAGGATTAGTCACGATTATATGATGTCTTGGTCAATATTTAAACACTCAGTCAAATTATAGACATCCTTAACGATCCTGAGACATGAAAAACGATGCTCACTTTTGTATCATGTTATTTGAATATGTTAGCAACTTAGCATACTAAACCCCCTGTCCTGGCCTGTGTTTGTGTGTCCTAAAAAGACTTAGAAAATATTAGTAAAACTAAAAATATAGCAGAAAAATGGCTCGCTCTAGCCGGTGATAATTAGGTAATTAACAGGTGAACAGCTCTCGTGAGGCTCCAACCATGAACATACTAATAGACTGAAGAAATTAGTGACCATTACTACGGAGCTCCATTATTGTCAGCCCATAACTGCGTAGTTCATACCAAGGTTATTTGTGTAATATACAATTTTCTCGCAGCATGCTTACATTTACATGTAATCACGAGTTTTCAGTCTTTTTGCTGTTTTATGCTTAGACTTTGAGTATGACTTCTTTTCCATTATTGATATTCAAGGATAAACGAAGTGAATTCGAATTGTAATATTCAGATTTAGGGAGACATAGATAATTAGCATTGCATTGTAAAGAAAATGGTATCTATTTTATCCTAATCTAATTTGACAGTTCTGAAAACGTTGCTGTCTCATTCATACAGGTTGAAATGGCAAGGACAGCAATATGTGCAGCACTGCTAATGAAATTAAGTTTGTCATCGGTTTTTTAAAACAGTACCCCTAGTACGAGTTTCGATAGTTTACTAAAACTTGATCCGTTTACGTTTTCTTCCTTTTCTCCCATACATGTCTCTGCAGCGCCCCTGCTAGCTGCTAGCTGCTAGCGGACACGTTGATGAACTGAAAATGGCAGTACACATTTTAAATGGATTCGCGCGTCTTCACGTATTGGAAACTCATACTAGGGGTACAGAATTCACATTGGATCAGTATGTTTATTGATGTGATAAACACTTTTTCCGAGATCTAGACCTCTTTATGTCCAGTCACATGGATATCATGTGTTAACAATGCCTGATATGACAAACTGTGCAGAAATGGACATATTTACAAAGACGTCCATTGAAAATGCTAAGTGAAATACGTCTTTGAGACGTTTTTCAATTGATAATTTGCTCTACTGATGAATAAAAGGTGCCACACAATAGCAAATGTTATAAGTAAGTGTAGTTTGATGAATACATATAAAATTAGACTACACAATAATATGTTGGAATGATGAATGATATGTCATTGAGTTTTAGTCAAAGATGAAAGATTATAACAACACAAAATACCCCTTACGAACATCTCTACAAGTCTTCATAACGTTGCTAGTTGGCTAGTTCATTTTTGTATAGAAACTAGGTCGTACCTATATAGTGGTCAGATATATAAGTTACATTTGGTTTTCCTCGTGCGCTTTGCACTTAGCTTTAATACAATTTCGTACTAGACGTGAATAAACCACAATATTGACTATAGATATGTAATAATTGTAATCATCTGAGTTAGCTTTATTATAACGCAGTTCTAGCGCGAATCCGTCAGTTTTTGCTCCTCTAATCACGCCTGATGTGGTATTTCATTTTTTGTTTGTCGCCGTTATATGAATAATTGCGTTTTCCAGGAAATAGTTGCACATAATTTAACCTCTGTTAAGATTTTTCTGCGGTCAAAGTGACCTCCAAAATTTGCGAAATTTTCAGCATCTTATCACTATGCTCAAAGACATTTCACTATCTGGCCAATCCACCTAATACAGTAAAAGTTACTGTTTATGGATTTACAACCACATTAAACATGGAGACTTGGATATAAAGATTATGTTACTTGAACCTTGATAAAGGATTACCACCACACGATAGGCGGCGTCATGCGACACGCGGTTAGAACGTGTCATTGGTACCCGACTATTTATTTACTTTTCAATATCATTCTGTGGAAACGTGCTGAATGCTTCGGAAGAATGCAGAATTGCAGATGCTTTAAAAATTTAAAGTACAGTTCTTCCAAATTCGCACACACGGTGGTAAATTTCACCGAGCAAATTTAGGACTGTGGTTTAATCACTAATTATTTATTAGCTTTAGGTGTCGATGCAAACTAATTAGGTAGGTTCGTCATATTAGGCAGTTGATGATTTACATACCACTTAGTCAATATAATATGACTCGTACACATGTAGGTCATCCCATGACAAGATGAACCGGACCGGACCGATGACATTAAACATGTAGCGAGTATACGAGTGGTGAGAGATCGGGAGGAAATGGAGGCCTATGCTCAGCAGTGGGTAATAAAGTAAGTTCCCATCTTTAATAATTGTTATTGAATCTAAAACATTGGCTTTCATAAGCCCTACCATTGACGGTTCTGATTTTCAAAGCTACTACTAATATGCAATCAGTTTGTTTCTATTTACTGAAAATCTTACTAATACGAATGTAGATAGTTGCGCAGATTCCTTCAGGATTTCATCTGCATATATCAAATATTATCGCACACCGATTAGATTGTTTTTTTTATGTCCTATCATATTTTTCCCACACAAACAATGATGCCGACCACGTTGTGTGTCCGTGGGAGCCTTTATCTGTTATCTTTATTTATTTATTTTTTGGCTTTTTTCTGTATCAGAACATCACGTTCCGTTTGCGTGTTCGTGACTTTTGTTTTATCTGCAGGGGTCGTTGTTTCTATTTTATCAGGGATGTTAGCGACCGATGCCATACTTGTTTTAATTTGTATGACGTCTGGAAGATTGGCTTCTCTTGACCTGTTTAACAATTTGTAATTGATTGCAGTGGAATCAAATCGTAAGTAAGAAATCTATGCTTGATTCACAAAACCCTTGGAACTTTGATATCATTTTTAATACTTCTTCCTTCTCTCTTGGATAAGCTAGATACTCTTTTGAAAAAGCCAAACAGAATACTAGGTTCGTATCTTGAAATATTGCATTCTTAACGTTCACAACTGGAACGTTCATTTTGAAAAAAAAATGTTTAAAAAACTCAATTCAGTTCATTTCAATTTATTTACTTGCGAACATAGGTGAACAATAATTTGTGGTCTTAAAAGTAACAAAACTCACAGTAATTACGACCAGAATGTTCAGCCTTTTTTTATGGTTCTGTTTTAAATAATGAATTACAATTTTAATACAACAAAATGTTATCGTGGAAGTATCTACAGACACTTGAATCGATAAGATAGCGACGATTGTAATGATCACTTGATTCTTAAGTATTATGATTGATTGCTATCAACATAATATTTACGGTCGATATTTCGGTTGTAAACAATAGTTTATTACAATCATAGATAGGTAAGTTTACGTAACTTTCAGAATAGACTAGACACGCAAACATTGCATTTTCATAGCTCTTATATCCAAAAAGGCTTTGAGAATTACGTGTCTTATTATAATGTAAACATGTTACATGTGTAAATGACACATTCAGCATATACACAGTTTGCATTATAACTGGTAAATACATTAAATATCCTTACTTAAACAATTTAAAGCGTGAAGAAGTAAAGGTATTAAACACAAATCGTTCATCTAATTTATGATATTTAAGCAGAAACTCATAAATAATCACAACTATAAACTACAGTGGTAAAAATTTCATTACCGTCATTTACTAGAACATTTGTTACGAAAAGAAATTTTTGAACAGTTGTGAACTTAGAACTCTATGAAACTTTCTCATGTGAATTTCTTTTGCTAAGTTGAAAATGCTATGGAGTCTTGGACCATAGAAATTCACTTTTGACGAATTCTAAAAATCGTCACCTTTCTGCTCATCTTTGTTAATAATAAGTTTTACGCACGGAACCTTTTTGTCTACATTGAACTCTGTGTCAAGCGATTTGTTTAAATTATAGATATCTCTATACGCACTGGCAAGCAAACATCTTAATTTAGATACATTATTGTTTATTTTTAAATTGACCTTGTATTAACTATGACCTTTCCCCGTCTGGAACGTTGTCTAAATATATCTTTGATGAAGCATTTCGTGAACTGACAAACGTATAGTTTTCGAATTACGTAGCTAGTTAAAAGCGCTTGTGCCTATTGTTTTTGTGAACATTGTATAGCTTCCATAATCATCAGTGTGATAGCGGTTAAAAATGATTTATTGTGTGCGGTACATTAAGGGCATTTTGAGGACGTTACCTTAGAATAATTACCTTTATCGTGGGTATTTGAAAAACGTAGTATCTAACATACGTGAATTTGAGTGATAGTGTAATCACCAAATTCTCCTATATATTTCTTTTTCTATACCTTTATTTTATTTCCTTTCACAATTTCGGTGTATTTCTTTAACATGTTTTCGCTATATTTTTATCGATCACGTAATCCCGTTTCAGACTGCCTAAATTTTTAATCTTGTTATTGATCAGGGCTTCGAAGTAGGTCGCCTGTCGGTCGTTTACCTCAAGTTTGCAATTACTATCTTGTACCGATTCCGTCGCCTGTAGGCAACTACTGAACCCAAGTTAGGTACGTCATGTCTTATCTGCTTCTGCGTTCATCAGAACGGGAGCAGAGATATTTGAGACACTTGACATCTCGATATAAGGGAAGAGTTACATATAATTGGCCTATTTACATTTATGATCATTGCCTGGTTCCACGTGTGTAGAAAGATTGCATTAAACTTTTATTTTGGACACATTTTTCTATGCAAACGACCACTCTCCAAAATGCTGGCTGATTTGCTGAGATTGGTTTGTTCTGATATTTTGATAAAAAACAACAAATATTCATTGTGATTATTGATCTTTCATCACAGGCTGTACAATTTGTTTACCAACCGCCTTGTGCAGTTGTTCAAATTTAAAACTTCAGTTACCAATCTCTATCTATACGCATGACTTGCGGTATGAATATTTGGGTAACAGATTTAACGGTACTCCCCAAACCTTTGCTATAAATCAAAATAATAGAGCAGAATTTTCGTGACATCAACTGAAGACTAGTGGCTGAATCACAAAAAGAGTTTAGCCTGTTACTAAATCAAGGTCAATTAATCATAATCAATCAAGTGGATTTTATTTAAGCAACGTCGCTGTTCTCTCCTCCGTAACGTGTCCACCTGTATTTGGCAATGTAAAACAGCTCACTGTAAGTGGCCTTAATCATGTATTTTTATAAGATTATTTTAATTATTTCTATTTGACGAAGAGTTAGAACCATTTCACAATAATAAGTTGACATGTCAAAATCAGTATTGCCACACGACATCTGAATAATCACCCGATTTCTTTTGTATGGATTTCCAACAGATTCATGTCTAGCTGATCGTTGGATAAAAGTAGTTCAAAAGAGTCGAAATGAAGATTGGTGGAAACCTAATACTCGCTCAACCATATGTTCAGCGCATTTCTATAGTAAAGAACACACAGAACACAAAAGTGCAATTACTGATAATAGTTTTATTGTCAACTATAAACGTTCCACGCGCCCACGGTTTTTCCATTTTTAAGGTTATTTTTTTCATCTTAAAATATGAAACATTATTTTGGTTGAGGCCGAGGGGGTCTAGCAAAGATCACAATCGCTAACGCTAACGCCTCACGCTAACTCCAAAAATGTATCGAAATGACATTTCAGTACATTTTGGAGTTAGCGTTTGGCGTTAGCGTTAGTGGTTGGTATCTTTGCTAGACCTCCTGTACCTACATAACTGTTGTTCTTTAATCCCTTTAACTTGGTAATATTGAAAAACTCGTGAGTTATTAAAAGAAATGTTGGATAAACTGCTGGTTTTACTTAATTTGAATCCTTTTTATTAAAAGATTGCATGAGCTATCTATAGACCTTTTACTTGTCTATAGATAGTAGTATGATGGTAATTAATTTTATTATTTTATATTTTTTTAATGTAGGCGTTATATAATTTTTATTATTTACATTTTACATCTAGCTAGTTTTTTATTTAGGTACCCGACTAAATCGGGTAATACTATTTATATGGTATGTTGAAAGAGGAACTGACATTAGAAGAAAAAAAAGTGCTCTATGGTTTGATTCATGTTCAAACAAGGTTAAGTATGGAGACTTCGGTTCTGGACCTATGTAATAGGGGGAATTCTGTGATTACAGTATATTGTAGCCGACGATGCACACTGTGCTGTGGGAATTCCTAATGTGTATCATTCATTTTATTTTTGATGTGCTTCTAAGGTTAAAGAGAGTTTTTACTTACGAGTATCTTAACTAACTGTAACAGTTTTCCTGCAATAGAAAGAACGGCCCTGTCCTAAGTTCAGCGACATGGACCAGCGATGTAAATATCCCATCACGGCGGCGCCGCTGGCGACTGTCCAAGATTCACTGGCATTCCAGTCATCTTGCCACTGATGGTAAACAGAGATCACGCCATGTGCTCTGTCACATGGAGGAAAATAAATAATACGTTAATAACTTGGGTAATTCGCTCTTTTGGTGCCCGAGTCAGGGGTAGCCAAACATTTGAAATATGTGGTGTACATTATAACTCAAAAAAAAAAACTCAAAATATTCCTAGTGTTCTACCGTCAGTAAAAAAATAAATAGCCCCACTAGGTGGACCGACAAACTGGTGAAAACGGCAAGGAGCCGATGGATGCAGGAGGCGAGCAGCCGCTGAAAGTGGTGCTCTGTGGGGGGGCCTATGTACATCAGTGGACGTCTGTAGGCTGTTGATGATGAATTATAAAAATCATAAAAGGTTTTGCATAACCTAACTTCATAACAGCCATCGAGGAAGGCAAACGCGCCAAAGTTTGGCTGCGATCGGTATTTAGATAACACTGAAACCATCGGAACACAACAGAGTTGTCAGAGCAATTTTTATATGCAATGCCCATATTTGAACATCATGCGGTCGATGTGGTTTAACTTTGTTTGTAATCGTAAGCGACCCGCGTAAACTGAACTAAGTGTAGCGATAACCGATAGAATAGAATAGAATAGAATAGAAGAATGCTTTATTGCACACCAAATATACACATAGATACATAACAACACGAAAAAAATATACACAAGGGTAGTACAATGGGCGGTCTTATCGCTTAAAGCGATCTCTTCCAGACAACCTTTGGATGGATAGAAACATATTATGAATTAGGGTGGTTGGCGATGTACAGTAAATACAAATATTAAAAATGAAAACGAATCCTAAAACTACTAAAATACATATAATACAACATAACATACATAAACATACACATATTATACATTACATACTATTACAAAATAGATATATATATATAAATACCTACGCATTAAACATACATATACTTAATTAAAATATAATACTAGCTGAGATTGGATAAGTAGTGCGTCTTTACCATAGTTTTGAAAACTGACAAGGTCTTTGCTTGCCTGATAGGCACCGGGAGTTCATTCCAGAGCATGACAGCTTGCACGGAAAAAGATTTATGGTAGAATTGGGACGTATGGACAGGAGGTTTCAAAAGCAGGTTCTCGGAACTACGTAAGGAGCGAGCATGGGACTGGTGAAGAAACCTGAAACGTTCTTTCAGGTAGGGAGGAGTGGAGGGGAGAAATAGGATGCTATATAGAAGGGAAAGAATGTGAGTATTCCGGCGAAGGCGGATTGGTAACCATTTGAGCTTGTTACGGAATTGTGAGATGTGGTCAAACTTACGTAAACCAAATATGAAACGAATGCAAAAGTTTTGCAGACGTTCAAGTTTATTGAGTTGCTCTTCGGTTAAGTCCAAATAGCAGGCATCGGCGTAATCTAATATCGGAAGGAGAAGAGATTGAGCGAGAGCAGTTTTGGTGGTAATAGGAAGGAAATTACGCAATCGGCGCAAAGAACCAGCAGAAGCAAAAACCTTCCGGCTAACTTCAGTCAGCTGAGGTTGCCAGGAAAGCTGCCTATCCATGATTATGCCTAAATTCTTGACCGTTTTGCTAATCTCAATAGGTATGCCGTCGAACATTACTTGTGGGAGGCGGAACCAGTCAATTTTGGAAATCATTCGTGAGCTGCCTATGACAATGGTTTGCGTTTTTGATGGATTGACTGATATGCCATAGGATCTGCTCCACTGCAAAATTCGCTGCGATAATGGTTTTCATAAACTTCAATGAATGTTTTTTTAGTTGATTCATTTTGTACTTAACCAATATTACTACAAAAATACCTACTACACAGAATTCCCCCTATACCTACTACTACAACAGTCAACAAATAATAATTCAGAGCCGAAGTAAAATGCTTATTTTTCTATACTTATTTTTTCGTTATGTCACACGAAAGTTATTTACGAGTAAATATTGTAAGCAGCAATTTTCTTGGGAAAACTACAATTCTAACTAGATTGCTAAACTACACTTAGTTCAGTTTACGCTGGTCTCCTCACAAGGCCACCTTGCACTGCAATATCAATGGCGAACTTTGCCCTTTGTTTACATAACACGCGCATTCAAGCGGTTATCTGATATTGCCTTTTTAAGGCTTTTGTGATATTGCAGAAAATGACTACAGCTAACACTTCAGAATAAAATAACCTGCCAGCTACTAATTATAGACAAAACAAAAAATATGCAAGGTTATTTTTATATTTCATCACAGGATATTCAATCGAGCAGAAAGGTAAATGTTCTCTTTTCAATACGCCAACTATCAGGTTGGTAACCTCACTAATTAACCCTCTTGTCAGAGGACATATTATATTTGGTTACTCTAAGTTGCTTACTTAAGTACTAAGTTTCTATGTAAGCAAATAAATAAATAAATACTAAATACTAATTGGCTCTCTCGAAATACCTCAATTTGATAATCAGATACATACACCCACGCGTATAGATAACATGATGAATAAGTTGGTGAGAGCATTTTATCTAGCCATCGATCTATGACACCGAAACCATGAAACCCAAGTTTGAAGGCCAGGGATATTTTGGATATGTAACTATGCCGATCGTGATAGGCTTTAGCGTGAAAGTGAACCCACCGCCACACACAAGGACCAGATTTTCTTGACGCTGATCATATCGAACTATATTATTCCCATGCAACAAAGGCCGTTACGTTACCAGTTTCAAAGCATTCGAAGCGTAGCCAGCCAGTAGTTAGAGTCATCATCATCATCAACAGCCTGAAGACGTCCACTGCTGAACATAGGCCTCCCCCAGGGAACGCCACTTAGAGCGGCTGCTCGCCTCCTGCATCCATCGGCTCCCCGCGGCTTTCACCAGGTCGTCGGTCCACCTTGTGTGTGTTAGAGTAGACTATTTTAAAATCTGTGGCTGTGATAAGCAAAGAACCAGAAGTCATCAGACAAATACTGGAGAAACATTATGCCAAAGAAGAATGGTTCAAACTGATAAACAATGGAAGCCCTCTTCAATTAAGATACAGATAATATTGTATCGGCTCAAATGTTCCAATGATATGTTCTCATTCAGCCTTGTGAGGGTCGAGTGTCACGCTGCCGGCCTTCTCCTGGGAGAATCCGAAACTTTCCGATAAGTATGCGTACGAGGAGTTATGACGACATTCTGGCATGGCATGCGATAAACGTTTTGATGTTCCTAAACTTATGCATCATCGTTTTATCATATGGCTGAGTAAACATTTGTGATGATAAACGATTACCATGTATATGCATAATGTGCTAGCTGAAATGTGCGGTCGTGCATGATGCACGTACTGTCTTAACGATCAATCTGTTTCTTACGACAGTTACATTATTGTATATATGAGAACTGGTAACCGAAAACCATCTTTGTAAGTTCTACTGTAAAGTATTGGATTTAGAGCGTACTCGTAACGTCAAGTCTATAAATGACAATGTTGACGGTTGACCTAAAACTATTCGCCTCGGTCTGAAGCTGAAACTACCACATAAAATGCCAGACGTTTTTAGCTTTAGGTAACATAGTCGCTTAAATTAGGGGAACTATACGAAACAGGGGGACTAAAGTGTCGTACAATTTAAGTCCGACCTTTTGTTTGAGAGTTGAATGTTTTGGAAGTTCTGCTGCTTTTTATCTGCAGATGAAACCGATTGCGGATCTACGTCATTGTTGGAGTTGGTTGGTCAATATGCCGGTTCCGACGTCACCACTCCGCGCATGCTCAGTCTCCTGTGACCGTGTGACCTTCTGAACATAGCTGACATGTAATGCACACTTGTTACGGAAGTGGTGCATGTTATTACATCACGTTGTTATCTTTCAGTTGATGATATTGGAAGATAGCATTGGGTATTGTTCGGATACTAGCTCCATTTTTTTTATGTTTGATAGACTTATTATAGTTTGGGTTTGGCCACTATCTCACCTGATGAGAACCGGCATATCAAAGATATTAAAGGAGATCCGAGCATTTATTTGATTTTGCCTGTATACCTCTATGCTGTTGACGATTTAACAGCGTTTAGGTGCAGCATACTACTGAATTATGTTCCATAATTAATTATCATATTAGAAACGGTGTTATGAACAATATACATTGTAATAGCTCTACATTGTAACCATCTCCAAGATTCAAAAGTTTACATGATCGCGATAAGGCCGTCTGTTTATTCCGAACATCCCTTGTAAATTCCCTGTGGAAAAATTCAAAACAAATTACTTGCATCAAAAATATCCCGTTTCAATGCATATGGTATTTCAAGAACGCCCTCATTTAAAATAACGTTATGTTTTATCCAATAGGAGTACTTAGCTTAGGTGCTTTTAGTGACAGTGGACAGATGTTTGGTCCTTTAATGAATTATAGATTTTGGGGTTTAAAAGAGTACGTGGTTATTGTGTCTCTAATTTATTTGTAACGGTGTTACTTTCTGATTCCCGATTATCTTTGAACAAGAGCTCTACTGCGAACTCAAGTTATCTTTTATTTGTTAATGTTTACTTGTGTAATGGAGACATGTCAAAAGAAACCAATATTAGATGTGAATTGGGTCAGTTACTTTTCATAAGTAGGTCTACGCTTTACATTTCTGGCCACTAGCCAGAGTGAGAGATGCGCTTAAATATTCTGTTATACTGTGCGCTGACCGGAATACTTCGGTTCAACATAGTACCATGGGGTCCCATCAGGTACAAACGAAAAATAGCCCGAACTTGAAAAAAATGTAGTAATTATGTCTAGAAAGTTACTAGTTAGTGTCCAGTGTATTCATTTGGGCCAATACTTCGCCAACACGCAATAGATGCCACTTGATAATCTTGCGTTATGCAGAAATAAAATAATTCGTAAAATACCCCGCGTTATTCCGTTGTATGGGATGAGGCATCTGTACTGTAGGTATTATATTATCTGGGATGGTACTAAACATCATGAGTTTTATGGCCTTACGCTACTTATATAAGCAAACTACGGTTACCTGTTGAGATAACTGACGCCCGAAAACATGTCCATTACTTGATGACCCTTTTACGATGAAAGAAAATAATTGTACGTAACTGCGCTTTGTTGGCGCATCTGGTTATTTGTTTATTGTACTATGTTGTTTTTAAATTTTTTAAGGTTGTTCTGACGTTCGTGGGGCCACAAATGGGGTCCGACTGAAAATCAGTAATTAAGGTCTTTAGGACCTTAATTGTATGCTGAGTCGGGGCCCATTCGTGACACCACGCAGCATTGCACTGCTTCTGTTTGTGTGTATATTGTTTTGTAATGTCATTTATGTAGTGTAATGTTGTGTGTGTTACTGTCACGATTAAATGTATTTTCTTTCTTTCTTTCTTTCTTTCATCTGTGAAAAAGCGTCGAAGCAAAAATTGAGTTTGTGTTCTTTTGGGAATATTGGAGATATGCTTTTACTGGATTGGTTTAGGCACGTACCTGTCTGAAGTTAAAGAGAGTGGCCGATCTGAACGTAAGAAACATGTGCTTTAAGTCAATCATCTCTATCTCTATATATCATCTCTATTTTTATCGTCTTTCTAGAGACAGCCACCAGATTGACCTTCCGCCATTTGGCCAGTATGCCACCGGCATCTTCTTCCTGGACAAGCTCCATCATCAGGACATCGAGTATTAATTTGTCATATTAACAACTTTTTTTATCGTCTTTCCAGAGACAGCCACCAGATTGACCTTCCGCCATTTGGCCAGTACGCCACCGGCATCTTCTTCCTGGACAAGCTCCATCATCAGGACATCGAGCGCAAGTTCCAGCAGTTAGCCGAGGAGCTCGGCCTTCGTGTCATCTGCTGGAGGACTGTGCCGACCAACAACTCTACTATCGGTGAGTGCAGGTGTTGAACGGGTAAATGGACATTTGATATAGACTAAAAGGGAAGTTAATTAAATGGTAACTGGACGAAACGAGCTGACTGAACCAAATATAACTTTTTACATCAGAGCGCCATGCAGGGCTATATAATTTTATGTTTGTGTTGGTGCAGTGAGAGAGACTGCAACTGCTATCGGTTGTTCTGATGCTTGACACCATGCGAACAACCTTCCAGTAAAATCACTGGTTTACAAAAAAGTGACAATGCGATCGAAGTGCTGAACGTAACGGGTCTTGATCATAAATAAAAGTAGGTGTTATATATAGAAATGCATAAGCACTCCTATCGATTACCTACATCTTTTTTCAGACGTCAGTCAATGTTATTATTTTTGTTGGTTCCAGGCCAAGTGGCCCGCAACTCCGAGCCTTACATGCGCCAGGTGTTCGTCACCGGCGACATCAAGGACGAGGAAAAATTTGCACGTCAGGTAAACCTAACAACCAATTTAATGTAGACGCTATTTCTAGGTATTAGGGTAGTTTCCATCTGGGTTTCTCGGTTTGAGACGACCGGCAGAACGGAAATTACTATTTTTAATCCATGTCCAGGCAATCTTCTCCCGTGTAGGTAACTGGTCATCCCTGATGTCAGAATTTTCAGGGCACTGGCCAAAGCCAAGTCTTGGTGGGCAATAAAACTATTGACATGAGAAATCTGCATATATGTTCCGTTCATAGAATGTTTATAGCTTGATAAGCATTGAAAGCAAAGATGTAAATAAATGAGAGAAGATAAAGCTGTAGCTTCTCGATAGCGCTTTACTTAAAATAATGGTACCGCACACAATTTTTCGTGCTATAGAAAGAACTAGCAGCAGTCTCCATCGACACGCACAGCTGCAGCAGTTTTTGACTCAGCGATGAGAGGATGTGCCTATTACTAATTACATTTACGATTTCAAGCGCTAAACCCGTATCTATTTATATTTAAAAAATTGACCAGACCTTGCTATCTTTGAAGCTTTTTCTCTATAATTTTTAATGTTTTCAGATTTTTGTGCTGCGCAAGCGCGCGTCGCATGAGATCATAGTACCGGGAGCGAGGTTCTACATTTGCAGCTTGTCGCTCCGCACTGTCGTTTACAAGGGATTGCTCACTTCGAACCAACTATGGGTGAGCTGATGTCTTATTTCGCATTTATGTTAATGTTGTGTATTTTCCAATTATTAGGATTTATATTATTCTTTTGTTTTTGGGCATCCTCCATTGTGGAAGAAATCCTAGTTAGGGTCCAGGATCTATGTATGTGATCGTTGGGCGTTATTTATTTATGAATTAATTCAATGTTATCCGATCAAAAGTAACGAAGTTTTTGTCTTGATAGCCCGGTCTCTACCTGGGACAAACATTTGTGTGATGAACCATAGGAGTTGGTTCTGTCTGGGTATTATTCTATCAGTCATATGGTGCCCATAGCACAAGCCTTGCCTAGATGGCGTCATGGCTCTATGTTAAATGTCCACTTATATTTTACTTGTTTCACAGGAATACTTCAAAGACCTCGTGAACCCTGCATTCACGACGTACCTAGCTCTTGTCCACACTCGGTTCTCGACCAATACCTTCCCCAGTTGGGAAAGAGCACACCCTTTGAGGTTGGTTTATATTATTTACTTAGGCATCATCATCATTAACAGCCTGCAGACGTCCACTGCTGAACATAGGCCTTTCTCAGAGAGTGCCACTTTGAGCGGCTGTTGCCTTTTTAATAATTATGCAATTGTTAAAGTTTAAATTCGAAGGACACTTTATTTATTAGACTTTCTGTCATTGTGCGAACTATTTATGCTTGGTTTTGTCACTCATGTACTATATTTAAGCTAGCTGAACTGTTCCAACATTATGTACTCGTTTGTTTTGTAGAGTGCTCGCCCACAATGGCGAGATAAATACGTTGCGAGGTAACGTGAACCTGATGAAGGCTCGCGAGGGAGTCATGAAGAGCGACATATATGGCGACCGTAAGCATTATATACTTATGCGTTTTTACTTATTAGTTGATTAAGTAACAACCATGCTTGTGACCATGAGAACTGCTTAACTAATCCCAACAGCTAAATGGTAAAAGCTATCCAATATCCCAGCACTAAAGCTATCGTCTGTTTCAGTTTCCTAACGAACTATCTCACCTCCCATCTCTATAGGTACCTGGGGTCTAGCAAAGATCCTTTTCCATTAGCGTCAATGCCAAACTATAACTCAAAATAAAAAAGACAAACAAAACTTTCCGCAGGTTATGTCATTCCCATACATAACTCTAATGGAAAGGGATCTTTGCTAGACAACGGGCGGCTCAAAGCTCCGGATTTCAGACTTTAATACCGTTGTTTACCAGAATGGCTTGAACCGATGGCTTAACATGTAACCATCGCCTTCTCATTCCAGAACTAAAGAAGCTCTACCCAGTAGTAGAACCGAACCTGTCAGACTCCGGTTCAGCAGACTGCGTGCTAGAGTTCCTTCTGCACGCGGGACAACGCTCGCTGCCCGAGGCTGTCATGACGATGGTGCCTGAAGCGTGGCAGAATGACGTCACCATGCCCAAGGAGAAGCGGGACTATTACCAGTGGGCGTCCTCTGCTATGGAACCCTGGGACGGACCTGCGTTGGTGTCTTTTACTGATGGAAGATATATTGGTAAGTCTATAAACTGCTTAAATCAAGGTAATGGCTGTTCAGCGGGCAGAATGACGTATGCCCAATCAAATATGGTGCTTACAAATGACATCTTCTGTTGCGGAACCCTGGAATAGACGTTGGTGTCTTCTATTATATCGGTAAGTTTTAAAATACACTTTTAACTTCCTGACAGAATGCTCATTATGCCCAAATTTTAATGTACAGTTGGGATGGTCTGGTATAGATCTGCGTGGGTATATTACCAATGTAGATGAAAGTATTTTATTAATATTATGAGATTATTTGAAATGTCATATTATTAGCCAACTTTCCCATTGCCGAGAAGAGAGAGAGTGCCTGAGTTAATAGTTAGGCGAAAGTTGTGATGATTTACCCCTTACTATAAGTGTATTACAGTGCTATATTGCTTATCGGTGCACTATTCTCTTATTTTAATCTTGATAGAGAGAAACAAAACACATTAAAAACTATTCTTCTGCTACATTTTTACAGTAAGAGGAATACCTGTAATCCCATTTCTTTATGTTTCCAGGCGCTATATTAGACAGGAACGGTCTCCGTCCGTCCCGTTTCTACGTGACGAGTGAGAATATTCTCGTGATGGCTTCAGAAGTTGGAGTTTACGATGTGGACCCTGATAAGGTCATTCACAAGGTAAATTACACCAACAAGTTATACACTTAACCTTAATTTATTTTAACCTTTATTTATTTATTTATAATTGGAAGAGTGTCTAATACGGTCCGTTGGTAGGCACGGGTTCAAACCACTTGATTGTTAACAGGGACTATATCATGTAAATGTGTTACACAATGGTGTCGGTATGGTATATAACTCTAAAGATCCAAAGTATTACTGGATTTTGATAAAAGAGTAATGAAAAGTATGGGCATATTTTCACATTGGCTTGTGTGTTAAGAGAGAATGGAAGCAGGAACATAGTTTGTTGTTTATACTTATGAACTGGTGCACTGGCACTGGTGTAAAAAATTATTAACGTCATGGGATGGTTTATTCAACAATTTGTTTCAGTCTCTTTATTTTGTCAGTATTTGTATTTACTATTTAACTTTACTTTCAATACCTATACATACTCAGTAAATAATAAATAATAAATGTATGAATGTGATTCCAGAGCCGTCTTAAACCGGGCCGAATGTTGCTCGTAGACACAGTTGAGAAGAAGATCATTCAAGATGTCGAATTGAAGATGAAAATTGCTCGCAGCCGACCGCATTCCGACTGGCTTCGAGAACAGGTATATTTACTCATTTTACTGAGAACTTTTTCGTTGTAGCTTTCAAAAGATAAGTTTCAGAAATACATATGGAGGGATGGGATTAAAAAATATAAAAGATGTGTTTATGCTGCCAATTGTGTATATCTTACTTAAAACTGGTATCATTCATTGTTTCGCTAGTTAAATAATTATGTAGTTCTGTCACCATTTTGCTACAACATTTTCGACAGGCAAATTTTTGTCTTGTCTTTTTAAAGAGTAATATATCTTTATACATTCTTGTCTACTAACACCAGTACGTCAAAATTTTTTTAATAGAATTAATCTCTAAAACACTTTCCACATTTAGATTATTAACATGAAACATTATATCTGTTTTTCTTTCTGTGCTGCGAACGCGAATCTATTGGGATCGATATATAAATTATATATAATCAGATGGTGAGTTTGTATGTAATTAAAGCATGGGAGTGTCGACAGTTTCAAATTGCTATTACGGTAAAAAGGAACCAACTTTTCTCATTATTAGAACCTACTGCTTGAGAATATGTTTTGTCAACGGTCTCGCTTGCGTGAGCTGTCATGTGTAAGAACGAGACAAAACTTTGAAATAAGCAGTTTATTTTTTGGCTTTTTATGAATAATGGAATAACCCCTAGAAGCCGCTTACAAGTCTTTGAAGATTCAATAACTGGAGAACTTCATTGACGTAGATGTAGATTGGTGTTTTTTTAACATTACGTTGACACGGCGTTTGCCCGGAAACCTAAATAGGACCAATGATAGGTATTTCACCTTTTCATATCGGTCTGGCTACCTAACAAAAATATGACACATTAGAAATCATATGTGAGTACATGGGGCTCTGATTTTAATTTTCTTATAATTATTAGAGTGTCATAGAGACAAGTAAATTTGAGACATTTTTTCAGTAATATTTTTAGCCCTCGCTACAACGAAAAATCGCATTGGACGGATCTGCATAAATGTTTCTATACAGCATTCTGAAATATTCAGTAGCACCCTTCAGGGTCCTTGATGTTAGCACTTAAATATATCCAAGATCAATATGCACATTGCAACAATACACGATATTGAATATAGACCGATTGAACTTACCTAATGAGTCATATTTTCGTTAAGTATAATGACAGAATGAATTCCCTTTTACCTCAAAATTCTCCAATCACAGATAACAATGGAAGAGATACACCAATCAGTATCGCCTGCTGGTAGTCGAACTATCGTCACCAATGGAGTGGCTGTTCACAATGGGTCTACTATCACTGGACTAGCTGATAAAAGGCTTGGCTTGTTCGGATACACTATTGAATCCATCAACATGCTTCTACTGCCTATGATTCAGCACAAGTGAGTAGTCTTATACAAGGTGACCTTGAATTGGTATGTTATCCCGAAAGGGGGTAAATCTACACCCCAAGGTAGACAATCTTTTTTCTACGACTTTACTAAATTAATAGTTTTTCATTGAAGAAATGCCATGTAAAGTTTACGTTCGTAAATAGCCTTAGCGCAGCTGGGTGGTTGAACTTTGTCCTTGACCGAGTGCACATAAATGAGTTTAATGACCTGTGTTTAGAAATGAATTTATGGTATGTAACTCTCGTAGCGATCGCACGTGCAATTTTGCGAGTGGATTTATTTTTTACCATGGAGGTTTGGAAACACCCAGTTTCAAGAGCTCTCCCAACTTGTAGGTTATCATGGCCTCAGTCCCCCCATTTCTGGATAACATACCAATTCAAGGTCACCTTGTAATTATCCCACTGTTAGCTGGACTTTTATTCAATGGAACTACCAATACCCAGTCAAATCTCACTGGTCCAGTTGATATAAGAGGTTACGATAGTTTGGATATGTCACCGTCTTATTGTAAGGACCGTTAGTTAAAAAAAGCGCGGTTATTTATAAACTGTCGATTTACATACGGGCAATGTGTCTCATAATAAAACGGTGTAATTTTCGGTTTTTTATAATTAATCAGCATCACTTAGTTTTATTGCAATTGTGTACTTCTAGTGTGGTCAAAACTAACCTAACACTCCTCCTCGCTTCGCCCGTCGTCGTAACCTAATGGTTAGCCACTAGTGACTCTAATAAAACAATAAATTATCCCAAAAATTACGGGTTTGATCACAATTAAACGCTACTAAAACCCGTTTTTTTTGTAAACTCCACTGGGCACCGACTATTTATAAATAATCTAAAAATCATCCGTTTTATCGTAAGACAAACTGTCAGTTTGCAATAAATCTATAATTTATAAATAACTGGTTCTATTCTTGTTTTTTATACACAAACGGTTTTTACAAATAGACGGTGACAGATGCACTGTTGAATCAATCAACATGCTTCTACTGCCTATGATTCAGCACAAGTGAGTTAACCTCCCACTCTTAGCTGCACTTTCGATCTATGGAACTACAATACCCAGCGGGCTGAATGTTATTAGCATAACTGTTAATAATAATATGCTCTGTTTTTTCAGATACAATATTTTTGGCTTTTGTATTTATACACCTGTTTAAAGAATTGAATTCCTGTAATTTGTTTGTATAATACAAAACGTCTGTTTACATTTCCATGTATAAGTTTGTTTATTAAAGTTTGAAGATTTTTATCTCTAATATTACCCAACACAGGAAAGAAGCTCTGGGCAGTATGGGCAACGACGCCCCACTCGCTTGCCTCTCACAGTTCCAACCGCTCCCGTATGAATACTTCAAGCAACTGTTTGCGCAAGTCACCAACCCTCCTATTGATCCATTCAGGTATACTGTTTTTATTAATTCACAATATAACAAGCTCAAAAGATATAAGTAGGATAGGATTTTATAGCTAATTTTGGTTCTATACCTCTCGTAAATCTTAGATCATGTTTTGTAAAGTCATAAACCATTCAAAGAAAGTATTTTTGTAATCTCTATTTAAGTATCTAAATCCAGTCTAGGTTAAACTCCTTGTTAAAATGGCTTGTTTCACTCAAGTTCTTTAATTCAGACAAAAAGTCCATAAGTCGACTAAGAGAATATCCAGGGAATGGGCATTCTCCTTGGTCTTCACCATTATAATCTACTGCGAGCCGCCTGCCAAGCGTGGTGATTATGGCAACCCCCCCCCCCCCCGCCCTATGACAAGCTCAAATGAGGCGAGCAGCCGCTCAAAGTGGCGCTTTCTGGGGGAGGCCTATGTGAACAGTAGACATCTTCAGGCTGTTGATGATGATGACTATCTGTTACCTAACCCCATATTTCTTTTGTTGTACGAAAGTGGAATTCTATATCAAAATTGTTTAATTTCCAGGGAGAAGATAGTGATGTCGCTACTGTGTCCGATCGGTCCGGCGCCGAACATTCTGCAGCCGAGCGCGGAGTTCGTTCACCGGATTTTCTTGCCACAACCCATACTGTCCTTACCTGATCTTGATGCGTTGAAGCGGTCCACACATAGAGGATGGAAGGTAAGCGTAATGAAGTATAAATTTTTTCTGTGTTTTTTAATTGTATAAATAAATAAATACGTGTGGACATTTCACACAGCGCCACCTAGCCCCAAACTAAGCATAGCTTGTACTATGGGAACCAGATAACTGATACAATACTTAGATACTTTTTTGTTTGTAAATACATACATAGAATACAATATAACACCCAGACGCAGAACAAACATCTATGTTCATCACAAAAATGTTTGTCCTGGGTAGGAATCGAACCCACAGCCCTCATTGAATATTTATCATAGCTTTTTAAGAAAACCTTTTAAGTCCTGTTACTCATGGAAGACGTTCACTACTGAATATAGGCTTCCCTCTTAAAACGCTCATCACCACGCCTGGCATGCTTGGTGATCATAGAAGATTTCGTACAGAGAAGAATACTGATAACCACGCTCTGGATTTTCCTTCAGCTGGTTCTTACGGCTTTAGTAAGAGACAGGGTGGTCCGTTTCTCACACCGGAACCACTTGGATTATACATAAGTATTACGATTTTTATGTAAATGGATGACGTGACGAGCTAAACGTTTGTCTGGTGTTGATTGTCACGGTCGCTCATGACAGATATCTAAGTTTTGCGTGACACTGCGTGACGGTACGTCATCCTGAGACTACGCAGTTTAGTAATAAGATTTCTAGACTGTAACATTAGATCATAAAATCTCGTTAGTCATCATTCCTAGCTGCAATGCCCTTAAAACTGGAACACAATAGTGCTGCACATTAGTGATGGATTAATTAGCATTCGCATTCATGTTTAGCATGTGAAAACTCAATTAGCATTTTGCAAACAAAATGTAGTTGCGAAATTCTGTGAAATATGAAATTTCATTCCAATTCATTTAGTTCGTTAAGAATTTAAATATTAATATAAAGTTTCATTTCATTTTTCATTTCATTTTTCATTTATTTTTCATTTCATTTTTCATTTCATTTATCATTTCATTTTTCATATAATTTTTATTTCATTTCCAATTCATTTCATTTTAGCAAATAGCACAGCAATAGCAAGTTAAGACTCGTGAATTAGCATGTTTATGAAATTTACGCAAAATCGCATTAATTTCCATCGCTACTGCACATTACTGGTTGGCGGCAGAACGATACGTAGATGATGTATCGTGTGTTCCAGACGAAGGTGATAGACTGCACGTTCGACATAGCGGACGGCCCGGGCGGCGTGCAGGCCGCGCTCACGTGTGTGGCGCGCGCCGCGCACGCCGCCGCCGCGCGCGGCCACCGCCTGCTCGTGCTGTCCGACCGCGCCGCCGGGCCCGCCCGCGTGCCCGTCAGCTCGCTGCTCGCGCTCGGTCAGTGGGGCTCTTGCTGGCTGTGGCGGTAGACTGCCCACTGTGTGTTAGTGGGACACTTGCTAACTGGCCCCGGTAGACTGCCGACTGTATGTTAGTGGGACACTTGCTAACTGGCCACTGATGATAGTATCTGATTATTCGGACACTTGAATCTGCTTCTTTAGTCGGAGTCTTGGATCTGTCTTTCTTTATTGGGACTCTTGGATATACTTTTAGTGAAACCCATGGATCTGCCTTCATTCCTTCATATAGATGACAATAAATTGCTGGCTCCCAATTAGTGGGATACTTGAATCTGCCTTCTTTCCTTCTCACTAACGACAATAGACTGGCTCTCGGATTTAGTCGAACACTTGTCACCGAGTACAATAGACTGCTGGTTTTCGGTAGGTAATATATGAAGGGTACCAGCTACTGGTACTGTCCGACCGCGCCGCGGGGCCTACCGGGTGCCTGTTAGTTCGCTGCTGGCTCTAGGTTAGTGGGACTCTTGGAGCTGCCTTCGTTTCTTCTTACTGGCGATAATAGATTGCTAGTGCTCCGTGAGAGAGACGCTTCGATCTGCCTTCTTTCCTTTTCACTGAAAAAGGTTTTATTTGAACCTTAATAAAAGTCGTCTCTAATAATGTTCTTATGTTCAACAGGTGCGGTGCACCACCATTTGATTGAGACCCGTCAGCGCATGAAAGTGGGGATCCTCGTGGAGACGGCTGAAGCTAGAGAGGTTCACCACATGTGTGTACTGTTAGGTAAGTGATTACATACGGCATAGGTTGCAAGGTCTCTTACGCAGACAAACTGATAGGAATAGCAGACATGATATCCGGAACAAGTTATAGACATTGGAACACTTTTAAGCACCGAATTCATTGTTTTGTCACTGCATCTGTTATGGACAGCTGTCAGATGAAAACCATGGAATAAAACACTACCACGTTACATTTAAATAAAATGTAAAGACACTTATTTTCAAATTATTAACACCACCGCTTTACAAAGTAATTTATCTGGTAATGTGTTACATAGATAGTTCACGAGACGACCTAGTAAATAGCCTGACGTTAACGCTACCCATGGCTGCCCATATAATATAGTTAATCCCGAACCATGACACTCAAGTTGGCCATTCATTATACAATTTTTTTGAACAAGACAACAATTTTGATGGTGAGTTAGTTGGGTAACCAGAAAACTGCGTAGTTTTATAGAACCCACACCCATAATCTAACACCATAAATTACTTGCCATAAAGATACAAATCATTTCTCACCAGGTTACGGCGCGGACGCAATCTGCCCGTACCTAGCATTCGAGCTAGCCTTCTCCCTCCGAAGCGATAACATTCTCGATCCAAACCTAACCGACGATGACATATACAGCTCCTACCAGAAGGCAATAGAAACTGGTCTCGCCAAGGTCATGGCTAAAATGGGCATCAGCACACTTCAGTCATACAAAAGTGCTCAGATCTTCGAAGCTGTGGGGTTAAGTGAGGAGGTTATAGATAAATGCTTCAGAGGCACTCAGTCGAGAATTGGAGGCGTTAACTTTGAGGTTCTGTCTAAAGAGATATTCGATAGGCATGCGATGACGTATGGGGTGCGGACGGATTCGCTTGTTTTGAGGTGAGTCTCAGTATCAGTTATTTTTTTACACATATTGAAGGTCAGTGGTTGCGAAGCCCCGTGTTCATAGAGCAGTATGTATCTTATTTATTTATTTATTTATTTAAAGAACTGACTCTGTATTTAGTGATTTTGCTTTATGTCCCCTTGTGTTTTGCCAGAAATATGAAATCAAACATTGTTATGTAAATAAAAACCCTTGAAACGAGACAATATGAAACTTATTATATTAGCTGTAAAGTTCAGGCAGCACTGCGAAATCTCAACTTTTGAATGGTTTCAATAAATAACGCCCAAAGATCACATACTTACATAGATCCTGGACCCTAACTAGGATTTTGTGTCTAGAGACCACTACGAGGACGATGGCCCCACAACACCCAGACAGAACAGTATTTGAGTTTTTTTTCCTGTGCACCATTACTTGTCTTTTCGCGGGAATCGAACCCGCCGCCTCCGGGTTATGAGCCAACCTGCTCAACCACCACACCACGGAGGCTGTCTAATGATCATATAAGCTCTATCAAATTGGTTTAATTTTATAAAGGGTGTTTACAGCTATGAGTTCACAAATGAAGTAACATACCAAACTCCTGGGTTTCTACATGTCCACAGCAAATATGTACTTTTTAGACTTATGTGCTTCATTTTCGATCACATCGCGGTACCATCAGGCGAGTTGGTGGTCAAATGTACACCTATATCGACATAAAAATAAACTTAGAAAGCCAATGAAAAGCCTGGCTGATGTTGTTTTGTGTATGTCAGGAACCCGGGTAACTACCATTGGCGTGCCGGCGGGGAGAAGCACATCAACGATCCGATGTCCATCGCCAACCTTCAGGAGGCGGCGCTTAATAACGCTAAATCGGCTTACGATAAATTCAGGTTAGTAGATCGATACTTACTTTTGAAAATTCTAATTTTCAGGAATCGGGACCCAAGATAGTTTTGCCTGTTTTAGTTTGATCTTAATAATGGGAGCACTTTCTTTATTAATTGTCGTAAAAGTGACATTAATTACTATTGATAAGGTCGTATGTCGCAAGTGTCTTTTTATCCATTCGAAATATTCAGTGTACATTTTTTTCTCGGTTTAGCCAAAGTATTGGCATTTAGCATTGGTAGTAGACTATTAACACGAGTTTTTAAGCCGCCCAAATGCTCTTGGCTCGGACGACTTGCAGCATTTTTCCCCACAATATTAGTACAACTCATAGAATTGACCAGTATGGTGATGTATCCGCAGAGAGAGTGCGCTGGAGTCGGTCCGTGCGTGCACCCTGCGCGGGCAGCTGGAGCTGGTGAAGCTGGACGAGCCCATTCCTATAGACGAGGTCGAACCCGCCTCCGAGATCGTCAAGCGGTTCGTCACCGGTCAGTATCTGTTAAGGTGGCTTCCAACGTCCGTGATATTGCAGACGGCTTCACGGTGGATGACCACGGACGGCCGCGCGCCGCGCACGAATCTCTTCCTACGATGCGTGTGTCTTGAGATTCAAAACAATTTTGTTATTCCAAAATTAATATTGAAAATAGAACGTATCGTTGCAGCTGCGGCTCTTGTGGTATTTTTAACAATAATCATATATGTAAAAACCCACAGAGCTATGAAACAAATGACACTTCGCCTATATATAGAGACGAAATCAATCATATTATTGCTGCCGAACTTCGGTACGGGGTACTCCTCTGTGTCAGTTTGACATTATAGGGTAATTTCGCTAGTTTCCGACCACTTAGTGGAGTTGTCAAGTTTAGGTTGCATAATAAAATGTACCAGTATCATTTTTTGACTTGATGCTACTAAGCTACGTTTCAAATATTATACTCTATATTTTTATCAGATAATCAATCATTTTTTAAAATAACCCACCTTTTTATAAATATCTAAACCAAAGGCTAATAGTAACTATTTTGCTAGTTTTCGATCACTACATTATGTTTACGACCACTTTTTCGCTAGTTTCCTACCACTATAAATTGAAAGACGGTGCCTGACTGCCTGTGGTAAATAAATGATAGAAACAATGATCAGAAAGGCTTCTTTAGATCCTCTGTCTTGTATTTTCATGATTTCTCTAGCTTTGAGGCACTTACTCATATAAAAAAAGCATGACCTTTTTTCTTACTGAGACCGCCAAAAATTATTTAAGAATATGGCTGAAAAATTCAGCTATAACAAAAAAAATATTGGCTAACGTAGTTTA
Source organism: Ennomos erosarius (assembly GCA_963580505.1). Lineage (NCBI taxonomy): Eukaryota > Metazoa > Arthropoda > Insecta > Lepidoptera > Geometridae > Ennomos > Ennomos erosarius. The sequence goes on along the minus strand of OY756983.1, from coordinate 2,453,927 downwards.
TAAACATAGTTATGTTTACAAACTAAATACGCAACTTTTTTTTGTAATAAAGGCAGCCCACATTACACCCTGGGCGAGAAATATTCAATGATAGTTCGATCAGTTGGTCACGCCTATTTTGCGACCACCAGCATTAATCGTTTTTTTTAATCGTGTCTGGCTTAAATAGTTAAACTTACAAAGTAATCGACTATTTATGTACTTTTATATGTAAATAAATACGTATTTATAATGTTTTTGATATAGTTTGCTTTTGCGGTCGAATAGCATTTTTCTGCAGCTGGATTAGTTTTCGACCACGAGTGATTTTGGGTATCTGTAGTTTTTATACCAGATGGTGGATAAACGTGGTCGAAAACTGGCAGTTAAAATGTATGTGCTTTTAAGCTTCAAAGCTTTAAAATAGAATTGGGGATTTCTCGTATAATATTTGTTACAAAACTGAACCTATTTGGACATAATTGTGTAGGCATAATATATTTTAGAGATGTGTTCACCGCAAGCTTTTTATTTTTTGTATTTTTTCATCAAATGTACATTAAACGGTCGGATATAGGAAGTGGTCGCAAAACCGGCGAACTTACCCTATGGCAGAAGTACCTATAGTGATGTAATGCGTTGGTTAACCTTATAATTATCGATACATCGATAGTCTATTATGCCATCCGGAAATTGGTTACAATAAGTTTTAAATGTTTTCAATTTATTTTGTGGTTAAATTGACTTCTACTAATTAAACTCATGTAGCCTCCATGGAGCTATTAAAAAAAGAAGGAGGGAATCCCGTCTGATCCGAAACTGAAGCTCCCTTAGGAAGCCGGAACGCTTCGTACGTACGAGCGGAACACGCACACGCTCACATCATATGCAGCCGGTCGCCCTACTTTCAGCTGACACACATATGTAATATGTCCGCCATTTTGGGCTTCAGTTCGATGTCAATCAAAACTCAATCCTTCTTTTTTTTTATTTCATCCATGGTAGCCTCATAGAAAACCATTACTCTTGGTTGCTAAGGACAACTGATCTCGTTGATTCTACGCAATAATCTACGTCTTAGTCGATATTGCATGAAAAAATTCACTTGCTTTTTATTTTGTAAATAGCTGTAAATTAAAATATACATCGCATGGTGAGCTGAAAAATTACCTTTATTTACTGCCAAACTAAGGACCTCCTTCTATTAAATAAGTGTTTACCGACAACACCTCAATGATACTCAATATTATTATTATTTTTCCTAAAAATTCATCTGATAATTGTATTTTCAGATGAATTCTATCAAAAAGAAACATGACGCAACAAATGAATCATCAGCAAAACGTGTTACCTATATATTTGGAGTTTTAATATATTTTTTCGTTTTATAACTTGTTATGTTTCTTCTATTTCAAACTTTAGTTTATAGATATAATTATACTATCACACATCATCAGCCGGCAGACGTCCACTGCTAAACACTGCCTCTCCCATAAAACCTCACTTTGGACGCCTATCGGATTTGCTTCTTTATAACCATAAACTGACGATAAACTACCTCTATACTTATTTATTTATATTTATTTATTTATTTTAGATTTATACCAGTATGTTTATCGGCTGGCCATTGTCGAACCAGAATAGAGTATAATAGAATAAAATAACACTATTACACATAGAAATACGCACAAAAGGCACAAAAGATATAGGTAGGTACTAAAGTGTACCTAATGATACAATCAGGTAAGAGGTACCTTACCGCGTACTTAACTCATATCAAACTATCGATAAAAATATATCGACTCAACCCACAGCACGTTTTGCTGACAGCAGTGGCACTAATGACAAGACAATTGCTATATATGTCATCTGCGCAGGTAAACCATAGAGGTTTCATTGTAATACCTGACACGCTTGAATTGTATGAGAAGTGTCGAAAAGGCGCCTCTATGTAGAGGGGAAGCGTTTTTTTTTTTTGCTCTGTGTAAAAACCTAATGAAGAAAGACATGGGAGTCATTTTAATTATTATGTTCCGGTGCCGCCTAATTCCAACGTGTAGGTTTGTTTTGATAGAGGTTTAAAAAATCAAATTCGAGATCTTTTGTCCTCTCCATTATTCTGAATGAGAACATTCTACCACGGGTGTATGCGTGCACGGCTCTCAGCAAAATGTATTAGTTTTGACATGGTCGTCCGTGTCTATCCGTGACGTCGCAGCACCTGGCCCGAGCCCCCGGCGGCGGGCCGCTCCGTGTCCGTCACGTCACGCACCGTGGGAAGCGGGCATTACATAGAGATGTGGGGACATACGTTGTTTACGTTGTTTGATGTAGGAACGTCTCCAAGGCTACGGAGAACTGTCAGATTCAACTCCTTGCAACTATACCTGCTTTACGACTAACTTTACAACGCCTTAGAACTCTAACTGACAAATTATTTTCATCTCGCGCTCTTTAATAAGAAACAAATATAAACCACACTTGTGATGTATCTACAAAGATATGTATCGCCGTCGCCACTGCTGCTTAATTTGTACCAAAAATAATCAGCCACTGACGTGGAGAATGGGACAAGCAAATACATTTAATTTAGAATGTTAGAACATCACACAACATATTACTTGTATGGCCTTACGTAACTTTATTTTTATGATCTGACAGCTTTTTTATCTTTGGGTCCACAGGCGCAATGTCATTTGGTTCAATATCTCTGGAAGCGCACACGAGTCTCGCTATCGCCATGAACCGTATCGGGGGCAAGTCCAACACCGGCGAGGGAGGGGAAAACGCTGATAGATACTTGAATCAGGTGAGACATTTCAGTCTAAAATATTGCCATTATCAGATTTTTATTGCAGTATATGAATTGAGTATTTGTTTCCTAAGTATGCAGATTTATAGCATTAAAATTGTATAAAATACCTTGTAATTCTTTTTTAAATCGGTGCGAAAGTGACGAATATACGCCGATTTTTGTCTAAATTATTAACTCGCGCTTACTGTGATGTCAGAATATGGTATTCATCAAGTTGAACTACGACGTAGTTGATTTGCAAAATATTCGTGCCCCAACGGCTGTTGGCCCCCAGCTACCCATGCGTTTATTTGTTTAGTGTTTATTTGTAAAACATTCTAAGATTCTCAGTTTCACGACAAAACGGCTAACCCGAATAGGCATGATGACTACTATCAAAAATGAACAAGTAAATAATACTTATTTACTAATACTTAATAATACTTATAATATAAAGAAGATTAAAAATGAATGCAATAATTGAAAAAATAAGTAAAATCGGTAAATAAATCACGGAGTAATTAATAAGCTTATAAAGTTTCTACAGGAGGCATCTCCTGTCCCTTTCTCGCGAAACAGAGTGCCTCCACAGTTACTATGAAAAATCCACCTGTGACGTCACATGCCAAAGATATTACTATAAAAATAAAATAAAATAAATATGTGTGGACATTTCACACTATGACGACATTGCTCTGACGTCACTGGCAGTTTGAGCTATCTCTTTCTATTCTGGTTTTTAAAATGCTTGTAACTTTGTCGTTTTTTGAAATATTATATTTTTGTTTTCACAAATGTTAATCTTTTGAGGAATATTTTTAATTAACGCAAAAAAAAAATTATTTATATTGCCTAGTCTGCATAAACTGGATTGCTTACTGGTCATCATCATCATCATTAACAGCCTGAAGACGTCCCCTACTGAACATAGGCCTCCCCCAGGGAGCGCCACTTAGAGCGGCTGCTCGCCTCCTGCATCCATCGGCTCCCCGCGGCTTTCACCAGGTCGTCGGTCCACCTAGTGGGCTTATTGGTGTAAGCCCGCAATAGTCTGAGAGAAACTAAGACACCTATTTTAGTTTTAGAAAATTAAGATTACTGGAAAATGGGTAAAAAATGGATCTACTGCGAGATGCCTCAAATGAACTATTGCTTATCCCATAGGACCCGGAGTTCAACAAGCGCTCAGCCATAAAGCAAGTAGCGTCAGGTCGGTTCGGAGTGACGGCTTCATATTTGGCGCACGCAGATGATCTGCAGATCAAGATGGCTCAGGGAGCGAAACCGGGTGAAGGTGGCGAGTTGCCAGGTAAAACAGGAACTACTTATTTTTTCATTCCTATTAGGGATTTAAAACCCCTATTTGAAGGGTAAAAAAAAAGATAGCACAGTTGTTGATTTCCCAAATAGGATTTAAACTAAAGATTGTATGTTACCTAATTTCTAACATTTCGCGAACTATGCATGTAGATGAAAAACACAGAGTGTACTTCATGAACTGAAGCCTCGATGAACTGTGAATTAGATTGCTGGGCAACGTCTTTATGCAAAGCTATGTTAAAATAACTATCGTAACTTTTTTTCAGGTTACAAAGTAACGGAAGACATCGCCAAAACACGTTGTTCAGTCCCAGGCGTGGGCCTGATCTCTCCGCCGCCACATCACGATATCTACTCCATTGAGGATCTTGCGGAACTGATCTACGATTTGAAATGTGCCAACCCTAAGGCGAGGATCTCCGTCAAACTTGTGTCGGAAGTTGGAGTGGGGGTGGTAGCTTCGGGAGTTGCTAAGGTATGTTGGGTTGAGGTCTCAAGGTAGGATGAAACTATGTGTTGAAGGTTGTGCACTGTGCAGTATGTTTAACTTTAGGGAATGTTTTGTGAGTTATCGAAAGACTTCGCAAGAACTAAGGGCCGTTATTAAGTGTTAATCGGCATGTGATAGTAGTATTGTCACCAGTTATCTATTTTATACACAATTCTGTGAAAGCTGTTGTATTTTAAACTCAGCTTTGTAAATAGGGATGTAGGCTTATTATTAAGGAGTTCATTTACAGCTCTCTTATTCATATTCTTGTTTGGTATTTCAGGCTTATTTTATAAGGAGTTGTGATTGAGATTGTAGTCAAACGCTGGTTTGGTTATAGATAAAAAGAGAGTTCACTCACGGCACTTTTTTTTTTTTTTTTTTTTATATTTTGGCTCCACACATAGTGTATTTAGCCAGTGTCAAGTATTATATTTTCATCGTGTTATAAAATATTCCACGCAAAGTCATGTCCTAGTCATAGTCCAGTCTAAGTCAGGTAGTCATAGTCCAGTCTAAGTCATGCTCCAGCAAAGTAGTGGCAACTTTACTAGAAGCTTCTATGGAGTTTTGGAAGCAACACGAAAAGTCACGTTTCACCACATTATATCACTTGCCCTCACTTATGCTCGTAATTCAGCACTTAATGCGTAAAACGCCACCAATTTTAAACATTAACACTGGAAAAAGCAAAAGCTTTGAAAAATAATACAATGCAACGACGTGAACTCTTCCGCGTTCCCGCCAAAACTCCTCACGGCTCTTGTTCATTTGTAAAGTTTCGTGTTTTAGGCTTTTTTTATGGAGTTCACACACCGCTCTCATTCATGTAGTTTTCCACTAGCCGGCGTATTAACAGAATAGGGTATAGAGTACAGCAGCGTTTTGAAACATATCTGGTGATAAAGTCCGTTGTCTGACCCCGCGGTGGCCGGCAGGGCAAGGCGGAGCACATCGTGATCTCGGGGCATGACGGCGGCACGGGCGCCAGCTCGTGGACCGGCGTCAAGTCGGCCGGCCTGCCGTGGGAGCTCGGCGTCGCCGAGACGCACCAGGTGCTCGTGCTCAACGATCTGCGCTCCAGGTGCGTATACAACCTCGCCTTCAATGGCCATGATTACTCAATTTTTTTTTTTTTTTGCATTAATTAAAAATATTCCTCGATAGATAAACATTTGTGAAAACAAAAATAAAATATCTAAAAAAACGACTAGGTTACAAGCATTTAAAAAACCGGAATAAAAAGAGATAGCTAAACGGCCAGTGACGTCAGAGCAATGTCGTCATAGTACCTCATTACTAAGCTGTGGTAGCTTTACATACAATCTCTTTGGCATGTGACGTCACGAGTGGATTTTTCATAGTAACTGGGGGGGCGCTCTGTTTTGCGAGAAAGGGTCAGGAGATGCCTCCTGTAGAAACTTTAAAAGCTTATTACTCCGTGATTTATTTACCGATTTTACTTATTTTTTCTATTATTGCATTCATTTTTAATCTTCTTTATGAAAGTATTAGTTACTCGTTCATTTTTAATAGTTATCATGCCTATTGGTATTTTATCCCGCAAGGGGGGAACTGGGATCACGATAGCCCACAAGTTGTGAGAGCCTTTCTTGAAACTGGGTGTTTCCAAACCTCCATAGTAAAAAATAAATCAACACAATTTTTTTTTAATGAGATTGGATGACGTGTCGATATTGTCGTTCACCTGGTGTTAAGCGACACGGCCGCCCATAACATTTGCAGTGTCACTCGGAACTTTAAAATAAAAGTTTCGCGTGACACTGCACTGCGCACGTCAGATCAGATTACTAGACTGTTTGATCAGGTGATAGTCTCATTTACCCAGTAATTTATTATAAAGATCCAAGGACACTATAACTTACGGGTGGCTTTGTCGCTTAACATCAGAAGAACGACTAGGTGGTCACGTTAATCATTTAAACAAGAGTATGAAGAATGTAATGACATAAACTGTCTACCGTCCGTGCTAACCTAGCTGGTGTTGGAATTTTTAGGCCGCCTACTGGTTTCTGTTCTCCTTAAATACCACATTTTGCTCTAACTTCAAACTAGCGTAAGCTTATTGCTTACCTAAAAAATCCATATTTCCAGGGTGGTGGTTCAAGCCGACGGTCAGATCAGAACCGGCTTCGACGTAATGGTAGCCGCTCTCTTGGGCGCCGATGAATTCGGATTTAGTACCGCACCACTCATTGCACTTGGTAAGTTTTCTTATAACAAATCGGTTAAGAATTATCTTTTTATTAAATTGTATCCTATTATAAGGTATAACATACGAAAAGACTTTCCTTAAGTTGCTGCATCAAACGGGAAAACACAGTGCATTTAATTTTTTTTGTAGTAGTTTGCATTTGTATAAGGTATTAGGTAGTAGCGTCTTCCAGTTCGTGCTCGTCACTCGAGAACCTTTCTTTCCCATCGGTTCTACGAGCGATATGGCCTGCACATTGCCACCCAGTTGTTGATGATGATGATGATGAAGATGATGATTATTATTAGGTAGTTTAGTTAACTTCTTCTTACAGGTTGTACGATGATGCGCAAATGTCATCTGAACACATGTCCAGTGGGCATAGCCACACAGGATCCTGTGCTACGGAAGAAATTCGCTGGGAAACCGGAACATGTGATCAACTATCTATTTATGTTGGCTGAGGAGGTAAGACTGTACTACCCACATTACTAAATATTTTACTATGAATATATAATAAATTTTTTTATGATTACTTTTTTTACTATATTTAAAAACAATCAAATTTGTAATCGGAAAGAAATGGTAGTTTCATTCTTTCGCAATATTTGCTATATATATTTCAACCTTTTGGTCGTTCGCGTTTACAAAAAAAACCTTTATGCCATAACGTCGCTTTTGGCAATTTGCAGTTTGTGGTTTGTAAACTTAGGATGTAAACCACTGCTAAGCAAAGATGACCTATAAAATTCAGGATATTAGAACCAAGTAGGTCTTGTTTGCAGGGATATTGAAAGAAATCTTACTCAACATTTTGAATTTTAATTGTATCTTGTAAAATCACTTTTGCACCATAACTTCACTCCAATCGCCATCAACAGCCTGAAGACGTCCTCTGCTGAATCTTGTCCTCCCTCACAGAGCGTCACTGAGTGGATGCTTGCCTTTTGTATCCATCGGCCCCCGAGGTTATAACCAGATCGTCAACCCACTACAATCCCAGTCCTATCCTGGTCTAATAAAAGTAATCGAATGTGTCCTCAGATCCGCACCCACATGGCAGAAGTGGGCGTCCGTCGCTTTCAGGACCTGATCGGTCGCACCGACTTGTTGAAAGTTCGCGAGAACAACGACAATCCTAAAGCTAGGATGCTCAACTTGAGCCTTATCTTGAAGAACGCACTCCATATGCGACCCGGAGTCAATATTGTTGGCGGCTCGAAGGCTCAGGTAAGGGAATCTCAAGTTATATAACAACCGTAAACAACCGGTACCGGTTGTAATGTGGTGAGCCGTGTATTCACTAGGCAACATTTTTTGATAAACTTTCGGCGTGTTTATAAACATGTTTACTGTAAGCACTGTTTTTGAAACTGGTCAGTTGTGCTAGGATGTCACCCTATGAGGTAGTGATGCTCTGCGCCGCTTGAGTGCCACTAAAAAAAAAGAAAAGGTGGTGGATCTTAAACAGAAGTTATGTATTTCAAGACCTTCGTGGAGTTGATGGGTCTTTTCAGAATTTCACCAAAATGTTAACATCTGATTTTGAAATGTTGTTGAGATTGGTTGGACCATCAATGACTAGACAGGAAGCGAAATCGCGGCATCCTATAGAGCCCCAGAGAAGACTAGCTATAAATTTTAAGATCACTGAATTTTAAGTTCTTTTTTCTTGCAACTGACTCATGTGGCTCACTGTCATATACTTTAAAAGTATCAAAAAAAAATTAATCAGCAAGACCATACCAGACGTTTGTCAGGAATTGACTCAAACAACAAATAACTCAAGTATTATCAAATATTTAAATCAATATCAGTCAGCCAATATTACTAAAGTGCTACTCGTCATCAGATACAGTATGGACTTGGGGTTCTGGTGTTTGCGTCGGGGTAGGTGCATATGTCGGTGTTGATAATGCGGTGCGGTGTCCGTCGCCATAGCCGTGCCTTCCATCTCCATAGCCATGATATCCACTGAAATAATTATTATCGTAATTGCCCATTCTCGCTTGTAGCAATATATTATTTATGTAATACTTGGCCTGTAAAAGTGCTCTTTGGTTTGTCACATTTTTCAATTCTGATGCCACATACTGTCCATAGATTTCAAATTCGTCTTTTGATTCCTCCATCTTCTTTTTGGCATTTTTCATAATTTCATACGTTTTATTGAGGTTCTCGTCATACTTCCGCTTTTCGGAGTTGTTTGGCTGTGGAAGCGGGGTGGGCGGTGGCGGTGGTGATGGCAGTCGTGATGTTGGCAGCGGCGGCAGCACAGATTGAGGTGTATTTGGCGGCTGCGTTGAGGCACTGCCATCCTGTGATCAAATTCGGTTAAAACTTGTATTGGCGCTCTATTTTTATATATTTCGAAAAAAAACTTATAATCCCAGGGTTTGCTGTGACATTCCTTAAAAAGCACATGACCTATCTTGTATGGTTTAGCCAAGCCGTTAATCAACATTAAAAAAAACTACGTTTAGCAGTTATGTCTTTTGTCTTCTGGGTTTGATTGCTACGACGTTTTAGTTAAACCTGATTGTATGAATGAGATATGATATGCAACACGTCATCTGTTTCATGTCACGGCAATGACTTATTATTTTTGGGCCTATTAAGGTGCATTATCCTTTATAACCCGTAGTACATACATCATATATCTATCGTAGTCAATTTAAAAAATATCTACGATAGATATCTGATGTAGGTACTGTGTTTTAATAAGTAAGTAGTCAGAAGATGAACAAACTACGTTAATAAGTATTATCAACTTAAACCTACTACTAGCTGAGTACTAGTTGCTATATTATCAACTTTGCGAATAATATTAAAAAGTACTTACTGTTCCCATTGTATCCGATTTTCCAGACGTCGTTGCACTATTAAGTAAAAATTGTAGCTGACCATACCATTTCCATCTGCTTTTAATCACTTCCTCAGCATCGCTTCTAATTCTTTTCGATGATACAAGTTTTTTCTTCTCACGAGAAAATTGTGAGCGTAGAATATGCATCTTTGTTTCCACTTCTTTTCGAGACATATTCAATTTGGTAGCAATGTCGGCCCAGGCATCATTTTTTTTTAATTTATCTTTGTAATCTTTATTGGAGACGTCCCAAAGTAACATACGCTTTTGATAAAGCTCTATGAGCATCGTAACCTGGTCGTTGGACCACACTACTTCCATGTTAAATAAACTTGCGCAACACACTTCTACACCTATTGACTTTTGTTTATGAACTAATGTTTCCTCTCGCCACTCGAAGCGGGGAACACGGCACGGCAACATGTATAAAGCCTTGTATTCATTAGGCAACATTTATAATGTAATTGTTTCGCCGTGTTTCGAAACATGTTTACCGTAAGCAATGTTTCTGAAACGTGGCAGTCCAATGTTGCCTAATGAATAACAATGTTTCACCACCTTTGTTTATAGACTTCATAAATAAACTGTTTATAGAGATGATGAAACATTGTATATACAGTGTTTATTAACAAATGTTGCGTAATGAATACGCGCCTACAATGTTAAACTCAAGCTATGTTGCTGAAGATGCCAAACCAATTTACACCAGTAGTTTTGCGAACAGTATAGACCTCGCTACCATAAACATTTTTGCAACAATTTGTGTTCCCGAACTTCAACTTTATATCTTAAAAAATACTTGTCGTTTCTGTTGGATAGAGTAGCTAATGTTTTTGCCACACATTATCAAAATCGCCCAGTAAATGACGCCGCAGGTAAATTCCTCCATGTAAATCTGTGGGAAATAGGTACACCTCCAATCAAAAATCAAACAATCACATCAGAAAAGGAAGGGCATTTTTTAAAATTATTCTATAATCCTATTACTGTGTCTTGAATTAAACTGGAGCCAATCTGGAGCTCTTCAAGTCGCGAGTGAATAGGTATCTTCTAGGCAAGCATGTACCACCGTAGATCGCATCGTTGCTTTCCATCAGGTAAGATTGCGGTCAAATGCGGGCCTATCCAGTTACAAAAAAAAAAACTAATATGTAGATTATGAATTATGATCACCCAAGAAATTATAATAACTTGTGAACACAAATGTGACATATGTACGAGAACCCAGAGGCTACCTACATGATTCTGATTACAGACTGTTCTTCTTACATGGTCTTTTATTAAAAGGTTTTCCTATCTACCTTTTATATCTGTTTCCAGGACTTCCAATTAGAGAAACGCTTGGACAACCAGCTGATAGAGCAATGCGCAGGTATCCTGGATGGCAGCCAGACCCGAGTAGACATCGCCATGAATATAACCAACGAAGATAGGACGTTTACTTCTACGCTCTCCTACCATATCGCTATGTAAGTTTAATCCCAGGCACTAAAGTTTGAGACCTCCTATGTTCGCACTTATTCCTCTTCTATGAAGTCCTATTGCAACGCATTTGGGTACGTTAGAACAAGGTATTACACTCTTAAAAGTGTCCACTGAATGTGAAATCATTGCTATAATTAACAAAGTCTCTTTTTGTCCCAGAAAAATAGGAGTTCGATGAAATAATAGGGTAAATTTTATTATGGGCGAAACTATTGGATACGTCTAGCATTCATGAATAAAATAAAATTTGTCTTTTAACAGGAAATACGGCGATGAAGGGTTACCAGACGGCACTCAAGTGAACATTTCCCTGAAGGGCTCAGCGGGACAGAGCTTCTGTGCGTTCCTGTCTAAAGGGATCACTGTCACTTTGGAGGGCGACGCTAACGATTATGTTGGTATGTTAAAACATATATTTGTTGACCATAGACCAATAATTAAGGAGATAATTTAAGATAAGTGCCGTGTGGTACTAGTTTGTGAATAGTACAATCCCGCCTCTTCCGCGGGATATCGCATAGTATATCATACGTTGCAGTCGTCTTCCATCATCATTATCATCATCAAAAGGATATCAAAAAGCCTACTGAGCTGGCAACACATAGACAACGCATTTGTTACAGATGTCCGGTAGGCGCTGGTTGCCACTTTCCATTAGAATAGAATAGCGTTTATTCATAGTATAATGCTAAGTTACACAATACACAATAAAAAGCAGAAATACACACCAGGATCTTAATTAAGTTTTACATTATACTGTGCATATAGATATCATTGTAATAATAGTTATTGCAAAATTTATCACTGCAGATACTACTTACCCATTTTTAATTTTATATTTTTTTTTTATGTTGGTTACATTACCACTGTGTGGAATGTATTACTGTTTTACTTACTTATCTTCCTGTTATGTGTCTTATTATTATTACATTATTTGTTTTTCATATGTTTTAGTACTTATTTGTGTATTGTTGTAAGCTGAGCCGTGACGATACCGAAACGGCCCCAACGGAAGACCAGCGTTGGTCGTACGACGTGCGACCAGCATTATGCTGAGTTGGGACCGATTCGTGGCAACTGTCAGATGTGTATTTGATGTGTATTATTTATCTGCTGTTGTCATGAATAAAACATTTTTCTTTCTTTCTTTCTTTCTTTCTTTCATATAATTATTAAAAAAGAATTTTCGTGTTGAAGCTGAAAGGGCGTTCAGCTCAGCATAAATGTCAAGTGCCTACCGGTACCAGACACTGATTTTCAGCTGAAACCCCGCGGTAATTTTTTTCAGACAATATTACTAAATTTATAACATTTAAATAATTTATAATATATTAAATATCATATTATATATCATTAGGTGTTCCTTAGCTTGTTTGTCGGCTTGGATGTCTTTAGGCTGATTTTTCAGTCTAAAGACATCTACGGCTGAATATAGGACTCCCGCATTGAGCACCACTTTGAGCGGCTTTCCTCTTGCATCCCTCTATACTATGATATATTTGGTATGACGTGACACCTCCAAAACAGTATTGATTCAATGTTTAGTATTATTATATTATCTGGTTTCAGGCAAGGGTCTGTCCGGTGGTAAAGTGATCATCTACCCACCTCGCGCCTCTCCCTTCGAGTCGCATCTGAACGTTATCGTCGGGAATGTTTGTTTGTACGGCGCCACCTCTGGACGGGCTTACTTTAGGTAAACATCTGGTTTCTATTGATAGTGGCTTCCTCCATTTATTTACCGATTTTATAGGCATGATGACTATTATTAAAAATGAACAAGTAAATATTACTTTCATAAAGAAGATTAAAAGTGAATGCAATAATTGAAAAAATAAGCAAAATCGGTAAATAAGCATCCACAGTTACTATGAAAAATCTACTATGAAAAGCTACCACAGCTTAGTAATGATAACGACCTTCCTCTGACGTCACTGGCCGTTTGAGCTATTCTCTTTCTATTCCGGTTTTTAAGATACTTGTAACTTGGTGGTTTTTTGAGATATTTAATTTTTGTTTTCATTAATGTTTATTTTTTGAGGAATATAATTAATTTATCCACAAAAAAATTTTTAGTTATCATGCCTATTTTATTTATTATTTAAAATACTATGCTTTTTTTAACCATACATTTTTTCTTATGTTTTTTTTTAAAGAGGGCAATATACTGATCATATTATACTTGGTCATAACAAATATGAGGCAGGAATTTTTTATGCAATCCGTTATTTGTATGCTGAGGGAGGCTAAGTACTTAAAAACCCATAACCATTTTTGATGAAGATAATGATCATGATAGTGATTGTCAACTATTATGTATTACATTTTTAAGAAAAGCAAAATAGCTTTTTTTTTTCAAATAATTAAAAAAAATAAGATAAGATAAATATTAAACAGTACATAAAAAAGTAAGCAAAAAAGTGCATAAATATTACAAATCAATTTTGCATATTACAGATAGATTTTTGTACATTTTTAGAGCACGCTAAATCAGTACAGGTATCAGGTATACTGGGTGTAATTGAATTCATTAGCATCCTTTAAAACTAGATACCTACTCCTGATACCGGTCACGTGTGGACCAAAATTTTTGAATTCTAACAAATTGGTTTGGTAATAATAATACCTCCAAAAAATGGAATAACTTACTTGATCAAATGCTACAATACAAAATTTAATTAAAATAATGAATTACTGTTTTTAATAAGTACATACAAGGTGTAAAAACGTTTAAATGTATCAAAATCATCCATGCCAACTGCGTTAGGCGCCGCGGCAATCTTCATAATTTTCAATAAAAATATTTTCATTTACACTCTTTACTCCTTAATAATAATCTATAAATGACGTAGGTACTATCATGGTGCTCAATTTATGCTAATGAATTAAATTACATCCTGTATACTATTTTGTTACAAAGTGAATTGTACTTAAAAGAAACGTGAGTGCAGATTAAGGACTAGCATTCATACTAGGTTGCCCCGTGTTATGAAATACCCGTCCTCACCCTCCCTTTCGAATTTTAACATTATGGTCTTACTTATAATCACACTAATGTTAACCAAATATCAGTCAGGGGGGTTATTCGCTATGACACATGAGATTCCTTGCCAATAACGCGTGACGTGTAACATGCTCCAAACGTAAACGCGGGCTTTAACGCGCCACGACATGGAATTAACATGGAACCAAAAAATTGTATTCTGTATGCCACGAGTTAGATTGTTTGTGCCCAGTGTTTTCTGTTTTTTGACGTGCGTGTAATGTGTGTTGTCGTGTTTGTCAAATTTGACAACGGCATACAGAATAGCATTTTAAACCCAAAACCATTCCACGAAGATATCGTAACGCGCCGCGTTACGTGTCTAAATGGTCATACGGAATAAGGGCCCAGGTCTCACAAAATGCAAAGTAATGGTTAACACCACGAAATTTAAAAGATGTATAGATGAGCGTCCCTTTTGTTTAGGATTTTTGTATAGACAGAGCATCAACTGTCAGTTCGTTCAGCTAAAGTCAAATAGTGTAGTGTCTTGATTGACTCAGGCGGAACCTCGCAGAAGTTCATCTTAAATACAAAATGAAACAAGAATGAGTATTTAGTGTGATTCCACAAAAACCAGAACGGTAACGGAACGGTCATAATCGTCATCATCATCATCAGCTTGGAGACGTCCACTGCTGAACATAGGCCTACCCCAAAGAACGCCAATTTGAGCGGCAGCTTGCCTCCTGCATCCGTCGGCTCCCCGCGGAACGGTACCTTAGCGGCATTAGACTAAATATTCTTGTTCCGTTTTGTATATAAACAGCGTATTGTAAAAGTAAGCTGTGTATTGTACCACCAACAGAGGTATAGCATCGGAACGGTTCTGCGTCCGCAACTCTGGTTGTACGGCGGTGGTGGAAGGCGTCGGTGACCACGGCTGCGAGTACATGACGGCGGGTACCGTGCTCATACTGGGCCTCACCGGGAGGAACTTTGCGGCCGGCATGAGTGGTGAGTGTCCATACTGCAGGTACATGCCACCGGCGCCGTGCTCATACTGGGCCTCACCGGGAGGAACTTCGCGGCCGGCATGAGTGGTGAGTGTCTATACTGCAGGTACATGCCACCGGTGCCGTGCTCATACTGGGCCTCACCGGGAGGAACTTCGCGGCCGGCATGAGTGGTGAGTGTCTATACTGCAGGTACATGCCACCGGTGCCGTGCTCATACTGGGCCTCACCGGGAGGAACTTCGCGGCCGGCATGAGTGGTGAGTGTCTATACTGCAGGTACATGCCACCGGTGCCGTGCTCATACTGGGCCTCACCGGGAGGAACTTCGCGGCCGGCATGAGTGGTGAGTGTCTATACTGCAGGTACATGCCACCGGTGCCGTGCTCATACTGGGCCTCACCGGGAGGAACTTCGCGGCCGGCATGAGTGGTGAGTGTCTATACTGCAGGTACATGCCACCGGTGCCGTGCTCATACTGGGCCTCACCGGGAGGAACTTCGCGGCCGGCATGAGTGGTGAGTGTCTATACTGCAGGTACATGCCACCGGTGCCGTGCTCATACTGGGCCTCACCGGGAGGAACTTCGTGGCCGGCATGAGTGGTGAGTGTCCATACTGCAGGTACATGCCACCGGTGCCGTGCTCATACTGGGCCTCACCGGGAGGAACTTCGTGGCCGGCATGAGTGGTGAGTGTCCATACTGCAGGTACATGCCACCGGCGCCGTGCTCATACTGGGCCTCACCGGGAGGAACTTCGCGGCCGGCATGAGTGGTGAGTGTCTATACTGCAGGTACATGCCACCGGTGCCGTGCTCATACTGGACCACACCGGGAGGAACTTCGCGGCCGGCATGAGTGGTGAGTGTCTATACTGCAGGTACATGCCACCGGTGCCGTGCTCATACTGGGCCTCACCGGGAGGAACTTCGCGGCCGGCATGAGTGGTGAGTGTCTATACTGCAGGTACATGCCACCGGTGCCGTGCTCATACTGGGCCTCACCGGGAGGAACTTCGCGGCCGGCATGAGTGGTGAGTGTCTATACTGCAGGTACATGCCACCGGTGCCGTGCTCATACTGGGCCTCACCGGGAGGAACTTCGCGGCCGGCATGAGTGGTGAGTGTCTATACTGCAGGTACATGCCACCGGTGCCGTGCTCATACTGGGCCTCACCGGGAGGAACTTCGCGGCCGGCATGAGTGGTGAGTGTCCATACTGCAGGTAAAGCGGTATCCACTATTGCGAACTCTCCGCGCATCTGCAACTGCTCCGATGGAGACGGTATTTTGCTCGCGACCACGAACAGACCGAGTTCTCCTTTGTGCTCGCCCAACACTCGCCACCGATGTAACGCCGACCGCGGCACGCTCCAGGAGCGCGAACGTATCCACTATGTAGCAGTTGCAGGAGCGCAACTGTATTACGTAAAAATTGCAACAGCAGTAGCAATGCGACACCAAACACCTAGCAATCGGTCGCAAGATGTCCGCCGTTTGCACACCTTTCGCTGAATGTACTTTGGCCATAGACACTAGCGCCACTAGCAACAGAACAGCAATAGATGGAAACAAAATAATGTTTTAGTTCATCGATTGTCCGACAGTCGGAAATCTAGCGCTCGATCACTTTCAGGGCGGTTATTCATTACATTTATATATTAATAGGAAATAGGTATTATGTGTAGGTGTGTTATATTTTTATATTTATAGTTATATGTGTATGGTATTAGTATGTAGTATTATGTATAACTGCAGTTATGTATTATTTTTAGTAGGTAAGAGTATAAATTATTGTTTTATATTTACGAAATCATGCACTTTTTTATTTCATTGTTGTTCTTGGATGTAAGTTGTAACTGTTGCAACACCACCCGTAATTTTTTGTTTTAATTCCTGTCCATACAAAGGTAGCCTGGAAGAAATCGCTTAATGCGATAAGGCCACCCGTTGTTCTACCATTCTTTTATAAATTTGTATCTGTGTGCATTCTTGTTTATTGGTGTTCAATAAAGTATTATTGTATTGTATTGTATTATACTTTATGGAAACGCAGATTCCACACGATACGAAACCACGTCGTTAAGTCGTTATCGTGTCTTGTTCAAATCGTGTTACAGCGTTAGGAGTACCTTTACATAAAATTATTTTTATTCTGAATAAAATATATTGACATAAGTGGTGGTAACTTTTGATGTGCCTGATGTTTCGAAACGCATCTCGGTAAAACGTGATTTTTACCAGTTCAAATCGCGCCAATTCCAAGTTCATTTCGCGTGGTTTTATTTTCGTTTCATAGAGAATAGAGTTGCAGATTTCTTATGTAAGACAAGGAATTCGCGTGGTTTCAAAGTAAGGAATCGATTCAGAATAATGGCCCTGGTCTGTCAAAGTGACGTTAGACAGCAATGATTGCGCGATTCGCGCCTGTTGCAAACTGATGGCGAGTTACGTAATAACCCCGCCGAAGTTGTCACACAACAGCAACACTCAGACACAGAACAAGTATCTGTGCATTTTTCTGTACATGTCCTGACGCTGTAATAAAACCCGCCACCTCCGGGTTATGAGCTGACTTGTTCAACCACCACACCACAGGGTGTCTGAGAAGTTTCTCCTGGTTTTATTTACTAAACTATATGCTTATTCCTTCTCCCCAGGTGGTATCGCATACGTTTACGATATCGACGGCTCGTTCAACGGCAAGTGTAACCATGAAATGGTGGAGCTACTGCCGCTTGAACTTGAAGATGACCTGAATTTCGTCAAAACACTTCTGAAAGAGTTCGTTGAATATACCGGGTGAGTAAATACAGCATCTAATCTAAATTAATAATATCACTATCACAACTATCACATCACACTAATATTATAAATGCGAAAGTATGTTTGTTACTCTTTCACCCTCTAATAACTGGACAGATTTGGATAAAACTTGGTATGGAGGTAGCTTATACTCTGGATTAAAACATACGTTACACGTTACGTTTACGTTACGTTTACGTTACGTCATACGTTCATACGTTTTGTCCCGAAAACAGGAGTGGTTCCTGTAAGGATGCGGGTGAAACGTAAGAAAAAGACCACCCGATCTCTTCATAATGGGTGTCGTAAAAGCTGGCTAAAAGAATATCCAGGGAATAGGCAACAATGTTCCATCAAAAATCTTTTGTGATTATCTAGACGACTGCCAAACGTGGTGGGTGATTATGACAAACCCTTCCCCCCGAGCTTGTATTAGTTCCATTTGACTACCTGATGGAACATGCTTGCCCAGAAGATACTGGTTCACTCTTGTCTTGAAAACTTCCAGATTATATTTTAAAGAAAGCAGAGCAACTAACAAACCTACCCTTCCAGGTCTATAATCGCTGCAGATCTCCTCAAGAGCTGGCCGGCACCAGCCAAGCAGTTCATCAAGGTGTTCCCCTACGAATACCAGCGGGCGCTGAAACAGATGGCTCTTACACAACCTTCCACACAGAAGGCGGACACTAACGGAGAGAACGGTGTCATGGATATAGAGGAAACGGTTAGAGACGTTGAACTGGATAAGAAGAACTTGGAGAAGATTCTGGATAAGACCAGGTGAGTTCTTGGTAGAAGCAATATAAACGATCTATATCTATAACAATGCAACAAAGATGCGCCTTGAAACTAACAATATCCTGCATGCTACTAGTATACACATGTTTGAACAAATAAAGTTATCTTTATCTGAAAAGTACTTTCTTCCACAAAGGTGTTTTTTCCTTGGTGTTCATTTTACATCCTCATCATCATCATCATCATCATCATCATCTACAGCCTGAAGACGTGCACTGCTGAACATAAGCTTCTCCCAGAGATTGCCACTTTGAGCGACCGAAAAATGGGTTTTGATACATTACAAAATTGACGATTATTATTATAAGTATTGCTAACATTTTATTGAAGCACCCACTCCGACCACAGCCCTAACACTGGGGTACTGGAGGCTAGCAGATCTTGGTACAGCACGTGTGGATGGTTATGATACTAATTGATCTCTTCCCGTGGACGCCGTTAGAGTTGATGGCCGCCTTGGGTCTCACCTGATTGTAAGTGGCGACGATGGAGCATGCATGCCTAAAAGATACCGGTTCACTCTAGCCTCTAGATTATACAGGATGTAATTTAATTCATTAGCATAAATTGAGCCCATGATAGTACATAATTTATAGATGATCATTAAAGAGTAAAAGTGTGTGAATGAAAATATTTTTATTGAAAATTATGAAGATTGCTGCGGCGCCTAACGCAGTTGGCACGGATGATTTTGATACATTTAAACGTTTTCATACCTTGTATTGTACTAATTAAAAACAGTACTACATTATTTTAATTAAATTTTGTATTGTAGCATTTGATTAAGTAAGTTATTCCATTTTTTGGAGTTATTATTATTACTAAACCAATGTGTTAGAATTCAAAAATTTTGGTCCAGACGTGACCGGTATCAGGAGTAGGTACTTAGTTTCAAAGGATGCTAATGAATTCAATTACACCCAGTATTTGGTAACAATGACGCTGGTAAGGCGTTCCATCCCTTTGCTGTCTGAACTATGAATAAAATGAAGTTACCGTTTGCCAGAGGTTTCATCAAGTACCCTCGCGAGACGTCGATGTACCGCGCGGCGGAGAAGCGGCTCCGCGACTGGGACGAGATATATGCGCCCGAACATGTGCGCCGCGGCCTTAGAGTCCAGGTAATCTATATACCTTTTATATAGAATAAAAGGTATTCTACTTTCGTCAATTTAATAAGCAATTTTACTGTTTTAAAGAGGTTTTGGGGTGGCTGTAGGGAGGGGTTGGAGGCCACGAAGGAGGGAAATCCGCCAAACTGAATCAGCTCCAAACCAATATAGATTTTACCTTAAAACTGGCATTCATTTCGAAACGCAAATAGCCTTGTTTTGATGCTATAGATATCAAACAAGTTTTGTCTCTTTTCTACAACAGAAATTCCTCCATACTAAATACATTATCTATATAGTTTCTTTTAGGGAGTTACCCGCTGTTAAAGTAAGCCTTCAACGATTTCCGTGTCGCTTCCTCTGAAGTAATTTATTTACAGGTCCTATTTTTGAATCTATTTAATAAAACTGGCATGCACTGCATTGCAAGGTTTACTCTATTTATGTGCTGTAGCAAATGAGCTTTGTCCCTTTTCTATAACAATAATTTCTCTATACGAAATCCCATTCTTGTATGGACAAATTGGGGCTACCTGCCGTGTACGGATTTTTTAATCAAAACTTCTCTGTGTCACAGACTAGCAGTCCTATACAATTTAAACTTGAAATCTACTCCCCAAGGTACACACCATTTTTGAAAATAAATAGTTTTTTATCAATAGGCTCTCACAACTTGTGGGTTATCAGCCCCCCTCTCCCGGACGTTTCAGATGCAGCTATTTATCTGAAACGATGTTCTTTGTGTCTCTTTCTCCCTAAAATATTTCTATGTAGTTGCCCCAGATAATATAATACCTACAATACACATGCCTCATCCTATACAACGGATTAATTTGGGCTATTTTACAAATTATTTTATTTCTGCATAACGGAAGATTATCAAGCGACATTACTGCGTGTTGGCGAAGTATTGGGCAGAGTGAATACACTGGACACTAACTAGTAACGCTCAAGACACGATCGGGTTCGGGCTATTCTTTATTTGTACCTAATAAGACCCCGTGGTAGTAGACGGGCCCGATAGCTCAGTTGGTAGTATCCCTGCCTTCTGAACTGAGGGCCGTGGGTTCGATTCCTACCCGGGACAAACATTTGTGTGATGAACATAGATGTTTGTTCTGCGTCTAGGTGTTATATTGTATTCTATGTATATATTTACAAACAAAAAAGTATATAAGTATTATATCAGTTATCTGGTTCCCATAGCTTAGTTTGGGGTTAGATGACGCTGTGTGAAATGGCCACACACACACACATATTAATTAGTTGCTATATTTATCTATTTCTCGACGTACATGGTGCAGGCGGCGCGGTGCATGGAGTGCGGCGTCCCGTTCTGCCAGAGCGGGCACGGCTGCCCGCTCGGGAACATCATCCCCAAGTGGAACGATCTCATCTACCGCGGGGACTGGAGGCAGGCGCTACAACAACTACTGCAGACCAACAACTTCCCGGGTAACTTATACTGTACTAACTACTTTGTATTTGTATTAAAATGACTATCGATAGGTAAGAATAACAACTAATGGGGAAGAATGACAACCGGTGAGGAAGAATGGGCACCGATGCAGAAACATGACAATAATTAAATATGTCAAAAATGACAAAGTTACAAGCATTTTAAAATACAAAAATAAAGAGAGACAACTCAAACACGCAGTGACGGCAGAAATGGTTACGTCGAGAATATCTCGCTAATAAGCTGTGGACTACATAGAATCTTCTTGCAATTATGTCGACACAGCGCCATATTCTCCGTTTGCGAGAAAAGGATATTAAAAGCGTATTACTCCTTGATCTATTAACCGTTTTCTCTTATTTCAATTATAACATTTACTTTTAACCTAATTTAAGAAGTTTGAACTTTTTTATTAATTTTTAATAAGTAGCAGTTAAATAGCATATTATAACATCCAGAGTTCACGGGCCGCGTGTGCCCGGCGCCGTGCGAGGGCGCGTGTGTGCTCGGCATCTCGGAGCCTCCCGTCACCATCAAGAACATCGAGTGCGCTATCATCGACCACGCCTTCGAGAGCGGCTGGATACAACCAGAGGTACGACCACGGAAAAAAATAACTCCCAATGGTCACGTTCATAGTACCTAGGCCCGAAGTCTGTATTTTAATTATCACAATGGTTCATGAATGGTACCATATAATGACGGATTTTGACAGCACTTTTAGGGTTTTCAGTAGATTTTGCATTGACAATCCAATAGTTACTCTAATCTAAAGAAAAGGTTGTTTAATTTATTCATATCTTTTTAATATTTGTTACAGATTCCCGAGCACAGAAACGGTAAAACAGTGGCCGTCGTTGGGTCTGGACCCGCTGGGTTAGCGTGTGCCCACCAGCTGAACAAGGTATGTTTACGACTCTAACAAAGTTGTTACAAGTTACTTTAGACAGATTTAGGAAAAAATTTACCACATTGTAAACAGTTATGAACAATCATGCATTTTTATGGCGATTACGGTATTCAATTGGTTTATTAGTTCATTGGAGTTCACTTACTAGCAATTTTTTGTCTCGGGAAATTAAAATTAAAAAAAAAAGCTAAAATAAATTGACAGCTCTTATGACAAAATGGTACGATGCAAGAATTTATTTTTTTAATGGGCTAATGCTGTTGGTCTCTACCGACTCTTACAGCGTCACCGGGGGGGAGAGTAGGCGCTTAAGGCACCCAGCCGACAAAAGGGGGGGGGGCAACTAGCTCAAAGGCACCCATGGGGTGCCTGCCTAAGGCCTGGGGTGCGAGCCTCGACTTGGGCTGTTGCCGGTATAAAGGGGCTAATATTCACTGTTTCAGGCTGATGATAATAACGACGCCGACAGTCATAAACAGTCACTCCTTTTCTTCGGCAGATGTAAAAGCGAAGCATTTGTTAACCGATTGCGTTTATAGCGTCATCTACGCCAAGGTTTACTTGTCGTGTTAAGGCGAAGCATTTCAACGCAAGGCGTGCTATGCTGTGAAACCGCTAGAAAACGTTCAGATTACAGGATAAATCTAAATTAGATAAATACAGGACATCAGGTTGAAAAACAAAATTTAGGTGTCTAAATAATTTTTGTTTTAGCACGGAGTTTTATAAGATCGAGTACCCAAAGTACATTTTATCGCTCAACAAATTAGCACATTCTTTAGATTTAGACAATATCTTTAGGTTGCGATCGTGGAATTTTTCGTTCCACCCCGATTCCCAACCCATCGAAAGTTTTCGATTCGTTTACGCTCTCCGCCTTCATCATCTACATTCAGAATAAACAAGACAGGTGTAGATTTCGAATCGAAACGTTTTCGATGGGTTGTGAAGCGGGGTGCAGTTTCAATCGACGATTAGCAAGGGCTCGGGACTGGTGAAGAGTGTATTAAGTAACCCTTAGAATCCCAGAGGCTCGATAACATTGTTGTTCGTTTTAGAAAATTCTGGGATACTAGACATCAACGGTGATGAAATTCCAGGCAGGTTACAGAGTGACAGTGTTCGAACGTAACGACCGTCCCGGGGGGCTACTACAGTACGGCATCCCGAGCATGAAGCTCAGCAAGGCGGTGGTGGCGCGGCGGGTGCGGCTGTTGGAGGCCGAGGGTGTAGCCTTCAAGTGTAACGTCGACGTCGGGAACGATATCGCGGCGGGGGAACTGGCCACAGAGTGAGTGCTTCTTGTTACTGTAGGTATAGTCCGGGCGGGCTGCAGTATGGCATCCCGCGACCATGAAGCTCGGCAAGGGGCTATTTCAGCAAATTTCATTAAATAAGTTATAGTCTGTCCAAGCTAACTCTGCAGTGCTCTAAAATTGGTGGAATATAAAATATTTTACATAGTAGCACAGTGACACACAAACAACTTCAACAAAAAACTTTTAACATTTTTAATTAGTGGTTCAAACATTTCGAAAATACATCAATCACAAAATTGAGATGAATTACCATATCTCTTCATTGAGATATGGTCGATACGGAAAAGCATGCGAAAGCAACGCAGAAACTTCAGTAGTTTATAAAGCAAATACACGCAGGAATCCGCTGACAAAAGACTGCACAGATAAGAATAGCCAGAGCTTTAAATGTGTAATTTAACGTCTCCGTAGATACAACGCACTAGTGCTATGCATGGGTGCGACGTGGCCACGTGACCTGCCTCTGAAAGGCCGTCAGTTGAACGGCATCCACTTCGCGATGGAATTCCTCGAGAGCTGGCAGAAGAAGCAGATGGGAACCACACAACTGCACCAGAAAGATTACCCGGAACTCAACGCTAAGGACAAGAATGTCCTGGTCATTGGCGGTGGAGACACTGGGTGAGAGAATTTGGTTCTTTTAACTAAATTCTAACAACAAAAATTATAATAAAAAAATAGAAAAGTAATATTCAAAAAGTCATTAACTTAAGAAAAATGAATAAATGAGTAAATTCAACCCAAGGAGTTCTTAAGTAAGGTTCTCACTTCGGTTCTTTTTTTAGGGTTCCGAGAGTAAAGTGAACTCTATTACTAAGGCTCCGCTGTCTGTCTCGCCTGTGTGAGGCTGTATCTCATGAACCGTGATATTTAGACAGGTTATTTGCACAGATGTTGTATTTTTGTGTTGCTGCTATAACAACAAATACTAAAAAAATAAATAAAAAAACGTTTTTATAGATAATGATACGGAACCCTCCGTGCACGAGTAAGACTCTGACTTCGCCGGTTTTTTTTTTTCTTTGTCTATTAACTCTGTTTTGGGAGTTTTGGCGGGAACGTGAAAAAGTTCACGTCGTTGCATTGTATTATTTCTCAAAACTTGTTCTTTTTTCAGTGTTAATGTTTAAAATTGGTGGCGTTTTACGCATTAAGTGCTGAATTACGAGCATGAGTGTGGTCAAGTGATATAATGTGGTGTAACGTGGTTTTTCGTGTTGCTTCCAAAATTCCATAGAAGCTTCTTGTAAAGTTGCCACCACTTTACTTGAGCATGACTTAGACTGGACTATGACCCGACTTAGACTGGACTATGACTATGACTAAGACTTGACTACGTAAAATATTCTAAAACTCGATGAAAATATACAATACTTGACACTGGCTAAATACACTATGTGTGGAGCCAATATATATAAAAAAAAAACTCTGTTTTGCTTGAATGGGGTCACGTTTGACAACATCTCTCCTGACATTTTTGTCAATACGCTAAAGAACGGTATTACTTATAGATGCGACTGCATAGCAACATCGCTCCGTCAAGGCGCTAAGAGCATCACTACCTTCGAGATCCTACCGGAGCCCAAGAAGACTAGAGGACAGGACAACCCCTGGCCGCAATGGCCAAGGACTTTCAGGTACATTAGCATTCTTATAGGTGTTATAACTAGAGTTGCCGCGAATAGTGTTTATAGCGAATGGTCGAATACCGATTAATCGCCATTCACTTTGGCGAATAGTCGAATAACTCGACATTACTATTCGACATAAAAAAAAAACATTAAACAATTAAAAATATTTCTAATTTCTTCTAAGGTTGTGAGAAAAGAAAACAATAAAGTTAAAGTAATCTGTTTCATGTTATACATACCTACATAATATATGTAGTAAATTTAATTGTTGGATTTTAAATATTAATTAAACAGCCTTACTAATTTAATTTTATGAATATGATAGGCACAGGCACATATTACAGATAATAATTGATATTGTGTATTGTTTTATTAAGGAAAATAATTAAAAAAATTATTATTTTTAACTCATTAGTTCTTTTGTTCGTTAAAACTTTATTTTCGACGACTATTCGCCGAATGCCGAATAATACTAGCTATTATTCGGTATTCGACGAATATAAAAAAAATGACGAGTAATGCCGAATACCGAATAATAGCGAGTATTCGCGGCAACTCTAGTTATAACTAAGGAACACTTTGTATATTAGCCTCTTTCTCTGTATTCAAAGAAGTCAAGTGACATCTTTTTCAGAGTTCCGTATCCAAAGGGTAAAACGGACTCTATTACTAAGGCTCCGCTGTCCGATTGTCTGTCTGTCTGTCTGTCCGCCTGTAACCAAGCTGCATCTCATGAACAGTGATAGCTAGAGAGTTGAAATTTTCACAGATTATGTATTTCTGTTGCCGCTGTAACAAACTGAAAACCAGAATAAAATAAATATTTTAGGGGGATCCCGTACAACAAACGTGATTATTTGGCTCGTTTTTATAGATAATGGTATGGAACCTTTCGTGCGCGAGTGCGACTCGCATTTGGCTGGTTATTTTAAGTCATATCCGTATCTCTCCGACGTATTATCTTATAAGTTATGGTATTTTTTTCAGAGGGAAAAATGTTTTAATTTCGTTTTTTTTTTTAATTGTTTATTGTTTTTCCTGTTTATAATGTTACGTTTTTTAAATCAATACAATATAAAAATCAATTTATTGCCACTATTACAAAAAACATTATGAACTTAAAACTACCAATTATAAAACCTAATAATAATTATAAGTACCTAATAATTACACTTATTATAGGGCAATAGGGGTAACTACAGCATGCGCTGTATTCACATAATTGCAAGCACAGCGCTGTTTT